>OX941090.1:2400000-3600000 GCA_954870635.1 Arctium minus
AATATATCGGTTTCTGCAATAACACGAAATGATACCTTTCGAAAATCGGGGTGTTACATGCGCCGGCCGGTGACGTTGTCGTACGAGAAGAAAGAGTCGTCGGTACTCAGTCGAGAAGCGAGAGTCTTTGTTCTTGTTTCAATCGAGAGACAAAGCGTATTTTAAGTTAATAAATATGGAATGAAAGCTAGAAGTATTTTAAGTTAATAAATATGGGCCAAAAAAATTTCTAAAAAAAATATGTATGTTGAGGGTGGGCCGGTGTTGGCCCTGGGCCAGGCCTAGCTCCGCCCTTGCCTATAATAACCTCTTTTGTGAGTCCTATGTATTTTTTTCAACATTAATAGTTAATATATCTTTATAAGTAATATTAAATATTTAATTTAAAAAACTAACAAAATATTACTTTACATCAAATTTAAGGTAAAAACTAAAAACCAATAAAAAAAACTTAAAAAATGTGAGGTTGTTATAAAAACCACCTCCATTGCTAATCCTTATAAAAGATCCTTTTGTTTATAAGATTCTCCCAAAGATGCTCTTATTAATAAAAACAAATTTTGGGATCACCCACCAAAATTCGAAATATACCATTTTTTGTATAGTTTTCATACAATTAATCATGATTGTGATGGCATGAATTTGAACAATAATATCAGTAACATGGACAAATCTTGAAAATTAAATAAAAATATTATTGTACTTTTTTAAATTAAATTTTTTATTAAAATATTTGTTAACGTTATATATATATATATACACTTTTATAATTGCATTATATACATTATTTTTATTTATTTTTAATTAACTTACACGATACAAATCATCATCAAATTATTATTTTTAAATTGATCGTTTGTATTGGTTCATTTAATTAAAACTGAACAAAAATTATATAATTGTGTTTAAAATAATTTAATTATATCATGTGTAATCTTTGAAACACCATAATTTAATGGGTGCATATTATTGCAAAGATGGTTCTTAGCTATCCTCAAATTTCCGATCAACCCGACCAATCCAACCAATCTAACCCAAAAAAACGAAAAGAAACTTAAACCGAGTTAAATCGTTATATAATCGATACAGTTTTTTAGCAAACTGCATTTATTGGGTTGGAAACAATTTAAGCCCAAACCAAATTGGCCCAATCCGACAACCCGACCGAAAGAGCGTTTTTTTTTACATTTCAAATTAGCTCTTCTTCTCTTCTTCAGACTTCTGCTTCAATCGATTCGTACTTCCTAGGTTTCATGTTTCACCTTTAAAGTTGGTTGAGAGTGGGTCACCAAGGGATTCAAACAAAGGAGTATTTGCATGAAACATCATGTTATGAATTTCTATTAAATAATAGTAGTTCTGTTATTTTATCTATTTATAACTTTGTTAGCTTTTATTTTGAATCTTATATGACATGAAAAACCTTAAGACCAAGAAAACGAAGCATCGGAGATCGAGACGTCCAATACGGTCATTGTTGATTGAGAATCTCGTTAGTTTAAATCTATTTGGTTGTATTTCATTTGATGGAAATTGCATACTAGTCATCTAGTCCTTTGAATGGTTGGTTGTATTTCATTGGTATAAACTTTAAACTATTTGGATATTGGAGTTGTATTCCATTTGAGTTGTATGTCATTGGTGTAAACTTTAAACTCTTTAAGCAACTAAGTAAATATGTTTTTGATAAGAAAATAAGCAACCAAGTTTGTATTTTTATTCTTGTTAGTTTGATACTTGTCTTGTTCAACCAATTATTACAATTTGCACGATTTAGGTGAAAGAGGCGGCAACAGGTATTTTATTTATGAATAAAGGTTTGTTTAGACACAATAACTTAGGGGATGTTTACTTACATCTTAATGAACAATATGCTTTCATCGTTTTAAAACGTTGGCGAAAACTCCAAATAAGACATGCATGCATACTATATACAACCAAACCGCTCGCACAAGAACCCAAGGGAAAACAATACAACTAAACGCCATTACCACATTAAATCCACAAAATCCCCCAGAATAAAATTCTATATAAAACTCAAACACCAAAATAGTGGAAGATAACTCTTCGTCCAAAACTTTAACATATGTGGAGGAAGTCCAATGTTAAAGTCATAAACTGTAGTCACTTGTCCAAGACTTAATCAACATCAAAATATGCACATCGCAATATCCGAAATAGTGTTAGACACGAAACGGGGATAAAGAGATTTTCAATACAAGTTTGCAACTCTATGCAATAAACAATTTCATGCATGTTTAAACTCATGGTTAAAATCTGGTGCGTGCTAAACATTTTTTCAAAATCTCATAATATATTTCACTTTATGATTTGGAAAACATGAGAAGTAATTGGTGCAAACTTGTTTCAGAAATAAATTTCGTGCATGACTTTTGGTCGGCATCTCAATGCCTTAGAATCACGCTCCTCAATCTCATAGCCACACTATCGTCATCCAGATGCTCATCATCTTAAAGCAATAATCGCACTAATTCGGTTAACTTACAATTTCTTCTTGAAATAAAGTCAACTCAATAAGCATATGGTTCTCATTCAAACAACAATTCCGATCCAAAAATGGTCAACTCAATGTATTCGCCGTGCTTAACCATCACTCCAATATGGCAATGATATAAACATCAATTCTTCTATCGGTTACTCGCTTAGAAACTTCCTCACTACCCCAACGGTCATCATACCAAGGCAGTTCAAGTATACCCATGTAACATGTAGGTTCACCATAACACTGGCCAGGTGCCATTATGAACGTACCGTACATGATTATCCTTGCCATCATCAACAAGTTTCCCGTTTATAGCGACTCAATCAACCTCAAAATATCATATCTTAAGTTACCTAATGGTGAAATTTCACTTTCAATCACTTAGAAGAACGCTAGTTTTGAGTCTAGGCATTCGAAAATCAATACCTAATTCTCTCAAAATTAAGCTCTGATACCAACTTGTAACACCCTCGAAAATGGAAAGAGCAACTAATTTAAAATTTTCAAGTATACATCAGTTAAGGATATAATCTATTCTTCAAAACATCACTAGAGTCGCCATGAATAGAAATCTAGGTTAAACTTCAACAATTAATAGGTCGAGTCTGGTATAGACGCTAACTAAAGCCGGGTGTTACTAAAACCCAATAACAATTACTCTTATCAAAGACTAAAGCGGAAGACTTCATCAAGCCACTCACCCTTGCACATACTCCTAGCACTCAACACTTCACCAAAACGCTAGAACATTTTCCCCCATCCAGAACCTGATGCACATGCCGACAAATAAAAATGTTAGGCTAACGCCTAGTGAGTTCAAGAGTTTACAACATGAAATATATATATTTGCTAAGGGTAAGAATGCAGTTTAAATCATTATCTTTCAAAATGATTGACTATAAATATTAAACAACTTGTTTTCCAATAACACACACCTTTAAAAACAAGCATCCAAAAATGAACACTCTTTCGTAAAACAACTTCAACCCCAAATTCACTCAAAACGTGAATAGTAAATTAAACACCCAATTTATAAACTTGCAGATAAGATTTATTTCTCGAAACACCCAAACACGGGAGGGCATAATACTCGGCCCATAAATCACGAATAAAATATGTATATTACAAAACGTCACCGAAAACATGGATAATGAAATAATACCATTTAATACCCAAATAACACCTTTCGGTGACGGGGGAGACCCGATTCTGTGGTATGTGGCGGAACACAAAGTTAAGCCACCTAGCCATGTTGTCGAACTAAACCTCAGATCGTAACTGTATTGCTTTCTCTGCCGAGCTACACCTCCATTCGGACTTTATTTCAAGTCCCCAAAACACCGTATCCCCTATTGCCTGCTCCGTCGAGCGACACCTCAAGGATACACGATCTTATTGCCTGTTCGGTCTCTAGTAGAGTTTCATCCTCAGGGTACTCATTCGACCCCTAGTGCCTACTCCCTAGCATTCAAGATAGGAGTCACAACTCCTTACTTGATAACTCACGATGTCTAACCCTCGTGCACAAGAATTAGACACCCAATCTCAAGACCCATGGTCCCGAAGTACAACCCATAAAGTTCCTCTTCACCAAACAACCGGGACGATATTAATGCCAACACGACATCATTTCCCAAAGTGAGAATCCCAAGAGTCCTCACCATCAAATTATGACTGACTTACATGCCTATGGATCCAATGCATTACAGTCTAAGATACATGACTCTAAATGAATGACACACGCACTCGAACATGTATTCTCCAAAATAAAGCGCAATAAATGAAACACTCACCCTAAAGCTCCACTTTAAACTATTGAACCGAACAAATGTCCCCAAGACTTGGTGATTACAAAAACTGAGCCTTAAGCCCCACCAACAAATGCCCATATGCTAAAATCCGCAAAATGCAATAAAATGCAGCCAGCCATGACTATGCAACCTGTTAGGTCTGATTTTATAGTAATCATTGTATTTATAGGGCTTGGTCAAATACTGTGTCTTGTGTCTAATACTGTGTAGTATTGACCAAGGGTATTTAAGTCCCTTTGGTCGTGTTCTGTGTAAGAACTTCACGCCATATTCAATACAATTGCATCTTGCGCTACTTTGCTCTCTCTCTCTACTTTCTCTCTCTAAAGATTCATTGATCTTGGATTAACAATTGGTATCAAGGCCATCTGAATCTTGAGAGGATTGAGAGATTGATTTTTCCGTTCCTGAATTTGTTGAATTAATCGAAAATTTGATCGATTTTCTTGAAATTTTCAAGAAAATCTCGTTTTCTTGATTTTTCATCAAATTCGGATGTGTTTGTGATCGAATTTGTTTTCCATTTGATTCATTAGACTCGTTTTTGGTTATTGATCATATTTTATTCATACAATTTTGCAAGAAAAACAGTTTTAGATCGTCGATTTTGAGATTTAAAGAGTTTATGGAAAACCCGTTTTCACGTACTGTTCCATTTATGAATTTGAGATTTCGTGTTTTTTAATCGAATTTGTTGGTTGAAAGTTGTAAGAAAGTTGTTTTCGATCATCAGTGTGTGAAACTCTTGCATTAATTTCTTGATTTTAATCATTCTTGCGAATTTTTCTTGATTTTCTTCGTTTTGCGCAAGTTCATATAGGTTTGCGCAAGTTCATACTACTTTTCGCAAGTTCATATTGTTGTTCTAATCCTTGTGTTAGTTTATTTCAGGTTTTCTCATTGAGCTATTCACGCAAAGCTATTTTGCGTATTTCAAAGTTCAAGAGGTTTAGTTTGCGCATTCTACAGCTCACGCAAAGCTCACTTTGCGCATCACTTGACTTACGCAAAGTTCAGTTTGCGTTACAAGTTCATCACGCAAAGCTTAGTTTGCGTAACCTTCTACTCACGCAAAGTTCTGTTTGCGTATCACTTGGCCTATGCAAAGTCCAGTTTGCGTTTCCCGTTGCTTGCGAAAAGCTCAGTTTGCGTCTTCTGCTTCTCACGCAAAGCTCTACTTTGCGCCAGTCTCAGACTTAGAATTTTTTCTGAAAGATGGATTCTGCAAAGTTTGCTTTCCAAGCTCAGTTCTACAAGAATGATCTAATGATGCAATTGGGAACAGATACTCGTCCACCAGTTTTAATCAATGAAGACGAGTTTATAGTTTACACAGTGGCAAGATAGGTTCATTAATTTCATTGAGCGTCAGGCTAACGGAGAAAATATGATGAAGTCATTTACTGAAGGACCATTCATCAGACCGAAAAATGACACTCCTTTGACTGCTGATGAAATCAAACGTGAAAAAGCCGATAGAGAAGCAAAGTCCAATTTGATGCTAGCACTGCCTAACTCGATTTACAATAGAATTGATTGTTTCAAACATGATCCAAATATGATGTGGACTTAATTAGAAAAGATCATGCTTGGGTCATCAGTTGCTACTCAAATACGCCAGACACGTTTCATGAATAACTTTGAGGAATTTAAGGCAAAGGACAATGAATCTCTGAAGGTTATCTTTGACCGATTCTGCACTGTGATTAATGATCTGAAAAAGATTAAAGTGGAAAAGACTGATCTTGAGACGAATCTGAAATTCCTCAATGCTCTTCAGCCTGAATGGAACAAATCTTGTCATAGACTGAGGAATGATGTCAGAATTTCCACAATGCAGATCCAGGAATTATATGAGATTCTGATGACTGATGAGAACTTGGTGCTAGAAAAGAAGACCAAACTAGACAAAAAGAACAAGAAGTCAGTAGACCCGGTTGCATTCCTCACGAGCCAACTGGTTGAACAAGCGTTGTCTGATAACGCTTACAACGGGTCAACTAATGATGATGGTGAGGCTATGCAGAAAGCTATGATCCTTCTCTCTCAGCATTACCAGAAAAAGTTTCAACCACGGTCGGGTTCCAACACTTCTCGCTTCACTTCTGTGTCTAGAGCCAAAGTACCCGAGCCAAAGACTGCTACTTGCTACAACTGTGGAAAGTCGGGGCACATTTCAAACGAGTGTCGAGCAAAGAAGGTTAGGGACTCAGCTTACTACCGGAAGAAACTGGAAATGGCTGAAAAGAGAGAGAACGGAACTGCTCTTCTTGCCGGAGAAGAATTCTGGCTGGATCATCCCGACAATGAAGCTGCAAACGTAGAGATCGCTCAAATGTGCTTGGTTGGAGATGATCAGTCAAATGATTCTGATACTGATGAAGATGAGGTATATACTGATTTTGATCACAATTTCATAACCTCTCATATGAATATTATAATTACTGCTTTATCTGATTTGCGTTCTAAGTTAATATCTGAAAAGAATTTAAATTCTGAAAAGTCAGATTTGATTGACAAACTGAAAATTTCTTTGAAAGATGAAAAATCTATTTTAGAAAATACAAAAGACTTCTTTCAAAAGAAATTGGATGATTTGGAAAATTCAAATAAGACTTATCTTGAATCTTTGACGGCTATGACTAATTTAAAAAATGAATTTTCAGATAAAATAAATAAGTTAGAAGAAAAACTTTATCGAAGAAACCAATCTGAACAAACAATTTTTATGAACAAACCGAGGAGTGAAGAAGTTTTAAAACAAAGGTGGGGACTTGGTTTTGAAAATCCACATTGTTTAAACAATGCGATTGAAAAATCCCCTACTTTATATAAATACGATTATCTGACTCTTGCTCATTATGCTCCTCAATTTAAAATTGATTGGATGAATGAGAAGCAAGTGTTAGAAATCGAAAATAAGAAAAGAACAAATAACAAGAAAAAGGAAATTCCTTTTGTTTACACAAGCGAAAATGCAAAATATTTTCCTGAAAAATCAAGGAGAGGAAGAAGAGTTTTAAATGATATATCTCCCGTCAAATCTTCAATATCTGATGATTTTGTTGATTCTTATGCTTCTAATTCTGATAAGGAAAATATTTCTCCAATCATTTATGATTCTAAGAAATATACTCCTCCGTTAGTATTAGAAAGCAAAATCATCGATCTTGAAGATAAGATAGAAGATCAAAATATTTTAAAGGAAATTGAATCTGATATTATTCTTTCTTTCATGACTTCTAGTCTTGAAGAAAATTTATTTTCTCAAAAACAACATTCAATGTCTATTTCTTACCTTTCTTCTGATTCTAAGAAAAATAAAAAGGAAGTTTCCAATTTTAAAATCTTTTCTCAAAATTCTTCAGACTCCGAGGTAAATTCAGATTTATTAGTTGATCAGATTGGTTGCTTAGGTAAAATTATTTCTTCTGATTTAAATATTTCGTCTAAAATTCTTGATGATTCTTTTACACTCAATGATCAATATTATAAACTTAAGCGTAAAATAAGACGGTCAAAGAAGTCGAAGAAACAAGATAAAGTTATTTCTGACAGTTCTAATTCTTCTGATTCAATTCTTACAGATAGGACTTTGAGCGCTCGATCGAAGCAGATCTGGAGAGCAAAGCGGACATCAAATGATTCTATGAATGAGAAAGATAGATATGTAGACAGATGTTATAACAGTGATTCATTTGCTTATTGTAATAAATTTTCAAAATACTCTATAAAGAAAATGTTTCAAATTTCCAAAAATGTCTCATATTCTTCTTCTGATTCTAGTTCAGATGATTATGCTTTTTCATCTGATGATTGTGCTTACCATTCTTGTGATCATATTTCTCGTGCTTTAACTATCAATTCTTATAAATATATCCCCATAAGAACTGCAACTAACAAACATGGGCCCAAATTCAAGTGGGTTCCCAAATCTTTATCTGATTTAAAGTTGCAGGCACCTCATGTTAAGGGGGAGTAAGAGAATGTTGGCTTCTGAGTACTTCAGCTCAGAACCCGTACTTCATGGACTACGACTTCTAGACATATCAATCTAGGACTCGTTCTTCAAAGCTTATAGCTTCTGACTAACGAAATACTGTGAGTACATCTACTTTTTATTCCGTTGCATTTTATCTCTGTGATGTATTTCCAGTTTTCTCAAACTTTTCATGAATCTGAGCATTTTCAATCTCGTTTGGATTTTGTTCATCCCAATATTTCTTTTGAGACACTTGTTTTAAAAAAAAATCTTTTCAGTTTTAAAAGTTTAAATCTTTACAAATTTTATTCTATAAAGTAAAAGATTTACAGTTTTTTTTCTTTTGAATAAAATGTGTGTTTAGGATAAATTTTCAAGTTGTTTGTTTATATTGAAGTTTTTATATGTTCAAATTTCAATTCTAACAAATTTCGAAAAGTCAGCAATATGTTTGTAGCTTTTGTTATTGTTTTAAAGTTGTGTGATTCGGAATATTTTATAGTCTACAATGCTTAGAAAACCTAAAAAGTCAGAATTTCATATTGTAATGAAAATATGGGCTAAGCACTTAGACGTAAAACCTTGTGATTGAGATGAATATTAATTTCTTAAAATTCAGAAATCTCTGAGTTTAAAAGTTTGTACCTGTGATCTTTCTGGTTTGGGAAAGTAAGTTTTGTGGGATGCTTGTCATCTGGTCCCCTAAGGTCAATTGATATGGGAGTGATCGAACCCAAATCCTTCAATAGAATCAGATCGAAAGTCATGTTCTACTGGTATGAATGGGTTTAGGATATGTCGATGTAGCCTTTCTGATCCAGGAAAGTAAGTTCCAAGGGGTGCTTGATACCTAATCCCCTAAGGTCAACTGGGTTGGGAGCGGATGACCCAAATCCTGCAATAGGGTCAGATAGAAAGTTACGTTTACGACATGTTCTTTACTTAATAATTTTTTTGATTCAAAAGATGCCAAAGTACACATGCTTAAAAGATGCCAAAGAGCACACTCATGTTAAGATGCCAATGAGCACACTGCTAAAAGATGCCAATGAGCACACATCTCATGATACTTGGTAATATTTCTGAGTTGCGATAAACCTGTAAATTTGTGAATCTCTTAATTCTTGATGGCTTAGTGTGATTACATGCAAAGTTCTCTATTATATTTTTAGAATTGCATTTTCTTGAAGCTAATCAAAGTTCGCATGATTGCACACTGAGTAGATTGATGAAAGTTTTTGAAACTGAACATGTTTTAACTTGATATGCAATGAAACTTGTTTCTGTATCCAACAACATATATTTGATTTCAACTGATTGATAAATCTGTGATATTTTACTGATTAGAATTTTATTTGTTTAGTGTTTAAATTTTTTCTTGATTCGTTGTTTCAAATTTCATATTCAGTATATTTTTCTTTTTACTTTGTTGTTTTTCATCATTGTGTTCTCATATATCTTTTTAAATGGGTTTGAGCATTATTCAAGGGGGAGTGAAAAAGGATATTTTTCTAAATGATCATATCTGTTTTCAAGGGGGAGTATCTAATTTTCTTTATATGAATGCTAACTTGAATTGTCATATCTAGTGCATTTGTGTAGGGGGAGTCAAAGAGCTTAAAAAGGTTCAATTTTTTGAGTTTAAGTCAGCTTTGCGCCATCAGTTGGTCGCGCAAACCTCACTTTGTGCAACCTGCGTGTAACGCAAATCTCGCTTTGCGCAACTTGCGTGTAACGCAAACCTTACTTTGCGCCACCAGCGTGTAGCGCAAACCTTCCTTGTTTTCTCTGTTTCTTTGATTTTGCAGATCTTAAGCTGTCTCGTCTCCAACATTTTCATGACCAAGTTGATCAAGATTATCAAGGTCATGAGGGGGAGAAGATAAGAGAAGTTAAGGAGATGATAAAGAGACAAAGAACTCAAATGTTTATCTGCTGATCAAGATTCGCTCAAAGATTCAAAATTTCTTCAACTTTAATTGTCTTTTGTTGTTCAAGCTCCGATCACTACAGTTCATTCAAGGTCATTCAAAAAGGTGTGTCGTCTAGAGCACAAGCTACTGATCCAGACTTGTCAAGAAAGCAAAGATAATTCATTCTTAAAGATGCTGAGAAGAAATTTTTCTTTAAAAGTCAGAAAGCTTCACAAAGTCGCTTTATTGGTCCGTGCTGTTTTAGAAGATGAATTTTGAAGACCAAAGCGTCAATGATTACTAAGGGGGAGATTGTTAGGTCTGATTTTATAGTAATCATTGTATTTATGGGGCTTGGTCAAATACTGTGTCTTGTGTCTAATATTGTGTAGTATTGACCAAGGGTATTTAAGTCCCTTTGGTCTTGTTCCGTGTAAGAACTTCACGCCATATTCAATACAATTGCATCTTGCGCTACTTTGCTCTCTCTCTACTTTCTCTCTCTAAAGATTCATTGATCTTGGATTAACACAACCACATACTCCAAAATGTATGAATGCAATCCAATATCATTTAGATTTGAGCAAACCATTTTCTAAACAAGTTTATAACCTCAAAGGTTTACAATATCCGAAATATTCACAAGGTTGGGAATGACCAAACCCTAATGACTCACACGTTGGTGTTTTCAAACCATTTTACAACCCAAAATACACCTATTACCCATAACCATAACATGTATTTTCACCAAATACCCTCCATTTATGAAAATGGTTATCAAATCATTTTCATTATGATACATTTATCAAAATCCCAAAAATCCCAAGGATGGGTGTTTTACAAGTTTATGAAGTCAAACACTTCCAAATAACCAAAACTTATCAGATAATCAACAGTTAACAAATTCACGTAAAACACATAAACACTTTAAAATAACATTTTGGCATGTACACCATTTTCACAAATCAACTTGAACTCACCTTGCTAGATTTAGGCTAAATCTATATTTTACCCCAACTTGAGCTTCCTTGAAGAAATCCGAGTCCACAAGCAAAATCCTTCAAAAAACTAGATCCATAAATTTCCAACCATAAATACACATCTTCAACCATATAGAATCGATCTCCAAGCATCTTATATCAAAATCTCTATTTTGGCCAAAAACCCTAATTTGACCTAACTTCCCCAAAATCATCCAACCCAAAGTTTGATAAATAAAGACACTAGGAGGTCATAGATGGAGCATTTGTAACTTGATTAAAGTGTTAGAAAGAAAATGGATGAACTTACACTAGTGGGTTTTGATGGAACTCGAAACCCTAGAATTTTCTTGAATGAGACGTCAATGGAGATAGTGGAATGATAGCTTCTTGAATCCTAGACTTCCAAGACTTAGATGGTGATGGAAATGCTTCAAAATCAAGGTGAATGGCCATAGGAATGGCTAGGGTTTGACCCAAGAAGAGGGGAATCAGTTTGGGAGAGAAAGGGTGGGATTTGAGAAGTGAGAAATGAGAAAAAGGTTGGAATTCGCGACTTAACTTACCATTGCACCCCTGGTGCGACATTGACCAGCGACAATGCCCTGGGCATTATCGCATGGCAATGTCGCTAACCTCCCCATGCTTCTGAATTTTGTTGCGACTATGACACTGTCATAGTCGTCGAGCATTGTAGGCGTGTCCGTACCAAGCCCCGAAACTCGACTTTTTCAACGCCAATACCCCCGATACTCTAAGGGACTTTAAATAATGATTTCCCACCAAGAATCCCGCCATTTATAAATTACAAAAACGTCTGGGGCCTTTTACTTACCGAAAATTACGGGTGTTACAAGTTGTTCTCGGTTAATTACGGAAGTGGTTATACAATCATGAACGAGGTTTTGCTTCCAAAGGATGGACATTTCAAAATGTTTGTTTTCTACAACAATTATCAGAATGTCGCCGTATTACTTGTCCATTGAAATCTATATCTCTCATCGACTTTATGCATCTATTTAGGTTAAAAAATTTTACTTGAAGTGTTTTTGCTTACAGTTAGAGAGATTAATCTTTCTTCACCATTTGTCTATTTCGTATAAATTGTCAATAACTAGGATTTTAAAATTGTCTTTCTTGTTTTCAAGTCCTTTATCGTATGCTATTTTTTTGTTTTTTCCAAACATTTTTTGCACACTATGCATAATCCAGGGGTACTTACAGAAACAACCGCTTTAACTTTTGCAGTGGAGGTCAAGTCTGCCAACATCAAACCCCTCCCATACCCCCAGCTTTTCGGATGAGATATATATTGTGTTTGGTTTGGTTTGCAAGTTTTACCCTATGTTGAAGATGACCTGTGTAGAGCAACATCGGTCGTAACTTGTAAGTAGGGGTGTTAGTGGACTGAGTAGTCTAGCTCGACTGAGAAATATTATTACACTCGATCTCAAATGATTTTTTCAAAATTGTGCCCAAGCGATATTTTCTTCAATGTTCTAGCTTAAGCATGATGTTCGTATAATAATTTTCATTTATACATTTTGACATAAGATTCAAAGTTTTATAAGTTCGTTTATGGACAAGGACCCGAGATCAATTATTTACAAAATGCCTAATATATGTAACATATTTTTGGAATGCGATTAAATATTTGGACAAAATTTTCATTTGTACATGTAACTTTCGTTTGAATAACTCAACACTGTAATAAAATGTTTTACAAAAAGTTTGTTTATCACAATTTTCTAAAATGGGTGACATTAAAAAAAGGAAATCATAACCACTTGGTCTTTGGCCTAGTGGTCAGCTCCCTTCCGTAAACGCTTCTTCCAGGGGTTCCCATTCAGGGTTCGAATCCTGGGGGAGACAGGATGTCTTTTCCGGTGCCGCCTTATGGAGCTACGGCTGTAGGGTCTCCAAAAGGGGACCACGGGGCCTTGGGTCCCCGCCAATAAACCTAAAAAAAGGAAATCATCAATGTAAAAGTTAACCCCGTTTTAATAAATTAAGACGTTCTCTAAAAAAATTAAAAAAAGTAACCCGGTCTATAGCGACATATATGTTTTACAAAATAAAAGGCGAAAGGTATAAGAAAACCAAGCAATTATACAAACACCTTTAACATATATATATATGGGAGCGATCAAATGAAACCACTCTAATTTTGAAAACCGTGAAAACCCTCGATTTTATTGGTTAAGTTAATGAAATTGTTTCATGAAATTGTTTAATTTGATGAAATTGTTTCATATAATTATTTTATTGATGAAATCGTTGCATATATTTGTGTTTTTATGTAAAAATGAAAAAGTTTCATTAGACTGCGAAAATACATGAAACAATTTCATTGGAATGAGAAAAATAGATGAAACTACATAAAAAGCACAAATATATGAAACAATTTCATTAATAAAAAAATTATATGAAACAACTTGATCATATTAAACAATTTTATGAACCAATTTCATTAATTTAACCAGTGAAATTAACGGTTTCCAAAGTTTCCAATCTAATATGGTTTACAATTAAACCACCTATATAATATATATATATATATATATATATATATATATATATATAATGATATAAAAATGCAAATTGGGTTATAAAGTAAATGATAATCACATTAAACCATGAACTAGAAATCATTTATAACAAAAATAACATTTTGAAACCGAAGATTAATATATTTGAAACCATTGAACATTTAATTCATTTATTGAAACTGATAACTGATTTATAAGGTTATATGCATATAAATGAGTTTGTTAAGTGCCAAAGACTACATCACCACCCAATGGCAACGATCATGAAGCAACTTTGCATACTTATCTTGATTTCCATTATGTGCAAAGGTATATACTTATGATTGTACAAACGTAAATATAATTTGATCATACGTCTTTTTTGATATATTGTGTGTAATTGCACAGATATTTATGGTGACGAAGATTACCAATTGACGATCCATCAAGAGCCAACAAGTACAGCGAAAGAGTGGAGTGTGACACTTGAAAACCCTACCCCTTGTGTCATTTGGAATGTGAAATTAGATTGCAAAGGGTTTCAATCCGGCACACATATTGACCCTAAAATCATCTTAAAACAGGGTGACTTGTGCATAGTCAATGGTGGTCAACGAATCAACCCTCACGACAGCCTTCACTTCCTTTATATTTCGGAACAACAATTTCCTTTCAAACTGGTTGATCAATCTATAGCGTGTCCGTAAAGAACTGGCTCTTATAAAATCTAAATGATATATATATATATATATATATATATATATATATATGTTGAATTTACATGTTAGGAGTTATGTTTGTCTAAAATATGTATTGAGATCCATGAGAAATAAATTCCATTTACTTATATATCAGATTCCTAATTGATTATAGATTTGATTCTTCATTTTTAAAATCAATGCCACAAAGTGAGTCCAGGTGTGGACAAATCGAACAGTATCTGGTACGAATGCTTAAACTTGAGATTTATGCTTGTTTCGCATAAGATTCATGCGTTATAAGTTTGTTTATGGGTTAGAACTTCAGATTAATTAACTCGTTTATTGGCTTGCATGATATTTTTTGTATATAAATATTTGGTTCAAGAAAGTGCATGTTTGTGTGGTCTGGCTTCAGTTGACTCGAGCTTTAAAGTTACTGAGCTCGAGATAAACAAACTTCGAGTTTAAATAGCTTATTAAATGCTTGAATCTCTTAACACCCTTACTCTAACTTTTTTGACCAAAATGGTTTAGATTACTAAAGTTATTTCAGTTGTCAAATTACAAACAGTTTAAATTTATGCCTCTTCGTATTTTGGGACTGATTTCTTGTAATAGATCTAACCGTTTCAAATTGGTTGCAAAAGAATGAACAATTACATGGTCACATACTCACATGGTCCATTGATTGAATGACTATAAATTAGTTTAAAATTAAAAGAATGACCTTTTTAAAAAGAACTTATACTGACATTTTATCCAATGTTTTAAAAACCGGTTTTTTGGTTGACCCGGTGTGGTGACCGGGTCACGGTCCAGCCGGTTCAACCGGGTGGTTGACCCGATTTCAAGAAATTTTATGTATTTTTCATTTTCTTGCATATATATATATATATATATATATATATATATATATATATATAGGACGGTAATCAAATAAAAACCATAAAAATATTGAGAACCGCAGGAACCAATCTCAACCATTTACGGTTTTTGATCCAATGGTATTACAAAATCATCTAATTGTAATTCATTAAGGACATAATCGTAATTTTAAATCAAAAGCACCATTAAATACGACCACTTGGCTGCTGTTTTTTTTTTAATTACTTCCACGTTTGTAGTTTTACTTTTTAACATTTGTTTTAAAAAATAAATTTAAAACGTGATTTTGATATCTATAGTTTAAATACTTAATAATTGTTTTTCTGTTTTATTTTATATGCTAACAATTTTCTACGATCTATTATTTATAAAAAGTTTATGTATATTTTTATTAATTGTAAAGTTTATAATAATTATATAATTTTCATTGTTTCATACAGTGAAACAAAACAATATTATTGTTATTTCACTAGGTGAAACAACATCATGTTAACACTTAAGTGTTGCTTCACACTATGAAATAAAACAGGGTCGTTGACATAAAATAGTAAAATATTGATTCACATTATGAAACAACATAATATGAAACGATGAAGTGTCGTTTCATAATATGAAAACACGTGTCGTTGATTTGAAACGCGAGATAAAATATTGAAGTTTTGTTTCACATAGTGAACAACATAGAATAAAATAGTTTAGAGTTGTTTCACATTATGAAAAAATAAGTGAAGTTGATACGGAACGTTACATGTAATATTGAATTTGTGTTTCATACACTGAAACAACACATAGTTAAATAAGCTACAATGTTACATATGAAAAATACAAAGATTAAAAAGTCTTTAAAAATATATAATAGTATTGAGTTAAATAGAAGAAAATAAATTTTAACCTTTATTTAATATAAACTTTTTATTTAAATTCTATTGAAGTTAAATATTTTTTTATTAAACAATAGTTTACTTTTAATTATAAAATATAAAGTAAATCGTTTATATAATTCAATAAGAAAATAAACATATAAATTAGTAAATAACGTCGTTATTTAAGAAAAACAAGAAGATTCCTTGGATACCCTTTCTTTTCTTTATAATTTGACGATAATAACCCTTAAACTTACTGTTTTTACAAATGTATGTTTATGTTAATAGCCATTGATTTAATTTAATTTATGGATTAGATTGGTTCTTACGGTTCACAACCTTTTAATGGTTCTCATTTGATTTAACCCCTATATATATATATATATATATATATATATATATATATATATATATATATATATAGGGGTGGTATCAATTGGAAACCAAGTTTCATTGGAAACTTTGGAAACCAAATTTCAGCCATTGATCTTTATAATCAATTGTTAAGATTCATTTGAATTATATATGGTAGTAAATTAATTTATTTATTAATAATAAATAAAAATAATAGATGAAAAGGGTAAATATGTCTTTTGATTTTGTATCTCAAATATGGCAAGAAAAGTTTATTTTATTTAGATTACTTGAAACCAAAATAAAATTTCTCACGCAATCTAAATTTTGTTATTTTTTTTACTATGAAAACGAGGAGCATTTGTCTTTTCATCAAAAAAATTATTTTTCTTTTAAAATGTAAGAAAATATTTTTTTTAATTTCATTTTATTATAAAATTTCCCACGCAATCTAATATTGTGATGAAATAGAATGAATTTGTGGATTACAGATTTCATCAGGTTCATCGTGTTATCATTATTGTTTCATAATGAAAATAGATTCATCAGTTTCATCGTGTTAGCATTATTGTTTCATAGTGAAACATGATGAATGTGTGTCATTTTTGTTAACTTCCCATTTTTGTTTCATTACATGTTCAGTTGCATATCCGTATATGAAAATAGATTCATCAGGTTCATCGTGTTAGCATTATTGTTTCATAATGAAAATAGATTCATCAGGTTGATCGTATTAGCATTATTCTTTCATTATTACCATATATAAGCTAAATTAAAATTAAATAATTTACCTAAACTAAATATCTCATTTTTAAATTAATCAATGATCATTATTACCATATATAAGTTAAATTAAAATTAAATAATTATAAATATAATAATAATAACAGTTACCATATATATTATGAAATAATGTAAAAGACAAAAATAACATTTTCAATTAAAAATAAAAATAAAAAAAGAAATTCACTGATTGGTTGATTTCGGTTTCCAATTGATTGCTCCCCTATATATATATATATATATATATATATATATATATATATATATAATCAAGAATTTGATGTCCACAAGTTAAAACATTAAAAATACACATAAAAAGTTTTACATCGATCCAAAAACATTAAAAAAACACATAACAACAAGTTTTACATCAATTCAAAAACATAAAAAACACAAATATAAGAAATTGATTTTTTTAACCGGGTCAACCCGGGTTTTTACCGGTTCAATTAGACCGGTTCAACCGATTCTATCCAAAAACCGGCGGTTCAATCCGGGTCGTAATTTCCCAAAAAACTGGTCGTAATTGACCCGGTCTCTTCACCGGTTCCCGATTGAACCGACCGGGTCAACCCGGGTTTTAAAACATTGATTTTATCTTACTTGCTCCTGCTATAAAAAGTCTGCTTCTGAAAACACTTGAAAATAAACTAAAGAGTGATTTTGCATGGCCTACTTATAGAAAAGGTCATTGAGCTTGAGCTAAATAACCCTATCACCGTTGTGGGTTATTTCAATTGATAATAAGGATTGCGCCTTTGAGAATCCTCCTCAGAGGTCACCAATTCGAGTCCTGCAAAGCCACTAGTCGTTTGGCATACTTGGGTCAACTGAGGATTTCCCTTGTTATTCTCATGGGTGCCTATGATTAATTAGGTGCATACAAGCTGGTACAAACACCCACGATGAAAAAAAAGGAAATATATCCCTATCAAACATATTAAATGTAAAACATGTTTGTTTTTATGGGAACAAGTTTTTATCTATAATGATATTATTTTCTAGATTGCTAATTTTTTTAACATGTATTTGGGAAGTGATTAAATTTTTACAGGGAGATTTTGATGTCTACTTCTAACTTTTGTTTTAAAAACACAACGCTATAATAAGACTTTGATAACCCGTTTTAAATGATTTATTTAGCGTTTTTTAAATCAAATTTATGTAAAAATGTACAACTCAAAATTGTCATACGAACTTTGAAAAAACATCTAAGCTTAAGCTCAAGCACTAATTTTGAAAATTCATTCGCACTCGAGTCTAATAGTATTTCTTGTAATCGTTCACACTCGGCTAGAGAAGAAATTTAGAAAAACAAGTCAAGCTACAACATGTTGCTCAGCTTGTTAACACCCCTACTTACAAGTTACAAACCATGTTGCGCTACACAGGTAGCAATCATCTGAACTCAGTGAGACGTACGTAGGGTTGACCTTCAACCCAGAGAGTAATACAGTTATTTCCGTGAATACCCTTAGATTGTGCATGGTGTGTAAAAAGTGCCAGAAAAGAACAAAAGATCATATGAAAAAGAACTTGAAAACAAGAAAGACGATTTTAAAATCGCAGTTAATGACAATTTATACAAAAGAGAGACACAGCAAAGAAGGATTCATCTCTGTAACTGTAAGCAAAAACATTTCAAAGTAACCTGAATACATGCATAAAGTCGATAGAGATATAGACTTCAAAGGACAAGTAATACGACGACATTCTGCTAGTTATTTACACAACAATTGCTTAAGAAAACAAACAGTTTAAAATGTCCATCCTTCGGAAGCAAAACCTCGTTCATGATCGAATCACCACATCCGCAATTAACTGACAACAACCAACCAAACAAAATGATCAAAATCGCAACAAAAAGAATAACAAATAGGAAGCACAAGGCCAAAAAGAACAGCAAATGACACTCATATCCTATACAAAACACTTGTATCATTCAAGTATTAGGCCATGTTAGCAACCATAAGCTAGCTAATTGATTAAGCTTATTGGAAAAAACTCATTTGATTATAGCCATAAGCTAGCTTATTGAAACACTACTCAATGGGTTTTTTTCCATTTTTTTCGACTATACCCCTAGCTTTTTTTTCGATTAAATTTTCAGCATGTCCCTTTTTTTCCATTTCACATTGGTTTATACAAAACACGACTAACTAACTCATCAGCTTGTTTAGCCATGTTTGACAACCATAAGGTAGCTTTTTGAAACGCTACTTCAATTAGCGTTTCAATAGGCTTAAAGGGATTTTTTTCATTTTTCTTCCTTTCAATTATGCCACAATTTTTGCCGGTGATTTATTCAATATAACTAGTTTATCAGCCAGCTTACTGCCCAACCGCTAGTTTATTAGCTAGTTTGCCAAATGTAGCCTTAAACCAAGTAATGGGACATTATAAGCACTAAACATATTAATAATGAATAAGGATAGTTTACCAAACGTTTACTAGGTAAGCACCTATCGGTATAAGTCACTGCCCTCACTTAACTTACTGGGTAGATTCTTGGCCATCAAAATGGCATAGTAAGATTGTTGGTAAGTGCTTACCAGGGTAACGTTTGTAAACGACCCCTAACATACGTTTTCAGATGGTCTGCTATGAAACATAAGAAAACTGACCTTAACGTTGCGACCGCTGCTGACAGTCAGGGAGGGAGGGCGCCTGGAGAAACTTTTATTGAGCAGAGCAGATGAAAATGCAACCCCATTTATAAGACCGGTTGTTAAGATATGATTCCAAAAGCTTTTTGGGATACAATGTACAAAATTCGGTTAGTTTGAAATGAGAACTCATGACAAATCAAACGATCCCTGTCCTTCATTGATAGCATAGAGGAGTTGCTTGTGCATGATCTCCTGTTACAATTTAACCACTTGTTAGACCCAGCCAAAATAAGTATCCAAACTAAGAGAACCAGAAATCAAGTCATGAATAAATACTCTCCCCAATCAAATAATAAAAGAACTCATTTCTTTTTTAACAATTAAATAGAACTCCCATATTATGGTTTTACAGTTGTATTTAAGAAAAAGAAACAACACAACTAATAGATTATTACTCCCTCCGTCCCAAAATAAGTGTCTACATTACTATTTTAGTTTGTCCCAAAACAAGTGTCTACTTTCAAAAAGTAAATGTTCACTTTCCCATTCTACCCTTAACTATGTGATGGAGAAAATCTCTCTATAATTAAGGGTAAAATTGTACTTTGATTGATTAAAAAGTGTAATAATTACACACTCCTGTGCCTTTTTCATTGTGGACATTTATTTTGGGACGGACAGAGTAGCATTTATATGGGTGTGTTTGGTAGCGAGGTCTGCAGATGAAAGAATTGTGGAAGTTTATAATTTAACATGAGCAGTTTACTAATTTATCAATCTTGTCTCATCTCCCAGATTTTTGTCCCACTTAGGTCATGTCATAGTCTAGCGTCGTGCCAAATGTGGGACATGTTTTTGTACTGTCCATTGTACCAATGCACCCATAGTGGCTTATACTCCATCCCAGGAAATCTGCGCCAATTTCCATCTTGGAGTATCATATGACAATTGCAACATTTCCATCTTTGGCAAATATTAAAGTTACACTTACATATTTGCACATTGCCATCATTTCAATTAGTCAAAGATATTAATTTGGTCCACAAGTTCCAATTTTTTTTGTTTGTACTTTGCACAAATGACAAATAGCCACACATAAAATAAAAACGAATCAAACATTCCAATTTTCATGTAACACAGAGAGTAACATCTATGGTTGTGACATACTGGTTCTAGCACTGGTATCCTAACAGAAACCTCAGAAACATCAGGCCAAATTTATTTTCCAAAAGAAAAAGTTTTTTCTGCTTTTTTAGGATAAAGGGGAGCAAGTTAAGCAGGAGTTGATCTTAATGATGGTTTGCACTCGAGATAGGTTATTCTACCTTGGTGGAGTAAGGAGGAAGCTTTAAGTAATTAGCACATGTCATCACACTCGGCAAGTCATCATCGGCAGGTTCTGACAATCCAGCCGCATTGGATGCAACATTACTGGCTGTTGAGGAAAGCTGTACCAAAAGGAGAGTTTATAAACACCTATACCGAAAATTAAATGATAATAATAATAATGGCAAACAGACCATCGGTGTACAACATATACCTTTCTCACAATTGTCAACTTAGGATTCAACACCGCCAAACCACCAGGGGGCAGCCGAGGTGCACCAGTGACAAATTGACAGAACGCCCTTTGCTGTTCCGGGTTGAATTCTCCCATTATCTCAAGTAACTAAATAATTGTAAACAATAAATTTCATGGTAAGTTTTCTCCTAAATGCTAACAGATGGAATCCAAAATGCATGGAGAGTTTACTTACATTAACAATTGCAGGGCTCTTGGAAGTATATCCATGATCAAACTTTATGTGTTCCACAAGTTCGTCAGCCTGCAGTTGTAAAAAAGTCAAAAAACACATTCTTCCATGAAAACACTCAGATTTAACTATGACAAGTGGACCAGAAAGAGATGAATTTTACCTCCCATAACTCTCTGTGGCCACAAAGCAAATAATCCAATTCATTTGGAGAGAATATTTGCAGAGCCGAAACATCAAAGACCTGACGGTTGAAATGTAATTTACAAGTAAGATCTTGTATGTATGTTGGAAGACATGTAGTGTAAAAGTTGTGTTGAATCTATAGCAACAAAATTTTGTTTTCTTGTCACACAAAATACAGCAATAGAAATAGAAATCAAAAGACACATGAAAGAAAAGGGATGCATAATAAGAATCATCATTTCTTTTTACATATGAGAAACCAATATATAGGCTGCCAGGCAGCTGCCTACAAGATAACTAGTTTAACACAATACAAATAGATTATAAGAAGACTTCAGATATTTACAATCTAGTAACGTATTAACACAGTAGGCAAGAACAAGTACAAAAACATACCAGAATTACAAAATTAACCAACCCTGTCAAAACGTTGAATAATATGCATAGATGGTATGTTCAAATGGGATGGTTTAAATCAAGCAAATGAACACACACAATTAGCTACGGCATTAATACGAGACACTAATGCTATTGGACTTTCAGATATGAGACTTGAAGAAGCAAAATGAAATGTAAGTAACAAAGAAATGCACAAAGAACAAGCGAAGAGGACCTGATTGAAACCGGCTCTGAATGCGTCCATTTGGCGCATGATACCAGTCTTGACAGTAGCGGCAACTACGAGCGAAACGTACTCCTCCAAATTGTCTATGGTGACCTGTAAAAAATCCCCCCAAAAAACATATGAATAAACCAAGCACAAAAGGTATGTTTATGATGCAAAAAAATCATAAGGTAAAAGGATGCATAAGTACATCTTCGTCGGCTGGTTTCAGAACAAAATCTGGATAACCAGGAAGTGTGAAGTCCAAACAAAGATCTTCAATTGGAGCCCCTCGAAATGTTAAGTCATGTGGTTCATTGCGGTCATGCCCAGGCATCGACTCTAGGTATTGTTTCCGACAAACAAGAGCTTGCAACTCTTGCAATGTTTTACCCAGTTCAGCATCAAAAGAAGAAACATCATGTAAATCAAGCTCCTGCAAGGAAAGGTGCATATCTCAATCAAAACAACAGAACAGAGTATAGTGAAGTTACAAAGATTGCAATATCCAGACTCTCAAGAAACTAAACAAACAGCTTACTTGTCCAAGCACAAGCTTGTAGAACGCAGTTGAAAGGGGCAGGTCCAAAAGCCGTCCATCTTGAAGAGCCTTTGCCATTACACAACCAAGGAGTCTGAAATACTCGATTACCTTGGCAAACTGGCTACCACCAGAAGAATCAGCAGCAACGGGCCAAGGTCGTGGGAACAATCCAAGGGGTGCTATGATAATGTTGCCGGCACCTCTGCCAGAAGCAGGCCCAGAATCATTTGTTTTCCCATCCTTCTTCCCTTCAGGTTCAACTTCCATTGCCATACTGACATCCAAAGAATTAGATCTCCACATTCTCAGGTCATCCTTTTGAAGATCATGACTTAAAAGGGTATAGAACTCCAAAGTAGGACCCAATCCAGTGCCAACTTCACCAAAATATTCTACTTCTAGAACAGCCTTTTGGCTTGAATACATCTCCATGACTTTTGCAGCAGAATCCAAAATACGATTTCGGGAAACGCGGACTTTCTGCCGCGGTAATCGTCCAACCCTCAACTCTCTCTCATTCATAGATCCATGGCCATCTGCACCTTGCTGCTGCTGAAGGCGATGTAATGCACGAGACAACCCAAAAGCAGTTGAATAGAAATACTGGCGCCTAGTTTCAAAAGGAAACAAGAATGGGCATGCTTTCGTCAGCTGATAACACCATGATGGAAGACTACCACTGCAAAGTGCAAGCACATCTTGAATCTGCCGAGACAATTTTGGAGTCAATTTACTATTGATGAACTCATCAGCAGGAACCCTAGGACCAGTAACATTCAGGTCATTTAGACTTGAGAATTTTCCTTCAGAGAAGCTATCAATAACTGCCTGGACACGTAAACGTGGCGCAAGCTGATTTAGACCCTCTAATACATGTAATAGAGCTAATATATTGTAAGTAGGATTATTCTTTTCCAAATCACAAGGAAGTTCCCCTTGCAAAAGGCTATCTAGAAGAGACATTTGATGCATAGGCGAGTCAGTATTGGAATTCGAGGTAGACCCTGCTTTGGAAGATCTAGTTGTGTTTGCTGAGTTCACGTTCCCAGCTGATGTCCTATCACTTTGGCTGTCTGCTCTATGGTAGGTGACCGTGTAGATATCACTCCATAGTCTGCTACCATCATTAGATACAAAGTCACTGCTGTTATACCTCTCATCATCAACCTCATCCAGAACAAGGTGTTGTTGAATAGCTTGATAGATGGTTAAATGTCTGTTAAGTTGCTTACCACCTGAAGAAAAAATCAGTCTGGGAGAATCATTGGAGCCAAAGAGAGCCTGCCCATAACGATCTCTACCTCCCCCAAAACCCCTACCATTTGCTGATGCAAGCCCAGCCATGGCAGCAGCAGCAAATGACATCGCACCTCTTGAACCGAACGAATTTGCACCCCTAAACTCTGTGGAGTCTGAGCCCTGAGCTGGAGTTCCTTTACTGCTAGAACCACAAGCTGGATTTGTCTGGCTATCACTTGTTGCAGGACCGGCAGGACTATCCTCAGCAGAGTCAGGCAATTTAACATCGTGAACATATGGCATGCAAACTGGACGTGAATCATCCCTTAGCACCTACAAACATGAAAAAGAAATCATGCATCAGAAAGATCACGCACGTGATAGGATTGTGAAAGATCATCAAAAGTAATCAATGATGTTGGCAACAATTTTCCTTCAAATTCGAGAAGTTCTGTTTGTGAATCATTAAATTTGCCATTATAAAGTAATTTCAGTATCAAAATCTTAAATCAAAACACATAGAAAGTCGGTCTGTCTCCTCCTTATGCTATAACTAAGATCCTTACTTCCTTAGTAGTCTCTCTCCCCTTAAAAAGAGTCATGAAGTTCCCCAACACTACCCTATTTATTGCCATTGAAGAACTTGCATCACCCCCATCATTTTTCTGACCTCACAAGTCTTTGGCTCTCATCCTTGAAAAGCATTTGATGTGACTTATGTCCCTACTTATCATTTCCTTTGTCTTACAACTTTAGCACGCCTTTCTCCTTGTGTTCCTTCTTTCGTATGACTTCTAGCTTCTCTTCCTGCTTTCTTAGCTTTTGTTTTTGCAAGTTTATATATATATATATCTTCGTTACACTCTTACAATCATGCAAGAGTTTATAGCCTCTCTCATTCTCCTCAGTCACAGTACATACCTCCTTCCCTTCAAATGCACTCATGTCCTTTGCAAGTCTTATTAGCCTCACATAGCTATTTCAATGCCATTTTTAACCGGTTGATCATTGAAAACACTTAAATTGCCTCCTTTTAGATCTGACAGCCTAGCACTAGATGGTTCCAGCACTCGGTCTAACATCATCCCTAATAGGGATGTCCAACTAAAAGCCTACGTTGTTGCAATCTATGGATTTGAGTTCTCTCTCTTTCTTCATGTTTAAGTTCAAAGCTATGCACTCCCCATGCATGCATGAGAATCGGCCCCCTTACCTTGTGAGAAGAAAATCTATATGGCTACAGTTTTGACCACTTCTAAAGGTTGATTGATAAGAGGCATTCCTTAAGAAGTGTTTACAATCCTCAAATCTAAGCTATTGCAAAATTCATAAACACTCTTGATTCCTACGACCACGCAAAAACTTCCATAAATTATTTTAGAGCATCCACGATCTCTACTTACATTATTTATTTATTTTTTTTTGCTAATTTATAACTCACCAAACTTCTAAATCCTCCCAGAATAGTCTTCTGATTTATTCATTCAAGCCTAAGGGCCTAGTCACTTAGTCCCAACTACACCAGTGTTTAGGTTCTTCTAGATTGTAATACCTGCACCATTCCAGTCCTATCTGTCCATGAACGCAAAAAAGGTAAAACTAGTGCTCTTGATCTTCCATCATTCATCAACCCATTTAGTTTCTTATACAATATTCACTCTCCTACTTAGCATATTAACTAGCTCCCTCAGCCTCACCATTAACAAATCTACATTCCAACTATCCAAGACAACACCCTTCAAAATGAATATGAGAGGGTATTTATTATTCTTGCATGAGATTGACATACACCCCTTGAGAAGTTGGAAGATCAAGATGATTTGTATGTCCCACCCAACCACATAAAATACATCTTGATCACAGCAACTTCAAGCTATGAAAGTCGATATGTGAAATGAAATATTGGAATAAAACATTGAAAAGGCTATGACAACATACATCATCATGATCGTCACCGTCATCCTCAGATATTTCATCATCTTCAATCACCAATGCATCATCAATATCGACAAGTGATATATCTACGTCCTCGTCCTACAGTGTACACAAAAGAATACTGAGAATATTAGCAACAAATGACAAAAGACAATAGGCTAATAGAAAAAGGGCAAATAGAAGGCAAAGCAAAGCAAAATAAGATCAAAGATATCTTACAAGAACAAGCAGCAAGTCAAACCAAAATGAAAATAAAAAAACGGCAGGACATGAAACCAAATTAAACATTCTCATAACAATTGCTTCAATTGTTCTTTACTTGATTCATCGAATTTTTGTCAAGTCAGTTTCTCCAAAGTATCCATCCCAAACATGTATCAGCATTCATCCAATCCGTTTAGATTAACAAAATAGGAGCTCCTTCGTCCCAAAATTTCAAGACCCTAATTCAATCCAAAGTTCCCATATTATAGAAAAAAAACTGATGCTTGAACCATTTATGTATCCCTGGTATTTTGTTCAACCCATATGAGTGTACACTCAAACTATCTATCATTGATGTCAAGATATGAGATTTATAAAATGAAGAGCAACCCTCCCACCCAAAAGAAAATTGTGAAATGTCAAATTAGTATATGCTTCATTCAACCCAAGGGGAGTTTAGGTTATTAGTTGCTACCAAACAGTCCTTGAAAATCACTTGTTGCATCCACTGATTTCATATAGGACACGGCATAGGGGTGCATACATAAACACATTATACTCTCAACAATATGACATGGTGTCAATTAATATTGATGAGGGCCGTAAGAATATAAGAAAAATATGTATGACATGGTGTCAACACATTATACAACCGACTGAAGTTATGTTACTAAGAAAAATATAAGAAAATTTGTGATGTATATGAAATTAAACAGAGACATGTATTTGATTGCATATATACCCACAAATTATTAGGTCCTATTCGTCTAAGCCATTTAACAATTTCATTGTCGTCTCCGTTTGTGATACAAAGAAAATGAAGATGTGATCCTGGCTCGGATCAATTTGATGTGAGGAATGAAGATGAGACGCGGAAAAAAAAGAAAGAAGAAAGAAGAAAGTTGGAATAAACGAATGGCTTACTATTTTTAAGGCTATTATGATTTTACAGGGTAGTTGTCATATAAAGTATAAACTAGTCGATAATAACATGAAATTGGAATTTTGGATGCAGTGCACATATCATTAGATGGTTTAAAGAGAAAGAGGAGACAATACTATAGATGCAAAATATAAAATAGGAGTGAATGCTTTCTTTTTTGCCATTTTTTTATCTTTTTAACCAACAACATGCAATTTCAAATTATTGACAGCAATATCATCAAGGGAACACTTATATTAAACATGGTTGGAATATGCAAATAACATCCAAAAATATTAAGTTTTAACATTAACATGTATGAAGCATACCTCAGATGTAGACTCATTGTCAACAGATTTCATCAAAGTGTCTTTATCAGAAGCACCCCTTTTTCGAGCAGCATTTCTTGTATGGGGTCCTCTCCCCTCATCTTGAGCTGGCTTCAAGACAGCCTTCCCCTTCCCCTTTGAAGAGCTTGCATTTTTCTCTAGTGGTGTGTCCTTTCCGGCTGAGTTCCCTATATTAATTGATGATCTGGATCTTGTGGAGTGACGACGGGTAGCTGAAGCGGGAGTAGAAGAAGGTGATGAAACGCTACCTCCTACAGGTGCATTCCCAGAGTCCGAGTTCCCAACAGAAGCAGAAGGCTTATGGCTAGATTCGCTGCGTTGAACCCGGGGCCAGAGGAAATCTTCAACAGCTGCCAAGCTCGCTAAAGGATCGATGAGGAGAACATTTGAAGAATAATCACGAAGTGATTTTTCACCGTGAGCTCTGCACAGGCGCAGTTTGAATGGCCGAGGCGATGCACTCAGACCAGAAGAGAGGCGTGCATTTCCAGTAGAGGATCTAGAACTGTGGCTCAGCACTACTGGAAAACGCTCTAATGAGGTCAAAGCATTTTGAAGCTTCTGAACTAGAACACTCATAGGGGCCAATTTTGATTCATCAAAGTCGGAGGGAAGGGCAACTGCTATGAACCCCTTGTATCTTCTGATGGCTTGTTGACGTAGCTTAGGCAAATTCGCTTCTGCCACTCTTTCCTTGGAAAAGCATCCACAAGACAAGTAGTTCAGTAAAGCATCAACAACACCACTTCCGATGAACTCAAACGTGGAGACACCATCCCCTTTGCTTAGCTCTGCTAGCATCTCAGTTATCACTCTTAACAAGTTCTCTTCCTTGCTAGGTGAAAAATCAACAAGCCGGGATACAGAAGCTTTAGACTTCCCCTTGGACCTCGTCTTATGATCATCTGCAGAAGCGCACAACTTTGTGCAAAGATGCTTCAAATGGAGAAGATCATCGGTAACCCCAACTTCAGCAGCTCCAGGAACTGAAGGGAAGTATTTATCTTTGAAAGCCTTGGCACTCGTACTCACCGCTATCCGGAGACTAGAATTGACAGTAGGAACCTCTACAGAATTAGGAGGTGAACCAACAGCAGGGACCGAGTTTTTGTGATCTTCAGCAGAAGGTATATCTGCACTAGGAGTACCAATCCGGCGTCGATAGCGTCTAGAACGTGAGGATGATCCAGGTGTAGAATCATTATCCTTTTCAGTTGATAATGGTTGACCACTCCCAGATGACCCAGCCAAAATCAGTGTATCTACAGCATGAACCACGCCCTCTCTCACAAACAGCTTGGAGAAAGTCTCTGGAAGTTTTCCCATTAAGATCTCTGCAATTTGAAGAGAAGGCAATAGGACTTGTGGATCTTTCCATGCCAAAACCCCCGCCAAGAAACTGGGAACAGATTAAAGCAAATAAAAAATAAGAATATCTACATGATTCAATGAAACCAGCAAATTATAGATCTGTCAATAAGAGATATACCTTGATATATTTGTAACACCAAGTAGAGATTGGATCATATCCGCTGTGCTAAAGTACATCAATTTTCCAATAACTGAGAGACATTTGTGACGCACAGGCGCATTCACACTTGACCCATATATCTGCAAGACAAAAGATGTCCATTTGTTAAGTAAATGGTTGCACAGACAATGAACCATCAGAGTTCTTTTTCAGAACTAACCTGAATTAGAACAGGAAGAAGGTCCATCCCAAATTGCTGCAAAAGCTCAGGTTGCTCAGTCAATAATTTTTCTCGGCCCGAGATTTCTGGTGTACTGCCACTTGTTTCTTCTTGCTTGCCAGAACCGCTAGCAGGTGACTTCTTTGAAAGAGATCCTTTGACAAATAAGCTAGTACTGGCAGGAAGAGAGATGATTCCTTGAGGCAATGGAGGAAGAAGCTCGTTTGTCAAATTCACAATCTCAAATATCTGCATAAAAAACAAACAAATTGGTCAAAAATCTTTTGGAGTTCCTACCATCGTCAATATAACTGAAGAGTTAAAGCTGTTTGTTTCTTCAATGGTCACCACTGAAATCAGAATGTAATTCTGAATCAGGGAAGTGTTTGAACGCTGAGATGTTGATATTGTTTAATCTCTAATTAATAATAACATCTGAATAGATGAATCTTCCGAATCCTATGATACTGCGTAAATGTCTAGCACAGATATATATAGCTGAGGATCTACCCAACTTGCTGGTTATTTTTTAAGATTAAATAATTTGGATCCTGCAGAATTTCCTTAAAAGTTGCAGGAGATACTCTTAACTAGATAAGAAACTGATTTGGCAAATTCTGCAATTATTGCTCTTTTCCTCAATTGCAACCCTTCAGGCTACAAACACCAACAACTCCCCAGCAACCTTCAGAACAGTCCTTTATATCCCCCCGTTGCCAGCTACTGCTTCAGCAACAACTTAATCTAACAACAATATGTCCTCCATTTTTACAGCGTAATCTAACAACTTAATTTTAAGGGCCTTTTAGAATTTAAATGGCTATTTAGCAGAGGTAGAATCACTACAGAAAATAGCATAAATGCAAATAAACTGTAATTACTAAATATAAAAATTAATCAGCATGCCATTAATGACATCGTAAAGTAAGAAACACTGAAACTTCAATTTATTTCTCCATGTGTAGTTGGTCCAATAGAGATTTCATGTAGACCAAGAAACCTATTAGTTAACTTTGAAAGGTTCACAACCAGAACAAACCAAAATTTTGCATGGGGGAAGGAGAAAACAGGATATAAAGAAGCATTACCTGCTCTGGTGGCCTACTCAAGGCATGTGATACAGACATGGTTGCAACAAGCCCAGAACCTGATAATATATCTTTGAGAATGCCACTAATCCCAAGGAGCAGCAAAGTCTTTGACCCTAAAGGAGAGCCACTCGCACAGGTTGAAAGCAATCGAATTAAGCCCTGCCAACCTCTGTGTTAAGTGATGCAACCTTCAAAAAGCAAGTGTATTCAAATAAACATAACAATACCGTATATGTAGATGGGCTGAGGGATGCCTGTCCACCTCCAGAACTGCTGGTTGAAATGAGCGATGCAGCTTGTGTAACCAGCCCATGGTTGCAAAGCTCATCCAGCTTATCAGATGATGCTGCAAATGCCTCGACGATTCGAGTCAAGCAAACTGATGCATGCTCCAAAACCTAAAAGAATAATATTGTTCCAAGAATTAATCAGAAGCAGGTGAACATATAATCAGTTAACCAATCTCATATGCTTGGGTTTGGGTCCTCACCTTGGCGTCATGATACTGAAGAAGATTTGTCAACAAAGGAACAGCTTCCATGACAAAATCAGCTGCATCAGATGGAAGTTTCTTGCACATATTTGCAGCAGTAGATAATGCTACACGCTAACAGATAAATCGCATAGGGGTAAGAATTAGATATACTTCAAACAGTATTCATTTCTTCCATATAGTTAACATTATGATCAAAAGGGGGTACCTGGACTCCTGTAGAGAAGAAGTCAAGATAAGAGAGCACTGCCATTAATGCGCCTGCCCGCAAGCATGCAGTTGGGTGCTCCTGAGATATCTTCTTAAGAGCTTGCAAGGACTGTTGCAAGAATGGTAAGCATCAATATTACTACCATGATCGATGCTTCAAAAGAATTAGCAAAGATTTCGACATTAATTACAAGACATCCATAGCCTAATTTCTGCGGCTACTTGCTACTATTGAGTCCACTCGGAGTTGCTCACATACACGGTCCAAGATTTGTTATAAATGGATGATCAATCTGACCGGACATAGGGCGACATATTTTTTAAGTGGCTGTTTTCAACCCAAAATATGAGATCTATTCGAGAACTGGGGAATGGGTGGCCTAACATTGTTACCCAATTCAAATTGGGTCACAGACTCGATTAGGGTAATAGGGTTTAGGGCTAGCAAACCTACGACACCTCCTATCATGTTTTTCATTAAAATTGCTCAACATATATCACATTGACGAACAACCCAAATCTACGTGTTCTTGTGTTTGATTTTTGTTTATTTTGCTCTTCACAGTTTTCGCTGTTTGCAACAACACAACACTTGTTCCGTTCTTTATGCTGCCAAGCCCTTTTACCTAACCTCCATAAGTAAAGTAATAAAAGCATTCATGATATATATATATAGAAAGAATGTCACCTTAAACACAGCATTACTCTAACTTCCATAAGTAAAGTAATAAAAAGTATTTAGATAGTAAGTTAGCACACCTGTTCAGCCAAGTCCATGTACTCAATCGTAAGCAATCTAGCAACAAAACAAGAAACCGCACCATAATGCACAACCGCAGCGCATGAAGACGGTAGCACATCACACAAATGTGTGAGTGCCCTAGCTGCAAGCAACATAATATCAGGATTGCTCTCATGATTAAGCAACCCAACAAGCACAGGCACAAAAGAATCAACCGAGAAAGTGCTTAGCGAATCCTCAGTTCCTATAGAAAGCATGTCACACAACTGTGTTAACGCCTCAACTTGCTTCCCTTCTTCCCCATCAGCTCGCAAACCCGAAAGAATCTTCTTTAGCCGTCCATTCTGATGAGATGAGGAAACAGACGCCATTGCTGATGACGGAAGCAAGTCATCCAACCCTGCACCTAATTTCCTCAACAAACCCTGAAGTGCACTGCTGGCAGAAGTTAAATTCTGATGTAACATCCCCACACCGCCACCATCACTGTCGTTATCATCATCATCATCCTCGTCATCAACTCCGCCACGGTCTTTATTAAGTCCTAAATTGTTGTCTCTGTTATTTTCTCTATTATCTCTATCCCTAACCCTAATTTCATTCTCTTTCTCTTTACCTTTATCCAAATTATCCTTGTCCAGTCCCACATTCGGATTATTCATGTTCTTCCCACTGCGACGGCCACGACCCGACCCGGAACCGGAGGCGAACGGCTCATTTGTGTTGGTATCCATGTTAGAAGCGCGTGAACGAGTACAGACTGATTGAACGACGACGTTGGAAGCGGCGGCGGCGGCGGTTGGGGAGGCGGAGGAGGTGATTGAAGAGAGACGAGTGCGTTTGTTGGAACGAGTGGTTGGACCGCCGGACGATGAAGAAGATGGGGCTGATGAGGTGGCCTCCGCCCTCTTCCGGCTACGAGTTTCCATACAAAACCCCAAACCCACCTTTTTCGGAATCAACGATCAACGACGATCGAAGAAACAACGAATCCGTATCATCGTCGTCGTCCTCTTCCTTGTATAATCTCTCAAACAAATACCTGATTTTAACCCCCCAACAAAAAGTCCCAATTTCCACCGAATCTGACAAACCCTAGAAAAATCAATTTGATAAATCGAGAAAAATTTTGTTTCTTAATAACTTGGTGTAAACCGATTGATTGTAAAGGAGGAGTATACGAAGATGAATTTTATGGGGAAAGTAGAATCAATCCACAGAGAGAAAACCCTAATCGAGGTTGCAGTTGTTTGCTTGTTATATGTATATGTATGTATATATGTATACTAAAAGCGCACCCGCGTAATGCAGCGACATACATCACGATTTTAATATTTTATTTTATTTTTTGTTTTTCTATTGATTTATAATACGATTTTGGATGGTTTTGAGAAACTGATAATGTTTTTTTTATAAATTTTGTTAAAATTTAATGATTATCTTATATATTTTATTGACATCTAGAAAAAATAACCAATTACATATTTAATAATATAATTAAAACAAATTTATAGAAATATAATATAATAATTAATAGTGATACATAGAAATGTCTGTATAAAAGAAAGACCATGCACATAACAAATTGGTGGTGTTAGAAGCCTGCAGTAGTAATATGTATATTGTGTTTTGATACTTGTAAATTAAGAGATTTTTCAAATATTGCATAAAATAATGGTACCTTGTGTCTAATAATTTATATTTAAGAGTTTTTTATCCCTGTTTTATAATATAGTATAGATGCATATAGCTTCTTTTTTCTTTTAAAGAGTGCATATGGACATGTTTATGTTCATGTGTTAAAATGTCCTTTTCTTTTTCTTCAATTTTTTTCCCCTAAAATTATTAACTTTTTAAATTATTATTATTATATTTTAATTTTTATAAATTAATTGTTAATCATTCTCAAAATACCAACAAAAAGAAATACAATATTTAATATTGTAAGTTACCTTAACTGACAATAAGACTTGGGGTTCTGGGATCCTCCTCAGAATAACTGGTTTGAGTCTTGCAAGACCATTGAGGATTTTCTCAGTTATTCTTCAGGGTTCGTCGTGGCTCAACTTGCGTGTCTGATGTTGTTATGTTTGTGGCATGTCATGGTCTAATACGCGGTTTTGTAACGTAATGTAATGTGTATGTATTTGAGAAGTTGAGTTAACGTGAGAAGTGGATCTGAACCATTGATCTTATTGATCATTTATAATCCCAAACTCACTCATGAATCGCGCTTCATAAATGAATTGATTTGGTGCATCTTGGTGTATATCCTAATGTGCATTCAACAGTTGATAGTCATTTCTCACGTTAACTCAATTTTTTACCGAAACCTAACCCTGTCTATATAATTACATATATGATACATATATTTGTTACAATAAATCACACCTTAAAACAAATTGTGACCTCACCGTGACTCTTAAGATTTGAAACTTGATTTTGTCGTCGTGCTACGTCTCAACCATCTAAATTTATACTATATTATAAAAGAGACATAAAAAACTCGTAATTACAACATTTTAAGCACAAAATACAACTAATTAAAGTCAATTACTTAATTTACAATTTCATAATACATTGGTACAACTTATTCAATCACAGTATCTCACATCATCATCTATTTGTGAAATGGATACTCATTTATTAATATAAATATTTGTTTTTTTATATTTAATGGACGATTTGATCAATATTATCTACTATATTATCAATATTTATTTTTTATATTTATTGGACGATTTGATCAATATTACTATTATCAATATTTATTTTTTATTTTATGATTTTCTCTTAATATATCTATATCTATATTAGTTATAATCTCATAACTAATATATCTATATTATATTATAAAAACATGCATTGATCTAATAAATATATTTTAAAAAAACAGGTAGTTTATCTCATAGTGTTTATCTTGTATTTAATATGTTTATTTGCAGTTAGTTATACAAATAAAAACATGGGACTTTAATATGTTATAATTATGTTTCATTAACTTGTAATTTTGAATTTTATTTTAAATATAAAATATCTTAAATATAGTTATCATTTAAATTAAATATTTTTTGACCCGTAACAAAATTTATTATTATTATTTTTTATATAAAACCATAATTAACTAAACTAAAATATATTTTTGTTTTAAATATAGGTTTCTCAAAATCGTAAAATAAAATAAAAAAAAAGACTAACAAAAAGTATGAATAATGATCGAGGGTTCGAGTTTTAGATTTCAGAAACTCACTGCATTGCGAGGGTAAATTTCTAGTTATTGATTATACACTACGCATATACCCGTGCACGATGCGGCGCAAAAAATCGTGAAATCGAAAGAACAATTGACAAATGTATGTATCTGCTCGCGAAACATCTCGAAATCAAAATGACAACAACGTTTTCATTTTAAGTTTGTATTATTCGTTATTATCGATACTTTAGTCTATGAAAACACGGTGCTTGAGTTGTTTAGTGCACTTATATGTAAATATAGACTAAAGTATCAATAAGGACAAAAAATACAAACTTAAAATGAAACATTGTTGTCATTTTGATTTCGAGATGTTTCGCGAGCGGATACATACCTTTGTCAATTGTTCATTCGATTTCACGATTTTTCGCACCGCATCGTACGCGGATATATGCCTAGTTTATAATAATAATGAAACATATTTTTAATATATTTTAGTTGATCTGCAATTATGTATTTTTAATATGCTAACGGTAAAAAAAACGTATGGATGGATGAAAAAAAACGTATGGATAGAAAACAAATTAATTCATAGATATTAATGATATTTAATAGTACGGTTACATTAAAAAAAATCAATATTGGACTCGTTTTAAAGATATTGACGAGACGATTATAATGGTATAATTTGTAAAAAAAGAAACATATTTTTTCATTACATATTACTAATATATCATTATTTGTGTTAATATAACAAAGGTGTAAAACGAAAAATGAAAAACCAAGGGATATAAAGTGTAACACCCTAAATATAGGGATAACAAAAATCCGAAAAACGGACATGCGGTATTTAAAATTGCCAAAGCAAGAGTCACCCAACAATGAGAAAATACACAAACCTGTTTAAATACAGTCGTAAATAAACGGACAATCAACAACCAACAACTAATCTAATATCCATAACTAGAAAAGAGATTACAAATAAGGGTGTCATTTATAAACACAAAGGTTCTCCTACCAAAAGTAAGTCCAGTTGCAATATTCCCAAATCTCTCACCCAAGCATTATTCCCGCCTAGAACCGGTGCCGCTAAAACCTGAGATACACATCGACACCAAACAAGTGTTAGACCAAAAAGCCTAGTGAGTTGAACAAGAAATAGCATAATAGAACATATACAATTATTATCAGCAGTTAACCAATTTTCAACATGTATGGAGTCAACGGGGGAGTCCCATAGCACCAATCAATTCCACTCCAAATAGTCGATGCACCTTGATGCCCTTAACAAGGAACACCCCAAAGGCCCGACACACCCGAAGATCAGACCGTAAAGGAAACTTTCCGAGTGGCGGAGGTCTAGGCACATACCATCCCGGTGGCGCCCCAAGACTACATCCTATTAGTGAACTTGTCTTGGTTCGTCCAACATAATGCATATAGGAGGTCCTTATGTATATTTCAACCAAATATAATTCAATACCAATCGTGGGTACAATATCACCCTCCTCATAGCATGAGTCCAACATAAGACTTAAATATCCACATAGCCACGTTGTAGATACAATATCACCAAGAGTATATTCCAAATGAAATCATCATAAATTCATAATATACCAAACATATATTCATTTTTCATGTCAAATACCCATTGTGGCACACATAGTGGAAATCCCCAAATAATTACACAACATAGAGTAAATCATGGGATGATACTTCATATACATATATCTCACATAATCTCATGGAAATACCATCAAATACTTAAACCCGTAAAGATGACCATTTTGAGCAAATATGTGATAATAACAACAAATAAGCAAATATGATGTGTATCCAGTTTTAACAAAAGTTTAGTAAACTCACCTTGCTATATTTAGACTAAATCTAGATTTTTACCCACTTAGAGTTTTCCTTGAAGAAACTTGTTTCTTCAAACCAAATCTTCCAAAACCTAGATTCACAAGGTTCCAATCATAATTATACATATCCCACCATAAATAATTGTTCCCCAAACACTTAATCATCAAAATCTCTATTTTGGGCAAAACCCTAATTTTGACCCAAAACTCCCAAAATTATCCAAACCGAAATTTAGACAAATCAAACACTAGAAAACCATCAATGGAGCATTTATAACTTATTTCATGGTTTAGAAATGGAAGGGATACACTTACCACTTAGGTTTTGATGAAAACCTAAAAAACCCAAAAAATCTTGAAGATGGAGGTGATGACGATGAACTCTTGACCTTTGCTTCCAATCCACCACCAAATACTCTTGAATATTCCCAAAACTAACAATCTATCCTTGAAAACCTCTCAAATACGAAACCATAGCAAGTTGAATCGCCAAAAACGGAGTTGAAATGAGAGAGTTATGAAAAAATGAAGAATGAGGCTGAAAATCGCGATTTATGCACTCTGATACCTCCAGGCTATTGTGTCAGGCTATAGTGACAATGTCACAATTGCCGGACACAATCGCCGAGATTGTACCGAGAGTGTTTGGACTATGGAGATTGTGACAGGTTATAGTGACAGTGTCACAATCGTCGGGCACTATAGCCAAGCACGTACCGAACACTGTTTTTGCCATAATTTTTTCGTTTTAGCTCCGAATTCGCTCCGAAAAGAACCGTTGGACTCGTAATTGAATCCTTCATCTATCAAGACTATAAAATCAAGGATTTAAGTCCAAAATCAAATACCTTACTTTTCCTTAATATATCGGTTTCTGAATTAACTTGAAATGATATATTTCGAAGAATCGGGGTGTTACATAAAGTAAATTAAATAACTAAGGGGGTGTTTGGGATTGCTTATTTGATGTGTTTTTTAGCTTATTGTGATTTGGCACCGGAGATAAGCACGTTTGAGTGTTTGGATGGAGAAAAATGAAAAGAGCTTATAGCGGTGCCAAACCGCTGAAAAGTTGTTTTTGATAAGTCATTTGGTTTTAACTTATCAACTTATTTGAAAAGTGCTTATGACATTTTGGGTTATTTTATATGTATAAGCAATCCCAAACACCTTTGAATAACAACTTATTAGCTTATTACGTTTTTGTACCACAATAAGCTAATCAAAACACTTTTTTAAAAACTCCGATTTAACACCGCATAAGTTGATAAACACTTTTCAAAATAAGCATATGTTGTTTTAAATAAGCAATCTCAAACACCCCATAATTGTAAGAATGCTAAATGTAACATTGAAATTTGAAAATAACGTTTTACAATTTTAATATAACTAGAAGCGTACTCGCGCAATGCAACAAGATACATCACGATTTTAATGTTTCATTTTATTTTTTGTTTTTTTTTGTCGATTTACAGTACGATTTTGGATGATTTTGAGAAAATGATAATGTTTTTTTTATAAATTTGTTTAATTTAGGCTTAATAATATAATGTTTTTTATATAAAAAAATTAAGTATTTTGTTAGAATTCAATGATTATCTTATATATTTTAATGACATCTAGAAAAAATAACCAATTACATATTTAATAATATAATTAAAACAAATTTATAGTAACATAATATATTAATTAATAGTGATACATGAAAATATCTGCATAAAAGGAAGGTCCTGCAGATACCAAATTGACGGGTGTTAGAAGTCTGCAGTAGTAATTTGTATCTTGTGTTTTGATACTTGTAAATTAAGAGATTTTTAAAATCTTGCATAAAATGATGATACCTTGTGCCTAATAATTTGTATTTAAGAGTTTATTATCCGTGCTTTATAATACTAGAAGCGTACTCGCGCAATGCAGCGAGATACATCACGATTATAATGTTTCATTTTATTTTTTGATTTTTTGTCGATTTACAGTACGATTTTGGATGGTTTTGAGAAAGTGATAATGTTTTTTTTATAAATTTATTTAATTTAGTCTTAATAATATAATATTTTTATATAAAAAAACAATAAGTATTTTATTAGAATTCAATGATTATCTTATATATTTTAATGACATATATAAAAAATAACCAATTACATATTTAATATTATAATTAAAACAAATTTATAGTAATATAACGCAGCGAGATACATCACGATTTTAATGTTTCATTTTATTTTTTTGTCGATTTACAGTACGATTTTGGATGATTTTGATAAAGTGATAATGTTTTTTTTATAAATTTGTTTAAGTTAGTCTTAATAATATAATGTTTTTTATATTAAAAAAATTAAGTATTTTGTTAGAATTCAATGATTATCTTATATATTTTAATGACATCTAGAAAAAATAACCAATTACATATTTAATAATATAATTAAAACAAAATTATAGTAATATAATATATTAATTAATAATGATACATGAAAATGTCTGCATAAAAAGAAGACCATGCACATACCAAATTGGTGGGTGTTAGAAGCATGCTGTAGTAATATGTATCTTGTGCTTTGATACTTGTAAATTAAGAGATTTTTAAAATCTTGCATAAAATGATGGTACCTTGTGCCTAATAATTTGTATTTAAGAGTTTTTTATCCGTGCTTTATAATATAGTATAGATATAGATTAATAGTGATACATGGAAATGTCTGCATAAAAAGAAGACTCTGCACATACCAAATTGGTAGGTGTTATAAACCTGTAGTAGTAATTTGTATTTTGTGCTTTGATACTTGTAAATTAAGAGATTTTTAAAATCTTGCATTAAATGATGATACCTTATGCATAATAAAGTAAATTAAATAATTAATTGTAAGGATGATAAATGTAACATTTAATTTTAATGTAATTAATATGGGAGAACGTGGGGTGGCTTTCCAAAAACCGGCTTTTCCAAAAATCGTCTTAAAATTTTAATATAATAGTATAGATTTATTAAAAACTACTTATTATTAAACAAATATGATTTTGTAAGATGTCAATAACTATTTGTTTATAACCAAAATCCCATTAAAAAAAAAAAAGAAGAAGAGTTCATAAACTCACTCAAATTCACCACAATATGCAATTTTTTTGGGTTGTGCAAGTTTAGTATTTTGCGAGGGTGTTTTTTTTACTTTTTTTCTTTTAAAGAAACTAAGGGACTGTTTAATAAAAACTTATCCGGTAAGTTTTAATAAAGTAATTTTCTTCACCGGATGAACATAGCAAGGGCCAAGAATTTTACCCGGTAAGAGCAATGATAAGGATCGAGAGTCTTACCCGGTAAGTGAAGGTGATGACTTTTACCCGGGTAAGCGCTTACCGGGTAAGTTGTTGCATACGATACCGTTTTGATGTACCACATTCTTATCCAATAAAATAAATTATAGTGTTAACTTCTACCGGTAAGCACTTACCGGATAAACATTTGAGTAAACGACCCCTAAATAAATTGTATATCAAACTGGATATAAGTATAGTGATTGCTGATCATAAATTTGTTTGGAAATAAATTATGTTTATTGTATATATAAGTCATCAAAAATCAAAATAATAAGCAATTATCGTTTCAACATGGTTGCGGATTGTGTTATGTCGTTAGATGTAAGAATAAATATGTCGAATAATTATAGCAAATCTTTAACTTAAAAATGGTAATTGATTTAAGAATAATTTAACTTTTTTTATTTTGAGTTTTTGTTACGTTTTCCTTGTAATCAAGATACAAAAGTGTCAAAGCGAATGATAGAAAAGGCAATCCTTTTGTCGTTCAGGTTTTAGAGGTGTTCCACCATGTTTGTGTTTTTCCTCTTGAAAACGTTACGGTCAACAAACGTAACTCTGAATGCGTGCATAGACAAAAAGAAACTTGATTCCAGAGTAACCCGATGTTTGTAGGCTACACTGTAATGTGGCATAAATGGAAGCAGACAATATGTAATTAAATAAAAATACATGAGCGCCAAAAAAGGTAGGCGACATGTCTCGACAAAAGAGGAAGGTTTGTGAAGTGGGCGTGATAAATGGATTTGAATTTGGTAACCGATTTTATAAATAAAAAACGTGCTTAATTGACATTTATTATGAAGTATAAAATGTGTATCTTTTTGTATTGGGGGGGGGGGGGGTCCTCGGACCCTCGGCAGGGAATGAATTGAATGTGCGTTGATATCAATATAAATATGTCAGACAATGCCAACCCCTCGTGTCGTACGGTATGGTATTCGTCCTTTAAAATGTGTCGCATTCTTTAATTCAATTTAAAGAAAGCAGTCTCTACATTATTTTCGACCCATTACTCTATACAAGTCATTGTTTTATTGTATACTTTATTTATCGTGTGAATTTTGTCGATTCGTGTTAGAGTGTGTGTGATATGATATACAATGTGTACATGTGCAAACTGTGACCACAATTCAAACACCTAACACCATCATGCCAATCAATTGATTGAACATTAATGAGGAGAAAATATTCGACAAATGCATGAAGCTGCGTAAAAATGACAGGAGATTTTGTGCCTGTAAAATAATAGAAGAGTTTAAGTATATTTTTCATTCGATGTATTAACTGGTGTATCAGTACGACGAATGACAACATAAATAGAAGAGAATATCGAGTGTTGCCGAACCAAACCCGAATCGATTTATATTTGGCGCTCGATATCCAATTGACTATCATATTGTGTTATGGAAGCAAAACGGGCCAAGAGATCAATCAAACATATTAGTCTGTCATGATGTGTAGGCTTTTTCCGAAATTCCAGACATTTGTGCTTGTTCCAGGTCTCGAAACAACTTTTTTGTACTTTCAACAACTTTTCATTTTTACTTTTATTCCGGAACTTGTTTGGTTTTCAGCCCGTAGCCTTTTAGGCGCGCTTGATATGCCCTATGGTTTTCCTTTTCCCTATATAAACACCCATAAGGTGTTACAGGTAGTTTTATCTTATTAATTCTTAATAAAAACCTTAGGAATCCATATCTTATTTTATTGAGTTTATCCTTGTTCTGCTTCCAGGGTTTAATGCTTGTTAACTCTACGTGTTTCCCGTTGCATCAATAAAACGAAGATCCAATACGAGTTATGATAAAACAATTGTATTGAAGCTTTGGAAGTCATCCTTTTCTATGGGGATTTACAAATGCACGGTGCAACAAAAAAGTCAAATTTGTACGATTGATGTATTAATTCTAAAATTTAGCAATGTACAATTGCATTCACTGTATAGACATAAAAGTCTAATATACCATATACCATTTTCCTTATATGTTCTTAATTTATTTGGTTGCCGAAAAGTTTATAACGTACAATGCATTATGAGGCTAACGCCTAGCAATGCATAGGTTTGACATAATTGTCATATTGTTACTTGTACTATGAAGCAACAACGTCCATAATGGATTAATCGTGATCATTTAATTTTACAATAATAAATATGTTTTTTATTCTAAAATCATATATCGGTTATTTTCTTATTGACTACACGAGTTCAATTATATTCTTTTCATTTTCTTTTCATATCGTATAATAAAAAAGGCATCATACATACACACGTGTATTGTAATGCCCTAAAGCAACATATTATCCCAATAACTTCATATTCAACTTAAAAACATGTTGGAAGTTGTTAGCATCCCACAATTTCGAGCTTGTAAAGATCACAGACCTATTTTTATGGGCCCCACAATTAAATTTCTGACGTCCTCGTCAGGCCCTCCTGGAATCCTCCTTGTAATCGGCAATGTGGGATTCACTTAATTGTTATAAAACACCCTCCCCCCCCCCTTAAAGGGCTTATTGCGCTCGATGAGATTTGCCCCACTATCCCGATGATACAAAGATCAAAAGATTAGTACCATTTATAATGTCCTAAAGCCCAAAGCAACATGGTGGCATAATAGCATAGCCTAGGACACCTTCAAAAAAAAATGGTGGCATAATAAATTCATATTCAACTTAAAAATCATGATGAAAGTTGTTGGTAGTCCACAACTTTGAACTTATAAAGAGCTCACACATCTACTTTCCTTTCTACATAGGACAGAATGTTACATATATATACTTGTATACATATACTTATACACACATATGAAATATGGCACACCTTTCAACATTCTTCAATATATTTTGATCACTAATTATAATGTCAATATTTGTTTCTAAAATAATTCCACCCAACCATATACATCTAATTTTTGTTTTTTACGGTTAACATTTCAGAATTAGTTAGGATTCAACTAGTATTTTGTTATGTTAATACCTTACTTTCAAATGTAATATATTATTTGATTCAGTTTGGTTTTTACAAAAAACATGTTAGAGCATATCCAATAGATTCTCTAGAATGGAGATTTTGAAAAATTTTACTCCAACATATCTATATCTATACTACTTTATAAAGCATTTGGGTTACTTTTCTTAAATACAATCTTTTAAGCCTCTTGTACCACCATTTAAAGTCACATTACTTAATTTTCAACTTTACAACTCACTATTGCTCATGGTACAACTTCTTAAAGCACACTGTCTATACTACTTTATTGAAGACAAATTTCTTAGCACATAATACACCTATCATATGCCTCCGCCTAAGGGGTTATTTGTTTTTCTATTTTCAGCACTTAATTGCCTCTTTTCACTTTTTCGGTCACACCTTTTAAAAATAAGTGTGTTTGTTTTCTTCATTAAATCAGACCCACTTATCACTTAATATGCACTGACCGAAAAAGTGAACATGATATCACTTTTTTCCACTTATTTCCCAAGTCGTCTCTTTTCTCCAGATCGACGACCACACTCTTCAGATCGAAAACCGACGACTTCTCCTCCCAAATCGACGACCGCTTCTTGCTCTCCAAATCGACGGTTTCTCCTCTCCAAATCGAACGACTGCTTCTTGTTCTCCAAATCGACGACTTCTCCTCTACAAATCGAACGACCGCTTCTCAAATCGGGACTTGCAAGGTTCGATTTTTTGGTTCGATTTTATGCTTCTGCTCGATTTTATGGTTCGATTTGTGCTTCTACCGATTTTATGGTTCGATTTGTGCTTCTACCGATTTTATGGTTCGATTTGCTTCTGTCGATTTTATGGTTCGATTTGTGCTTCATCTCTGTTCCTACATCATGTTTTTGCTTCTATTTTATGATTCGATTTGCTTCTATTCGATTTGATTCTATTTTATGATCAACTGCCTCTGTGTCTCCTTCTGGTATTCAAGCTCTCTGCTCCAACACTTCCACACACACATGTGGTTTTTAGGAATCATATAGGAAATTTATCTTGTTAGGTATTTAACACTAGCATTTGGTGTTATGCATTTTTTCTATAATTTTGATGGCTTTTATTTGTATAATTCTAACTTGAATGGTGTTTACTACCCAAAGCTTTTTGTAACTTTTTCATTTTAAACACCATTTTTGGTTATCCTTTTTTTGCAGCAATTTGGTACATTGCACCGTTGCTTCAAGTTTTCTCCGAATTAGAAACATGTATATCTGTTTTGAAAATAAAAATAGCCTGTTTGACTTGAAAATTTAATACGAATAACGAATGGGGAGAGTGGAAGTTGAAGTTGAAAGCTGGTCATCTTGACTTCAAACGTGAGTTTATGCCCTAAAATTGGGATTATGTTTATGTGCTTTGTGTTTGTGCCACGCAGTTTCTTCTAATCGTTGCCTACTCATGTGTGTGGGTATGTCTTTGTTAATTTCTTCTATAATCAATGGTCAAATATTATTATACTTGAATGTAATATTCTGGTTTTCTTAATCAGCTTTTGAAGAGCCTATCGCAGCTGCTGGTGGTAGAACTGGAAAACCAAAACCGGAGTCAATATCAGATACGGAGAAACCAAAAGCTAATGGTAATTAATCGTCTTAATTGCTAATATTAAATTATTAATACTAAATACTTGATCAATTGTTGTACCTTAATTTGTGCTTAGGAAAAAATGGCATTGACATGACTAAGATGAGCCAGAAAGTGATGAATGAATGGTCCGATGATATCGAGGCACTTATGTCGAAGCTACGTCATTCATATTACTACACGAAACCCACGATCGAGCAACTAGCAGCCAGAGAGCGAGCAGACCCAGGTTACATTGGTCGTGTAAAGGACTTTGTAGTGGGGCGTGATGATGCCGGAAGCATCATATTTATCGGGGAAATAGACTTGAGAGGGCTCGAACTTGGGTCTTTCATCGAAATCATTCCTGGAAGAATTGCTCTTTTTGGTTTTGGTTGATGGTCTAGTAGGTAGTTTGTAGGATGGTTCAAGTGTTAAGAGTTTACATGGTACTTGGTAAGAGATTGTTGAATAAATCCCTGGTCTATAGGGTTTGCCCAGTTTGTTTAGGAGTCTGTTGATGGATTTGTATTTGTACATAAATATGTAGTAGTGAACTTGTGTCGATTCATTCTTTGAAAGGGTATCAATTGGACTTCAATATGAATGAACTTGCTATCTCTCTTTTGAGCAAATGATACATATCCTTTGTGCTTGTTTTGATGCAATTTATGGTTTGAGACATGAGTATTTGTAAATACGATAGTTTTAGTAGTATAATGTAGTCAAATTCGACAATATCACATTTTCAGGGATAAAATAGACAATAACATATATTTAGACGTTTTCAACTTATAAAAACAAACTGTCTTTTTTATTCAGATTTCAGACTTCAGTACCACCACTTAAAAATCAGAAGTGAAATCAGACTTCAGACTCCAGCACCACTTAAAAAACAAATGTCACCTAAGAGATTCACGCCCACGACAACGTTTCACTCTCTGAGACACACACTCTGACAAAATGCTTCACACTCCAAGATGCGGTGTTTTTATACCACGATTTCCCCTTCATCATTGTTTTTTGTTGCTTTCTCTCGGTTTCCCCCAAGACACACGACGATTCTCATGTAGGGTTTCTGTTGTTTTAAGTTTTCTCTCGGTTTCTGTTGTAATTTTTGTTGAATCGTGGAAATTTTTAGTTTAATTTTGTTATTGTGAGTTTGATTTTGCATCAATTTTGAGTTTGATTTTGCATCAATTGCATCTATTTTGTTATTGTGAGTTTGATTTTGCATTAATTTTTTAGTTTATAGTGGAAACTCAAGTTTTAGATTATCTACATTTACTTGAGAAGGTCTTAGTGGTAGTTGTCAATGAAGTTCCGCCATATATTTTCACTTTCTTGTGCAATGTTTTTGAGGAGAACAAGCTTGATAAGCCATCTAACAGAGTAATTAACGATGTTGCAAATGAATGTGGTTAGTGGAGAAATTAACGATGTTGCAAATGAATGTGGTTAGTGGAGAAATATTTGGGTTATAAAAACTATGTGTGTATCAATTTTGAGTTTGATTTTGCAACAATTTTAAGTTTGATTTTGTTGCAATCAGATTGATTTTGCATCAATTTTAATTTTTTTTCATCGGTTTGCTTTTACTGTGATTTGTTGCAGGATTTAGACTCAAGTATATAGATCAAATTGCTTTGGTTTGGTATTGTCAAGAAAGTTGGTTTTTTGTTTTGGTTTTGTCAAGAAACACATCTTCTCAATGTTCATGTGCATCATCATTTTTTATTCTTGGCAAGATTCTTGGTCCTTACCATATTCTTCCGGTAAGGTAATCTAACTTGGTAAGCGCTTACCCAAATAAGCTTTTGGTAAACAACCCCTTAGTTTTGTAAGGTAAGATGCTATATTTGGATTTTCATGACCTGGTTAGATTTACAAGCCTATAGTTAGAGGTTGAAATGGTTTTTTTTGTTATGGAAATAAGCTAAAATTTAGAGTCTGAAATGGTTCCTTTTGTTCCATGATTATTCTTTTTTTAGTGGCTACTAATTTTGATTGTACAAAAGTTATTTGCTTGTAGATGATTAGGATGGAGTTGAACTTGATTGTAGAAAAGGTTGTCTACCAAGTAAGAACTTTTAATTGGCATTCTTTGTTTGTTGTTGTTATGGTCCATCTAAAAACAATACATCTCTTATACCATGTCGATGCTTTACCGAGTTCAATGGATAGAAGAGTTTTGTGAAACAACTAGAATCAAGAGATGTTAAACTTGTTGTCAGAGTTCTTGATGTATTTTACCCTTTATCTTTTGAAACTACTGTTGGAGTCTCATATCGGCTAGACTTTGACCAAGTTTTATTCTCCTTAAGGATTCGTTTGGAGAGTTATCTAATAGGTTCCACATATATTGTATCTAATGGGGTTTTACTTATTCTCACAACTACCATTCTTTGTTCTCATTCTAATTTCTTCATTTTGTAACCATTTGATATTTCAAATGCATAAGTTTGAACTCAATTTTATTTAAAATTTTGTTTTACCATTTGGTATTACAATATCTATCTAACCATTTGGCGTTACAATATCTATTACATCCCAATCGTGCAAATGTTGGTCAAGTGTAAGGCAACATGGTGCTCAAACTCTATTGGTGGAGTAGATCTCCCTATATGTTAAAATATAACCACATTCATGAATAGATTGTGATTTTGTTCACTACAACTAAAATGTCTCCCTATTTTGTCTCAAAAATGTTGTTACAAGATATGCTTACATGTTGTTTGTTCTATTGTTTTGGATGATTTAATGTCTAAAAAATGTAATAGGATGTAGGCCATCATTTTTGTAAAATCATTTTTTTTTGTAAATTTTAATTATTTTGAAGTATCGGTTACCCAAAATACTGCACTCTAATGGTCTTTTTTTGAAAATCCTTTGTCGAGCGAGCTATCGATTCCATTTGTATTTAAGGCACTCTCAGGCAGGCAAACTATCAACAACGAGGCCTTTCCTTCCAGTAATTTGCTTCCTGCTCTGTTTTCAAGGTTTTCTCCATTCAATAGCTTGCTTACTTCCCTGGCCTGGCCTGGTTTCATGTATCTTTCCTTCCTTTTTTCTTACACAATGTAGTACCATGATTGACATATGTGTTGGGTCTCCTGGACCACGTCTCTACAAAATAGAATGCATTAATGTCTAAGGGGTTGTTTGGCAGTTGCTGAATGGTTTAATGCAGAATGATTAAGTGGTCTGAATGATTAAGAGGTTTTTATGATATTGTGTAAAATGAAATATGGTTGTTTGCTAATTGTTCATAATGAAATCAGGGCTCTTAATGGTTAAGGGAGGGTCAGGATACTAAATCATTAAGAGGGTTTTTGAACCATTAAGAGACAACCATTTTTTTTGCCAAACAAGATTTACCTCTTAACGATTCAGAGGTTGCCTCTTAATGGAACCATTAAGAGGTAAACAAACAACCCCTAAGTGAGTTTGCTTATTCCTAAAGAATGAAACTTGTTTATTTGGTGCATGCTTCTAAGCTTGAGGACTTGTGGGTCTAAGATCGAGTAATTGTGTAACACCCCGACTTTCGAAAGGTATAATTTCAGGTTAATACAGAAACCGATATATCAAGGAAAAATAAGATATTTAATCTTGGACTTGACTCCTAGCTTTTATAGTCTAGATGGATGAATGATTCAATTACGAGTCCAACGGTTTTTTCCGGAGCGAAAACGGAGCTATAACGAAGAAGTTATAGCCAAAACAGTATCGAGGAGAAAACCAGGGGAAGCGGGCGACTTATGCCGCGACCCAAGGTCGCGAGACAAGTCGCGAAACCCCCTGGACGAGCTTAAAACCGATTTTCAGCACCCAAACTTCATTTCTTCATATCTCCTTCATCCTAACTCCGATTTGGGCGATTCAAAGTGCTACAGTTTCGTTTTTGAGAGCTCTTCAAGGATCTAGCAAAATATTGGAGGTCTATTGGAGTATACAAGAGTATTTTGTGGTGGTAAGCTCCTCATCACTCCCATTTCATCTTCTTCACCAAGTTTTATAGGGTTTCTCCACCCTTTGTGCTTCCTTTCATAGATTGGAGATTTGTGGTCATTTTGGTGAACTAGAAGTGTTTTGGTTGGTGGATTCAAGCTTGGGTTAAGGTAATCTTCTATTCTCTTAAGCTATGGAAGTTAGGGTTTCGGTTTTAGTTGAGGTATTCATGCACATGGTTTGGGAAACGATTCTTTGTGGTTGATTATGTTTATTTATGGTTGAATATGTATGGATTTAGGTTTTGGAAGTTTTGTCTTGAGAATCCAAGTGTTCTTCAAAGGAGCTCTAGTTGGGGGAAATCTAGGTTTAGCCTAAATCTAGCAAGGTGAGTTCAAGTTGATTTGTGAAAATGATGTACATGTCAAAATGTTTATTTTAGAGTGTTTATGTTTCATACTAAATTGTTAAATGCTGATAAGTGGGTTAATTTGGGAAATGTTTAACTGTATAAACTTATAAAACCCATATCTTTGGGATTTCGGGTATGTTGATAAATAGATCATGTCGATATGTTTCATTGATGATGTTACATATATAAATGGAGTTCATTTGATGTAAGTGTCATTTTGTGTACTTGATCTTATAAGCTTTTTCGGGAAATGCGTATTTTTGTGTTATGAGGCCTTTTGGAAATTTAAGGGTACGAGTTCATTTGGGAAATGGTTTGCCTCAACCAACGATGAGATTTGAGTTAATCATACTTTTGGTTGTTGTGTTTGCATAACAGTCGGTCAAACGTGTTTCAAGGTATACTGGCTTTCATTTGGGGTTTACGTAAATTGTTGGGTTTTTGGCTCGTTCTGATTAAATTGAGTCTTGAGGACATTTGTCCGGAGTAATAACCGTTGCGGGGTTTTGAGTATAATGACGTACCTTTCGTATCTTTTGGGAGTTACATGTTTTGGGGTGTGTTGGGCATTCGATTTGGACTCGTGTAATTTATATGATGTCCATTATGACTAAAGACTCGGTTTGAGTTGATGTCCCTAAGAGACCAAAGACCTCGTTTGGGTTGATGTCCGTTATGACTAAATACTTCGTTTGGGTTGATGTCCGCTATGACTAAAGACCTCGTTTGGGTTGATGTCCGCTATGACTAAAGACCTCGTTTGGGTTGATGTCCGCTATGACTAAAGACCTCGTTTGGGTTGATGTCCGATATGAATAAAGACTCAGTTTGAGTTGATGTCCCCGATAGCTAAAGATCTCGTTTGGGTTGATGCTATCAAGTAGGTGACTTGACGGGATTATAATCAGGATGACAATGTTATATTGTGAACTAATTCTTTGATGGCAGGTGAAGTAATTCGGTCGTGAATCATATCAATGCGGATATGGTGTATATAATTCTTACCAGTATTTTGAGTTAGTTTTGGGTTCGAATTCACATATTGAAGAAACGTTTTATTTTGGTGTTGTCACCACCTAAATGGGTATTATTGGAAAAAGGGTCGTTTCCACATTTAAAGTAAATCTTTTCGAAAGGTTATGATTTAACTGCACGCATTCAATCAACAAATGTTGTGGTTTTTGGTTAAAACTCTTGAACTCACTAGGCGTTAGCCTAACCTTTTTATTTGTCGGCATGTGCATCAGGTTCCAGGTGGGGGTTGGTTCTAGCAATTCCATGAAGAGACGTGCTTAGTCTTTCGCGAGTGTAAGTTTTTGGTGAAGTCTTCCGCAGTTTGGAGATAGTGACTTCTATTGGGTTTTAGTAGCACCCGTCTGTATTATAGACTTTATGTATAGAATGAAGGTGTGTATTGAGGTTAAATCTTATATTGTGATTGCAGACGAATCAATTATTGATGTATTTAGAAAATTTTAAATTAGTTGCTATTTCCAGTTTGAGGGTGTTACAAATTGGTCTCCTCATTTTATAGTCCATGCTTCCAGAGTTGGTTTCTCTTGTATGTAAATGTTGCCTATGCATGGCAAAAAGACTGTCATTTTGTTCGGTTTTAGACTTTGGCTTTGAATTCTCCATTCCAAAAGTGTCATAGTTGTATTGTTTCTTATCATGTGAATAAATAGTTCCAAATAATTCCATGACTTTTCTTCTTAATGTCAAGTGTCACGGTTTCCTCTTTCTATTGTTCCCTGCTCTTTTTTTTTTCCTTTCTCTGGCACAAGAAAGAAATGATTTATTGTTCAATATATGAAGTTGTTTGGCTTTGCTATGACAATCGTTAAAATTCCTAGATTGTAATTGGTCGTCATGTTTACAATTGCTCAAGTTTTGCATCCCGCTACATTGTGCGGGTACACTGCTAGTTGTCTAAAATGAAGAAAGTTGGGGAGAGAGGATGCAAGAGCATCTCCAAAAGGTTCTCTATAATTTTCCGAAAATAGAAAACTAAAAGTTAAAATCACTAATAAAAACTTACATTCAACTCCAACAAATTCTATATTTTAGAGATTTTAACACAAATTATATTACTGTAATATTATATAATTTCTCATTTCAATACATTTATAACAAAAAAAAAAACTTTATATAAATTGATAAAAATTCAATATCAATTATTTCTCTCTCCCACAATCAAGTTTTAGAGATAAACTTCGATTTTTTTTTCCAAGTTTCTCTGTTATAGATAACAAAATAGCAAAGCTGTTGGAAAAGTTTAGTGACAAAAACTCATTTTTCTTTCAATATTAGAGAAGTTGTTGAAGATGCTCCAACTTTTCTACTTTGGATAACTCTTAAAAATAATTGATTAGGAAAGAGAAATGCTTTTTTTATTATTTATACCAATGAGAATCTTTAAATTTAAAAAGTTAGGAGAAAGATATAATATTCTATAAATTATATCGAATATTTTATCAATATAATATAATTTTTAAAATGAAAAAGGGTTGAAGGCGAACGTAGATTTCTTAGATTATAGACTTTTAAATTTATATAACACTTGGAGATACGAGCGCCCAAAAAACCGATCAAACCGACCAACCCAACCCACAAAACCTTAAAAAAACTCAACCTTAGATAATTTGACACATAATTGATACAAAAAATAGACCAAACCGCATCTATTGGGTTAGGGAAATTTGAACCCTACCCGATAAACCGATCCATTCTATGGATTTAAAATGATTGTTAAGTAAATGATTAATATATGTACATTAGACATTAGACCAATCTGTAATTACTTATATTCAAAATTATATTACAATTTCAACCATAATTTTGATTTTTTTTAAATCTTTTTTTATATATCCTCATTTCGATTTTACTTCCAACCCACACAATTTAGGTTGTAGTTTTGCTTGTTGGATTGACTTAAGATTTTATCAAACCACAAACATTTTAAATGAGTTCAACTTACCAACCCAACGCAACACAACAACACCCATGTGAAAGCAAGATGTTGTTACATTTTTATCTGGTGCAAAAGATTATACTTATGTTTTTTTTAAAGTGTTTGGGATTGCTTATTTAAAACAACTTATATATTTTTTTGGTAAAAAGTGTTTATATGTGATGTTAAACCAAAGTTTTATAAAAAAAAATGTTTGAATTAGTTTCGGTACCAAAACATAACAAGCTATAGTTTTTGAGTAGAGTTGTTCATGGGCGCTACGACCCGCTAGACCTCGCCCGTCCAACTTGTTAGAAGAGCGGGTTTGGACAACCATTTTAGAAAATATGGACGGACTTGGGTAGAACCGTTCAAGTTAACGGGCGGGCTCGGGCAATGAAAAAAGAAATTTGGACAGGCCTGCCCGACCCATTATATAATTATAATCAATTAATTTTTTTTATATATCTAATATTGTATTAAAAAAAGTTCAGAAGTGGTTTTTGAGTTGGACTCCTTCTACCAAGTACCAACCATCTTCTAAATATATATTATATCTGATACGTCATATAGTACGTTTAGGATCTCGATCTTGAAATATTAGGTGGTTAAATATTTTCTTGTTGAGGAATCCGAAATTCGGAGGGTGATAATTTTTGGAGAGGAAAAGTCCATACTCCATATTTTGTGAAAAAATATTTTTTCTTACTTTGTGTACATTAGTATATTTACGGGTTTTTAGTTGGAAAAAAATTATGTATTTTGGATAACTTTACACAACTTAACATTTTATATAAGTTTTTTTAAATGTAAAATTTTAGGGCCGTCAACCCGTTGACAAATCCGACCCGTTTATAAGACGATTATGGGCAAGTTCTCAAGCCCGTAAAAACGGGCTTGGATTTGCTATATTAGACCAGCTGGATAAGAAAAATATGTTAGGTCTGCCCATGGCCCGACCAAACCTGTAAGGGTGTGTTTGGTACACTGAACAGGACATGATAGTACAGAGATCATTGTCCACGTTTGAACGGACTATTAGGTGGAACAAAAGAGAAACAGAGTGAAACAAAAGTGGAACAAGTCTATTCCATCTCTACCCCATGGAACAAGCTCGAACAAGGTGGAACAGACTTATGTTTTACCAATATAACCTCAAAATAAATTCTAATTTTCTTCTAAAACATTAAATACGTATTTTTTTTTAATTTTATTCAATATTTAAGTTTTACTTATTTTATTTTATGCTCTTTAAATTTTCACTTTATTGTTCTCAAATATTATTTTTATATAGTTATTATGTTTTTTATTTAAATTATTAAATATTAATAGTAAAATAAACATAGAAAAAGGTTAAAAAAATTGTAAGCTATATAAACTTTTTATTTTTGTATTGAATTTTCTAATACTATATTTTGTTATAAAAAATATTTATTTTATTATAATTTAATAAATTACATAATTAAGCAAAAAATATATATAATACATAAACATCTTATTAAAGGTAAATTGGTCATATTATCTGCTCTGATCTATTAAATAATGAACAACTGTTATGCCTTGTTCTGTGCTTCTATTATATTCTTTCTGCATACCAAAAGCACCTAAAATGAGTACCATTCGAGTATTAGACAAAAATAAACAAATAACGACCCGTGTTGTCGATTTTCAACGGCTGTGATTTTGTTGGCCGGAAAAATTTACCTGCCACCAATCGCCGTCGTAGCAAGTCAATTATCGTGTCAGCCAACTACCAACCCTTTGACCCGACTCGCTCACACCTCAACAAAAACTCTTTGCGCACACACAACTACTCTCTTTTACAATCTCCCCCAAATCAACCACTCCGGTTTCATCTCCGTCGTCTCCGGCAGTCCGAACACACAGTTTCAACTTCACTGCGCGTGTATCGTCTGAATGACGACGCCTGTCGTTGACGCCGAATACCTAAAAGAGATCGAGACAGCTCGTCGAGACCTTCGTGCTTTCATCTCCAACAAAAAATGCGCCCCTATCATGCTTCGTTTAGCGTATGATTCGATTCGTCTAGTTTAAACTTTGAACACATATGTGTAGAATATGTTGATGATTGAACTGAAATTGGTGATTGTTTGCAGATGGCATGATGCTGGAACGTATGATGCGACTACGAAGACTGGAGGTCCGAATGGATCGATCAGGAATGAGGAAGAGTTTAGTCATGGCTCGAATAACGGTTTAAAGATTGCTATTGATTTTTGCGGTAAATATCGCTTTTCCTTTTATAATTTCTGGCAGGACTTGCTTGTTTTGTGAAATTCTGAGTTGTATTATTAGATTAAAGTTGTGATTCCTTAACGTGGAGTGTTTATGTTGTTGAAATTTGTGGTTGATTACTGAATGGTCTTCTTTGGATATTTACTGGGGATTAGGGCTATATGACTGCTCTTTTAGATAAAAAGATCTGTTAATCCAAGTGTTTCTCATCAATACCAGGCAGATCTGTTAATAATAGTTGAATCAATGGTCCATACTCCTGAGTCAAAAAGGGAGAGTCCTTCACTGTTTGACAACAGAAGAAGTTTGTGGCTTTTTGATTTTTTTCATAATTTGCAGCCGTTAATGAATCAAGGACAAATGCTACTACATAACGCCTCACGAGTTTTTGATTCAGGATAACTGTTAATGAGATTTAAAATAGTAATTTTAGTCTGAGGCTTCAAGATGCTGAAGTTATTTTAGTTGGTTTGATTATTTGTGTTGCCTGGGCCATCTTTAAGACATGTGGTTAATTCTACTTGATATATCGTCTAATATGCCAAACTTGTTGTCCTTAGATGGGAAACGAGGAAATTTGGTTCATTTCAATGCACTTTTTGATACTTCTTTCTCTAGCTTAATGCAAATGGTTTGTAATACAGGATCTTTTTCCTCTGTGTTCTATTTACAGCATATTTCTTTCTACAATTAACTTCTCTTTATAAAGAATATATATTGATATAACATAAAGTTATCTCAGTTTCTTGAATGGGGGTGGTTTTCTTGCTCATTGCAGAAGAAATAAAGTCCAAGCATCCAAGGATTACATATGCAGATCTATATCAGGTGATTTCAATAGTCTCGAAGATATTCGTTTTTTCTTTATAGATTTAAAGCAATATGCTGCTGCTTTTTGAGCAAGGTGAAATATAATCCCAAATACTTGTTTGTAATATGCTGCTTTTGAGCAAGGTGAAATATAATTTCAAATAGTTGTTCATAATATGCTGCTTTTGAGCAAGGTGAAATATAAAATCAGCTGTTTCTATGTTAACTTCTGAGGCTTGCACTTAAAATTGTCCTATCCTTGCAACTTGGCATATGCAATTAGTTGAATTTTGCAAAAGAAAAGGTTCACATTCAAGCTGTCCAAGAATAGGGAAGTGTCCATTTTCCATTTGGATGATTAACGTGCTCATATATTTGCAGCCTATTGAGTGCTTGCATATGCAAGTCTGTTAGAAGCTAAGGGTTATATGGCGATACTGTTACTGGACAGAGTGCACGGCATTTAGGCTGTTAGATAAATCTTTACTGAGTCTACTATCTTATTCACTCTATGGGCAGCACAGTAATTTCTTACTGATTTTTACCTAAATAATCTCTTCTTAACTCGAGAACTTGGTAGCACACAAACTAAATGGTTTTGGTTCATGTGGAGTTAAGCTCAGTACTTACCCCCATTGGCGTTCTATTGGCAGCTTGCAGGTGTTGTTGCCGTCGAGGTTACTGGTGGTCCTACCATTGACTTCGTTCCTGGTAGAAAGGTACGTTGATTTTATCAAATAATTGAGGGACTTTTTCCTGGGGTTCATTCTTATGTCTTGTCCATCTGCAAGCAATTTCCTGCTTAAGAAAGCCATAATCCCTGGCAAATATCTTAGCCACAGAAATATCATGGGTATTATTTTCTGCCAAAATTTACTTCTGTTTTAAATATTCCATGTTTCATTTAGGATTCAAGGATCTCCCCCAAGGAAGGCAGACTCCCCAATGCTAACAAAGGTTTTTATCCTACTTTTGTAACTAGCTAAGCTGTTTATCTCATGTAAAACATTGAGGTTATTTATCGATGGTTTCTTAAGCCTTAGTTTACTGGTGAATGTGCCATCCTATTTAAACTAATGTATAGATATATAATATAATATATTAATTTTTTAAATTGTCTCAAATTTATCATTTAAAAAGTATATTTTTCTGGAATAGTAGGGAAAGCTTCATTTTCACGACCTAAAGAAAGCTTGCATAATTGCCCCTGCCCCTAAATATACACATACACATACATTGCTCACAGGCTGTAGCTTTTGTGGGATCCTACATGATGAATAGTGCTTGTGGAAGAGGCACCCAACCTTGGACCCAATATCTTATACATGATTACGTAGCCTACTTTCACATCTCCTTAGAGTTGTGTACCTACACACTACACATCAACCATTGGTGCCTATAATGTTCCAGGTGTAACAGAATAATACTTGGGATTTCGCACACCTTCATTGCGGAAAACGGATAGTGAGTTGTCAATTGGTGTTCATAATCCCGACGGTTCATTGCACAAATTGAAAGCCTGGTTAATTGCAAAGAGTTATTCTCAGGCCTATGGAGTTGACTACGATGCAACTTTCTCTCTAATGGCCAAATGCCATTTGTTCGCATTTGTCATTAATCATTGGCCACTCCATGAAATGGATGTCAAGAACACACATTTTTAGGAGGTGTACTTTGTTATTAAGGAGGAGGCCTCAAAGGTATATCTATTGCGACGTTCATTATATGTTCTCAAGTAGCCCTAGAGCATGGTTTAGTTGTTTTTCAATATTCGGTAGGAGTTTGGTATGACTCGTAATTCCGGGGATTATTCTGTGTTCTTTAGACACCGTCAGGGTCGACGAATCATATTAGTGGGGTATGTAAATGACATTATCATCACCGGAGATGATAACACTGAAAAATTAAGAGTTGAAACAAATTGGTTGGCTTCGTTACTTCCTTGGAATTGAAGTATCCCGGTCTCAAACGGTGTTTTTCTATCTCAATGGAAATATCTTCTTGATATGCTTATCGAGTGTGGCCTGTTAGGCAATGGACAAACCGATGCTCGTTAAAGGAAAACTTATTCTAGATGATGGAAATCCTATGAAGGATCCAACGAGATAGAGGAGATTGGTGGGAAAGTTAAAACTATTTGGCAATTAGTCGACTAGATATATCATTCCCAGTTGTCTTGAGTCGATCATCTCCGCTTTTGAATCTGGTTAATCTGATTACACTTCACAAACTGCTCTTTGCTAATTGCACTCGATGATTGAAGTCCTATTTATTTAGGTCATTTAAGATTTTCAATGGAACCATTTTATATGATGCGAGGATGCTTCATAAACTTGACCTGAAAGAGAAATGAAAAAACAGATAATGGAGAGAGAGGGTATAAGTGAATGGTAAATCTTCCAAGAATGTTGAAAACAACATCTGGGTGATGATAATAGAAACAGATATTGTGCTTCTAACTTAATATGCATGTTTTTGGTAGGCTGATTAACAAATAATCCTTGCTGTTGTTTGTTGTCGGAAGAATGGGTATCCATAATTGGGAACTTCATGTCATTGTTAATGCGTTAGTTTCACACATTTACTATCTGTCAACTGTATATTGATGTTTGACATCAGTTCTATCTTTTAATGAGATTCCTACACTGATTGCAGGTGTACCACATTTGAGGGACATATTTTACCGGATGGGCTTATCCGACAAGGATATTGTAGCTCTATCAGGGGGGCACACTTTGGTAACGTGCATGCTACTTGTTTGATTAATACCTTCAAAACCTTTTGTTTTACTTGAAGGAACTTAACATGCTTTTCAAGTCAATGTATGAAACATTTAGGCATCACTGCTGCTCATGTTAATCATTTGTTTGTTTCTTATTGTCACCATTGATGTTTTATGCTCCAGGGAAAAGCACATGCAGATCGATCAGGCTTTGATGGACCTTGGACTAGGGAGCCACTGAAATTTGATAATTCATACTTTGTGTAAGACTTGCTGAAGGGTCTGTATAATTTGGTTTGTGCAGACTGATCTAAATCAATATGAACTGATCAAGAATCACGTACATTCTTTAGAGTCGAGACTTACTAATATCATAACTAAACCAATTTTATTTTTCTTAACTTTTTACAACACAAAGTATTTAGAAAGTGTGTGCATGTTTTATAGTAATGCTTTAGGAAGCATATACACCATAGGTTATTCATATTTTTGTTCATATTTTTGCATATATACATTTCTCACTTTCACACACTTTTACAAGCCGGGTCTTCACGGAAACAACCGCTCCATCCTTTTTGAGCAGAGGTCAGGGCTCCTATGATAGAGAACGTGCCACTAGCCCAGGCCCAAGCCCAAATACTAGATAATCAGCCCATAGAAATATGTGATACTATAAATACTAGGGAATAGCTTTAAAGCAGGTAGGCAAGAATTATATTTCTGAATTGGTATTCGGCTGTGAAAGCTTGACCAACGTCTTTTCCTTCTGATTTTGTCGTTTCTATCATTTGAATCTAATAATCGAATAGCTTAATCAATTGTTTAGTTTGCTGTATTGATTTCCTTGTTTTCGTTTCTACCAATTTGGTTCCATTGCCGGGAAATCACGACAATCGAGGGAAACGATGGTCGCTCCAGATCAGGTGAACACTCGGTTGCAATCAAGGATTGATGCCCAAGATGAGAAAATTGAATCCCTCACTAATCAGGTGAAGGATATCTCCGTTTCTATCAATTCTATGAAGGAAATCCTGAACGAGTTGCCCAAATCCATTGAGAAGTTAACGGTGGGATATTCATAAGTACCAGGGAAAACAATTTGTTTACGAAGAAGAAGCTGAGGGACCTTCGTCTAAGGAACGGATGGTGACAGACGACTATGAATCCAGCCAAAAAAATTCCAAATCGAGGTTTGGAATCCTTCATTAGACACGACCATTTCGAGACCTCCCTCTTCTCTTTGCCTAAAGTGAAACTCCCTTTGTTTGAAGGCGTCGATCCCATAGGATAGATCACCAAGGCCGAACTATACTTCCGGGTTCATCAAACTCCCTCTCCGCAGAAAATAAAACTTACCCAGATGTGTATGGATGGCTCTGCCCTTAATTGGTTTACTAATCTCTTATTCAAACACCCACACACCACTTGGGACCAATTTCGGGACAAACTAATGGTCCGATTTGGCGGGACCAAATTCCACAACGCATATGAAGCGTTGGGTCCAATTTGGCGGGACCAAATATCGATATCACAAGGATCCCAACGCTTCATGTGCGTTGTGGAATTTGGTCCCGCCAAATCAGACCATTAGTTTGTCCCGAAATTGGTCCCAAGTGGTGTGTGGGTGTTTGAATAAGAGATTAGTAAACCAATTAAGGGCAGAGCCATCCATACACATCTGGGTAAGTTTTAATTTCTGCGGAGAGGGAGTTTGATGAACCTGGAAGTGTAGTTCGGCCTTGGTGATCCATCCTCTGGGATCGACGCCTTCAAACAAAGGGAGTTTCACTTTAGGCATAGAGAAGAGGGAGGTCTTGAAATGGTCGTGTCTGATGAAGGATTCCAAACCTCGATTTGGAATTTTTTGGCTGGATTCATAGTCGTCTGTCACCATCCGTTCCTTTAGACGAAGACCCCTCAACTTCTTCTTCGTAAACAAATTGTTTTCCCTGGTACTTATGATATCCCGCCGTTAACTTCTCAATGGATTTGGGCAACTCTTTCAGGATTTCCTTCATAGAATTGATAGAAACGGAGAGATCCTTCACTTGATTAGTGAGGGATTCAATTTTCTCATCTTGGGCATCAATTCTTGATTGCAACCGAGTGTTCACCTGATCTGGAGCGACCATCGTTTCCCTCGATTGTTGTGATTTCCCGGCAATGGAACCAAATTGATAGAAACGAGAACAAGGAAATCAATACAGCAAACTAAACAATTGATTAAGCTATTCGATTATTAGATTCAAATGATAGAAACGACAAAATCAGAAGGAAACCGATGAACGGCCTTTTCCTCCTGCCCAAGCTTTCACAGCCGAATACCAATTCAGAAATATAATTCTTGCCTACCTGCTTTAACGCTATTCCCTAGTATTTATAGTATCACATATTTCTATGGGCTGATTATCTAGTATTTGGGCTTGGGCCTGGACTAGTGGCACGTTCTCTATCATCCTACATCTTCCTCGACCCCACCTCCTGGTGGGACATACCTGGTTCATTTGATTTGGTTTGGTTCATACACCATAGGTTTTTCATTTAGGATTATATGGAATTGAAAATTTATGGGAAATGCTTAATAGATCCATCTTTCATTTTACAGTTACTGGAGTGGAATCTCATGGTCCACTTCTTTGGTTCTGCTTTTTCAAATTTTAGTTTCAGACTCGGTCCGGTTCTCAATTAATGCACAAACCTACTTGTGACTCGTTTCCCTTTTCCTTTTGAAATAAGTAAATATATATTTTTAGTCCTGTTAGTTAATTTAGCAACCCATTTGGTGGAACCAGGGAGCTGCTGAAAGGGGAGTCGGAGGGGCTTTTAAAGCTTCCCACAGACGTAGCATTGCTGGAAGATCCTGGGTTCCGCCATTATGTTGACCTGTATGCCAAGGTATAGAGCCATATCACCAATTATCGTGCCACTTGTATCAATCATGAGATTTATTTCTATATCGTCGTATAGCATGCCATATGTATTTGTTGAGTTCTAAATATTGTCGGTGTATATTCTTTTTAAAGTAGTTTTTAAATAACAGAAGTGTCTCATAATTCTTACAAGTAAGATGTTTTTTGGATATGCATAATTGGATAGTAACTCATGAGCATTTTTGTGACCTAAAAGGCATACATGGATACTTTTTTGCATTCAATATTACTAAATGCTCGATATTATTTTCGACTAGGGATATGTTCCTATGCAGGCTTACATCTTTAATCCTAAGCTTATCCAGCCAATAATAATAATAATGATATTACTAATTTTTGTATTTAACTAAATAACTATAGAAATTCTATTAAACCAAACTACCTAGTGAATCCACGTGAAGTTTTGAAATTCTCAAACACATTTACCAATATGCATGTAGTATCTTATTGCAATTTCTATGGGAAGTAGGAAGTACTACTTAGAGAAGGCAGTAATATATGTAGGGTTCAATATCATCTCTAACAAGTTTTACTAAGTGCTGCCTCTCATATGTAGGGTTGACAAGATAGATAAGATGTAACCACATGGGTTGTGGCAAACTGGTCAAGGCCCTGGGGATGTGGTGGAATATCCCATCCGCCCAGGGTTCGAATCTAGACATACACAACAATTGTGGCCACTGAGGTTTAATCAGGGCCGATGTTTTACAGTCATAATTTGCCAAGGGATTAGTTTAGGCATAGCCTAGGACACCCTTCCCACAAAAGATAGATAAGATGTGGTACACTGGTACCTATGCAATTAGTTGACTGAGAAGCCATATGGAAGTTTATACAATTGCAAAGGATCACATGGAACAAATTCATGGGTGGGCCTCCCTTTATAGCATTCTTGTGCTCATTGTTCAATTACAGGTTTCAGCCTGTTTTTCATGGCTGTAGGCTTTTAATATCCAATCCTTAACTTATTCGATATTCGATATCCTCGCCAAAGAATGAGCCTGACCCGTAACCTCTCAGAACTATGAATTGGTAGGAACAGCCTTGCAGAGACTTTTCCTGTCATAGCCATTAAAACATTCTCTACAGGATCTAGATTCTGTAGAGAATGTTTGTCCTGGGGTTCCGTCCCTTTTTTTCAGAAAAAAAAAACATTCTCTACAGGATCTAGATTCTATCTCGAATAGATAGTTGTACAATACAACACCATGATGCAGATGCAGGGCTGTTAGTAATGAATATATGCTTGTTTTAACAATTACCCAATCTGCCCATGGAAATTATATTAAATCTTATCTTGTTGCTCACATATTACGGTATTACCCATGGAAATTGCAATATTCCAAGGTATTATAGTCGTCCGAGAGACTGGAATCTGATGTCCATCTAAAGAGTCTTGCTAGTAGACCTAACAAGATTTAGATTCTACCTCGGAATAAAATTGTACAGTACAAGTATATTATGCAGTAGAAATGTGCAATTTGTCATATCTTTCATTCTAGCCTTGGTTCTTTTCATGAAATAGTCGTATCTCCATTCTGGTCTCAAGATTTTCATTCTTGATTTTTTCTATTATAAATTCTCCAAAACCTTTTTTTTGAGAAGGGTGTCCTTGGCTATGCCTAGACTAATCCCTTGGCAAATTATGACCGTAAGACATCAGCCCTGATTAAACCTGGTCACAATTGTTGTGTACGCCTGGATTCGATTCGAACCCTGGGTATATGGGATATTCTCCACATCCCCCAAGGCCTTAACCAGTAACTCACAACCCTTGTGGTTTAAATTTTCCAAAACTTTTTGGCAAGCTTTCTGAAATTCTCAAGTCATTACTTCTTCACACACACTTTACCTTGGTCCCATGAAATTGTAAACAGTTTCTGTTACAAAATTGCACGTTTCCTTTTCTTAAGGTTCTTTTAGTCATTTGACGAGTAGTCCAAAATCCAAATATTGTTGTGAACTACGTGTAGAGTTGTGAACAACTTTCGTGGAACAAAGGGGGTGCCACTCTTTTCACAAACACGGGGAAAAGGGGTCTTCACACTTTTCACAAACAGGGGCCTTCATGAAAACTGCCGCTATGCTCTTTGGGGTAGAGGTCAAGTTTGAGTAGATTTTACCCTGATACCCCACATTTGGGTGAGATATACAGGCATGGACGCGTGGTTTGATTTGAGTTAATATGTTGCACTGATTTTATGCTTTTCTTATGTGTACACTAAATCATTGGAACCATTTTTTTGTAGGACGAGGACGCATTCTTTGCAGATTATGCAGTATCACACAAGAAACTCTCCGAATTAGGATTCACTCCACGTTCATCTTCCTGTAAGCTGGATAGCGTCGTACTGGCACAAAGTGCTTTTGGGGTTGCCGTTGCTGCTGCTGTCGTGATTGTTGGTTACATCTACGAATCCCGGAAAAGGATGAAGTAAGAAACACATAGCATCTAGAAAAAGAAGTCGAAAAATCAAGGCAAGTGGACTCTTTCTTATAGTTCTCCACAACTATGGAACCTTACACATTTGAAGTCCAAAATGTAATACTTGGCTTGATAGATTGATATGCATCCATAAATGAAACAAGAAAAACAAAAAAAAAAACAACCTTTATGTATGTGATTGTAAATGAAGGGCCGTTTGGTAAACACTTACCGGTAAGCGTCACCACCTTACGGTAACCTTCTTGGCCAACACAATGAATTGTTGGTAAACATCTTTTACCCGGTAAAAAGTTTTCTCCCTCACTTACCAGGTAAGAGCATCCACACTCATGGACCTTGTTAAAGGTTCAAAACTTTGTCAGATCAGTTTTCTCTCTCTCTATCTGCCACATCAGTTTCTTCTTTCCTACACATCTCATAAACCTTTCACACCCAATCATGGACCGGTCCATGATTAATGTAATAAAAACTATAATAATATAAAATTATAATGATAAAAGACAATAACTAAAAATTAATTATTAATTAAAAGACATTAATTAATAATTACAATAACAAAAGTCATAATAATTAAAAATTACAATAATTGAAAGTTACATTAAGTTAAAAAAAAAAATTCTAAAACAAATTTTAATTTTTAATTAATTAAATTTGATAAATATAAATTTGGTTTGATAATTAAAAGAAATTTAAAAAAACCCTAAAATCTATATTTTTTATTATTATTTTAAAGATGGGCCTCACCTTCTTTTGAGAAAGAATTGGTCTTCACAGAGGAACCGATTCATGAAACGTGGCCAAAAACCTTTTGCTCTCAATGGGGTTAAAACTTGTGAAGCGGTCCATGGACTTCTACCATGGCACCGTTGCGGATGCTCTAAGATTCTTGGTTCTTGCCATGTTTACCTGGTAAGGTAAGTGACACCTAGGTAAGCACTTATTTGGTAACTGTTTGGTAAATAGTTCTTTGAGGTCCAAGAGTGTGAAAGTAGATTAAATATCACATTTGGTATACTGGTTGAGGCAAGAGTTGCGTACATCTTCTCTCTCCGACCGTACCCTACTCCTATGTGTGATATACGGGTTTGTTTGATTCGGTTACTTCTATGTGTGATATACCGGGTTCGTTCGGTTACTTCTTTGTGTGATATACCGGGTTCGTTTGTTTACATCTTTGTGTGATATACCCAGGGCCGTTCCTGGAGGAGGGCGGGTCGGGCGTACGCCCACGGCCCAACGAGAAACAGGGGCCCAATTTTTTTAACTATATAATAGTAGTAAAAAAATTAGTTAACAAAAGAGACAATTTTTTTAGTATCTAACAGGACTCAAATAATTTCGTATTATATAAGGATCCAAACATGTATTAACTAATTGCACTCGAAATGAAAAAAATATGTGAAAAGTTAATTGGTCGTTCATTTTACAGTATTGATTATATTTTCTTTAAGTTTTTTTTTAATAATCTAGTACCAAAGTTTAAAATTACTTACCTAGAAAACCTTGATATATTATCCATCATTCATCTCTCACTGGCTCTTTTGATTATTCAATCCATATGAATTCTATATTTCTTTTAGAATACGGTAAATTTCTTGATATCAACCAGGAGAATGTGTAAAAAATTACCAATTATATGAGACGATCCAACTTATATCTATACACTGTTTTTAAAAAAAATTATTGACTCTTTATTACCTAATAATTTAATATTGAGTGCATGAATCTTAAGTACTCTCATATCTCAAAAACAATAATAATATCTCAAACTATAACTAACATGAGCTTTTGATTCTAAGATTGATGATTCAAAAAATGATTGTTTTAACCCTAAAAGTTTAAAATGGTGATACAAAAACATTAAGATGAGGTGAAATGAGAACACAACTGATTTATATTGATTTACATAGAGTTGTACTCCGAATAATCACACCCCAAATAATGTCAATTTATATATTAAATATATATCATAAGGATGTTTTTGACGTTGGAACAGATTAATGATGCTATGGAAAAATGATATGGTAGATCATATTAATTTATAAATAACTATTGATTGATTTTGTGTCTAGGAATTCTCGGAATAATGGTTTATATAAATTATTCGTATTTCTTGAATTCAATGTTATTTTTGATGATACAAAGCGATATATTAAATAAATTTTTTTTCGTACTTATCGAGGGTCCTGTTTTACATCTCGCCCAGGACCCAAAATTTGTCAGGATCGGGCCTGTATATACCGGGTCCGTTTGGTTTAGTTTAAGATCTGGTGTCATATAGTTTCATTCTTCTCTTTTTTCCCTAATAATAATATATTTACTGCCATATAAATAATAATTTGATAAGATACAATGCTTAACAGAGGATACACGATTGTTGGAGAAATGGCCGCTTCTCACGTTAACCTCAACTTCTCATACGATTCTTAATATTTTTATTTTTAGGGGGTGTTTGGTTGGAGGTATTGAGGGGTTAGGAATGGGAATGAGAATGAAAAATGTTGTTTGGTTTGACATAATATAATGAGCCCATTACCCCAAACCCATTAATTTTCATTCCTGATTAAATTGGGGGGAATGAAATCTTATTCCCGCTAAGTCACCTTTTCTCATACGCCCTTCATCTCTCGATGTTGGATGACACATATTTGTATTAAAAAATATTATATAAAATAATTTTTTATTGATTATATTGGTTTAACCAAACAGCATCAATGCAATGTTCATTCCTATTCCCATTCTACTTCATTCCCATTTTCATTTTCATTCCTATTCCTTAAAATGAACCAAACGCCCCCTTAATTTATTTTTGAAAATCGTAAATCAAAACTTTGAGATATGATAATACATAACTTCGACGATGAAATCCGTATTAGTTGGTTTTAATTATGATTTAAGTGAACAAATATTAAGGCTTTGTTTGGCAAACTAGCTTATAAGCTAGCTTTTCAAAACGCTACTTTGAGTAGCGTTTCAATAAGCTAGTTTATGGTCATCCAAACACGTACCAGAAAAAAAAGCTAGCTTTTTTTGCCAAACATAACCTAAATTGTGAAAATGGGATAAGGGAATAATAATTTGAGGAGAGAGAGAACATTCCCCTTTCTTTCAATGTTGCCAATTCCCATAAGACTAACATACCCTCGTGTAGCAAAATATGGATCCAAGAGAAAATGGCGGGATTCTGACAACGTGGATTCAGGTAATAGAGAGTTACAACGGGGTTCTGCACGTCCCCTCTAAGCAAGAGAGTGACTAACCCTCTTAGCCCTCAGCAAGGGCCTTCTCCCGCCCTTCTCACAGAGCCGTACGTAGACGTTACCGCTCATACAGCTCCCAACCAGCAAGCAGTTCGCCTTCCAATTTTAGGATTTATATATAATAAACCAACAAATGGAATATGGCATCTGTCCAGGGTTCGAATCCAGAAGCACATAACAATTGTGACGACCGAGATTTAATCAGGACTGATGTCTTACAGTCATAATTTGCCAAGGGATTAATCTAAGCATAACTTATGACACCCTTCCAAAAATTTTTTTTGGAATCCTGTGAAGAAAAATCCAACGATTTAATTCTCGACACATTTTAGTCCATGGTCATCGTTACAACTTACAATCACTTGCCATATAATACCTCCCTTGCAATGCAAACAACATCCAAGCACAAAAGACAATATTTACATGCATACAACATATCGAAAAAATCTCCCAACGATCACGGCTACTTTTTGTTATCCGATTTCGACGACCCCGATCGAGAAGCTGCGGCTTTCACAAGAGTCGTCGGCTTAACCACGCTCTTGGGATTCAACGCCTTCCGTATCTTGAACACCGCCCACGCCGTCCCGATTGCATGCCCTGCAGCACACATCCCTTCGCTAGTCACCTTTGCCGCATCTTCACCATGCCTGCGCTCATCAATAATTAGCCAACAATTAACGATCCCATTGGTCCACAAAAAGCCGATAAAACAATATTTTCCTTCTGATATCGTGCGGTTTAGGCTATGTTTGACAAACAAGTCATGTTCAGTAAAACCAGTTGATAAATTAGCTAGCTGCTGACTGACTTATTAACTAGTCATGTTCAGTAAAACCAGTTGATAACGTTAAATGACAACGTAAAATGACGTAGATTTTGTGTTGGAACAGTAGTTTTTCAAAAAGCTAGCCATGTAAGCCAATTTATAGCTTATCAAACGAAACTTTTTCTATAAGCTCATAAACATGAATTAGCCTATAGTTGCTAAATATGGTCTTGACATGAAATACTTACTTATGCGAAACAAGATCGGTTGTGACGGTCGACGTGGTCGACATAACATTCCTCCCGGCTACTTCAACCGCGTCACATACCTTATCTGTCAAGAACAAAAAACCAAATCACAAACAATCGTTAACAAACAAGAGATGCGAGGTTTCTACGTATACACAGGTTTGATGGTTCGCGTCTAGCTGATGTGAGACTCCATTACTGTCTTGAAACTACGATATCGGAGTTTGAATGTTCAACGAAATCCAAGTACAAAATGGAAAACGAGATTTGAGAATCGAGCACTAACTGAATCCATCTAAGGAAGCAAGAACGATTTCCCCAGGAAGAAGGTTGAAGAACTTCTTCCCTGGTTTCGAGTTCACAATCGAGCTCGTGAAGAACCCCGACACCTTCACCACTCCGGAAAGCAGTCCTAGTGCTACATTCTCCGACATCTTGGTCAATTTCTTCACCCTGAGAAACATACAATCAAGACTTTGAACTTCTATAGAACTCGAATTCTTTACTATGTTAACTAATTTTAACTTCATTGCAAGTATACGAACACAAAAAAGATTGAAAATGGTCGACGAATTCATGGAAATTATGAAGTTTAATGATCTTAGGTTTGACTCTTGAAGTCAAAGTCAATACCTTTTTCATTCTCCTCAAGAATTTAGGACCAATATTTGATTTTAAATTGCTTTAAACTTCATGACAAGTACAAAAACAGAAACAAGATCCCAAATGGTCACCAAATTCATTGAAATTATGAAGATTAAAGATTTTATAGTTGACTTCTGAAGTCAAAGTCAATACCTTTTCATTCTCCTCATAGTCAATGGGCATCATGACTTCAAGACTGAGATTTGATTTTATAATTGCTTTGAACTTCATGGCAAGTATAAAAATAGAAACAATATCTAAAATGGTCATCAAATTCATTGAAATTAAGAAGTTTAAAGATTTTAAAATTGACTTCTGAAGTCAAAGTCAATACCTTTCCACTCTCCTCATACCCAATAGGCATGGCTTTAAGACAAACATTTGATTTTATAATTGCTTTAAACTTCATAACAAACATAAAAAAACAGAAACAAGATCCAAAATGGTCACCAAATTCATCAAAATCATGAAGTTCAAATATCTTATGTTTGACTTTTGAAGTCAAAGTCAAACCTTTTTTCATTCTCCACATACCCAATAGGCATAACTTCAAAACCAAATCTTGATTTTTAAAATCACTTTAAACTTCATAATAACAAGTGCAAAAACATATAAAAGATCCAAAATGGTCACCAAATTCATCAAAATTAAGAAGTCAAAAGATCTTATAGTTTGACTTTTAAAAAGTCAAAATTGATACCTTTTCATCCTCTTCAAAGCTTGAGGACTAACTTCTGATTTATTCCCTGATTTCATTCTTATCTTCAAAAATTCATTCCCCCATTTCAACCTCTCAACTGTCACATCCCCACACCACAATATCCCTTTAATCAATTGACCCGACCCGGATGCAATCATCTTCGCAACCGACCCGCTATAATCCTCCACATTCGGAGCCAACGTCGTCCAAAACGCCGCCGCTTTAACCTCCGCCGAGCCACCACCTTCCACCACCACCGCCGCCACCTCCTTCACCGAAAAAGCACTGTACTCCTCCAAAACCCTATCCAACTCCTCCGACCCTTCCCCGGCGATCGTTAAACCGTAGTTTATAAGATCATCGCCGGAATCTTCGCCGGAGTTTGACGGAACTCGGAGATTAAAGAAGTAGTGGGATTCGTCGAGCTTCACGGCGGCTTCGTCTTTCGCTAACGGCCATTGGATTTCGGTTCCGATTCGTGCGAGGACGGCGACGACGTTTCCGGCTTGCCGGAGACGGATGATTTCGAAGTCGCCGGAAGCTAGTTCGATGCTTTCTTGTTTGTCGATTAAGTGGACGATGGTGGATGGGATCTTGACGATGGTTTCCTCCGATGATTCGAATGGTGTTGTTGGGTTTTGTTCGCCGGAGTCCGGGAAGAGATTCTCGGCGAGATTTTGGGATTCGAGAGATGGGTACATCGATGGGTTTGATGGTGAAAACGACGAATTCGAATATGGGTTTGATTGATCGATTTTTGGGTAGAGATTTTTGGATGACATGTTTTGATGGTGTTTTTGCTTGAGTTGCAGGTTTTTGTGAAGATTTTTTTGGGGGTATTTATGAGTGTTTTAAAACTTATGAAGGAAGTTTTGGAGGTTGAAGATGAGTGGTGGAGGACACGTGGCGGGATTGGAAGGCTTGATGTGAAGCGTGTATACGTGTTTTAAGAGGAGATATTTTTTTATTAGTTTTTGTTTTTGTTTTATTTTTTTTAATATGTCGACGTAGGAGAAGAAATAAAATAAAATGGCCCTTGTATTATTACATAATGGCATAAGTACCCCTCTAGCTTTTAATATTAATAGTGTTAAGGGGTTGTTTGGTTGATTTTCCCTTAAGTTCTGTATAGATAAAGATGCTTGTGTGAAAATAATTTGTATTTATAGATTGGGAAGATTTTTGTTTGAGAGACTTTTTTTTTTTCATAGATGGATGTAACATATTTTTTAGGTTGAAAAAAATTTGACTTTCTACATAAACCTCTCCCCCCCTCCCCCTTAAAAGTTTACTGAATAAGCCACTTTCTATATCATTAAGTCATTATCAAACAGTCATGTATAGCTGACCGAATAAGCTGCGAGTCTCATAAAACTCATTAAGCTGCTAACAAACATGCCTTAAGTTGGCATGAGAATAGGACGGGGATGGGGCGAGGAACCCAATCCCCATCACGGTATCTACTCAAGAATATGATCATGCCTCCCTCTCTGTTCCTAACAGGGAACGGGGATCCCCAACGGGGAATTGGGTTTTTTTCCTCGTTTATAGGAGATGTTTTAAATCATGTGTTAAACACCACACTCAATCTAAAATGATTCATGTTTAAATCTCAGATATTTCTATTTTTTTTTTTTGCTTTTATGCACTATCAAATATTCATATGTTAACAAAATCATATCATCATACGTAATTATTTGATCGAACGCTTTCGACTCTATATGCTTTTTATCTAAAAAAGTAAAACAAGTTAGAAAAAAACATGTATATATGAAGAAAAGTCAAAATACTCTTTCTAAATTAAAAAAATTACTAAATATAATTTTTTACAAGTAATATATTTAATATATGGGGAGGGCCGGAGATCACGTTTGACGTTACCTGGTCTCGTCCCCATCCCCGGCCCCAGTTTTGTGGGGAATCCTCGGCCCCGACAGGGAGGATACACTAGGTTCTCCAATAGGACGCGTCACATTCTCATGACTAAGTGCCAGTCATTTTGTTATTAATGAGTATATTCTACACCATTTTTATGTGTACGTTAGGTTTGAAATAAATACATACATATACTTCGTAATGGTTACACTACAAGGATTGTTCACTATTTAAATAGTTTTGTAGATCCCAAATTGGTTGGAAAGGAAAACAAAGGTTGCCTAAGAGACTTAATACCTCTTTTATTATACGTGTTTTAAAACTATGAGTTTATGTGTGAATAAAGTGAACATATATGATATGGTTGACATGAGATGTTACAAAATTTTAATGACTTTCTAGACGATTATTGAATAAATTTAAAAAGTAAACCATAAAATAACATTTTAACATTACACGAGTATCTTATATAATATATGAATTTATCTCCTTAAATATTTAGACAACACTTATTGGCCATTTACCCATCCATTTAAATCACACTACAAATATACAATATGGTAGATAAAAATGTCAACTAAAATATTTTTTTGCATCCATGTTTTATATGTAATTCTTTTAAATTTTGATTTGTTTAAACGAAAAAATTATGCACGAAAATTCAAAGTTAATCACTCATTTTTGAAAAGAAAATCTCAATTTATTAGCCATCTAAACCCGTTACTAAAAGAAGCAGGTTAAAATATTTTAATACAAATATAACACAACAAATCCCGTATTTTTTAACGACGGTTAAAGAGAGAGATCAAATCCAGACGTTTTTACAAACCACGATGGCCATCTTGTAATTGCAGAACTGTCTGTGTTGACAAAAAGTGTTATTTTCATTTTTCAACAAACCGTGGGGACCAAATTTGTAGTTTACTCTCTTTTTTTTTATTAACAAAAGTTAGTTGAAAGGACCAAAAGTGAAACAGGATTACAAATATAGTGACTAAAACTATAATTAGTTTAAAATAGAAATTAAAGTTGATAATGGATGAGAACCATATAAACAAAAAAAATTGGAGTAAATTAAGTATTTGGTCCCTCAGGTTTGTCGTTTGTTACGGAATAGGTCCTTTAACTTCAAAAATTACATGATGACCCTCCCACTATGCATTTTGTTATGGATTTGGTCCCTCGAGCCAACGACCGTCTATTCCTCCGTTAACCACAAGGGTATTATGGTCATTTTTATATATTTTATTTCTTTTAACATTTTTTAAACAAGAAGGACCAAATCCGTAAAATGAAACTTATGTTTTTGTTGAATGTTCATCTTCTACATGATGAACATCATGAACATCAAGAAGAGAAGAGAGATGAAGAGATAGAGAGCTCCGCAGACTGAGGCTTCGCCAGAGAAGACCACCTCGCCGGAGGCTCACCGGAGAAGACGAAGTCGTCGAAGGGGTTTTCGAAGAGCGATAGAGATAGATCAATCTCTTCTCTCTTTCTCTCTCTCTCTCTCTCTCTCTATATATATATATATATATATATATATATATATATATATATCTCAGATATGTTTTTAATTTGGGTTTTGGATTTTGAAATCTATATTTGATCTAGGTTTTTAGACTTGGTATGATTTGGGTTTTTTTAAATTTGGATTTGATTTAGGATTTTGGTCTTTGAATATGGGTTTGATTTAGGATTTTGGATTGTTAACATGAGTTTGATTTGGGTTTTTTGAATCTTGGTGTTCTTGAGGTAGGGGATGAGTATTCAAGTAAAGTAATAAAAAATGGAAAAATAAATAAAATAAGTAAAATGACCATAATACCCCTCTTGCTTAACGGAGGAAATAGACGGTCGTTGGCTCGAGGGACCAAATCCATAACAAAATTATACCCGGAGGGACCAAATCCATAACAAGATGCATAGTGGGAGGGTCATCATGTAATTTTTGAAGTTAAAGGACCTATTCCGTTACAAACGCCAAACCTGAGGGACCAAATCCATAATTTACTCAAAAATTTGTAATTTACTCTACATAAAAAAAAGGAATAGATAAGGACTAAATGTGACAAAGTACGATAGTAGGAGGACCATATGAATACTTTACTTTGAAAGGAAACGACAAGTGGAGCTACTAATCTTATAGGTTAAGCATATTTGACCGGTCAACGGTAAGGTTTCCTTTCTTAAGTAAAGCCAATCGTACGGCTTTTTTATTTTCTAATTTTTCTCCTTATTTCCATAATTATTTTTTTAATCATCATATTTATATATTCGTTGTAAATTATTTTTAGTATTTATTAGAAACAAAGTATAATAAAGTTAATATTTTTGAACAAAATATTTTTTTATTAAATTTTGTACGAACTATTGAAATAAGTAGTAAATTATCAATTAATATTATTGAATTCTTTAAAATATATTGAATCTTCTTTTTTTTTTTTCCGGAAATATTGAATCTTCTTTTATCACGAATATATTTTATGATACATGTAGAAATTAAGATACACCCTTTTTCCTTCGTAAAAAAAACTTGAGAACATAGTGTTAGAGAGATAAAGTGGTTAGCAACATTTGACAATTTCCCCCCTTTTTTTTCATTTGTTCTATATAGATTCTCAAACTGATAGCCTTAGCTGATGGGTGTTGAGTTCGACAAATAATAAATATATAAACAAGTTCCTAGTGCATCTAAACAAACAAAATGTAACAGAAATAAGTAAGGCCGTCTTCTCAGGAACTTGGTATCAACTGTGAGCCCAAGACATAGACACGTAGTCATGCACCCTAATAAAGAATCTAAACATGCAAGATTAATTAAGAATCTTAAACAATAATAAGATGAATTCTAGCAATGAGCAGAATTCAACTAATCTCTTGGATAGTGTATTAGAGACTTAGGGGCTGTTTACTAACGGCTGACCGGGCTGACTCGGTCAGCATATCTGACTCGGTCAGCAGTCAGATTGTTTACCAAATCTCGAATCTGACCGAGATCTGACCGAGAATCTGACCGAGCTCTTACCGAGCCAGATCAAAAATGTTGCTTACCCGGGTCAGATTTCTAATTTCCATCGTTCTCCTCCCTCCCTGTGTGTGCGATTTAGGTTTTTTCACGAACCAGATAACGACGCACGCAGCTCCTCCGCCTATCGCCGCCTCTCTCCTCCTCCCTCCGCCTTCTCCCTCGTCGCTCTCAGCCCATCTTCACGACGCCCGCAGGTTTTCTTTCTCTCCTTTTTGTTATCGATTTCTTCCTCATCGATTTATTTCTCTATTTTTTTTTCAGAAATCGATTTTTGAAATACATGTTCTGAGGATTTCTCAACATTATGTATCTTATTGTTGTATCCAATAATCTGAAATCGATTTTTGAAATATATGTTCTGAGGATTTCTCAATAATCTGAAATCTACTTTATGTATCTTGTTGTTGTATCTGGCTTGAATGATTTCTGAAATATATGTCTGGGTTTTGTTTATTTTATCAGCATCCAACGATTTTGTTGAACGATTTCTGAAATTATGTCTGGGTTTTGTTTATTTTATCAGCATCCAACGATTTTGTTGAACGATTTCTGAAATTATGTCTAAGTTTTGTTTATTTTATCAGCACCCAACACGATTTATGAAATCTATGTATGGGTTGTGTTTATTTTATCAGCATTCAACCATTTGGTTGAACGATTTCTGAATATTCAAGATAGTCTTGTTTTTGGGTTCACTATATATATATATATAGAATATTCAAGAATTTGGCAAAAGTTGCAGAAACCCACCTCAATTATTCAGAAAAAACCCACCTCAATTTTGGGTTCAAAAGTTGCAGAAACCCAATTTTCTGAATGTAGCAGAATTAACCCTGAATTTCAGAGGATTTTTATGGTTGTTTTGAAGAAAATATGAGATACCCAACTGAGAATGAGGATTTTTATGGTTGTTCTGGTAAGTTTTTGGTTTCTACAAACTCCAAAATGACCTGCAGCAACACAGTTCAGTTATAACTGAGAATGAGGATTTTTATATACATAGGATTCTGAAGAATGGATCTTTATTTTGGCATCTTACCTTTTAGGATTGCATTATTGTATAGTATTTGCTCCATGATGATTTCTTGCATCCTCCATGTTGACATATGTTGTCTTGTGCTTATGTGTTTATGATTTTGTTTATATTATCTTTTTCTATTTGGTACATCATCATACAATGTTTGTGTACCCACATTGCATTTTGCTTATGAAAATCTTGGACTTTCCCTTGTCTACTTGTTTTGTAAATGTGAAGTTCTACAATTCTTGATTTTTCTTCATGGGGTTGTTCTACAAGTGGATTTTTGCTCTAGAAATCTTGTTTTTTTCTTTATGGAATTGTGCTAAATGTAAAATTATGTTCTAAAAATCTTGACTTTCTTTGTCTACTTGTTCTAAATGTGAAATTATGTTCTAAATGTTATAAAGTAGTCAACCATGTTGTTGTTATGGTTTTTATAGTTTCTAGTGTTTATTGATCATTTCTTGATGATTTTTGCTCTTTTGCATAACGAATTCAAGAAATGGGTTATTAAGACAATAGGATTTTTACCGTCGAGAAATGGATAATTTGTTATGAGTTTTTATGATTTAGAGTGTTTCTCGATCATTTCTTGATGTGGGTACTTTTTGACATAGGTATGGAATCGTATGACGAGTCATCGGAACCTAAAAAATCGAGGGTTAGTTGGAAAGATAATGTGGTAAAAACATTCTTAGAGTGTTGTGCACATGAGATGTCCATTAATGGAATCCAAGGCGGTAGCCTTAAGATGCATTCATGGAATAACATAGCAGAAACATTAAAAAACACTCATAACTTCATTGTGAATCAAAGGCAAATGAAGAATCACTATGATTATCTGAGGGGGAAGTATGCGGTGTATTCTAGGCTAAAAAATAGAACGGGTAATGTCTATAACCCAGTGACCAACACATTCAATCTAACTGAAGAGGAATGAAAGGCAGAGGCGAAGGTCAATTTTATTCTCGACTTTTCTAATTTTAATTTTCTTATATTTTTCTTTTAGTTATATGTTTTCTTTTTTTATAAACAGTTGAGTAAATATGCTGACAAGTTGAGGAATGCACCACTACTTTACCCTCATCTTTGTATGCAAGTTTTTGATGGAGTGGCGGCGACGGGTGTTGGGAGTTGGGGATCGTGGTCTAAAAATCAGAACCCTTCACGTGCTGCTAATGTTTCTAACCCCCCTTTAGCAATTGATGATCAAAGCTTGGATACCACACACGCACCACCTGTTTCAGATCACGCACCACTTGTTTCAGATCATGTACCACCTGTTTCAGATCAAGGACCACCCGTTTCAAATCAAGGACCATCTAGCTCAACACAAGAATGTTCCTCTCGTTCTCAATCCAGAAAACGAAAATCTAATCAACCATTGGTAAGGGAAGAGGAGCTGACTCATGTGGTGACACATGTGAAATCCATTTTTGACAAACCATCGGAGGACGGTGATATGGATGCTTGTATCATGAAATTAGATAGGCTTGGTTGGGAAGATACATCGTTGTATGACATCACACTTTACCTCTTTAGCCAAGGCGTGGACTATAGGAAAATCTGGTTGCGTTTGAAGGATGAGAGGTGTGAGTCATGGATTAAATTTACGGCACGCCAACTCAACTTAAGTTAGACTGACTTTTGGTTTTTGTGTGGATGGTTATCGAACTTTATGACTTTAGGTTTTTTTGTGGATGGTTATCGAACTTTATAACTTTAGGTTTTTTTTTGTGGATGGTTATCGAACTTTATGACTTTAGGTTTTTTGTGGATGGTTATGGAATTTTATGACTTTTTGATGTTATTTTTGGACGTATATGGAATTTTGTTGATTGTTATTTTGATGCTTTTGTTGTTCTAATTGTATGTTAAAGATCTATGTCATATATGAAATATAATATGATATCTTTTGTATTTTATATTTGCAAGGTCATGGATCGTAATCAGTTAATGATGATTGTGGTGATTGCATATTGGTATTTGAGAAGAAGAGCTGAAGCAAGAATAGAAAGAATAAGAGATAACAATTCAAATTTGACTGGACATGCATATACACTAGAATTATTACGTGGATCTAGTACGCAATGTCATGAACTAATGCGTCTATCTCGCGATGCTTATATACTCTTGTGTAACCATTTTAATCAAAACAATTGGTTGCAATCAAGTCGTCGTATAAGTGTTGAAGAGAAGATGGCAATGTTTTTAACTATTATTGGTCATAATGAACGTTTTAGGATGGTTAAACGGAGATTTCAACATTCCACACGGACTATACACACATGTTTTCATGAAGTATTAAATGGAATGATGGAATTCGCAAGAGAAGTCATAAGGCCGACATCCTTCGATGGAACTTTGAGCATGTCAGAGAGAGTTAGAAACCTTAAAGAAATATTTCCGGTATGTTATTTGTTTTGATACTTTGTAAAACATTAAAAGTTTGTATGATAATATTATATATAATTTGTGGTTTTCTTACAGGGGGCTATAGGTGCATTAGATGGAACTTTGATACATGCAGTTGTGCCCTTAAATCAACAAGCAAGATATAGAGGAAGAGGAAGAGGCGATTGCTTTCAAAATGTTTTAGCAATGTGTGATTTTAATATGATATTCACATATGTTTGGGCCGGATGGGAAGACATTGCACATGATGCTAGAGTATTGAGGGAAGTTGCATTCAACCCAAATTCGAGATTTCCGTTTCCTCCACCAAGTATGTATCATCCTTTTCTAATAGTGAGCTTATTATTTTTCTGTGTCTTTTAATTGTATTTGTAAATGCAGATAAATATTATCTTTGTGATGCTGCATACCCCAATACCCGGGGTTTTTTGACTCCTTATCGCAATTTTGTTGTTGGTAAGCGCTTACCACAAAACAAATTGGTAAACGCACTTACTAGGACAACACTTACCAGCCCCTTACCCCGGACAGCACTTACCTGGGTCAGCACTCATACCCGGACAACACTTACCGAGTAAGAGTTAGTAAACAACTCCTTAATCAACAATATTTTTTTTTTGAAGAAAACGAAGTTGCTTTGAACATTGTTACACATCAAAGTTCTCTTAACCCAAAAACATGACTATCATGAGAAGCTCCGTAACTAGCCTCTAACACCACCAACATTCAATAAAATATCGAATATGTATTGATTGCTACCTAAGTAAATCAATGAACAATTACGGATTCAAAGATTTAACTAGCTGTTTGAACTTAGGTTAAATAAAAAGAGGGATCCAACTCGAAATATTAACGAAAACTCGAAGAACAATGTAACCAAAGGCTATATAATTGAATTCAAATGATACTAAAACCCAAATTGAATCTCATCACAACCAAGTTTACAAAGTGGATTACGTGCTCATTGCTAGAAATAAGAAAACTAGCTACTCACATCTAACATCTAATACTTATAAATCGATTGGGGATGTAGAAATTGATGAAGAACCCTATAAATAATCCCCAAATTTGACTCCCTACATCTGGAAATTGAGTCTTATTGCTCTCTCTAATTTTTCAATCGATTCTTGAATGGTTCTTCCAAATGACGGTTATTGATCTCCATTTATACCCCTTTAGAACACCGCTTGAAACAAGTCAAAATCCCAAGATTGGTGTTGACGGCTTCTTGAGGTGCGGCTAAACCTGCTGCAAAAGTCGCTAAGATGGAAATCGAAATCAAACAAAACCTTAGGTGGGTTATGGCACGAGTAAACTCATCGGGTAAGTCGTCGACGATGACTTTGGTCCGAAAACAATGGCTAAGGCAGGGTTTAGGACGACTATGGAACGACCTGGACTTGAACGCGTTGCTAGAGCTATGAGTTCCTCTTCAGCTTGCCTTAGGCCTTTTTTCCTTCACTTTAATTTAATGCAACAATATATTAAATATGTAAACACTATGGAAAATGAGTAAATAATAATAATAAAAACATAAGTTGTAAATAAATTGATAAATATAAATATATACAAAATGGTTCCTATCATTGGTCAATTACATTTTGACAAGTAAGCACTGTCATAATAGAAAATAGAGCCGAAATTGAAAATACTTGCCCTATTTTGTTATTTCTTAGGGTTGTTTGGTTCATGGATTTTGAAGGAATTGGAAGTAATTGGAATGGATAATTCATTTGACCAAATTTCAATTCCTATGTTTGGTTCACATATTGATCATGATTGAATCCTTTGAATTCCATTGAATTCCACAAATTAAGGAATTCATCATTCTTCAGCTAAAGTGAAAGAATTGAACTTCATCCAATTCCTACCAACCAAACGCCTGGTCAAATTCCATTCCAATTCTTTCAAAGTCAAATTTCTTCAATGGATTCCAATTCCATCAAATTCAATTATGCGAACCAAATGTCCCCTTAGTGTCATTTGTTATCTGTTAAGCAAAAAGTCCTTGTGTCATGTTGGAGTCGCTTAAGTCTTGTGTCATGTTGTTTATAGAGTATCTACAAACAACTTCTCCAAAAATGAAGAAAATGGAGATTTTGAGTAATTTTTTACTCCAACAGATTCTCTAAAACTTTATTCGAAACAAAGAGAATTGGAGACGGAGAGAGTTAAAAATTCTCTAAATTTGGAGAACTTTCCAAATATCATTACCATGAGAGAGAAGATTTTTTTTATAATTATATTTTACCAACAAGAAACGTTGAAACGAAATTTATAAGAAAGATAAATAATCTATACTATATTATAAAGATGACATAAAAAACTTTTAAAAAAAGTCTTAAAGCTTAATGTACCGCTATTTAATGTTAATTACTTAAAAAACAATCATAAAAGTTGTATGTACTACATTTAATGTTATTCATTAATTCTCAATCATTATCTCTAACCATTTTAACTCCCCTAAAATCATTTCCCACTTTAACTCTCCTAAAATAACTTTGAGCATATTTTAGATATAAAAAATCTAAAATATAATTAAAAAATCTTACAGAATATTTTATAAAAAAAATTATATTATTAAACCAAAATAAATTACATTATATTATTAAGTCTAAATTAAACAAATTTATATAAAAAAATCATTATCACTCTCTCACAACCATCCAAAATCGTAATGTAAATCGACAAAAAACAGAAAATAAAATGAAACATTAAAATCGTGATGTATCTAGCTGCATTGCGCGAGTACACTTCTAGTATTTTATTAAAATAGAAATATTTTAATAATATATAAGATACTTTAATAATATAATTAATAATGTAATTTTCAAAATGAAGAATATCTTGGAGTTGAATGCACTTTTAAAGAATCTGTTAAAGATAACTCGAATATTCCACGTTATGTCCTCCAGGTTCGTCTCACATTACTTCTTCGGAGATTTGGCTTGCGGAGAACCACCTTCCACCATCGCCCTATCCATCTCCTTCACCGATAACGTACTGTACTCCTCCAAAACCCTATCCAGTTCCTCTGACCCTTTCCCCGTGATCGTTAAACCATAGTTTATAAGATCGTCAGGTTCCACTCCATCGTCGGACAACAAAGGTACACGAACATTGAAATAGTAGCAAGATCCCTCTATCTTCACGACGACCTCGTCTTTCGCCAACGACCATTGGACTTCGGTACCGATATGAGCGAGGACAGCGACAACGTTACCGCCTTGGCAGATACGAATTATCTCAAACACGCCGGAAGCTAGCTCTACGCTCTGTTGGTTGTTGATTAAATGAACGATGGAGTTTGGGATCTTGACAACAACTTCCTCAAATGATTCAAAAGCAGCCGGATGTTGTACGTCGGTGTCCGCGAACAAATTATCTGCGAGATCTTTGGTTTCGAGAAATGGGTACATCGATGGAGCTGAAGGATTTGATTGATCGAGTTGTGGGTAGATATTTTTGGGGTTGCTAGAGTTTTGTGATGCCATATTTGATGTTATTTTTGTTGCAAGTTATCAAGACTTTTGGAGATATATATAAAGATTTAAACTTAGAAATGAAGGAAGTTTGGAGTGTAGAAGACGAGTAATTCTTTGACACGTGGCAACATGAAATGCCTAATGTCAAAGCATGTATATATATACGTGTGTAATAGATATTATTTTTATTTTTTAGAGTAAACTTTAATTTTGGTGCTTAGTGAAGAGTCTAATGTAGGACCCTCAACTTTGATAAGTTTAGATATTATCCTTGTGTTTTTTATTTGTTCTAAAAGTGATCCTTGTTTCCTTGTTTATTAACTCTGTTTATTTTTCTTGCTAGAGCGAAAGACATTTCAGTCTTTTCATCAAAATCTTGAATTTTCTCTTTGCAAAAATGAAAAAAATTATATTTTATTTCTTCATTATATAAATGATAAATTTTAGATTGAATGAGAAATTTTATAATAAAATAAAATACAAAATATAAATAAATATTATGTTATTTTTCAAAATTGAATTAACCTCTTTGATAAAAAGACTAAAATGCCCTTATTTTAACAGAGAAAATAAAACTTTCGGAGTAAAATTAAAACCCAAATTCTGAACATATTAAAATTCAGGTCACACTTTCAAATTTTTCGTTAAACCTCAAAGAACCAAAATTAAAGTTTACTCTTTTTTTTCATGAGTAAACTACTATTTTCGTCCCTGTGGTTTGTAGTTTATAACTATTTTCGACCCTGATTTTTAAAAGTTGTTTTTTTGGTCATTGTGGTTTGCAATCTCTTTCGCTTTTAGTCCCTGAAAATATTAGTTTCAGGGACGAAAAGGGAAATGATTTGCAAATCACAATGACAAAAAAAACAACTTTTAAAATCAGGGACCAAATGGTTATAAACAACAAACCACAAGAACGAAAATCATAGTTTACTCTTTTTTCATTAATATTATTATTTTTATTTTATTTTATTTTATTTTTTAACATGTCGACCTAAAGCAAGAAGAAATAAAATAGTCCTTATACTATCACATAATGGCATAACTAGTCCTCTGGCTTTTAATATTAGTATTGCAAGTTAAGTTTGAAACAAATACATACATATACTTCAAAATTGTTACACTACAACGATTGTTCACTATTTAAATAGTTTTGTAGATCCTGAATCGGTTTGAAAGAAAATAAATGTTATTTTATAAGGTACTAAATACCTTCTCTGTTAGACATGTTTTAAAACAATGAGTCCAAGTGTGGATAAAAGTGAACATATCTGGTACGATTGGCCGAGATGTAACAAGTTTATAAGGACTTTCTAGGCAATTATTGAACAAATACAAAAAGCGTATAGTAATATTTTAACATTACACCAGTATCTTATATTGTATTTGAATTTGTCTTATTATAGATTATCCAATACATGTTGGCCATTTACCCATCCACCTAAATCTTACTGCAAATGTATTAAACACTGATAAAAATGTCAACTAACATGGTTTTTTGCATTCGTGTTTTATTTGCAATTTGCAATTTTGATTTGTTTAAAATAAATAGTTAAGTACAACAATTCAAAAAGCCAATCGTTTTTCTTTGAAACAAATATAAAAATTCGCTAAATTCATTAACAATCTAAACATGTTACTAAAAGCAGGCTAAGACAATTTTTTGTATACAAAAAGGAATTAAAAAGTACAGACGACAATAATACATATTAAAAAGGAATTTGAGGAAGAATGACCATGACAAAGTATGATAGTATGAGGACCATGGAAATACTTTATCTTAGAGATAGCCAAAAATCGGTCCTGGACCGGATCCAAATTAGTCTCGGGTCGAAGATTCTTCTTCTGTGACCGGTCCCAGTTCCCACCAAAAGCAACCAGCGCGTTCTTCATGAACAAAGCCTGGTCTTGGACTAGGCCCAAATCGGTTCCATTTTTTTTAATGTTGAACTTATAAAAATCTTGTTCGAAGATTTTTTTTCTTTTTGGACAATATGTTATTGAAATACAGTTTAAAATATCTAATTAGATCATTCAAAGACACTCTAAATCTTTTTTAATTTTTTTTACACAAAAATATTATACATGTTTCATTAATTACGATTTTTATAATCCAGTAGTGAAACGCTTAAAACACTTGAAAAAAAAATTCAAAAAGAACTTGGAAAATTTAAAATAAAGTTGAAGTTTTTGGTAAAAAAAACTTAAAAAAATTGATACATAATTTATAAAAACTTGATTTTTTTAAAAATTCAGGCCTATATATAATAAGTCCCGATCCCATAATCAGTCTTGGACACGACCTTGAATTTTCGTAAAAAAACATAATCGATCCCAAACCGTCACATTATAACCAATTTCGACAGGTCCCAATCAATCTCGGTCCTACACCGGCCCCGATGAAACCGGGCCCATTTTAACGGAATCAACAAGAGGAGCAAGTTATCTTGTTGGTTAAGCATATTTGACCGGTCAACGGTGCGGTTTCCTTGCTAAATTGAAGCTTTCCATAGTTATTTTTTTAATCATCATATTTATATAATCGTTGTAAATTAATTTTTCTATTTATTAGAATCGAAGTATAATAAAGTTAATATTTTTAAATGAAATCTTTTGTTTTTTTTCCTTAGTAAATGATTAATAATATTTTTGGATTCTTTAAAATATATTGAATATTCTTTTAATGATATATACTTTTTATGATACACACAATAGTGGATCTAAATTTTTTGGTGATAGAGGTCGGAATTCAAGTAATGGTCATGTACTTACATGGTTGATAATGTCGTCTACTTAAATAGTTTTGTCTTATTTATTTCTTTGATTAGAGTGATACTTCATAAATAAATTCTTTTCGAATGGATCCAAGAAAGATTATTTAAATTAATAATTATACATCAATTAACAAACCATAACCTAAATTAGCAACAAAAAATTAACAATTTAACATCAACTAACAAACCCTGACCCTAATAACTAATAATCGACAATATATTAACAATTATACATTAATTAACAAACTCTTAATCTAACAATTCAAAAATAACAATTACTTTAAAAAACAAATTATATAAAAATATAACAATAAAATTCGGCTAAAATAATTTATAGGGTCAAACCATATTTTTTGGGGGTCAAAACATATATATATATATATATATATATATATATATATTTATAACCATTAAAATTATAATATAAAACAAATATTTATTGAAACTTTATGGGGGTCATTTGACTCCCCAAATTAAACCATAGACCCGCCCATGGATACATGTAGAAGTTAAGATACTTGTGAAAAACCAAAAACGTCTTTCGATCTACATTGTGATAGATCATGTGAGAAGTTGAAATTAACGTCAGAAACTTGAGAAGCGGATCTGAAATGTTGATCACTTTTAATCAAATATCATCCCATGAATTGCGACTTAGAAGATAATTTGATTCGGTGCATCTCATCCTAATATGCATTCATATCTCATCCAATGGATGATAACCACTTCTCACACTTCTCACGTTAACCTCAACTTCTCATCAATCCAACCCTATATACCGTTAACTCAACTTCTCACACGGTCATTCACCTATATATATATAGTCTTAGCCGATTACACTTTGACAAGTCCTTGTGTCATGTTGGAGTTTTCTTTACTCTTATCTGTTCTTCTAATGTCCTCCATGTCCGTATCACATTGCTTCTTCGATGCATGGAGCTTGTTTTTGTAACAATCAAGTGAGAAAATAAGAAACAAGTATTGAAAACAAATGCCAAGTATTCTTTCCATATCTTTGTGTGTTCTCTTATATATGGTTTTCTTAGGTGGTGTTCATTTAGCTTTAAATAGACTGAATGAATCCAACATCTTATTCAGTCAACTACCTCTTAACGACTTTGCCTCTAAGTCTTTAACGCCCCATTTTCCCCTTTTAGTACTATATTTTCCAATTTGCAATTTCTCTTTCCGACAATGGTAGCAAAACATTCATATTGCCCGTTTGTTCTATACTCTAACCCTTCATGTTTCATTTTCTTGAAATAAAAAACACACTGCAGTGAAGGAAGCAAAATGTTACGACAATATATACAAATATCATTGGTAAAGAAAAAGCGTATAGGTCCATAAAGTGGCCACAGTGGCGATACAAGTATACACCGACACTGTGGTTGCTACAAATAATAAAGTGGTAAATATACCGAGATAATATCCACAGGGATTGGACTTCAAAGTTTCGAGTCCTAAGTCGAGAGTACACCGATTTCAATGAGAGAAGAAGAAAATATTTTTGGGAGAGTTTTGGGTTTTAACAATGAAAACTAAACAAGTAAATAAAAATGAGTATGGGTGTAAGTTTTCCTTGAGCTATACGTAGTAACAAAATAGTTACACACTTTGTAGCATGAAGTGTCTATAAAAAGCTCGATCTCTCGAAAGTGGATTTTTATAGACCGGGTCCTACAAAGTGCCTATAAAGTGTCTATTGTTACAAACTCTTAATTTTGCCGATTTAACTAAGTTGATAAAATAATCGAGTTCTACCAGTATGGAGGAGATTTATACCAAAATCTCTTTGTGTTATAAATCTCGACCGACGTTTGAACCATAGTAAATCATACAAAACTCGTATCTCTACGTGGTTATCAAAGACTCTCTCAAATCTTTGTGTATCACTTAAGCCGTATTTCGATCCAGCCCCTCTCGGGGTCAAGATCTAATATTAACACTTCAAACTGATCGGCTTATCCGCGTTGAGTTGAAGTCCCGACTCAAATGACCAAGCTTAAGAGCTAGTAACGATGACAACATCCAAATGTCGCCTACTAATCTCAAGTCTGCTCAAACCCACAAAAGGGTGCTTAGCTCATAATAAAAATAAAAGACATAATGTAAGTAATAACTCTCATTTTTTAGAGTTATTTATTGTTATTTTTATAGGTTTTTATTCCTCTTTTTACCCACTTTTGCTCCTATCCCTTCATTTGGTCCACATTGTTTGCAAAATATGATAACTTAACCAATATGTTCAATTTTGTGAAAAATTATAGTGCAGGTCAACTTGTGGGCACTGGAGTGCCCACTGTGGGCACCCGAGGGTATTATCCAGCAGATTTTAGGGCTGGTGTGAGCTGGAAACACAACTTTTCTGGAGTGATCTTGGCCATACATTGAAGATGCAATCTTGGCCCTTGGATGCTCAAGCCTCCTCCTATAAATAGAAGACCTTGGGAGAGCATTTAAGACACACCTACACCTTCCACCATCAACATCTCTCTCACCTCCTATCATCAACATCCATTATCCATCCTCTCTCCTCATTCAAGTCTAAAATACTTTCAAGTATTTAGACTTGAAGTGTAGGATTTAATTCTTGTATTTTTATTCTCGTCTTTACTTTACGTCTTTTATTTTCCGCATTTTTATTTATTGTATTTAAATTTCCGTACTTACTTTATTGTATTTAAATTTCCGTACTTACTTTATTGTATTTAATTTCCGCTCTTTTAATTAAATTCCGTACTTTAATTTCTTTTTATAATTGTAGTTTATTTTTATTATGCAAGTAGTTAACAAGTCTTTCTTTTATTATATTATGTCTTTTATTTTTATTATGAGCTAAACACCTTATTGGGTGCGGATGTAAGTCAACTTGGGTCTAGTAGGCGCACTTGGGTGTGATCATCGTTACTAACTCTTGACCTTGGTCACTTGAGTCGGGACTTAAACTCAACGCAGATAAGCCGATCACTTTTATGTGTTAATATTAGATCTTGACCTCGAGAGGGGCGGATTCGAAATACGGCTTAAGTGATGCACAAAGATTTGAGAGAGTCTTTAATAACCACGTAGAGATACAGGTTTTGTATGATTTACTAAGGTTCAAACGTCGGTCGAGATTTATATCACAAAGAGATTTGGGTATAAATCTCCATACTGGTAGAACTTGATTATTTTTATCAACTTAGTTAAATCAGCAAGATCAAGAGTCGGTAAAGGTGGAAACTTTATGAACACTTTGTAGGCCCGGTCTATAAAAATCCACTTTCGAGAGATCGGGCTTTTTATAGACATTCCGTACTACAAAGAGTCCAACCATCTTTTTGCTACGTTTTTCCCAAGAAAGGCTTACATCCGTACCCAACTTTTAATTATAAAGTTCATTATGAATTTTATGTCAAATCACCATCAAACGAATATTTTTCCAAAACTCGAAACTTGTGCAAGAAGTTCATAAAAATCAGCAATTCTCAGTAGTTCAGTCCCTGTGAGAACGATACTCGGTACTTGTACCATTATATTACTCGTAGCGATTCTAGTGAAAGTATATACTTGTGCTCTCACTAGGTATTACTGTACCCCCGTTGTGCAGTACACGATAATTCAGCTACCAAGTTTTTGGCGCCGTTGCCGGGGACTGGCACGATTTTACATCCTGAGATACTGATTTTTGTTCGAGCCTGTGTCACTTGTTTCACTTTCAAATCATTTATCGTGTTGTATGCCACGACTACAACACGGTGAACTTTTGCCTCTCGATCTTGAAATTGAAAAAACTTTGAAAAGAAGAAGAAGAGGTAGAGGAAATCAGCAAAATCCAGTTTTAAATCAAACCATGGCGGAAGCTAACCCTCCACCACCTCCGCCTTTGGAAACAACGATTAAAATTGTTGATGATAAAGAAAGAGGAATACAGGACTATGCAACACCCGAATTTGATCAACTAAAGTCGGGTATTCTTAGGCCCCACATTACTGCGCAAAATTTTGAACCGAAACCGGTAATGTTTCAAATGATCCAAGCAATGTGTCAATTTGGAGGATTACCTTCGGAAGATCCGCACTCTCATTTAAAATCATTTTTAGAAATGACGGATCATTTTCTCATTCCCGGAGTTTCCGCAGAAGCCTTACGGTTGACACTCTTCTCTTATACATTGAGAGACAGAGCTAAAGCCTGGCTAAATTCTCAGCCACCTCATTCAATTGATACTTGGACGAGTTTAGCTGAAAAATTTTTGAAAAAATATTTTCCTCCCACAAGAAACGTGAAATTCAGAAATGAAATTTTAATGTTTAGACAAGAGGAAGATGAAGCAGTATCAGATGCATGGGAGAGATTCAAAGATTTAATTCGAAAATGCCCTCATCACGGAATCCCTCACTGCATCCAATTAGAAACATTTTATAATGGTCTTTCTAATGCTGCTAAAATCATCCTCGATGCCACGGCTGGTGGAGCTTTTACTGCAAAAACATACAATGAGGGGTATGATATTTTGGAAAAAGTTGCCAATAATAACACTGATTGGTCAAACCCTCGTGCTGTAATTCCTAAAACTGCATCAGGAGTTCGTGAGGTTGATGCCATCACCGCTTTAAATGCACAAATTGTAGCTTTGACTAATCTAGTTAAAAACAATTTGAACATTAATGGAGAAAAAAGTCATGTGCAGGCAATAAATCAATCTTTAATTGAAACGTGTACTTTTTGCGGTGAAAATCATCCTTTCGAAAGTTGTCCCGGTAACCCCGTTTCGGTGAACTATGTCGGGAATCATTCTAGAAATAGTCCGTTTTCCCAAACATACAATCCGAATTGGAGAAACCATCCGAACTTCTCTTGGTCTGGAAATCAAGGACTTCAACCCCCTGGGGCAAGTCAAGTCTAAAGCCGACCACCAAATCCCCCGGGATTTCATCAAGGCCCACCTCAGAATTATCAACATGGCCAGTCGTCACAATTCCAGAATTACCAACATGGACAATCTTCACAGTCACATGCACCTAGACAACAGAATGCTTTGGACGGTAATGGTTCAATCGAATCGTTGCTTAAAGGTTTTATAAACCAAACCAATGCAACTCTGCGGGGTTTTGAAACCCAACTTGGACAGTTTGCTGTCGAGCTTAAGAACAGACCACAAGGGACTTTGCCTAGTGACACGGAAAATCCCAAGGGCATTCACAAGGAACACATCAAGGCCATAAGTATTAAGGAGATTGAAAACATAAGTGAGTCTAGAAAAGTTGAGAAAACCTCTCCCATACCAGTTATGCAAGAAGACTCACATTTGTTTGATCCCTCGAACTTCCCAGACCTGTTCTCATCCTCTGGTGAAGCACCAAAACCAGAATCCGTAGCCCAAACTACAAGCCAAATTGTCCCAAGTGGTCCAACACATACTGTACCCACTCCAGAACCACTCATCTCATGCACTCCCGACAAAAGCAAATCTGTTCCGGATTTGAGAGACTTACCTTTCCCTGAAAGATTAAAAACCAAAAATGTTGATGAACAATTCAAAAAGTTTTTGGACGTTTTCAAACAACTTCACATTAACATTCTTTTGGTAGAGGCTCTCGAGCAAATGCCAAATTATGTTAAATTTTTAAAAGATATTCTCAACAAGAAACGAAGGCTGGGAGAATTTGAAACTGTCGCCTTGACCAAAGAATGTAGTGCACTTCTTACTTGCAAAATCCCTCCGAAACTAAAAGACCCGGGGAGTTTTACCATCCCGTGTACTATTGGGGGACAAGAAGTAGGACATGCCCTATGTGATTTGGGAGCAAGTATAAACCTCATGCCTTTGTCGGTTTTTAAGAAATTAGGGATTGGTGAAGTCAGACCCACCACAGTCACCTTACAACTTGCAGATAGGTCTTTGGCCTATCCGAAAGGCAAAATTGAAGATATTTTGGTGAAAGTCGATAAATTCATTTTTCCGGCTGATTTTCTAGTGTTGGACTATGAGGCAGATAAGGATGTCCCCATCATTTTAGGGAGACCATTTTTGGCAACCGGTAGAACCTTAATAGATGCGCAGAAGGGTGAGTTGACTATGAGAGTAAACGACCAACAAATTACTTTCAATGTTTTCAAATCCCTTAAGTTCAACGGTGAGATTGAAGATTGCTCCTACCTAAATGCCTTAAGTGATGATTTTGAGTTAAGTTTGATTGATTGCATAGGGGAAGATATTTCGGAAGAGGATTTGATAGAGGTTATAGATGCATTCGAGCACTTGGACTTTAATGATAGACCAACCCAGGTTCCTTCTGTAATCAAAGCTCCCGATCTAGAATTAAAACCACTTCCTAATCACCTTAAATATGCATATCTTATGGAAGAGGAAAAATTGCCTGTGATTATTTCTTCCAATTTAAGTTGTGAACAGGAAGTGAAATTGATTGAGTTGTTGAAGAATCACAAGAAGGCCATAGGTTGGACAATAGCTGACATCAAAGGAATCAGTCCGTCTCTTTGCCAACATAAGATAATTTTGGAAGAAAATAGAGTTGGCAAGGTGCAACCTCAAAGGAGACTTAACCCAATCATGAAAGAAGTCGTTAAAAAAGAAATTTTAAAATGGCTAGATGCGTGTATTATTTACCCCATTTCAAGTAGTGGTGGGGTGAGTCCGGTACAATGCGTACCAAAGAAAGGTGGTACCACGGTAATCACCAATGAGCAAAATGAGCTTCTCCCGACAAGGACCGTCACCGGGTGGAGAATTTGCATGGATTATAGACAATTGAATCTAGCTACTAAAAAGGACCATTTTCCTTTGCCATTTATAGACCAAATGCTAGATAGATTGGCCGGAAAGGAATTTTATTGCTTTCTGGATGGTTATTCGGGTTATAATCAAATTCACATTGCACCCGAAGATCAAGAGAAGACCACCTTCACTTGTCCCTTTGGAACTTTTGCCTTTCGCCGAATGCCATTTGGTCTTTGCAATGCACCCGCAACGTTTCAACGTTGTATGATGTCTATTTTCTCGGACATGATTGAGGATTCCATGGAAGTGTTTATGGATGATTTTTCAGTTATTGGCACCTCATTTGATAATTGTCTTGAAAATTTGAAAAAAAGTTTGGAAAGATGTGAAAGACACGATTTGATTTTAAACTGGGAAAAGTGCCATTTTATGGTACAAGAAGGAATCGTGTTGGGTCACATGGTCTCTAAAAAAGGTTTAGAAGTGGATAAAGCAAAGCTTGAAGTTATAATGCAATTACCCGAACCAAATTCGGTTAAAGGCATTAGAAGCTTTTTGGGGCATGCGGGGTTTTACAGACGTTTTATAAAAGATTTTTCAAAAATTGCAAAACCCCTTTGTAATTTATTGCATGTCGACCAAGCTTTCGACTTTACTCCAGAATGTACCAAAGCTTTTAAAACAATTAAGGTCGCCCTTGTTTCGGCACCCATTGTGATAGCCCCAGATTGGACCATGCCTTTTGAGGTAATGTGTGACGCTAGCGATTGGGTTGTGGGTGCTGTTTTGGGACAAAGGCGGAATAAAATTTTCCACCCCATCTACTACGCAAGTAAGACTCTTATCGAAGCTCAAATAAATTATACAACAACTGAGAAAGAGCTACTTGCTGTAGTATTTGCGTTTAACCGTTTTCGATCTTATTTGATTGACACAAAAGTCATTGTTCACACATATCACTCTGCTATCAAATATCTCTTTAACAAAACCGATGCAAGGCCACGACTTATTCGGTGGGTCCTTCTTTTGCAAGAATTTGACCTAGATATAGTTGATAGAAAAGGTGTAGACAATCAAGTTGCCGATCATCTTTCTAGGATTGAGAATCATGTGTCAAGTGGTGGAAATCGTGAGATAAAAGAAGTTTTCCCGGATGAACAAATCCTTGCCATCCAGCATCATTTTGAGAATAGTGTCCCATGGTATGCGGATATCGCGAACTATCTTGCGAGCGGAATCAAGCCGTACCATATGAGGGGACAACAATTTTAAAAATTCCTCCACGATTGCAAACATTATTTTTGGGACGATCCATTTTTGTATAAATTAGGTGCAGACCAAATTTTAAGAAAATGTGTCCCAAATTTTGAGATGAAAGGAATTTTGAGTGATTGTCATGCTTCACCCTACGGTGGCCATTTTGGTGGTCAACGTACGGCGGCAAAAATTCTCCAAAGTGGTTTCTTTTGGCCCACGTTATTTAAAGATGCATTTGAGTTCGTCAAAGGTTGTGATCAATGCCAAAGGACGGGGAATTTGTCCCAACGTAATGAGATGCCTTTAAATAATATTTTAGAAGTTGAACTTTTTGACGTTTGGGGCATCGATTTTATGGGAGCATTTCCCATGTCCTTCCATAATCAATATATCTTGGTTGCGGTTGATTACGTATCAAAATGGGTAGAAGCCATTGCGTGTCCTAGAAATGATGCTAAAACTGTGATTAATTTTCTTCATAAAAATATTTTTGTACGATTTGGCACCCCCGAGCTTTAATTAGTGATGAAGGGTCACATTTCGTAAACAAAATGTTAAGCACAGTTCTTAGCAAATATAATATTCAACACCGAGTGTCTACGGCATACCATCCGCAAACAAATGGTCTTGCCGAACTTTCGAATCGGGAAATAAAATCAGTTTTGGAAAAAGTTGTCAAACCCGATAGAAAGGATTGGTCACTCAAGTTGGATGACGCATTATGGGCTTACAGAACAGCTTTCAAAACCCCATTGGATATGTCTCCGTACAGATTGGTTTTTGGGAAGGCGTGTCATTTACCTTTAGAACTGGAATACAAAGCTTTTTGGGCTATAAAAGAGTTGAATCTGTGTGAGGATGCGGCAGGAAAAAAGAGGAAACTTCAGTTAAGTGAATTAGAGGAGTTGAGACACCATGCCTACGAAAATGCCAAGATTTATAAAGAAAAAACAAAAATGTGGCATGATCGTAGGATAAATCAAAGAACTTTCGAAAAAGGTCAACTAGTACTCCTCTTTAATTCACGACTGAAATTATTCCCGGGAAAACTTAAGTCGCGTTGGTCAGGACCTTTTACCATCGCAGATGTTGGTAATTTTGGCACAGTTGATTTACTGAACCCACAAGATAACAACATTTTCAGGGTAAATGGGCACCGGGTTAAGCACTACATTCCTGATGGAGTGCCCAACCCAACCACCCAGGAACCTTAAGCAAGTAAGGCGGACGTTTTCTGTAAATATTATACAGTTAGGATTTTTATTTTTTTAGCTGTGATTTTTGCCCACTGTGGGCAAGCTGTGCCCACTGTGGGCACGTCGGTTAGGTGTTTTTATAAAAATTTCAGTTTCTTTTTCACAAAAGGAACTCTTTAAGGTTAAATCTGAGTCATTTAAACAGGTAAGGTCCAACTGGTTTGGAAAGAATGCCATCATTGAGTAAGTACACCATTTGGAACTATTTTATGGAGAAAATGACACAAGGGTACACATAGGGGTACTATGTAGGTTGTGTTGGCTTCACCCCATCCACTCATTTCCTTAACAATGACAAAAACCCTCTTTTTGTTATGATATAAAAAAAAAGAGGAGGGACGATTTCTTATTAGAGAAACCAGTGTTAAAGAAGCCAAATTTTTTTTCAAAAAAAGCCAACTGTTCATCTTCTTCTCTGCTTATGGCGCGCCCCAAGAAACTCAACACAAACCCCTATGTGGTACCATCTCGCCGGAGCCAAAGACTTCAGAGGGAAGCCGAAGCCCTAGCCGCTGCTAATACTCTCACCTCTATCGCCGCTAGTGAACCCTTCCTAGCCGGAGCATCCACAGCCATCGGAGACATCGCCGCTGCTTCGTCGGCGATGAGCACAGACGACCACTCCTCGTCCCATGGTGAGTTCATCCTTACATTCGCTGAATCTCATCATATTTTAACTAGAGTTGCCCGGCCCTCTTCTTCGACCCCTTCGCTCCCCACAACCCTCGACCACATTTCCCCTCCCATTCACCACCCATCATCGACAACCCCGACCCCATCGCCCCCAAATCAACTCTCTGCCACTTTACCTCGACGCACAAATCGACCAATTTCTATTTCCCTCTATATCCCTCGCCCCTCCTCCACTCCGGCGCCGACTTCGCCAACCCTCATCCCTCTCAACGACGCCGGCGAAAACCCTAACCCAGAAGCAACCCGACAACCCCCTCACCTTTTTGATTTAAATAAACAAGGCAGTGTTGAGGAGCACCTTGTTTTTGATTTTGAGTCAGAAACCAGTCCAGGTCACAAAGACCTTCTGCCCCATTCATCCTCATCCTCTTCGAAAGCGTCAAGCACTGAGGAGGCGGATGCTTCCCTCAACAGTGACCATTTCGATATGTCAGCCCCCGAGGAACCAATACCCACTGTCAACACGCGAACGGAGGAGCTTCGTGATGACGACTATGTACCCAGTGATGACCATTCAGAGCCAGAGCAACTGATCCCTGTCCGTCGAACCACACGACAGACAGCCAAGACTCGAGCAGCCGCTGAGGCGGACCGAAAGGGAAACGAAAGATGGTTACTCGAGCCACTCGTCCAGTTAAACCAAAGATAACTGGAGCGGACAGCAAAGCCATTTCGGCTAGGTACGATCTTTTGGGTTTTAACAAAATGTTGTTTGAACGCGCCCTCGACCCCGCGTTGGTCGAGGCATTGGTTCCGGTCAAGCATCATCTTGTCGCACTCAAATGGGATACTTTGGTTCCCTTAAAATGTGTAGCCAATACGTCATGGGTTCGAGAATTTTATGCAACTATAGGTATCCAGCATAAAACCCCAGTCATTATTCGGGGTAAGTCTGTTGATTGGTCCGGAGAGATTATCAACCGGACATTGGGATTGGATACTCCGTTCATCTGTGAGTTCAGTCAGATAATGTTGGGATCAAAATCCGTGTCACAAGATGAGGTTGCAACTGTCATCTGCAACCCAGGATGTGGTTGGACGCGGGAACGACGCAAGCCTGTTATGCTCACAGGTAGCCTCAATCCAGAGGCTGCCTTATGGTTTCAGTTTATGCGCCACAACCTAACCCTTCCCTGCATGATGGCACGATCCCGCAAGAACGGTGTTGGTTGTTGTTTTGTATTATGCAGGAACTCCCGATAGATATCGGACCTATTATCCACACCGCCATTAAGGCATCCTCGGCCCGTACCAAGAGCGCGCTCGCCTTTCCGGGCCTTCTTACCAAAATAATGCAGGCGGCCGGGGTCCCGAAATACGATTCTGATGTCATCGTTGAGGTCCAGCAGTTGCTGGGAGTTGATACTATGGAACGTCGTACGAGGGCCATTTCGGCCAAAACTAACCCTGTGCAGGTCAAGCCCGCAACAGCCGCTGCAGAACCACCACCGCCTCCTGAGCATCCACCTGAAGGGTCCTCTCGTGATCCAAAAGCACCAACAAACCGCTCCTGGCCAGAACATGGCTATGGCAATGAAACCTGGCTAACGCTCTTGGCAGGACAAAACGAGGAGATCAGCGGGAAGTTAGATACCCTTCTAACCAAACTCGCAGCCTTGGAGAGCCATGTGAACACTGTGCATAACGATTTGGCGGAGTTGAAGCAAAAATCAGCACGAGTTTGGACTTACCAAAGAGACTGGAACCGTGGTTTGCGCGAGTTTCTGCGCACGGACAACATAATGCTTGCTGCACGTATGCCCCATTTCCCCCGAGGGATCCTTCCACCGCAAGTACGCATCCCAGTTGCTCCTTCTGATGCCAATGATCCAGAGCCAGATCCCGCTGTTGCGGCTGCTCCACCACCCGTTCCTAACGTTGCTGTTCGTCTGCCCACTGTAACCACTGGCGTACCCACTGTGATCACTGATGGTTCTAGTTCCCCGACTGCTGGCCCAAGTGGTCAGTCGTCACAACAGGATTGATTGCGTTGGTTTATTATCATATTTTGCAAGATGTGTCTTTCGGGAACACTTCTTTTGGGTAGCCTTGTAGTTAGTAAACTAATCCCGTTTTCTTTTTGGTAATTATTACACGGGTGGTTTTATTTTAATCTAGTGGTGTTGATATTTCGTATGTTTCCTCTATTGATTATGTCTTTTTTTTTCAGGTGCTATTCTTCTATGTTGATGTGGATGGTTTTAGACTAAAAGGATGTAGGCCATTTTTGTGCGGCCTAAACACATACCCTTCGTAGCCTTTCCCTTTACCATACCCCTACCATTTTTGCGCCAATGAGAACATTGTCCGATTTTAAGTTTGGGGGGGTCGCCTTGCGGTTTGTACGATTATTATTTTATAAAATGATCGTACACGCTCAAAAAAAAAAAGAGAGAGAAAAAGAAAAAAAAAATATATATATATATATATATATATATAAAACAAGTCTTCATAAAATTGAAAGACAATCGTTGAATAAAAACACTTTTGAAACCCATCGTGCCATAAACCTTACACAAATCCAAAATATGGGGTTTCAAGAATGCGAGAACTACACAAATTAGATTCAACATCGAGAAATTCATAAATCCTTTTTGTAGAATAATTCAAGTTTGGGGGAAGAAAGAGTCAATTTTTAGCCACAAACACCAACCCGAATCAAAGCCCTATTGATTAGTTTGAAACCAACCATTTCAACAAGGGAGAAACGCATCAATATTCAAGCTAGAGGAATTATCAACATCGTCCGGGTGGTATATTTCTCTTATTCAAGTTCTCCCCTCTTCGTATCATTCTTTTTCATTTTTATTTTGTCACTTGAGGACAAGTAACACCTCAAGTTTGGGGGGATGATAACTCTCATTTTTTAGAGTTATTTATTGTTATTTTTATAGGTTTTTATTCCTCTTTTTACCCACTTTTGCTCTTATCCCTTCATTTGGTCCACATTGTTTGCAAAATATGATAACTTAACTAATATGTTCAATTTTGTGAAAAATTATAGTGCAGGTCAGCTTGTGGGCACTGGAGTGCCCACTGTGGGCACTGGAGTGCCCACTGTGGGCACCCGAGGGTATTATCCAGCAGATTTTAGGGCTGGTGTGAGCTGGAAACACAACTTTTCTGGAGTGATCTTGGCCATACATTGAAGATGCAATCTTGGCCCTTGGATGCTCAAGCCTCCTCCTATAAATAGAAGACCTTGGGAGAGCATTTAAGACACACCTACACCTTCCACCATCAACATCTCTCTCACCTCCTATCATCAACATCCATTATCCATCCTCTCTCCTCATTCAAGTCTAAAATACTTTCAAGTATTTAGACTTGAAGTGTAGGATTTAATTCTTGTATTTTTATTCTCGTCTTTACTTTACGTCTTTTATTTTCCGCATTTTTATTTATTGTATTTAAATTTCCGTACTTACTTTATTGTATTTAAATTTCCGTACTTACTTTATTGTATTTAATTTCCGCACTTTTAATTAAATTCCGTACTTTAATTTCTTTTTATAATTGTAGTTTATTTTTATTATGCAAGTAGTTAACAAGTCTTTCTTTTATTATATTATGTCTTTTATTTTTATTATGAGCTAAGCACCTTATTGGGTGCGGATGTAAGTCAACTTGGGTCTAGTAGGCGCACTTGGGTGTGATCATCGTTACTAACTCTTGACCTTGGTCACTTGAGTCGGGACTTAAACTCAACGCAGATAAGCCGATCACTTTTATGTGTTAATATTAGATCTTGACCTCGAGAGGGGCGGATTCGAAATACGGCTTAAGTGATGCACAAAGATTTGAGAGAGTCTTTAATAACCACGTAGAGATACGGGTTTTGTATGATTTACTAAGGTTCAAACGTCGGTCGAGATTTATATCACAAAGAGATTTGGGTATAAATCTCCATACTGGTAGAACTTGATTATTTTTATCAACTTAGTTAAATCAGCAAGATCAAGAGTCGGTAAAGGTGGAAACTTTATGAACACTTTGTAGGCCCGGTCTATAAAAATCCACTTTCGAGAGATCGGGCTTTTTATAGACATTCCGTACTACAAAGAGTCCAACCATCTTTTTGCTACGTTTTTCCCAAGAAAGGCTTACATCCGTACCCAACTTTTAATTATAAAGTTCATTATGAATTTTATGTCAAATCACCATCAAACGAATATTTTTCCCAAACTCGAAACTTGTGCAAGAAGTTCATAAAAATCAGCAATTCTCAGTAGTTCAGTCCCTGTGAGAACGATACTCGGTACTTGTACCATTACATTACTCGTAGCGATTCTAGTGAAAGTATATACTTGTGCTCTCACTAGGTATTACTGTACCCCCGTTGTGCAGTACACGATAATTCAGCTACCAGTAAGGAAAAAAATACTTATTAACTACTTGCATTAAAATAAAGAGAGAAATAAACTACAAATTTAGATGAAAATTAAATGCGGAAATTAAATGCAAGAAATTTAAAGACTATAAATTAAAACTACAACTTAAATAATAAAACCACAACTAAAATGTAATGAAAACTATGAATTTCTACATTGTGGAGCTTTTTGGTGTCTTCAATGCTTCACCCAAACTTGTATTTATAGTGGAAATTCTTGAGCATCATAGGGTGATAATTGCCTAAAAAATTGTTTGGACAATATCATCTTAATTCTAGCAACATCCAACTAATTTCAGCTTGCAAAAACTGGTTAACAGCTGTACCCAATGGTCTCTCGGGTGCCCATAGTGGGCAGACTGTGCCCATAAACGAACAGTGACGTTTTTAACAAAAAAAATGATGCGTTTAACCATAAAAATATTCTCAACAACTCCAGATAAAAATAAAATAATAAAAGAAAGAAAGACAAACAAATAAAAATGAAACACAACTAAAATGAAAGAAAAACTTACACAAATGTGTGTAAATAACGTTCAAAATGAGAGTTATCAATCATCTACTTGTTTAGAGCTTCTACAAACATGAAACTTATGACACTTGTCCAATTACTTTATTTTATTTTGAGTGAATTAATTAGTGTTAGGTTGAGAAATCGAACTTACCAACAATCTACAATGATGAACTGCACAAAACATTTGTCTTGCAAATTCCAAGTTCTGATTTTATTTGAGAAATTTGCATTTGAATTGCATCTTGCAAGCACGCTTTTTCCTTACTTGCTTTGTTATTGTTGCTCCTTATTCAGTTGCATCTTCTAATTCGAGGTCCCATTGTGACTTTTTATCTCAATTTTCTAGGGGTGTGTTTGGTTTAGAGAATTGGAATGAAATGAATTGGATTTCAAGTAAGGATTTGAATTTGGATGAATTTGGATTTGGATTTGGATTTGGATTTGAGGGATTTGAAATCCAAGCCTATTGCAAAGGAATTTCAAATCCATTAGGTAAAGGATTTTTTAAAGGTCAAAAGATTTCAATATCCAATCAACAAATTTCATTTCAGCAAACCAAACAGGATTAGAATGTAACTTTTAAGTATGCGAAGCTATTGCTCTTCCACTTTATGTACTTTACTAAAATGTGGGACAATTGTTCTAGTTGTATTTCTCTCTCTCTCTCTCTCTCTCTCTCTCTCTCTCTCTCTCTCTCTCTCTCTCTCTCTCTCTCTCTCTCTCTCTTTTTGCCTTTTTTTTCTTTTTTGGAATGACAACCAACACTAATCTCATGGGTTGTAATGTTCTTTTTTTTTAAATCCTATTTGTCTAATTTATATAATTAGGGTAGTTATTTTTGTCTTATATTAGACAACTAGATGAAAGTATCTACACATTGTTTTAGAATTCAAGAGTATATTGTAACACTTTGATTTCCGCTAAGTGATAACAGTAAAAAATGTTATAGTCAGATAATTCAACCGTTTAAAGCATCATAGTTTACCTTAAATTATCATCGTCTATTTGTAACGGAAGACTCAGTTTTGCTCACTATTAACAAAGCGTGATCCTATGTCTCATTTGTTTATCAACATCTTCCTTACAGTACGATTTTTACTACTATTCTACCGCATACCAAGGCATACACCTCCAGTCACTACATATGATATATACATATATGATATACAAGATAAGGTGATAGAGGGAATGTCCAAATAATAACGCTTCATATTCTCTTATATCATTAGCAAGTATACAGTGCAATGCGATTATGGCTCTCATCTTGGATTCTTTGTTTGGTTCTTTCAAGAAATTATTGGTACATGTATAGTGTTTTTAATTATCCCTTTTAGTAAAGAATTTACATAACAAGATATTGATAGAAGGATTGGTGTGAAGCTACATCGACATGATTATAAAATCAACAAGAGTCTTTAGACAGTGAATTAATTAGGGCATGTTGATGTATGTTTATCTTCCACGTCTAAAGTAAGAATTAAGGGGTGTCTTGAATCAAGTTATCAATGTGATGAGCAAAAGGGTTTAGCTAGTTTCATTTTGGGCATGTATTTCACTATTACAACATCTAATACGAATATATGATATCTCTCATTCCCATGGATTAGGATTAGCCAACACACTCTAGGTGAACCAGGTAAACCTGTTTGTCGATTTAGTTGTTTTTCTATATATTTTTCTTTGTTGCATTCGTCATAACAAGCTACAAGTTTATAAGAAACCAATGATAATATGTTTAAGGTTTCATTCTCAACATGTTAGGCGTATGAAGTTTTCACGTAATGCATATAACATTATATTGTTTTCACATAATACATATATAATGTTATAGTTGAATATTTGTTTGATCAAAGAATATAGCTCTTTCACTCTAGCTCCTACAAACCCAAAGAGGCACAAGTTAGATCGCTATATCTTCGATCTCTGGTAGTCGACCATCTTCGACCCTCATTTTCTACTTCTCAAGGAAATTAGAGTTTCTAGTTATTTTCTTATGACATAAACAATAATGATAACAAATTGATAAAAAAAAAAGGATGCAACTAATACCAAACTTTATAAATCAAAGAAAAATAAGTGAATACCCAATAAATATATGATTAAATGAACTTCTTTTTAAAGCCAAGAATATGACATCCATGAGTTTCATTGCATGGATCTATTTCCAAGACTAGCCTTCCATATGATTTTCAATTATTTTTTGTTTTGAAAATTCATTTTTGTATTTTTTTTAAAATTTATTAAAATAGAAAAGAAAGTATGTCAATTTTGTAACTTGCAAATATTAATTATATTTTATTAGTAAGATTGTAGTTTTTAAGTTTATTTATTAAAAAATGTATCTTAAAATCGAACATTGTCTATTAATAGAAAATACCAAATCTAATAGATCATTTATTAGTAAGGTGCCGTTTGTTTTTTAAGATATATAAAGTCTGAAGTCTTATTTTAGTTATGATTAATAAGAGGTGGTGTGTAAAAAAGTCTGAACGATTCAGACTTAAGAGCCTTTAAGAGTTTTTAAAAAACAAAAAACAAACAACACCTAAGTGTGTGTATATATATATATATATATATATACTAGTGTTGGGCCCGTGCATTGCATGGGAGGATAAATTTTTTGTTGGAATATTGAACCGAGTTAAAATGAAACGTAATTTCTCTGTTAACAGTTAATGAAATACAATGTGAAAAACGAATATATTTTCATAAGTGGTTAACTTGCATATATTCTTAATAGTTTGTTGTTATGAGTTTGTGCAATAATATTGGTAATAGTTTTGTATTATATTTTTTAAAACTCAAACGACATGTCTCACAACATATCACTATTATTGAAATAATTATAAATATGAACATACGTTTTTACAGATTTTGCAATTTTTCTGAAACCTCCTCGACAACACTTGACAATCACTTTGAACGTATAAATCTGTAGATTAATTAACAACATTCAACCCACATCAAATATGACAAAGAAAATAAATGATTTCTATCTTTTGTAACCGACAACTCAACTGGTATAGTTCAAATTCACTCAGTACCACTTGAAAATTTATCTGACTATTGACTTCAAGACCTCATAGTATTAGTCGATAAAAATAAAGATATGTATATATATTTTATTCCCCTACTTCGAAAAATATGATTGTGGGTTTTGAAAAATATAAACAAATCCTCAGTAAATAAAATAAAATATAAAAAAGTAGTTTTTCAAAGAAACAAAAATATAGTGGAATACATTTTGTTCAGTTGCAGGTTCCGTCATTGACACCCGATCGTTCGTCTTCTTTTTGTACTCGGATGATACATAGAGAAGCTATATATATTTATAGTGAATGTAGAGAATATTTTAAAATCTTTTATTTTCATTTTCGATTTTACATTTAAATATAAATATATTAAAAATATGAAAAAATGTTTTTAAATCTACATCGTTTCTTTTATTTTATTTACACTTGGTTAATTTGGAAAATATTGTGGAATATTTTTATTTTAAAGAATACGATAATTTATTAGTGTATCTCGTTATTTTTTTATTTTTAATTCATATAAACCTTCTTTTTTCTTCTTTTAATGCTCGTGAAAAAAAATACGTGTAGATTTTATATTATGCTAATATAAAATACGTGTAGATTTTATAAAATATAATATATTTTATATTAGCAAAAAAAATACGGAAGAAAAAAAGAGTTTATATTACATCTCATTATGTAAAAAGATTTTATAAAATAAAATATGGAAAAAGATTTTATAAAATAAAATATGGAAAAATCATTATGAGATGTAATATAAAAAAATACGGAAGAAAAAAGATTTTATATTACATCTCATTAATATAGATTTAAATGTAAAATCTACATTTAAAATAAATTATGCTAATATAAAATCTATTTTATAAAATTCTCCACCAAAAAAACAAATATTTATATTAATAAATAAGTATCCATTCCACAAATAGATGATTATGTGAGATATTGTGCTTGGAAATGTTGTACCAAAGCATTAAGAAATTGTAAATTAAGTAATTGACTTTAATTAGTTGTACCTTGTGCTTAAAATGTTGTAATTAAGAGTTTTTTATATCGTTTTTATAATATAGTATATATATATATATAGGGTGCGTTTCTTTTGCAACTCAAACAATTTTTACAAACTATGCAAACCACTATATTAGGAAACAATAAATATATTTATGGATAATGATTATGATTCATTAATAATGATTGTAATATATATGGAAAATGTTAAGTTTATTCATTATAATCATGATTTTAAATTATGAAACATAATAAAATCATATATTCATTAGACTTGATGAACGACTAATATTGGTTTGCATAGTTTGTACAAATTGTTTGGGTTGTAAAAGAAACGCACCCTATATATATATAATTTTTGACCGGCTAAAAAATTGAAATACACATCAAACCAGACTTGTTCAATTCAGTAAAAAATTACATATTTTTAAATTGAAACAGTAAAATTGTGATATACTTAAATCATGAAAACATATATCAAAACTAACTAAAAACATGATTGGTATTAAAGTGATAATTTAGAAAGTGTTATAAATGATTTTTCATGCATAAAAGGCATTCAAGAATTTCATGTGTTTTGTGGGAAAAACGTTTTTATGATTTTAACACCAATATATGAATGTAAGTGTTTGGAAATTTTGTGCCCACAAGGTTTTTAGGCTAATCATGCACATGTATTCAAAGCAACGAAACATTTGATCAGAAAAAGACACAAATTCGTAACATTTAGCTAAATGGGATTCATGTTTCAAATATATATTATGTTTTTATATATGTTGTGTTCGTGTAATAATCTATAATGTTATAAATATGATAGAAGTGTCCTCTATATTACATCATCATCATGTCCAGTATAAAAAAGGTGTGACAAATATATAAAAATCTCAATCTCGTTTTTTTTTCTAGCAAAATTGGTAAGATAATTAGGGGAGCTTCGTAGGATAAAATTGCACAAAAAAACCCAAACCTGAAGCTCAGTCCAGGCCAACCGAAATATTGGCGGCAGTGTAACACCCGGAAATTCTCAAGGTAAGTATTTATTCCCTTTTAAATGCATTAAATGTACCTATGTGAGTATATGAGCCTTTGTATGCGTTTTATGATAGTTGATATGTTGAAATGTTGTATAATTTGACTTACCGTCCTTAATCGTTCAACTCTCGCGTTAGTTGTTGAATCAGGTCGAAATTCGGGACGTTAGGGGTGTGGCGCGACAATGACAGGCGACTATGACATGGTCACTGTCGCCGTGTCAAGGTCGCGGGGAGTGTACCGTGGGTTGGTTGACTCTCGCGACTATGACACGCGATTGTGACATTGTCACTATCGCGGTGTCATTCTCGCGGGAGGTGTACCGAGGCTATGGGGTGGCTAGCGACTATGACACGCGACAATGCCCATGGCATTGTCGCCGAGCATTGTCGCCGACGGTACTGATGGGTTAAATAAGATTTTTGACCTAAACTGATTCATTTTATCACACTTCACTTAGAGAAAACGGGAGAACTCTCATTTTGGGCGATTTTTGGGTATTCCAAGCATACACACATTTATTGCTAGGGTTTGGGGTTGTTGGGGGTGATTCTTGGGTCATCAAGTCTCATCCAAGTGTATTTATTGAAGATCCTCATCAAAGTCATTCCTCTTCTACACCAAGTCTCATCTTCAACATTTAGGGTTTTCATATTTTCTAGGTTTTGGTACAAAACCTAGATTGTGAGTTTACTAAACCTTTGTTAAAACTAGATACACATCATAATATCCTATTTGCTACTTTATTTCTATATGTTCAAATGTTTGGGGACTCCTTCATGAAAATAGTTGGAAGATGTATATATATATATATATATATATATATATATATGGATGGTTTGCCATGATTATTGTTATATGTATCATTATTTGGGATTTGTCTCATAGATACATAATGTGAGTACCTTGATGTGTTAAATGTATGCATATATGGGCATGGTGATAATTCTAGTTGGAACACTACTAAGGTGATATGTTTATATGCATAATGAGCATGATTTACATTGGGTCTTTTGTTAGACATCATGAGGATAAGGTGGTAATATTATACCCGCAGTTGGTATTGAATTATGTGGATTGAAATATATCTGATTTGGTGGAACCTCACCCGATCCTCCCTCACCCCGGAAGTTCTGGCTAAGCTAACTTGGACGGTGTTCAAGGAGAAGATCATGGACAAATACTGCAGCGAGCGGTCGTTGGACAAGTTGGAACGAGAGTTCCGAGATCTGAAGAAGGGGAATATGTCGATTGTTGGCTACTACAAGCTCTTCTTGGAGAAGCTAAACTTGGTGGGACATCTAGTCCCCGACGAAAAGTCAAAGATGAAAGCATATCAACAGGGTTTACCGGCCGGAATGCGAACGGATATAAGAAATGCTAAGTGTTCGACTCTACAAGAGGTCATCGAGGAGTCCTTACATATTGAGGACGACATCAATTCGGAAAGGGATGAGAAGAGATACGTTGGTGAGAAATGGAAATGGGAAGGTCCATCTGGTCCCGTTCGTCAATCTAGACCCTTTGTAGGCGGAAGATCGGGTGATCAACACCGTGAAGATCGGTGGTGCCACAAGTGCAGGTCAAAGCACTCGGGGCCGTGCACTATAAGGACTCTCTCCGGTCCATCTGGGTGTAGCAAGTGTGGTAAGAAAAACTACACAACTCGAGAGTGTTCCCTCCGTGGGGCGGTATGTTATGAATGCGGAGAGTCGGGGCACATGAAGCGAGAGTGTCCAAGGTTGGTTAGAGGAGGTGGTGGAAATTCTGTGGGTTCGACGGCTAGGGTCGAGCAACCATCCCGGGCACCGAGTCGAGCTTTCCAGATGACTAACGAGGAGGCAAAGGAGACCGCAGATGTCGTTTCGGGTACGTTTCTAGTAAACTCCATGCCTACTCGTGTCTTGTTTGATTCGGGTGCTACGTGTTCTTTTGTGTCAGATGCTTTCTGTAAACGATTCACCACTCCTATTAGTGTTCTTCCCGATGCGTTAGTAGTAGAAATAGCTAATGGGGATCAAGTGATCATTCGTGACCGTTTTTGTGATTGCACTCTAGAGATCGACGGAATTTCTTTCGGAGTAGATTTACTACCTATGACTATAGGAGGGTTTGATGTAGTCATAGACATGGATTGGTTAGTGAGGCATAAGGCGAACATCTTTTGCTCCAAAAAGATTATCCAAGTACCATTGCCGGAAAATGGTGTGGCAACCATTTATGGGGAAAAAGGAAGGAGAAGTAATCCTATTATCTCATCTCTAAAGGCTCGCAAGTTCTTAGCGAAGGGTTACCCTTCGTACTTGGCCTACGTTGTGGACGCTAAGAAAGAAAAGAAGTCGGTAGAAGATGTGGAGGTGGTACAGGATTATCCGGACGTCTTTCCGGAAGACTTACCCGGATTACCACCGGAGCGACAAGTGGAGTTTCAGATTAACCTCACACCGGGAGCAACTCCCATGGCATTGTCGCCGACGGTACTGATGGGTTAAATAAGATTTTTGACCTAAACTGATTCATTTTATCACACTTCACTTAGAGAAAACGGGAGAACTCTCATTTTGGGCGATTTTTGGGTATTCCAAGCATACACACATTTATTGCTAGGGTTTGGGGTTGTTGGGGGTGATTCTTGGGTCATCAAGTCTCATCCAAGTGTATTTATTGAAGATCCTCATCAAAGTCATTCCTCTTCTTCACCAAGTCTCATCTTCAACATCTAGGGTTTTCATCTTTTCTAGGTTTTGGTACAAAACCTAGATTGTGAGTTTACTAAACCTTTGTTAAAACTAGATACACATCATAATATCCTATTTGCTACTTTATTTCTATATGTTCAAATGTTTGGGGACTCCTTCATGAAAATAGTTGGAAGATGTATATATATATATATGGATGGTTTTCCATGATTATTGTTATATGTATCATTATTTGGGATTTGTCTCATAGATACATAATGTGAGTACCTTGATGTGTTAAATGTATGCATATATGGGCATGGTGATAATTCTAGTTGGAACACTACTAAGGTGATATGTTTATATGCATAATGAGCATGATTTACATTGGGTCTTTTGTTAGACATCATGAGGATAAGGTGGTAATATTATACCCACAGTTGGTATTGAATTATGTGGATTGAAATATATCTAAAGGACCCCTTATAAATGTTATGTGGACGAACCAAGTCAGTACACAAGGAGGATATAGTCTTGGGCGCCACTGTGATGGTATGTGCCTAGACCTCCGCCACTCGGGGAATTTTCTGAGCGATAGTCTTCGGGTGGGCCGGGCCTTTGGGTGTTCCTTGTTAAGGGCATCAAGGTATATCGACTCTTGGGTGTGACTTGATTGGTGCTATGGGTATCCCTATTGACTCCACATTTGTTGAAATATGGTTAATTGCTGATAAGAAATGTGACTGTTCATGCATGCTTATTATTGTTCAACTCACTAGGCTTTTTGGCCTAGCACTTGTTTGGTGTCGATGTGTATCTCAGGTTCTAGCGGCGGTGGTCTTAAGCAGGTTTAGTTGCTTTGGGGTGAGAACTTGGGGAATTGCACATGGACGCGTTATACTTTTGGATATAGACCGTTTGGGTCTATAGATGACAACCCTTTTTGTAATCTCTTTTCTTTCTAGACGTAGAAATTAGATTAGTTGGTTGTTGTTAATTGTCCGTTAAATTACAATTGTAATTAAACAGGTTATTTAAATATATATTCCCCATTTTTGGGAGGCTCTTGCTATGACAATTTTAGCATACCTCGTGTCCGTTTTCCGGATTTTTGTTATCCCTATTTTTAGGGTGTTACAGGCAGGTCTTGGACTAGTCCCCACCCTTAAAAGCCTGGTTAAGCCCGAAAAAGCTCGATTGGACCCTTTTTCAATCTCAAAACCTGGCTCGCCCGAGCCCGGACCTTGAAAAGCTCAAGCCTTTTTTATTGTTTACTAAAATTGGAGTTGGAAGACCAGACCCCGACCACAAAAGTTCGGGTCTTGTACATCTCTAGGTAGGATTGATTGAGAAGTAATTGCAGCAGATAATGGAAATGCATAGAAATAAAATGGTCCTAGAGAAATGGAATTGATTCCACAGTTTGATACGAAACAAATAATCGACATGAGAAATGGCTTGAGAATTGATTCTTTTGTTTGGCCTTGTTATGCAACAGAATGAAAATGGATTTAATTACTCACTTTGTCATCCTCAACCACCGAGTTAAAATATTACTCTTATCAATTTATATTATTTTATTTATTTTTGTGTTACCAATTCTTTCCAGACCCCGAATACGTCATTTTGTTTCACTTTCTAAATTCTATTGGTGCCTTATGAAAACATATCTTATACTAGTAAAATACCAACGGTGCAAATGTAAAGTTCTCATTCAAAGTGTTTTCATCTCTTTGCACGATCCTAAAAAGTCTGACTGAAGTCGATATTCTGGTCTCTTTTGCGTTTTATACTCACACTACTCATTGCTCCCTCCGATATAGGAAAATCCACATCAACATGAAAGCCTTTAACTTCAACAAGTGGACTCATCGGTGCATCTTTTACAACATCTTCATTTGTCCTTACCAAATATAGCAAAAGAACTCGTCAAAGAAAGGAATCGTTTTGCCTATAAAATTAGTAGTTATTTTAAAATTTGATCATTCCCATGAAACTTTTGTTCATTTACCTTTGTCAAACATTAGCACAAATTTTGTTAATTTTGTCAAAGTGTACAAGAGCATATGGACATGTATGAGTTCTTGATTTTTATTTCAAGAAATTTATTTAGACCATGAATATGTTTTCACTGATGATGTTTATGTATACATCTCATTTAGTTAAGGATAAAATATTTTGGTATTTGAATATGTGATGCATGAACCCATGAACTTACTGAGTTTATTAGCTGACTAACCACATACAACTTAGTAGCATGAACTTCTAGATAGACAAAGGCAAGGGGCATTGTCTAGGTCAGTTAGACTATGTTTACTTTCAGTGTTTGATGATATAATTTATTTCTTGTAATGTCTTAGGGGGTGTTTACTTGTGGCTTAATGAACTTAATGACAAAAATGGTTTATTCGCGTAGACGTTTGGAGGTGTTTACTTGTGGCTTAATGGCTTATTCACGCAGACAAGATGAGCTTATTCGCTAAGTGGGGAAGGGGGTGTTGTCCCCATTAAGACAAAAATTTGACATTTATACCTTAAGGAAAATAAAATGTATCAGTTCATAACCCATCGCCTCCATCCATTGCTTCCCACTTCTCCCCCATGCTCATACCGTAAGACCCTACCCATCGCTCGTTGGCGACCATTCTTCCCCGGTTTTCTTCCTTGCCTCTGGCGACTAGTTTTCTTCCCCGACTCCGGCGACTGTTTTTCTTCCCCGACTCCGGCGACTAGAGGATTTCTCAGGTTTTGTTACTTGTTTTTTTAGGGTTTATATTGCATTTGATTTCTCAGGTTTTGTTACTTTTTATTTATTTATGAGGTTTTGTTAATTGTTTATTTTGATTTCTCAGGTTTTGTTACTTGAATGTAACGACCCGGGTTCCAAAATTTAACCACAATTATCTGAAACCAACCAAAACGCAAATCGAAAAAGATCGACCAAAATAATCTTCCCATAATCACCTCAAGTACAACGACGGTAAGAAATAATTCTAACCGTAATAATAAATTCTAACCTTTGAGATTTATATCTTTACTGATATTTGATCACTCAACTAATAACAAAATATAAAAAACCCGATCAAAAAACTACCTTGTTAGGTCTGATTTTATAGTAATCATTGTATTTATAGGGCTTGGTCAAATATTGTGTTTAGTGTCTTTCTATGTTGTATCTGACCAATGGTATTTAAGTCCCTTTGGTCTTTGTTCCATGTAAGACTTTCACGCACTCATCAATACATTCTCTGTTTTGCGCATCCTTGCTCTCTCTACTTTCTCTCTCTACAGATTCATTGATCTTGGATTATCAATTGGTATCAAAGCCATCTGAATCTTGAGAGGATTGAGAGAAATCGTTTTTCGATACTGAATTTGTAGATTAAGCGGAAAATTTGATTGATTTTCTTGATTTTTCAAGAAAATCTCGTTTTTTGCTTGATTCATCAAATTTGGATTGTTTTCTGGTCGTTTTTGTATGAAATTTGTTGTGTTAGATTCGTTTTGAGTATTCGATCATAATTGCTTCACATTATTTTGCATAAAATTCAGTTTTTGATCTATGATTGTGCGATTTTGTGATTTTCTGAAAAACTCGCGTTCTTGTACTGTTTCATCAACGAATTTATGTTTTAGAGGTTTTTAATCGAAATTGTTGTTTAAAATGTGTTAAAGAGTGTTTTTCGATAATCAGTGTGTATTTTTCTTGATTTAATTGCTTTGTTTCATTCGATCTTGCGAAAAATTTCTTGATTTTTACGCTTTGCGCAAGTTCATGTAGATTTGCGCATGTTCTTAGTGGTTTGCGCAAGATTCATATTACTTTGCGCAAGTTCTTATAGTACTAATCTTTGTGTTAGTGCATTTCAGGGTTTTCACATCAAGCCACATACGCAAAGTTCATTTTGCGTATCAAGTGTTATCCGAAAAGATCACTTCTCGTATCAAGTGCTATCCGAAAAGATCACTTCTCGTATCAAGTGCAATCCGAAAAGCTTAGTTCACGTATCATCAAGGGTTCACAAAGTTCATTTTGCGCTTCACTTTAGTTACGCAAAGCTCAACTTTGCGTATCCCTCAGCATACGCAAAGCCTACTTTGCGCATCTGCCTTCATACGCAAAGCTTAGTTTGCGTATCCTTCTTCATACGCAAAGCTTAGTTTGCGTATCCTTCTTCGTACGCAAAGCCAAGTTTGCGCAACCTTCTTGTTCCGAAAAGTTTGGTTCTAGTATCGCTCAGCTTACGCAAACCTCAAGTTTGCGCAAGTCTTAAAAAAAAAAAAAACGTCTGGATTTTTTTTTTGTTATCCATGGATTCTGCCAAGTTAGCTTATCAAGCTCAGTTCTACAAGAATGACCTCATGATGTCATTGGGTACTGAAAATCGTCCTCCGGTGCTGATTGACGAAAATGAATTTACACAGTGGCAAGATCGGTTTCTGAACTTCATTGAACGACAAAAGAATGGAAATGACATGATGATCATTTTATCTAAAGGACCGTTCGAAAGACCCAAATTGGCTTCTGGATTATACAAGCCTACTAAAGAGTACACACATGAAGAATTGTCCGCATATCAAGCTGATCGGGATATTAAAGCAAATCTAATGCTGGCCTTGCCAAACTTTGTATACAACATGATTGATTGTTTCAAAACTCATCCTAATATGATGTGGCAACAACTTGAGAAAATTATGCTTGGTTCTTCAGTAGCAACTCAACTCAGGCATACACACTACATGAATAATTTTGAGGAATTTAAAGCCAAGGACGGGGAGCCACTAAAGACTGTGTTTGATCGTTTCTGTGCCGTGATCAATGATCTTCGAAAGATAAAGGTTGAAAAGACTGAGCTTGAGACAAATCTGAAGTTCCTCAACATATTGCAGCCTGAATGGAATAAATCATGCCACAGATTGAGGAATGATGTCAGAATCTCTACAATGCAGATCCAAGAGATGTTCGAGATCTTGCTAACTGATGAGAGCTTGGTGATAGAGAAGAAGGCAAAACTTGAGAAAAATAAGAAATCAGTAGACCCGGTTGCACTCCTCACAAAACAATTATCTGAACAAGCGTTGTCTGATAACGCTTACAACGGGTCAACTGAAGATGATGGTGAGGCTTTGCAGAAAGCTATGATCCTTCTCTCTCAGCATTACCAGAAAAAGTTCCAACCTCGATCGAGTTCCAACTCTTCTCGCTTCACTTCTGGGTTTAAAGCCAAAGTACCCGAGCTAAAGACTGCTGCTTGCTACAACTGTGGAAAGTCGGGTCACATCTCAAAGAAGTGTAGAGCAAAGAAGGTTAAGGACTCAGCTTATTACAGAAAGAAATTGGAGCTGGCTGAGAAAAGAGAGAATGGAACAATTTTGCTGGCAGAAGAAGAATTCCGGCTGGATCACTCTGACGATGAAGCTGCAAACGTAGAGATCGCTCAGATGTGCTTGGTTGGAATTGATCAGTCAGATGATTCTGACACTGATCCTGATGAGGTATATTCTGAGTTTGACTACAATTTCATTACCTCTCAGATGAATATTATTATTTCTGCTTTATCTGATCTTCGTGCAAAACTCTTATCTGAAAAGAATTTAAATTCAGAAAAGTCAAATTTGATTGACAAACTGAAAATTTCTTTGAAAGATGAAAAATCAATTTTAGAAAATACTAAAGATATCTTTCAAAAGAAATTGGATGATTTGGAAAATTCAAATAAGACTTATCTTGAGTCTTTGACTAAAATGACTTCTTTAAAAGATGAATTTTCAGATAAAATAAATAAGTTAGAAGAAAAGCTTTATCGAAGAAACCAATCTGAACAAACAATTTTTATGAATAAGCCAAGGAGTGAAGAAGCTTTAAAACAAAGATGGGGACTTGGTTTTGACAATCCTCATTATTTAAACAAAGTGATAAACGAAGTTCCCACCTTATATAAATATGACTATCTAACTCTTGCACACTATGCTCCTCAGTTTAAATTCTTTTGGACTAGTGAAAAGCAAATTTTAGAAGTCGAAAATGAGAAAAGGATAAATAACAAGAAAAATGAAATTTCTTTTGTTTATACGTATGAAAATGCAAAATATTTTCCTGATAAATCAAGGAGAGGCAGAAGATTTGTAAATGATATATCTTCTGTTAAATCTTCAGTGTCTGATGATTTTGTTCCTTCTTATGCCCCTGATTCTGATAAGGAAAATATTTCTCCAATCATTTATGATTCGAAGAAATATACTCCTCCATTAGTTTTAGAAGGCAAAATTATCGATTTTGAAGATAAGATAGAAGATCAAAATATTTTGAAGAAAATTGAATCTGATATTATTCTTTCTTTCATGACATCTAGTCTTGAAGAAAAATTATTTTCTCAAAAATCAGATTCTATTTCCAACCTTTCTTCTGATTCTAAGGAAAAAAAAAAGGAAATTTCTAATTTTAAAATCTTTTGTCAAAATAATTCAGACTCCGAGGCTCATTCAGATTTATTAGTTGATCAGATTGGTTGCTTAGGTAAAATTATTTCTTCTAATTTAAATATTAAGTCTAAAATTCTTGATGATTCTTTTACGCTCAATGATCAATATTATAAACCTAAGCGTAAAAGAAGACGGTCAAAGAAGTCGAAGAAACAAGATAAAGTTATTTCTGACTGTTCTAATTCTTCCGATTCAATTCTTACAGATAGGACTTTGAGCCGGTCAAAGAAGCAGATCTGGAGAATGAAGCGGACATCTACTGATTCTATGATTGATGAGGATTTATATGTAGACAAATATTATAAAAGTGATTCATTTGCTTCTTGTAATAAGATTTCTAAATACTCTATTAAGCAAATGATTCAGATTTCCAAAAATGTCTCATATTCGTCTTCTGATTCTAGTTCAGATGATTATGCTTTATCTTCTGATGATTGTGCATATTATTCTGATTATCTTTCTCGTGCTTCTAATTTCAATACTTTCAATTATTTCCCCATAAGAACTGTAACTAACAAACATGGGCCCAAATTTAAGTGGGTACCCAAATCTTTATCTGATTTAAAGTTGCAGGCATCACATGTTAAGGGGGAGTAAGGGAAATTGGCTTCTGAGTACTTCAGCTCAGGACCCGTACTTCATAGACTACGACTTCTAAACAAATCAGTTTAGAACTCGTTCTTCAATGATTTAAGCTTCTGACTAAATGAGATACTGTGAGTACATCAATTTTATTTCCGCTGCATTTTATCTCTGATTATGATGTGTTCCAGTTTTTCTCATTATTTTTCAAGAATCTGAGCTTGTTTAACTATTTCTTAATTTTGTATAACCCAATTTTTTAATTTGAGACACAAATTATTTTTATAATGTGAAAGATGAAATAACTGAATTTCATTTTGTTCCAACTAAATATCAATTTGCCGAATTCTTTACATTTTGTCTTTAAGGAAAATTTTTAACATCGGCATGTTGAGTTTAAAAGTTTAAATCTTTACAAATTTTATTCTATAAAGTAAAGTTTTACATTTTTTCTTTCTTTTGAATAAAATATGTGTCTAGGATAAAATTTCAAGTTCTTTTGTTTATATTAAAGTTTTTATATGATCAAATTTCAAGTCTTACAAAAGTCGAAAAGTCAGCAACATGTTTGAAACTTTTATTACTGCTTTAAAGTTGTGTGATTCGGGATATTTATAGTTTACAATGCTTGGAAAATTCTAAAAAGTCAAAATTTTGATTGTAATGAAAATATGGGCTAAGTACTTTTATGTAAAACTGAGTGATTGAGATGAATATTAAATTCTTAAAATTCAGAAATCTCTAAGTTTAAAAGTTTGTACCTGTGGCCTTTCTGGTTTGGGAAAGTAAGTTCTTCAGGATGCTTGTCATCTGGTCCCCTAAGGTCATTTGATCTGGGAGTGATCGAACCCAAATCCTTCAATAGAATCAGATCGAAAGTCATGTTCTACTGGTATGAATGGGTTTAGGATATGTCGATGTAGCCTTTCTGATCTGGGAGAGTAAGTTCCAAGGGGTGCTTGACACCTAGTCCCCTAAGGCCAACTGGTCTGGGAGCGGCTGACCCAAATCCTGCAATAGGGTCAGATAGAAAGTTACGTTTACGGCATGTTCTTTACTTAATAAACTTTTTGATCAAAAGATGCCAAAGTGCACAAGCTTAAAAGATGCCAAAGAGCACACTCATGTTAAGATGCCAATGTGCACACTGCTAAAAAGATGCCAATTAGCACACATCTCATGATACTTGGTGATATGTTTAAGTTGCGATAAACCTATAAATTTGTGATAATCTTAATTTTTGATGGATTAGTGTGAGTACATGCAAAGTTCTCTATTATATTTTTATAATTGCATTTTCTTGAAGCTAATCGAAGATTCGCATATGAGCACACTGAATAGATTGCTGGAAGTTTTTGAAACTGAACATGTTTTAACTTGATATGCAATAAAACTTGTTCTTGTATCCAACAACACACGCTTGATTTCAACTGATTGATAAATCTGTGATATTTTACTGAGTAGACTTTAATTTGTTTAGTGTTTAAAATTTTATATGTTTAATCGTTTTAAAATTTACATTCAGTATATTTTTCTTTCTACATTAATATTTGATCATTGTGTTCTCATAAATATATTTTAATGGGTTTATGCATTATTCAAGGGGGAGTGAACAAAGAGAATATTTTTTTCAAAGATTATATCTGTTTTTGAGGGGGAGTATCTGATTTTCCCTTGTGAATGCTAACTCGAATTGTCATATCTAGTGCATTTGTGTAGGGGGAGTCAAAGAGCTTCAAAAGGTAATTTTTTTTCTCTGAAGATTAAGTCAGCTTTGCGACATCAGTTGGTCGCGTAAATTGTGCTTTGCGCAACCCGCGTGAAACGCAAACCGTGCTTTGCGCAACTCACGTGTAACGCAAACCTCAGTTTGCACAACCAACGTGATGCGCAAACCTTCCCTGTTTTTCTCTGTTTCTTTGATTTTGCAGATCTTAAGTTGTCTCGTCTCTAACATTTGCATGACCAAGTTGATCCTGATTATCAAGGTCATGAGGGGGAGAATTAAGAGATGTTAAGGAGATTCGCTCCTTGGTCAAATATTCTATTATCTCAGCTACAACTAATTCTTTTGCTGTTTCTGCTCCGACCACCACAGTTCATTCAAGATCATTCAAAAAGGTGTGTCGTCTAGAGCTCAAGGCAGCAAAGACAACTTAATCTGAAAGATGCTGAGAAGAAATTTTTTCTTAAAAGTCAGAAAGCTTCTCAAAGTCGCTTTAATGGTCTGTGCTGTTTTAGAAGATGATTTTTGAAGACCAAAGCGCCAATGATTACTAAGGGGGAGATTGTTAGGTCTGATTTTATAGTAATCATTGTATTTATAGGGCTTGGTCAAATACTGTGTTTAGTGTCTTTCTATGTTGTATCTGACCAAGGGTATTTAAGTCCCTTTGGTCTTTGTTCCGTGTAAGACTTTCACGCACTCATCATTACATTCTTTGTTTTGTGCATCCTTGCTCTCTCTCTCTACTTTCTCTCTCTACAGATTCATTGATCTTGGATTATCATACCTTTTTCCCAAACTAGCAATCCCAATATAAATTAACCTGATCCTGCATATTTTTGAAAACAAAATGAGGGTTAGACCATATGGCATAGTAAGTAAATCTCTGTCAGATAAATAATTCAGTAAAAATCACGACATAATGCCATATATATCATTTAGTCATAAAGTAGGCTCGCAGGCACTACGAATCAATTTTAAATAAATTGGCACTCAGACACAATATTTCACCCATGTAACTAACCACAATAGTCGTCACAATTTAATCGCACACACCCCGATAAGATCACAATCAATATCGGTTGTGGCCCACCACACGAAACAAATTCGTGGGCACTATATATAACCCTTTGCTTAGACCATCACAGTCCTAACACACCCGACTTCTGTTGCGAAAGTCCCTTTATCCCAAAAAATTATAATCCAACTACATGTGTTAATAATAGACATGTAATAAAAATCGTATCGCAGTTAACGATAATAACCCAAACATATCAATCTGGTATAATATTGAAATAATAACCATTCGTCAATATATGCATTTCAGTTAAAAAATGATTAAACGAAAACTCACTTTATTAACATTGGTGCCTAAAGTTGTGTCAATCATCGAAGATATACCCTCAAATTGTTGCTTTAAATCTCGATTTCTGGACTTCTTGAATCAACCATTGTTTTGCTTCATTGATCTTTATAAAAGCAAGTTTCTTTTGCAATTGCTTCGTAGTGTTAGTTTGATTCAGAGAGTGATACAGGGAGAATTCGGGAGTTAATAAGAATTTTTGAAAGTAATCTGAAAAAAAAAGAAACGGGATCGAATAGAAAAACGAGTTCGAAAGAGGCTCGGAATTTGGCATCGGAAAAGAGGCAAATATAAAGCACCAAGTATAAAAAGGATTGTGACAGAAATCGAAGAACAAGTCGGAAAATACAAACGGACGAGAAAGCGGGTGTCATGCGGCTTATTTCCCTTCCATGCGAGTTTGATGCGTCCTAAGCCGCCACAATACCCGCGTAGCACACTGTTTGTTTTCCTATTTTGCGACCACGTGACTTTCCATATCCACCGTCCCATGATAGCTTCAATTCCATAGTTTAGTAATTATCTTTTTGCTTTATTTAACTCTCCAAATCACATTAGATTTAGTTTAATTAAATAATTATATTAGCTAGTAATTTAGGATTATTTAGTTTCATTTTATTAGTTATTTAAATAGCTTCCTAGTTAGTTTATAATTAGGATAGTTCTAATTTCCATAGTTATTTCTTAGTTAGTTTAGCTATAAATAGGTTTATTGTTTTCATTGTTAATCAAGTTTTAATCAATAAAGTTTATATTTTTAGAGAGTATTCTCTTGAGTTTTCGAGTTTTACGTTCCGTAATTCTCAACCGTTAAAGGATTTAGACGCTTGTCGATCCTTCCACAAACCTACGCTGCGTCAGAGAGTATGTCATTTAATGAGACTTCCTTTGATTTTAAAATACATATTCTCCATTCTAATATTGCCACATTTCAATTGACACAACACGTGTCAACATTATAATAAATAAGGATTTTGATCTTTTAAGAATGGTCCTCTTTATAAAACAAACCTTGAACTTGTCATTTTACCTAAAATCAATAATTGGGTTATTATAACCTCTCCTCCTTAACAGAATTTCGTCCCGAAATTCACTCAAGTAACAAACGAGGGTAAGTGATTACTAGAAATCGTTTGCAAACTCATCCAACACATTATTGCCTTTGGGAAACTTCAAAAGAATCTTTACATTACCAACCTCACAGATTGAACCATTTTTCAAATTATAACACAGTTACCAATAAAATATCACGCTTTCGCTGCGCAACTCTAATGAGATTTGGAGTGTTACAATTATATTTATAAACATTTATCTATACTATATTATAAAGCACGGATAAAAATACTCTTGAATACTAATTATTACGCACAAGGTACCATCATTTTATGCAAGATTTTAATTTTTTTTTTCATTTACAAGTATCAAAGCACACAATACATATTACTACTGCATGCTTCTAACACACACCAATTTGGTATGTCCAGACATTCCTTTAATGCAGACCTTTCCATGTATCACTATTAATTAATATATTATATTATTACAATTTTGTTTTAATTATATTATTAAATATGTAATTGGTTATTTTTTCTAGATGTCATTAAAATATATAAGATAAATCATTGAATTCTAACAAAATACTTAATTTTTTTTATATAAAAAACATTATATTATTAAGCCTAAATTAAACAAATTTATAAAAAAATATTATCACTTTCTCAAAACCATCAAAAATCGTACTGTAAATCGACAAAAAAATAAAATGAAACATTAAAATCGTGATGTATCTCGCTGCATTGCGCGGGTACGCTTCTAGTATATAATAATATATACAAAAATTGTAATATATATTATATTTAAATAAAATATATTTATAATGTATATATTTGTATTTACAATGTTTTTTTTTCCCGTTATATCCTGTTATGTTCAATATTTCAAACACGTTATTCGATAAAAAGAAAAAAATAAGTACAAAAGGTTATTACTACTAATCACTACATAAACAACAATTAGTGACAATTTTATATATATTTTACACATTAGAACATTAAATAAAACTATTATAAGACAGTTATATTAAATTAAAGATTCTTTAATTAACGGTCACTGAACCGCAATATTTTAATTTAATTATTAATTCGTGTGCTGATTATAATTTAAACCTTACATAATCCAACATTCTTTTATAAACAATTATTATTCCTTGTTCATTTAATTTATGAATTAAAATAAATTCACCATACTAAAACATGACCAAAAAAAGTAATATTTATTTAAATATATAAAATACGTGCCTAAAATGATAACAGAATATTTTGTTATAAAAAATAATTATTATACCTTCTATGAAATCTTAAATTCAAAAATTATGATCGAAAAATAATTAAAATGAATTCACAACCAACAAAATAATATTTATTTAAATATAAAAAATATGATAAAAGATATACTACAACATTATTCACAACAAATTTGGTCTAAAAATGATTATTATATGTAAACTGTACATGAAAAAAATATATAAATTTTAAGGAATTTTTACAATCTTATATGAAATTCATAATTAGTTTTAAGAAAAACTTGCACAAATTGTATGATATAATACAAGTGATTATTTTTATAAAATAAAGTTTTCCTTCCTTAGCTTATTCGTCACCGCTGGCCACTTCTTTCTGTACCATCACCATCACCGTTCCTTCATTATCTCTTGTGCACCAGCATCTCCCCTCCTGCCTCCACGATATCAACAACAGTATAAAGCTTTAAATTTACCTGATATTTTTTTAAGTTTTTGAACGTCAAGTTTTTTATATCTTAATAAAGAAACAAATTATATTTATGTATATTTTAGTTATTCTTGGTATTTAATGACACCAATTTAAAAGTTTGTTTGTTATGGAGTATTAAACATTCTTAATTATCTATTTAATAACATATTTGTCCATTTTATATTCACCTACCTATACAACTATAACTATTGTCTCCCAACTTCTCTTCTATTTCACTTGTGACCACCTATATCTATACTATAATATAAAATTTAGATAACAATTAATTTTAGATTTTAAAAGTATTCATATTTAAGTATAAATTATCAATATAATTATTTAGGGTGTGAAATAGAAAAATATGGCTAGCTTGTCCATCAATAAAACTAGACTAAACTATAAATTTGGTTCAGGTGATTTGTTAAAAATGATACTTTTCGTCTTTGCAATTTGGAAATTATTAGATGACCATTGTGCTTTATGAAAATGTCCGTATTTGATCCCTTCTTTTAAAATTTCGTTAAATGAGGAACATTTTCGTCATTTTATCGATTTTTTTTTCTTTTTGACCCAATCAAAATCGATTTTATGATTTTGGCCCTGTGGTTTTTGATTAGGTAAAAGACAAAAAAAAAATCGATAAAGAAATGACAATGTCTCTCATTTAACGGAAGTTTTTAACGGTCGTTAGAAGGAGAGACCAAATCCAAACATTTTTGCAACCAAGATAGTCATCTTGTATCTCCGAAATGCAGAGAGGAAAAGTGTTATTTTTGAAAAATCACATGGACCAACTTTGTAGATTAGTCTTAAAACAAAAACTAACTAGTGTGTAATTTGGGTTCAGTAATATGTAATTTGTCCATATAAATAAATGTTAGTTGGTAACTACAATTATCTACAAATCGTATTCATGTCATTTGTATGTATATATATATGTATGTAGAGGTGGTTTCAATTGGAAACCATATTAGATTGGAAACTTTTGAAACCGTCAATTTCATTGGTTAAATTAATGAAATTGGTTCATAAAGTTGTTTAATATGATCAAATTGTTTCATGTAATTCTTTTGTTAATGAAATTGTTTCATATATTTGTGTTTTTTTATGTAGTTTCATCTATTTTTCTCATTCTGATGAAATTGTTTCATGTATTTTCGCAGTCTGATGAAACTTTTTCATTTTTACATAAAAAACACAAATATATGCAACGATTTCATCAATAAAAGAATTATATTAAACAATTTCATCAAACTAAACAATTTCATGAAACAATTTCATTAACTTAACCAATGAAATCGAGAGTTTCCACGGTTTTCAAAATTAGAGTGGTTTCCATTTGATCGCTCCCCTATGTATGTATGTATGTATATACATATATTGTTAAGGAAAAAAATTGTAAAGTGAAATAAAATGAGTAACATTAATCCGGAAAGAGAGCGGTATCTTTGACAATTTTGTTAAAAAAAGAAACAAATGTACACTTATGTGGCAGAATAACTACCGCCCAAACGTATGTTCACTCTCCAAATTGGAGAGACCCCAAAGGTTAACATGGATTGCACTAATCCAACCAGCTAAACATAAGTGGTTGAAACAACCAATGTCTATAATTCTCGACAACCTTGAAATTTTACAAAACATATACATTTCTTTCTTGTAACAAACAGTTAAACTTAGTGACCAAGGTTTTTCAAACCCTTGTCGTAATCAGAAACACCTATAGAACATAAAAAGATTTAACCAAACGATAAGTTATTTGTTAATAATTGGTATGAGCATAATATATATATATATATATATATATATAAGAACACACATTTTCGTCAATGGAAACCATATCAGAACTAATGGAATTCTTATTTCTAAAAAAGAAAAGTTTTAGTACACCTCATAAAAGATGAGTTTCAAAATTATGTACTGCACTTAATTGAAATCCATTTAAGAAAATCTCATCATCTTATCAGATAGACATAATCTACATAACGTAAAGAAATAAGAATCCTTCTATAAACTAAAGTGAAACATCAAATGTTTTTTTTTTAAGTATAAAATATTATATATTGCAAATACACACACTCCTTACATAAGGGGCGTTTGATTCGCATAATGATTTCTGATGGAATGGAATCTGTCACTGGAATTGGAATCTGGAAGGAATTGGAATGGAATGTTTTCAAATTTGACCAACTGTTTGGTTGGCCGGAATGAAATGTAATCAGTCAAATGAATTGGAATATGTATGTTTGGTTTGCAAAGGAATTGGAATGGAATTCTGAAAAATGACAAAAATACCCTTTCTTTTATTTTTATTTTTATTTATTTATTTTTATTTTTTTAAATGCCGAGAGAGAGAGAGAGGAGAAAGAGAAGAGAGAGAGAGAAGATAGAGAGGAGAGAGAGAGAAGATAGAGAGGAGAGAGAGAGAGTAAAAAAAGAGGAGGGAGAGTAGAGAGGGTAGAGAGAGAGGGTATAGAGAAGTTAGAGAGGAGAGAGAGAGGATAGAGAGGAGAGAGAGGGTAGAGAGAGAGGAGAGAGAGAGAGAGAAGAGAGAGAGGATAGAGAGGGAGGAGAGAGAGGGTAGAAAGAGAGGAGAGAGAGGGTAGAGAGGAGAGAGAGGGTAGAGAGAGAGGAGATAGAGAGGAGAGAGAGGAGAGAGAGGAGAGAGATAGTAGAGAGAGGAGAGAGAGGAGAGAGAGAGGAGAGAGAGAGGAGACCAAATCCACATCTGATGGGTTTTAATTTTGTTAAGAGGGTTTGGAGGGTATTTTTTTCATTTTGAGAAAATGCAATGGAATGGAATTCAATTCCATCCAAAATGAGAAGGAATGACCAAATCCTTGATTGAAGGATTTCATGGAATTCAATTCCATTCATTTGGAAACCAAACAGCAGGATGGAATTTGGTCAATGGAATTGACCATTCCAATTCCATCAGATTCCGACGGATTCCAGCGAACCAAACGCCCCCTAAGTCTCCTACTAATTCAAAGCAAAATCCATATAAATCATAGCAGTTTTGTTTAACTTGTAGATAAGTCTCAAGTTTCTTGATCAGATGATATTCAAAATAACTAATACAGTCGAATGTGCTTAGAATTTAAAACGAAATTGCACACTAACCCACACATAGAAAATAAACAGTGTTAAGAATTTCATATATCTTGATAAGCAAGTTTTCAAAGTGTTGCTTGAAATATAATACTAACATTGATTACTTGAGAAATAGAATAAAATCAAATAAAATACGAAACTGAAATAGATAGATTGAAATGGTATCACGAATGATTTGTTGAAACTTAAAGAAGTAAGAGGTGAAAGAATACCTCTCATTTCAGTGAAGCTTTACAATGGCATCACCAAGGAGACATAAAACAGAAAACAAACATTTAGTAATAGAATATAAAGGCATGCAAATATCATGCTGAAAAAAAAAAAGAAACTTGTAGAAACTACATATTAGAAGTCAGACGAAGTTTGTAGGTGATAAGAAACTTGTAGTAACAATATACTTAGCATATAAAAATCTTACTTGAGATTGTTTGAAATAGATGTAAATTATGTTTTGTTTCTTGTGTACACGATCCATCGGAGTCGAGATGGGGGGTGATGAAACGAAGTCTCAAACTCAAAACACAACCAAATAAAGTAAAATATGCAACTTAAATTGATAGATTGATTATTGAGAGATTGTTTGATAGATGAAGAAAACCAAAAGCATGGGAAATCGAAACAATTGGGGGATGGAGATGAGTTAGGGAAAACGAAAAGAATGGTGCATAAATGAAGAATCAAAGTTTATAACATTGAAATTAAAAAAAAAGGTTAAAAGGAAGATGAATGAGAAAAAGGATAAATGAGTTTTTTGATTATAGGAGAGGTCACATCCAGTGGCGGATCCAGAAAAAATAATTGATGGGGGCCCATATAAAAAAAATTAACCAAAAGTGTCGAAGTCCGATCGGTCTCACGGAGGAACAGGCGATGAGGTGAACAACGAGAATAGCAGCGTCGTCGACGCCAGGTCAATGAGTGTTTTCTGTTTTCAGGAATTGGAAAGGGGTTAAGGGGCCTTTGATATCTTTAACTAAATTATACCAAACAATGGGCATTTTATAATTTGATATCTATATTCAAATATTTTTTGAATTTTTATACCAAGTTTTATAATGAGCAAGTGATGTCCAACCATTATTGTAATATCCATTCAAACATAAATTCTGAAATATTTTAGTTTAAAAATAAACAAACTACACACAATTCACACACACCCGTTCTATGATTTTATATCTATCCTATAAGAGACAAAATAATAGATGTTCAACAAAAACTTAAATATTATATAATATAAAATCTAAGCATGATTTAATTTTATCATATAGGAAAGTTCAAATGAAAACTTAATTTACATTTTGCACGTAAGGACGAATCTCAACCACTTCATCTCTATTGATCTAACAATTCATACTAAATAGAGTTTTTAATTTTAAGATAATTAGGTAGGGATAAAAATAGAAGATAATTTAAACTCATGTCTACCATATTTGACTTTTTAATTAAAATCTTTTATCTACTTAAAGTTTAAAATAAATTATCTTAAAAATTAATAATATTTTAATCAAACAAATTGCATAAAAAATGAGAATTTTGTGTTTTTCGATATGACATCCATCTCGATATATATATATATATATATATATATATATATATATATATATATATTTGTTTTAAGCGTTTTTTATGAAATGCTATATATGTGTTATATTCATTATGAATATTTATGTACGTTCAAATCTGTACAACACCTCGACACCGTAAGTTTGTAACTCGACATCACCTTCTTCAACACTTTATTCAATATCGTAAGGCATCGTGTTCTTCATCACCGTAACCCAACACCTATCGAGACGATCGAGAACCTATCGAGTTTTGGTTGTGAACCGGGGAACAAAAGAGAGCGTGTCACGTCTCCACATCTTCACGGGTCATTCATGTATTATTCATTATGAATAATGTATCATTATGGATGAATAATACAACATTCATTGTGAATAATACACGATTAATGAATTCGTGTATTATTCATCCTGAATATTGTATAATTCATCTTGCACACTGTATTATTCATCATGAATAATAAATGAACGTTCATATTTGTTATTCATACTGAATGTGGGACACCCAGAGATGCGCATACATATTCATAATGAACTAAACCAAATTTCGGTTGTGAATCGGGAAACAAAAGAAAGTGCGTCATGTGTCCACACCTTCACGGGTCATTCATATATTCATCATGACTAATGTATCATTCAGGATGAATAATATATCATTCAGGGTGAATAATACACGACTCATGATGAATAATAAATTAATCATAAATTCGTGTATTATTCATCCTGATTGTTGTATTATTCATCCTGGATACTGTATTATTCATCATGAATACTAAATTAACGTTCACCTTTGTTATTCATACTGAATGTGGACACCCAGGGACGTGCATAAATATTCATAATGAATATAACACATATATAGAATTTCACGTAAAAAAGGTTAAAATGAAGAAGAAAAACACTATATCGAGATGAATGTCATATCGAAAAACACGAAATTCTCGTTTTTTGATGTAATTTGTTTGATTAAAATATTAGTAATTTTTAAGATAATTTATTTTAAACTTTAAGAAGGTAAAAAAAATTTAATTAAAAAAGAAAATAAAAAGTCAAACAAGGTAGACGCTAATTCAAAATTTCAATTTTGTCCCTAACTCACTTCTCAATTAACCTTATTATGTTTTAACCATCGATTAGTTTTATAAATTTTGATCAATGACTAAGATTGGTCCTCATGTGCCCAATAAAAAATAAGTTTTCATTTGAACCCACCCTATATATATATATATATATATATATATATATATATATATATATATTGAAAAGGATCTTTCTGATTCTCGAAGAATGAGGGGCAAGGGGAGAGAGAGAGAGAGAGAGGGAGGTTCAGGGGAAAACCTCAAAAAAACGCAAAACTGAAAAACACTCTGGTAGCCCTTCATCATACAGGTAAATTATATTGGTTTTTTGGTTTATATGCACAAGTGTATTATGCACTTGTGCATGTTACAAATTACTTGTATGCACAAGTGCATACCGTCTAGATGAAGGGCTATCAGGATGTTTATTCAGTTTTCCGTTTTTTTTAGGTTTTCTCTTCAACCTGACCCTATATATATATATAGATAAATACTTATCGACACTTTTACGACGATGTGAATTGCTCTCTAATATATGGTTTCAATACATTGTGATCAAATGTTTTAATTACACATTATGAAGACAGTAAAAAAACAATAAGAATAAAAACCCAGAAAAAACTAGAAAACCCAAAAAACGTTTGAAAGGACTTTGATAGATATTGTGAACATATAATCAAATTTAAACATAGGCCAAACATCTTTGCTGAACCTCAAACAAAAAAATTGTAGTATCACCATGTGAATCACTATCAAATATGTTGTTTCAATTAAACGTTATAACTACATGTTTTTATTACATATTGTAATCATAATGTGACAAAACAACACCACGAACAAAAAAAAACTACAGATCCATAAAAAGGTCTAACAAGGACTTAGATACATATTGTGAACAATCGATTAATGTTTTTACGTGAGAGTTATTGATTTCCAGTTTATTAGAGTTAATAACTTTCTATTTATAGGAAAGGGTCCATGTAGTTGCGGCGCACGTCCCCCTGTTAGTCAAACGGGCAACAGGTTCATTCATTTGACCGTAAACTAGAGCCACTTTTGGTTCTGTAATATTTTGTTCATTAATTACTCTAGATTTTTTCATTCCATGTAAAGATCATTTCCTTTATGAATCCGTTCATCGACTCCCCAAGGAATTCCGCTATGCCCCCGCTGACCTTTCATTGACTTCGGCAGCAAATACTGTGACACCCGGTTTTTCGTGAGGAAGTTTCCGTCCTTCGTTGGTAATCTCTCCGTCTTCCGTCTATCTTTTTGGGTGGAAAAAGTTGTGCTTTGGAACCTTGAGCCGACCCATGCGAAAATCTCGAGTTTTGGACTTTTTCGGGCTTCGGTACAGGTAGTGCGAGAGTGACTCGCGATAGTGACATGTGTCACTATCGCGGGAGGTGTACCACCCACGGTACAATCTCCGCGAGAGTGCCCTCGCAATAGTGACAATGTCACTATCGCGTGGCAAGGTCGCCGCCGAGGTCTGTGGGTTAAAAATTCGGATTTTGGCCCTTTCTCATTTCTAACTCACCCATTTCACCTAAGTTCTCTCCCTCTCGATCTCTCCCTCCCAAGAACCGAACCCTAGCCCATTTTTGAGGGTTTTTCCCTTGAACCACATGATTCTTCACCATCTAGCTAGTGGAATCATGAACCACAAAACCTCCATCTTCATCTTCCTCCTCATGTTCATCGTTTGGGAGCTCGGGTTGAAAAGTTGGATTGGGTGTCCTCGGAAAGTCTCATCGTCTAGAATGGTAAGTTTTCTTGAAATAATGTTATAAATGCTTCATTGATGTTTCCCTAGTATTTGGTTTCTCAATCTCGGATCTTATGAGTTTTTGGAGAAACTAGGGTTTTGACCTTGTTGGGGATTTTAGTAACTAAGGATTGGGGAATGTTTCTAAATAATTATGTATGGGTATTTATGGTTTGGATTTGTATGGATCTAGGTTTTGGAAGTTTTCGGCTTGAGGATTCAAGTGCCCTTCAAAGGAGCTCGAGTTGGGTAAAATCTAGAATTAGCCTAAATCTAGCGAGGTGAGTTCAAGTTGATTTGTGAAAACGGTGTACATGCCAAAATGTTTATTTTAAAATGTTTGTGTTTTACCTCAAATGGTTAACTGTTGATAAGTTTTAGTTGTTTTGAAATGTTTAGTTTTATAAACATGTTGAGACACCCATTTTGGGATTTTGTGCATTTTGATAAATAATCATATATTTTGGGTATCTAAATGATTTATTTCATTGAGTATAATTTCGAGTATAAATGCATTTTATTGGATGTCATGGGATGATTTGAAAGGATAATGGTATAAACTCACTTGGAAAATGTTTTGTCCCAATTTAAATTATGTTGGAGTTATTTGTGTGTTTTGGAACATGAGTTGCATTATTTCGGGTCGTTTACGTTTGATTTCATTTTATGATTTTCAACGTTGGGTCTTTGGATTTATTGAGCTTATGGCTCGGTTTGGATTTTGTTGGGTCTTGGGGACACTTGTCCGGTTTTGATAGCTCAATGTAGAGCATTTGGTTATGATTTGCATTTATTGCATCTTATTTGGGAATTACATGTTTTGAATGTGTTAGTTCATTCGTTTTGAGTCATGTAATGTTTCAGCCCCGTCTGCTATGGATCCATGAGCACTTTTGTATTTTATCCGGTGTTGGGACGACTAGTTTTCCACATTGAGGCACGTTCGACATCAGATTGGGTTATAAGTCCTTCGTGCTCGTATCAATGGGTGTATGCTGAAAGATGCTGAGCTCGATACATTTATTGCTTTGTTCAATGGTGGAACGATTAGTTTTCCCCATTGAGGCACGGTTAGGCTTCTTTGGTATGGTGTCAGTCCTCCGTGCTAGTATCTATGGGTGTATTCTGAAAGATGTTGAGTCCGATACTTATACCAATTTAACGTAATGTGTGGCTTAATCTATGCACGTCACATCATGCGGAATCGGGTTTTCCCCCGTCACCGAAAGGTGTTATCTTTGGGCTGAGTCGTTTATTATTTGTTTTGATGACATTTTTCATACATGAATTTATTTCATGTTTTATGGGTTGAGTATTAATCCCCACCCGTGTTTTGGGGTATTTTGGGATATGAAGTATTATATACATTATCATAAATTGGGAGTCAACTTATATCCACGTTTTGAGTCTGAATTATCTCTCTTATGCTATAATCTTAGAAACTTGAGTTTACTCATATTTTGGTCGTTTATTTTATAAAGCATACTCGAATTTCATTATTCGAGCATTATCATTATTCTCGTTTTGAATAAGTGTTGGATTTCATTATTTCACGAAAGAATATTTTGGCGTTGAGACATCCATTTATAAAATGCATATTTTTAGTAAATGAGTTGTTCTCTTATTTGTTAAGTAAATCATTTTTAAAGGATCATGATTATAAGTTGCAATATTTCTCTTTTACGTTTTCCTTTATAATCATGATATAAACTCTTGAACTCACTAGGCGTTAGCCTAATCTTTTATTTGTCGGCATGTGCATCAGGTTTCATTTCGGGTTTAGTTCTAACGGCACCGAGAAGCGATGAGTGCTAGTTGTGTGCTCAAAGAGGTGTTTAGCTTGATGAAGTCTTCCGCACATATATTTGGAGATAGCGATTGTCATTGGGATCTAGTAACACTCGACTCTAGTTAGTCTTTATGTAAGACTTTAATTAATTGTTGATGGTCCAATTTAGAAATGTATTTCGATTTTGGACTATTAGTAAGATATTTTATTATCCTTTAAGGTATTTTTGAAAGTTTTTATTTAGTCGCTCTTTCCAAATTTGAAGGTATTACAAATACTTTCTCTTTGGGTGCATGTCTCAGCAACACTAAATGAGGCTGGTAAGGTCGGGACCGTGGTCATACGTCTTCGGGTTGTTGGCCTATCTTCTTTTTGAAATTGACCAGCCAACTGGGTTGGTTTGGGTTTTATCATGAGTTGTGCTTTTTATTACAAAATTTTATTTTATTTTATTTAATAAATAACATAATTATCTTAAATTAGTAATTTACATTATATCTCATAAATCTAAAGTATCATATAATTGCCATTTGATTATCATTATGTATATTTATTTCCTTATTAGGTAGATATTTATCTAGGATTGGTTTTTAGTGAGAATGAAAGTCATGGCGAGAATAGTAAAAGGGTCTCCACCATTGGATGCACATTAGAATGAGGTGCACCGAGATAAGATGTACTGAGATACACAGTGGCGGATCCAGAATTTTTGCATAGTGGGGGCACTTTAAGGTATGTTAAAGGTCTGTAAAGTCGTTCGAAGGAGTTTTAGGTTTTTTTTTGTCGATTTCAATGGACTTTTTCGATTTTTTGGTTCATTTCAAGAGATTTATTTGAGTTTTTGGTTGATTTTGAGGTATTTTCTTTGTTTTTTTGGTTGATGAAGACACAGACATAAAAACACTTGGGTAGGGGGTGGAGAAACCATGATAGAATGTTAAAAGAAATTGTTTGAAAACACGTTTTTGTTTTGTTTTAGTGGAGATATACCAGATAAATTCCCATATCCAGAACGATTCTTAGGATGAATTTGAGATTAAAAATGATGAAGAATCCAGATCTATTTTACGGTCTCACCTTAACTCTTGTTCTCAAACATGTTTAAAAGAATCGAAATTCCGTGCATCTCTAGCGCCTCCAACAAAGCAAAAAAGACGTGACTCATCAAACTCCTTTTCATTTTGCTTTTAATTTATATTTTTCATTCCCGTAATTAATGTCTATAATTAAAAAAAAATTCATAATTATAAACATATATAAATAAATTATTATACTTTTAACGAACCATTTTATTCTCAATATAAAATAACGAAGTTCTCTTTATCTAATAAATAAAAACAAAATGAAAAGTAATCAACGGAAAAAGTATTTATATATTAATCTATTTTCCAAATCCATAATATAATGATATTACTTAATTTTAATTAAATTAGTTTCTCTTAATCCAAAACACAATTAATTAATTAATTAACTCCCAGATTATTATGTGTTTATAAGCACACACTCCAATACTCACACTCACACTTCACTCTCCCAAAAGCCTTCTCCCATGGCTTTGCTCCTCTGTTCCCTCTTCATCGTCTTCTTCGTCGTCGCCGGCGACGCCGTACATCCAGATCCGATCATCAAAACTTACATATTCCGAGTAGACGGTCAATCTAAGCCGTCCATTTTTCCCACTCACTACCACTGGTACACTTCCGAGTTCACTGAATCCACCACAATCCTCCATGTGTACGACACCGTTTTCAGAGGCTTCTCAGCTTCTCTCACTTCCTCACAGGCTTCCGTTTTGGGAACACATCCGTCTGTACTCGCGGTGTTCGAAGATCGGCGGCGTGAGCTTCACACAACTCGTTCGCCGCAGTTTGTTGGCTTGAGGAACCAGAGAGGTTTGTGGTCCGAATCTGATTACGGTTCCGATGTTATTGTTGGCGTATTTGATACCGGAATTTGGCCGGAGCGACGGAGCTTCTCCGATCTGAATCTCGGGCCTGTTCCGAAGCGGTGGAAAGGCGTTTGCCAGACCGGAGTTAGATTCACGTCGAGGAACTGTAATCGGAAGATAATTGGAGCTCGATTCTTCTCGAAAGGACACGAAGCCGCTGGCGGAATGGGAGGCGGAATTGGATTAGGTGGCGCGATTAACGATACGGTTGAGTTCAGATCTCCGAGAGACGCCGATGGACACGGAACTCACACGGCGTCAACCGCCGCCGGAAGGTACGTTTTCAAAGCTAGTATGTCCGGTTACGCTTCCGGAATAGCTAAAGGTGTTGCTCCGAAAGCTAGATTAGCTGTTTATAAAGTTTGTTGGAGAGGTGCTGGTTGTTTCGATTCAGATATCCTCGCTGCGTTTGATGCCGCCGTGAACGACGGAGTTGATGTTATATCGATCTCCATCGGAGGCGGCGACGGTATTTCTTCACCGTATTATCTAGATCCAATTGCGATCGGAGCCTACGGCGCTGTTTCTAGAGGTGTTTTTGTCTCGTCCTCCGCCGGAAACGACGGTCCTAACGGAATGTCAGTCACTAACCTAGCTCCGTGGCTCACAACCGTCGGAGCTGGTACGATTGACAGAAACTTTCCGGCGGAAGTTATCCTTGGCGACGGACGGAGGCTTGCAGGTGTATCGTTATATTCTGGACCCGCAATCAGCGGAAAAAAATATCCCCTAATTTACCCTGGAAAATCTGGTATTTTATCTGCTTCATTATGTATGGATAATGCATTGGATCCTAACCTAGTCAGGGGTAAAATAGTAATTTGCGATCGAGGTAGTAGTCCAAGGGTGGCCAAAGGTTTGGTGGTGAAGAAAGCCGGCGGCGTCGGAATGATTCTGTCTAACGGCGTTTCTAACGGCGAAGGTCTCGTCGGCGACGCTCATCTTATTCCGGCGTGTTCCGTCGGTTCCGACGAAGGTGATGTAATCAAAGCTTACGCCGCCACCGGCCGTGCTTCTGCCACCATTAATTTCAAAGGAACGGTGCTCGGAATTAAACCGGCGCCGGTGGTGGCTTCGTTTTCCGGTAGAGGACCTAACGGGATGAACCCAGAGATTTTGAAACCGGATTTGATTGCTCCGGGGGTTAACATTTTAGCTGCTTGGACCGACGCCGTCGGTCCGACGGGGTTGGATTCCGATGATCGGAAAACTGAGTTTAATATCCTTTCGGGAACTTCAATGTCTTGTCCTCACGTGAGCGGTGCTGCTGCTTTATTGAAATCCGCTCATCCCGATTGGTCACCGGCGGCGATTAAGTCCGCCATCATGACCACCGCAAGCACTGTCAATAAACAACTCCAACCGATGACTGATGAATCCACCGGAAACGCCACAACGCCGTACGATTTCGGTGCGGGTCATTTAAACCTTGATCTCGCCATGGATCCAGGTCTTGTTTATGATCTCACCAATGAAGATTACGTCAGTTTCTTATGCGCAATTGGGTACGGACCCAAGACGATTCAGGTGATTACTCGATCGCCGGCGGTTTGTCCGATGAGACACAAACCGGTGCCGGAAAATCTGAATTACCCGTCGATTGCTGCGTTGTTTTCTACCGGAAAAAAGGGGGGTTTGACCAAGACTTTTGTTCGGCGCGTGAGGAACGTCGGTGATGTGAATTCTGTTTACACGGTGAAGGTGGAGGCGCCGAAGGGTGTCACGGTGGTGGTCCGGCCCGGAAAGTTGGTTTTTTCCGATAAGATAAGGGAGTTGAGTTACTATGTGACGGTGAAAGTTGATCGGAGCAATTTGGTGATGGGTATTTCCGGGGCGATATTCGGGTCGGTTTCATGGGTTGATGGAAAACATGTGGTTCGGAGCCCATTAGTTGTGACCCAATTAGATGCACTATAATTTTTTTTTGTTTTTTAATCTTAATCGTGTGGTGGTGTTTTCGCCGGAAAACTAATCCGATGTAGGGGTTTGTAGGTGGCGAGTGGCCGGAGAGTTTGACCGGAGAAGATAGATTCTCCGCTAGGGGCAGTGTGTTTCTCTTTTTAAGGGTCGAACTTTTTCTTTTCTTTTCTTTTTTGGTTTGTTTTTCTTTTTCTTTTGTTTTTTTTTCAATATTATGTAAAATATAATTATATGGTTTCGATTTCTCATTGCAAAATTCTGAAAAAAAGAAAAAAATATTCTCAAAAATCTCAAAATAAGAATCTACATTATTATTTTAGTTTGGGGAATTTAATTAAAATGCCCTAAGTTGAAAAATCAGTACCCAATATGCCCCAAATCTTGTTATTTTTGCCAAAATACCTCATATGTCCGCGTTTTTGGAAAAACGCAGACATATACTATTTGGGTCCGCGTATGGCTTGAAACGCGGACATACCCCTCGTCCAACCCAAAAAACGCGGACACAAGCCGCGTTCCACACAAAAACGTGGACATACCCATTATTGAATTGTTGATTTTATTATAAATTTATAGTTTATACCCCTATAATTATTTAGTTAGTTTACTTTATACCTTCTATTTTTCATTTTATATTTTTATTATATTAACACATATAATCGTATATTAACTAAAATGCATTAAAAAAATACGTTTTAATTTTAACAAGTTATACCATTATAATCGTCTCTTCGATACCTTCGAAATGAGTCCAATATTGAGTATTTTTGGATTTAATTATTTTATTATACATCATATATATTAAAATTTTATACACCTATAATTATTTAGTTAGTTTACTTTATACTTTATATTTTTCTATTTTTTATTTTACACTTTCATCATATTAACACATATAATCGTATATTAACTAAAATACGTTAAATAATTTTATGATATATAAAAACGTATTTTTAATATATATGATATAATAAAATAATTAAATCCAAAAATATTCAATATTAGACTCATTTCGAAGGTATCGAAGAGACGATTATAATGGTATAACTTGTTAAAATTAAAACGTATTTTTTTAATGCATTTTAGTTAATATACGATTATATGTGTTAATATAATAAAAATATAAAATGAAAAATAGAAAAGTAGAAGGTATAAAGTAAACTAACTAAATAATTATAGGGGTATAAACTGTAAATTTATAATAAAATCAACAATTCAATAATAGGTATGTCCACGTTTTTGTGTGGAATGCGGGTTGTGTCCACGTGTTTTGGGTTGGACGAGGGGTATGTCCGCGTTTCAAGCCATACGCGGACCCAAATAGTATATGTTTGCGTTTTTTCAAAAACGCGGACATATGGGGTATTTTGGCAAAAATAACAAGATTTGGGGCATATTGGGTACTGATTTTTCAACTTAGGGCATTTTAATTAAATTCCCTTTAGTTTGTCTTAAAAAAATATTTTTATTTTTATTTAAAAAATAGTATCATTATTATTGATGAGAATGAATAAAAAAATAATCTTATATCAAGTTTTAGATATTTGTCTAAATTTCGAGTTTTCTCTTATTTATTTATTTTATTTTCGAAAACAATATGAAAAATCTTTTAGAACAAAATAAAAACCAAATTTCCATCTACTCAATTTAAAAAAAAATCTATTTATTTGATCATTTAAATCAAACTGATTTAGTGCATCTCCAACATAATCTTCAATAGATCCTCACAACTTTCCTTCAAGATAAAGAAAAAGTATAAGAAAGATGAAAAGAATATCCATGAACTCTCCAAGATTAATTGTTGGAAAAAAAAATTAATATTTTTATTATTATTATCAACAAAGTTGAATATATTATTATTTTATATAATATTTATTTGAAACTTTTTAAAGATATTAATTATATTAAACATTTTAACTATAAAATTTATATTGACATCTTTACTAGAAAATTTGTTAGACATGAATATAATTTTTTTTTGGATTTTTTAAAATTTTATCTTTTTGTTTTAAAGAAATTCTAGATAATTCGTTAGAGATGTTTATATGACAAGTCTAGGTCAAGGTGTATCGTATTCGAATCTAATACTGATTTCTAATTGTTCATGGTTAAAAGAAATTGCAAAATTGTTTTGTAAATGAAATAATGACAATGTACTAAAATAAAACTAAATTTATGTTTTTTTAAGTTGTTTTTCAAGAAATACACTTTCAAAACATATTTATATCTATAATCAAATAAGGAAAAAAAGATAAAGTTGATTTTATTTAATATAATTCATTATTTATAATAAAAGAAAAACAAGGTGATATATATTATGAATACTTTAGTGTCCAAAAGTCAAGTTTTGTTTCATTTATTCTTCTTCAATACTCAGGGAACATAATTTCTTGCATCCTTCTTTTCCATGTTTATATTCCTTTAAGTAAAGTATTAATTTGAATAATGCCATCTATTTCTCAATTTTCTTTTTCCTCTTTTGTAAATAATATTTCCATCCCAAAATAAATATGCACACTAAAAATGACATACAGTTTTAAAAACACATAGTTTTATACTTTTTAATTGACTGACAACACTTTTAGCTTTAATAATAAAGAAAGAAAATTAGACATGTATTTTTGAAAGTGTTCCACTCATTACAGGACAAACTACGGGTTGTTTGGTTGGTTTTCATTAAGTTTTGTATGAATAAAATTGTTCAAGTTGATGAATTTGTCTGTATATGTAATAACTATATTCTCAATTGCCATGATCTTTGTAAAGTCGGGGCAAAGTGTGAGAATGAGAAGACTAGGGACTTGAATGCAAATAGTGAAAAGTATAAAAAGGACCAGAAATCCCTAAATTCCATTATTGTGCGTAGGGGTGTAAATGAGACGAGACAACTCGCGAGCTACTCAAGATCGACTCGGTCAAAACTCGGTCAACACTCGACTCGAATAGGCTCGACTCGAACTCGAGCTCTACTCGACATACTAACGAGTCGAGTCGAGCGAACTGATACTCGACTCGATAAGCTCGTGAGATACTCGAATATTATATATATATATATATATATATATATATATATATATACACGTTCGTTTAGTTATAATAGTAATCTAAAGAACATATATTAAAGAAATAAACATTAAAATAATAATATAATTATTATTATATTTATAATTATAATTATATAATTATAATTATTATTAATAAAGAATTACTAGCATTTTCTTTAAAAAAAAATAATAACACATAATATGACTTGTGGGTATCATTATTTAAATAAGGATTGTCTTCCTTTTGCTTAAAAACTCATCCCACATTGGTGGGACAATCCATCTAGGGATTTTGCATTCAACTATAAATAGGACTCATCCTCTTTCTTTCCCTTGTCATTCCATAGCCTTTGTGACATAACCTTTCTATTGTGTCTAGTGACTTGAGCCCTTTTGCTTGAAGTTAGGCAAAAAAAATTGTTGGTACCTATGGTAGTGGGTGCAACTAGTTTGTTATGTTTGTTTACAATTTTAATTAAACAAACATAAACAAATATGAACAATTTAATTTTTAAATGATTGAATACGAACATTAGTTTGAGTTTGAGCTTAAAATTAGTTTGAGTTTGAGCTTGAAATGAGTTCGAGTTTGAGCGAGCTTGAAACGAGTTCGAGCTTGAGCTTTGATTCGAGCTTAAAACGAGTTCGAGTCGAGTTCGAGCTCGAGTATTTAGCTTTCGAGTTCGAGTCGAGCTTGGGTTTTCACTACTCGTGAGTTTTCGAGTCTAGTTCGAGCTCGAGTATTAGCTTTCGAGTTCGAGTCGAGTATAATGATACTCGAGCTCGACTCGCATCATTTACACCCCTAATTGTGCGGCTACTATCGGGATTGGAGGGGGAGGAAGAACTGAGAAGGATATTTGGCAAGGATTGTAGAACTTTTTGAGGAATTCAATCATCAAAGTATGCTACTAATCTCTTAACCCTAATTGATTTTGTGCTTTGTTGTTCTTGAAATGGAAGAAACCCCATTTTCTTCTACTGTGTTATTCTCCTAGGAATATAGTAGGGGGGGTTTGGAGAATGGTTGTGGGTTAAAACAGTAATGGTCGATTGTAAAATCTTATGACATTGAAACCTTTTGGGTTATTTATGATTTGGAGTTGATTGGGTGAAAAACCTTAATAAAATGTGAGACTCGCACCAATGTTTGTAGGAACCGGGAATCGCCTAGGATTCAGACGATATTTACCCGGATTCTGGGTGAAACCGGAAGAGTGAAGAGTTATATATCCGAATATAAGAAAACCTGGTATCGAGTAAACCGGGAAATCCGGTAGCGACTAACCGGGAACCCTGGTAGCGTGTAAACCGGGAAACCCCGGTGGTGTGTAAACCGGGTGAACCCGGTAGTGAGGAAATCCGGGAGAACCCGACAAGGGCGCACTCGAGAATACCGGGTAGTGGCGCACCCGGGAAACTGGTGGAACCCGATAACGCACCGCCCGGGACCGAGTAAAAACCCGGTGAGGATGAGACTGAGAGTTTGGAAGAACCCGGGTTAGGCATCTGGGATTCAATGCAATCCGTTTAAGGCTTGGTCTGGATCGGGTAAAATCCGTGTAAGACTAAATGGCGATCTGTTGGTAAAATTGTAGGTTTCTGATTCGATCGAAGTAAGACTCGTGTTGTGTCAAGTCTCTCTTATTTAGGTGAGTTCCCTTAAACCTTTTTCCAAACGTGAAAATGTTTATAAATGAGTTTTCGTTTTGGCAAGTATTGCTGGTGTTGATGTTTGAATAAATATTACTTGAACTGGTTTATATCTAGATAAACTTTACCAAATGTGTTATGATCATTTATAATGGTTGTACTTGTGGCATGGAAATTGCACTCTTAAATGCTTTGAACATGTGTTTTGTTTTTTTTCTTTCTGGAAATGGTTCATTTTTTAGCATGTATGGTTCTATATGGTTGTGGCATGAATTTTAGTACATTGCTTTGGAGTCGGGTTGCACAGTGGGATTAGTGTACCTTGGAATTGTGAATATTCCTTGGGAGAGTATTTATACCGTGTGCCTTGAATCTGTTTCTTGTGCACACGGGAATGTCATCTACAAGGGGCCATGAGGATCTACTGGGGGCCCCGATTATGGATATCATAGTGAGATGATGGGAGACTATAAACACTGCGCAAATACCCAAGTTTGGCGTGATGTTGTTGAATTGCATATTGATGGGCCTTATGGCGGTTAGCATAATTACTATTGAATTGTTAGACTGTTTTCGATGGGAATTTACTAGACCTAATGTCTAACCCTCACTTTTCAAAATTAAAAACCATTTTCAAGTAAGAGAGTGGTTGGTGCGTCTTCCAAGAGAAAGGAGAAGGTTTAAAGTGTTAGAGGTAGTGACAATAGAGATAGTTTACCTTAATTTCCTATTTTTAGTCTAGATATCTCAGTTGTGGATGTGTGTATCCGCTGTGTTATTTTGAGGATATTGTAATTTTTTTTTTGGAAAGGGTATCCTGGGCCTATGGCCCAGACTAATCCTTGACAATTAGGGCCTTTGGCCCAGCTGCTAAAGCGTGCAACCCTGAGTTTATCCTCAGTGGCCACAAGTGCTGCTAGTGGGGCTCGAACCCGGGTTGAGCGCTATGAACTCCCCAAGCCTTTACCACCACACCACAACCCTTGTGGTTTGATATTGTAATTTTATGACTTGATGTTTCAGACCACTTGGTTTTATTTTAAGGATTATACTATTGTGGATTTTTGGGTTGTTAGATTGGAAAATTTTTATTTTTTATTTTTTCATAGATGGAATATAAGTGTTTTTTTTTTTAATTTGGAGGGGCATGTTTGAAAAAAAAAACTTGGTTTTCTGCATAAAACTCTGAAACTTACTGAAGAAGTCACTTTCTATATAAGTCACTTTAGGTATCATTACGCCACTACCAAACAGTCATGTATAGTTGACCGGATAAGCTGTGAGTTCTATTAAGCTCATTAAACTGCTAACAAACATACGCTAAAATAGAAAAGTGGACATCTATTTTGAGACGGAGGAGTTATACACTATCACTTTTTGGGGTTTGGTTTAGTTTGGTTATGCATCTTGGAGACCCCTTGTTCAAACTCTGTTTTTTGCTTTTGTTTCTTGTTAACTTATCTGCTTCCCTTAAATCCCTTTAAAAAAATAAACTATCGGTTTTTTAACACTTGGGTATTTCGAATTCATAAAGTATCTTAGGTGAACGTACTATTGATTTTGAGTGTTCGTATGGAGAAAATGATTTAAACTACTTAGCAGTAGAAGAGTTATGTAGCATACAACGCATAACACGAGGAATCTTGTGTGAATTAGTAAGAACCAATGGGTTATGCACATAACTTGAAACCGAAAATTTTATCTCGTTTAATTGTATATCTTAATATCTCGTTTAATTGTTTAATATCTCGTTTAATTGTATATCTTTGTGATGGTGACTCTATGAAATATCTTCTGAATCAAATTTAATGTGATCTACATTTTATAAAGATTACGACGGGACTGAAAATTGAATAGCAATAGGATTTTATAAAAATTGACAACATGTGCATTTATTTTTGAGAAAAAGGGAATAGATACCAATAAAAAACTTGTACCCGTACAATTAAGTAAGCATAACATACATAAACTTCTACTCGAAATGATTTTTAGGATACATTTTGTAAAATCGAGAAGTATCAATAACTATTGCACACGGAGAAATAATTTGTATCACGTTGAGATGTGCAAAAACTCGTTTTGGCAATTCCTTAATTGGTTATGAACGAAAAGTATCACCACGTAAACAGTTCGGTATATCAAGTCTTAACGATTTATAAACCCAAGATGTGTAACTAATATGGATCGGTCCAACCGGTCCTAAAGGATTGATCGACTTTAACTGTTTTGTTGACCAATGGATGAACCTTAACTAGTCATTTAAAAAGGGAAATTGATAGGGATTGATCAGTTATGATCGATTCTTAACAGTCTCTTTTTAATTGGTCAAAATGTAATTGGTTCAGATTCTAGCCTTCACCTATTTTTCAGACCTTCATGTCCACCTCTAAACTCCTATGCAAAACCGATTGGGCTTGTTAGCCCAAATCGGTCTTCATTTTTACACAAAAGATAGGTCATGTGTCAAAGATCAGGACAGAATAGTTCATCCCCTTGAATCAACCCTAGTCGGTCCGATCTATTATGCATCTCTAATCAAGATATTCGAATTATGAGGTCTGAATGATTATCACATATATACGAATCAAACGATTTCCTTCTTTACATAATCTGTAATATGAATTGACAACAACCAAATTGATATTTTAGTCCCCGTGAAAATTAATAGTTTAAGAGGTGATTTGAATTGACATGTTAATTGAGAGATGCACCTAACAACAAATCATTGAATTTTCATGTAATCGTGTAGGAGTAAAATTAATTTCACATGACCAATCACCATAAATCAACTCCGAAAATATTTTATAAGTCTGATTTAACGTATAATCTGATGAAATTTTTGATTGCCAGTGTGTATTTAAAAATAAAATTTCAAATGAAGATAAATTTTTTTGGACCAAGTTGATGAAAATGTGAAAATACACAAAAAAAATTTAATTGTATTTTTGAAGAAAATAAAATTATTACTCCATTTCAAGAAATACAATATTTTTTATTTTGATTGCTCATAAATATTACACAGTGGAAATTTACATATTTATTTCATTAATAAAATTCTGTCAAAAATGATATTATTGTATACAGTTTTTTATTTTATTTTTATAAATATTTGTAATTAAAAAATATTTTAAATATTTAGTTATATCAAATGTTTTATATTTCTTTATTTAAAATAACGAACGGATATATGATTCGAGGAAAGCGGCTACAAGCAAGGGCAATTATGTCCTTTCATATGTTCTAAACTGATTTTGTAGACATGTTTATTAGAAAGTAAATAAGTTTAATAGAATTCACAACTTATTTAGTCAGCTATATATATATATGACCGTTTGTAGTGTTTTAAGGATTTAGAAAGTGGTTTATTCAGTAAGTTTCTTAGGGGAGAGATTTATACAGAAAACCAAGTTTTTTCAAACATGTATTTTCTAATTAAAAAACATGTTCATCCTATCTATTAAAAACTCTCACAAACAAGGAAAAAAAAATCCAATCTATACAGATGTATTAATCCACACAACTCTTTATACACTCTTCCTTTTAAAAAAAATTCTAACTTTTTTTTTAATTTCTAAAAGTTATAACAAATTTACAATATTTTTTCTTTAAAAATATTTTTTTTCAATTATTCCTTAACATTTATTATTCAAGTAATTGAGATGATATTGGAATGTGTGTTTTTAAAATGCTTGTAACAATTAAATAATTGGATTTGAAAAATAAATTATAATAAAACATGATACAAAAGGTAACATTTCTAAGTGTTTTTATTGTTTTGAAAATGTTAAGTTCTAATTACTTATGAAGTAACAAATAAAATAAAAACATATAACTGTTACAGAACAATCACTATAGAAAGAATAACAATAAGGTAGAGATAAGAAGTCTATAATTCTCATTAATCATAAGCCCTTTAAATAGGGAGACGTTTACAAATAAAATGAAACCTTTATTACGGTAAATTCTAATAGTAGGAAAATATTTTGTCAATCACTTTCTTTTGATTATGGCACATAATCCTTCAACACTCCCCCTTGTGCCGAGTCAAATGAGTGAAGTGATGGTGCACAATTGTTGTCTCATTAAAACATTACGCCAAAATAAAACCCAGTGGGAAAAAATAAAAATATGACGAAGGAAAGAGTACAACGCACCAGTTTCCTTTGCAATACATAGACTTTTTCTTCAGTCTAGTTTTCTCTTAGATTCGTACTTTAATCATGAGAGTTAGGAAAACATGATGGTATATAAACAGTTGCCTCACTAAAACCTTACACCAAGAAACAAAACCCAATGGGAAAAATAAAACCTTGGTTGAAGGAAAGAGCACATCATACCAATATCACAAATATAGTAGACTCCCCCTTTTGTCTACTACTCCCCCTGATTCGTGCATTAATCAAGGGAATTTGGAAAACATTTTCATTTACTTTCTACATGTTTCCCAATATATGGTTTTAGGTAATGACTTGGTAAAATATGTCACATTCTTTTGACACCTTATTTGATTCACTTGAATCTAAAGGAGAGTCTTTTATTGCTGATTGTATAGAAACTTAAGGAGAATATGTTTTGTGTTATTACCCTTGATGTATCTTATGTTCATTTTTTCGATACATGATGCATTATTTCTATATATGCAAGTAGGATACTGGTTGAACCCAAAATTACTAACTCCTATAATATATGTAATGATAGTCCTTAATCATATACGTTATTTTATTATCTCATGGAGAGTAATATTATTGGATTAGTTCAAGGAGGTAGTTACAAGGGTTTGCTTATCTTACTTTCAAGCAATCTGGGTGTTTATTGTGGTAATTTCTTATCCAGTTTGAGAAACAACCTTTCTATGGGTCAGACATATACCTAATATCAACAAACACATACCAAAACATTGTTTGGTGTTTTTCTATAAGAGCTAGTACTTTTGCTGCTTATAATCTAAGTAGGTACTGAAGTTCCATTATCAATCCCATTTTTCTTTCTATAGGGAAAGTATAAACACATGTCAATGGTTCCAAAAGATTAATTTGATATCATTCCAATGACTTTGCGTTGGCGCTGAGCTAAATCTAGCTAACAAGTTCACTGAGAAAATACAATATATGGTCAAGTGTATTATGTTAAGTACGATAATGCACATATTGTACTTAGATAGGGAATTCCAGCTCCCAGCATTTTTCGTCATCATCCCTTAGACGAAATGGATATTTCCTTATATCCGACACTTCGACCGATCATGGGAGTGCTAATCGGATGCGCTTTGTCCATATTAAATTGCCTGATTATTTTCTGGACATATGCGATCGGTGAATTAATATTTCACAAACTCGGTGTCCTAGCTTAAATATCTAGACAAAACCAAGTTTTCCCAAGATCTTTCCTCTCAAAATCAGATTTCAAGTAGCTTGTGGTTTCTCTTATTTCATCAAGAGTGCATATTATGTTCATAACATTGACATATAGAGCTTCTTTGAAAATCTGGAACTTGTTTTTCATAATAAATACGTAAGGGAGTTCATCGTTCTTATATATCATTTCCCAATCAAGTATTCCATTAGGCGGGTATACCACATCCGCTTAGATTGCTTTAATCTATAAAGTAGGCGTTTCAATTTTATTGCAAACGCATTCCGTGGTTTAGAGTTACTTGATTTTGGTAATGTAATATCATCAAGCACTTTTATATATCTCTAAATCTAGATCCCCATAGAGATATGTAGTAACCACATCCATGAGCTGCATTTCCAGTCCTTCGGAAACTACTAGGCTAATTAATTAGCAGAACGTTATAACGTCCATCACGGGAGAGTAAGTCTTCTCGTGATCAATTCAGGGCGTTGTGAGAAACCTTGCGCCAAAGGAGAGTCTCATACATTATGACTTAATTATTCTCATTACGCTTTAGGACAAATGATTTATCTATGTCTAACAGGCTTTACACTTGGTGGGTTAGCACTACCAAGCCAAATACCTGTTCATTTGTCAAATAATATGATTCTCCTGGATTGCTTATTTAGGCCAATTTGCTCTTTGTTGATATTTTACAACTGAGCATGGTTCGATGTCAATGTGCTCTATCACCTCATAAACAATAATATATGTGAAATATATCATCAATGATTATATATGATCTGTCCATCGACTCATATGTACTCTCATAGTTCATTTGAGATTAATATTCATCTCTAGAATCAATATTAACTTCGGAGCATCCTCCAGTGATGATTCATAGACATAGTTTAATCAGAGACAATCTCATGAGAGGTTTATGTATTGATGACAAATAGTTGTGCCTTACTCTTCTCTTCCTTTAAATGAGTATCTATCGAACCAAGTAGCTTCCCCCATTTCCGTTTGGGAGCTACGACCTCAACCATACCTCCACTATGTATGATTGCAACGCACTTTCCAATGGCGTTGTGCCCCTGTTGGGGACTTTTTAACCTTGCGAGTATATTTGCAGCTCGTATATGTGATATTGTCACTTTTGGAATATTAAACGTATCAGGTATCGAGTCTGATTCGTTTGACTTCAACATTACGTTGTGAAGTTTTGGGGATCGAAATGAGACAGAGTGGGAATATTCAATGACACTTCCTGTCGTTCCCATGGAAAATCCTTTTTCCTATCTCCCCCTAACGACGGGAAGACTGTCTCATGAGTGTGACAACCCGCAAATCTAGCGGTAAAGAGATCACTAGTCAAATATTCTAATTAGAGGATAATTGTTGGGGATTCATATCCAACATATACCAAATCGTCTTTGAGGACCCATTTTGATTTTCTGTGGGGGCGCAATTGGCACATATAATCAAACATGCGTAAATGTAAAGTATCAGACTTATATCCAGTTACCAACTGGTACGCATGAGGCTGGTTAGCAAGCAGTGGGTCTAAAAACGAAAAAAAAAATTGCATATAATAATTGCATAACCCAAGGTAGATGTGGGTAAATTGGTGCGCATTACTAATACCCTAGATGTCATCAGATTCTTTTGATAAAAACTTCTATGAGACCATTTTATATATACACATGGGGTATAGGAAACTCTACATTGATCCTAATACATATGCAATTAACATCAAATCCTTATGATGTAAATTCTCAAGCATTCAAAGTCATGTAGAGTTGATGAAATAATCAGGGTGGTGAGACCTTAAACGTATAGCTAGTGCTATGAGTACAGTATAATACGACATGCGTTCATCGTGTCGAAACCAGAACCATAAAGTACTTTAATGGTCCGCATTCTGGATGTTTATGTCCATAAATATCACCTTGTATTCGTTGTAACAATGGAATATTTTTGTATTATGTCCTTAGCTTTAGGATGGTCTCATTCTTGTCTTGGCTAAGGAGTAGGGTATATACAAAAGTTTTAGGTATTCGAGAGGGCATATTATGATAGCAATGTTGTTTCTTATGCTGCAGAAGTCAACAATTGCAATTTGCCTCATTTTGCCTTTCATTCGAAAGAGAATGTGTCTATGTGTATTTTGCAATACACGGATCACTATGTCATAACCACGGTGTCCCATATGGTCATGTCGAAACATATATGTGTTATTGCCCCCAAAATTTCTTTATTGGTGACAAAATATGTTCCGATGATCCAATAATCTACTAGTTTGACACATTAGTTTCCATGATATATGTTTACTTTCATATTCATTGGAATTTGTGTATATATGCTCATTTTCATTTCCATTTGATACGAATATCTTTACAAGGTTCCTATTAAACTTGTTCCACCAAGAAAGTGACAGTCCATCGTCTAAGTAATTTGGTTGGATGTATTATAAAACAAGTATTAGTCTATCTTTTTTTTTCGATTGTGTGATAGGTCAAAAAAAAATCAATTCTCCTCGATACATTCCTACACGGAACGGAGAATATTGAATTTTTTTTATTTGTTTTGATGTATTTCTTTACATATATAGTGGTTACATATTCGATTTTACTTTAGCAAAGAAATTAATTTTGATACTTAAAATTAGTTCCAAAGAAACATATGCATAATCAATATTAAATATTAAAACAAATATGTTATATTTCATTTTCAACGTGTTCCCTTTTTGATAGAAGCATTTTTTTAGTGCATATCTTATTTGATTGTCCATTATCACCTGGGTAGTAGTTGTATCCTACTCCAGGTATTGAAAAATCCTTCTTGACTCTTACCAATACCCTGACCTTTTATAGGGTCTCGTCCACATGGTGCAGAAATGTCACATGTGTGAAATTGTTTTTAACTCACAATCATTTGGAGTTGTTTCCACCTCTAACACTTTCACTATCGATATCGGGAATTTTCTTTATCCCGACATATGTGGTGTTATTCGAAAGAACCTTGTTATGTCTCTCAACCACCTGCATTAGGTTGATGAGTTTGTCTAAAGGTTGCATTCCAAATTATATTTATATTTACTTATATATGAAAGGTGGAAATAATCTTAAAAATCATGTCATCTTCTGTGAGTTCCTTGCCACAGAGATTGAGACGCGTTTTAGATATAACATTTTTTTGTTGACATTAGTTACCTTTTTGTAATCGAGTAAGTGGGTTTCATTCCAATGTACGATTAGTTCGGGAAGTACATATTTATGAGTACTCCCGATTATCCCTTTCGGGAGATCCCACATTTCTTTTGGGGGTTTCTAGTAAAGGTATTCCTATGAAATTTAGGATTTATATGTCATCTCAAAACATGAATGTATTTGCTTGTACCTTTTCAAGATGTTGGTTTTAGAGTCAATAGGGAGTTGGACTTTAGGTATTTTCTTGTACATTTTCAAAAGGATGTTTATATACTCATTTATGATACTCAGATTCTTTTGAGTTTACGACGTTGATTTTGGGAACAGTTGTTTCAACCATTTACATATATAAAGGATAATATATGATTTTCTTTTTGATAAGAAAATATATTATGGTTATGAAATTTCATTATCATAACAATATTGGATTTTGTATGCTTTAATTTTATTTATAATACTTCATCAATATTTCAATTTTTGCGAAAAAGAAATCACTCAATCTATTGGATTTCCAGGTAGTAGGGGAATCACATGGATTTCTTAAGTCCCTAGAAACCTTAGGTCTATTTACACCCGTTTGACAAAATCCAATCAATATTTTGCGATTTATTTAATTTTAGATAACATTGATGATTATAGGGCTTTTGGCATGAGGCCAAAATGAATTAACATATGAAACAAATTTCAGTGTTTTAATACATTAATAGTATTTTAGAAGATTTTGTCATTAGACAAATGAATATTGGTTTTGACATAAAGTCAAATTCAAACTCTTAATATCTTAATAACATTTTGGAACTTTTGGTAGAAACCAAAATATTTAAGGGTTGGAAGTGTAACTTCTAAAAACTTAATCTTAAGATTGGGATTATAAGTAGGAACTTATATTATGCAAAACTTAATCTTATATCATCCATTGAATATATTATGTGAGAGATCAAATTCAAATGCTAAATCCTTAAAAAAAATATTTAAATAAACATTTGAACAATATATACATAAATCAATGCAAAAAATAATATATGATTAAAGTGTAAGCATTTAGATACCATAATTAAAATACTTAAATATTCTCTTACAAAAATTCTATATGTAGTTGCCAAAAGAGTTCATGTATAATAAAGGCAAGGACTTTAAAAAAAATAGATTTTTTTTCCAAGTATATACATATCAATTGAGATAAGAATAACAATAAATATATTAAATAATATTTAGGAGAGATAAGCGTAAAAAATATATTTTATAGTTGGTTGCAATCTTAAAGATATACATACCAAAAGAAATAATCAATCAATTTAAAAGAAAAAAAAAATTTAAGTAATGATATTTAGTTATCAATTCCTTATAATAAAGATTTTTTTTTAATTAAAAAAATAATAAAATCAAATTTAATAGATGATACATATTGATTTATTGATAAAATTAAAATCGTAGTTAGAAAGTGTAACATAAAATATTAAAATAACTTTATAATTATGTTTAGATAAACCGTTTTCTAAAGGAAATAAAATAATAAAAAAAACACATCGAATTTTATCGCATTTTTTTCAATAAAATAGTATCTCCTTATAAATTGCTACGTAGAAAAAAAAAATTTGTTTTTATATTTAAGGCTCAATCAGATAAATAAAAGAAAAAAAACAAAAATATTTTAATATATATATATATATATATATATATATATATAATCATGTATATTTATCACCATATTTGATTGTCATCATACAAATATGAACCATAAATTTAAATAGAAACAAATAAATTTATATTCAAGTTCCGTAAGCATACAAAAACAATACCTCAGTTACGAATCATGAGATCGACAAAGCAACATCATCAAGATACATGATTATCAATATTATGTCATCAAAACATAAGAGTTTTGCATTATGACCATATTTATTTCTTATGGTATTAATTTTCAAGATTTATGTGAATTAAAGACAAATATACTAACAATATTCGAGTTAGGAGTCAAAAAATTCTTACTTGGATTGTAGAAGTATTCGAGACTGATTGATGAAGTTGGAAGCTGAAATATTCGTGAATTGACTGAGCGTACGTGCTGATAACGTGTTACAGAACAATCACTATAGAGAGAATAACAACAAGGTAGAGAGAAGAAGTCTATAATTCTCATTAATCATAAGCCCTTTAAATAGGGAGAAATTTACAAAGAAAAGGAAACATTTATTACGGTAAATTCTAATAGTAGGAAAATATTTTGTCAATCACTTCCTTTTGATGATGACACATAATCCTTCAACAATAACTAATATTGTTTTAATATAGGGGAAGGAAGGAAAGTAAGGTTTGCTTCGTGAACCGGATAAGGTAAATTTTGGGTGTTGCATTTTCTGCTCCTCCGTTTCAGTCTGCCTTCTTCGGATAGCCAGGGTTCGATGTTGATCTATTTGTATCGGGTTTAGACCATGTCTCCTAAACAATCTCAGTACAATTGGTCACTTGCGGGAAATGAAGTCTTTGATTTGATAATTAGTTTGGTTACAAATTAACATCAAATTGATGAATTTGAATTGATATTTGATCTTTTAAATAATTAGATAATCATAAAGTGATTTATATTATTCAAGAGTTAGGTTTCGGTGAGAATGAAAGTTATGGTAAAAAGGGTAAGAAGATATCTCCACCTTTGGATGCACATTAGGATGAGATGTACCAGATTATTTCCCGTATCAAATGCAATTCATGGGTGAGTTTGAGATTAAAAGTGATCAAGGGTTCAGATCTCTTCTTATGTAACAACCCAAAAACAAGCATGACATATATTAAAGTTCAATCCCAAAATCTAGTCCTAATACAGTGCAAAAGAAACAAGACCAACATAATTAAAAGGCGAAAAGTTCTATCACAGTCGAGACGTCTACAAGGTCAACCTCTAACACCGCCCTCTGCCCTTAAGCCTTCGAATTTCTAGCTTTCAGCATTTCTCCTTCCCTTTAGAAGAAGCACCAACGGCTCCCTTACCTGAAAATGAGTTTTAAGAAATTTGAAAGCGAGGGTTAGACCAGGTATAGTGAATTTCCATCCTCGGGCAGTTTGGATCAATTAGAAATAATGTTGCAACCGAAGAATTTTTACCAAATAAAAATTATCGTTTCATAATACCATAACCACTTCCCTACGAGGGGATCTACATAATAAATCACCTTCCATCACCTAGCGTGATGTCCACACTCGGAGCCCCCAGTAGATCTCCTTTCGGCCCCTTAGTAGATGCCAAATCCGTGTGTGCGAGAAACGAATTTAAGGCACACGGCTCACTCCACGTCTCATGTCGTTTTATAAACCGAAATACTCGACTCCACAACCATTCAGAAATTTATAAGTGAAATTGTAACACCCTCAATTTTGCAAAGAACAACTAACTAAAATTTTCGATATTACATCAAGTAAAAGATAAATCTTCTTCCCATAAATCAAGACTTGATAGACCTCCAAAATAAAATTCTATATATAGCCTCATCGATTATAAACTCCAGTCTTATACAAGGACTAAACCAAAGTCGGACGTTACTTAACCTAAATACATGTTGTTAATCCCAAAATAAATGCGGAAGACTTCACTAAGCTAATCACTTTTCGAGCACACAACTAGCACTCACCTCTTCACGGTGTCACTAGAACTATTCCCAATCGGAACCTGTTGCACATGCCGACAAATAAAAATGTTAGGTTAACGCCTAGTGAGTTCAAGAGTTTTCAACATGAATAAATATATCGTTAAAAAGAAAGAATTCAATTCAAATCATGATCTTTCAAAATGATTTACTTTAAATATGGAAGCGACTCGTTTTCCAATAACATGCATTTTTAAAGACAAATGCTCCAATACAAAACATTCTTCGTAAAGTGGTGCAACCCAAAACTCACTCAAAACGTGAATAGAAAACAAACTCCTAATTTATGAAAACACGGATAAAACTTTATATCCCGAAACACCCAAAACACGAGTGGGCATAATATTCAACCCATAAATCATGGATAATAATCCATATACACAAAACGTCACCGAAAACATGGATACTAAAACTCAATACCCAAAACAACACATTTCGGTGACGGGGGAGACCCGAATTCCATCGAATGTGGCGGGCACACAAAGTTAAGTCATTTATCAACGTTCTCGAGATTCACATAGAGTTATGGATCCCCGTATACGGCTCCCTACCGAGCTACCACCGTAAGACACCCAAATGACCCTAGTGTCTACTCGACCTCTAGATGAGTGTCACCACAAAAGCCACAAGTCCCCGTATCCGGCTCACCATGGGCACCATCACAAGACTTAGCTCTGTATACGGCTCTGCAGAGCACCACCGCAAACTTACATAAAAACATGACTTGGGGACCACTCACTAGACTTCAAACGCCGACATTAAAAATTCCACGATGAATAAACAGATTGGATTACACGGGCATCGAGTTCAACCACCCACGATCTATATCTCGAGCCCTTTGCAAAATGTTACACGGTCATCGAGTTCAACCACCCATGATATATACCTCGAGTCTCCGCTAACTATAAATATTTCTAGTTCCAAAACAGGGATGAAGTTCCCAATTAAACTAACTAATTGACTCATATGCCTATGGATCCAATGCATTACAGTCTAAAACGTTACATGACTCCAACGAATGAACTAACGCATTCAAAACATGTAACTCTCAAATAAGATGCAACTAAGTACACCATATGTCAAAGGCTCCTTACCGAGCTGCTAAAACTGAACAATTACTCCAAAGACTCATCTGAGTATAAATCAAGCCCAAAAGGTACAATAAACATTTGGCTAAAATACGCGAGCCAATATGGTTACATAAACCAAACCACATCTTTTCCCAAAAATCTTTGTCTCTCAAATCACAATTGGCCTTCGGCACAAAACCAAAAAGGCTTACAATTTCTAAAATGTTCGTAAAGTCGGGAACTACCAAATTCAAAGGACTCACACATTCATACTTTCAAAACGTCCCATTACATAAATTATGCATATTTCCAACAAACACTAAAAGTGCATTTTGACCAAGTAATCTCCATTTATGCAATAAATCATCAAAACACTTTCATGTATGACTTACTTATCAAAATGCCCAAAAATCCCAAATATGGGTGTTTTACAAAGTTTATAAAGTTAAACACTTCAAATAATCAAAAGTCACCAACTCTACCTTCCTCCTTGAAGATTTCATACCCACTTCTAACGGCCGACTCACTGATTAGAGGCGTGAACTTTTGGGCCAGCCGTACTGAAACGCCGCACCGAAATGCCATCTCCTCCCTCTCATACCCACGCTAGGGATTTATAAACTTGCTAACAGCAGAATCTGAAAACATACCACCACATTTGTGCCATTTGCCAAACTTCTTACTCTCAGATGTCCCACCTTTCCGACATGATATCTTCACTCTCTCCTCGCTGCAAGAAACACTGCTCACCCAACATTGGTTACTGTATTCCTTGATGATTCCCAAACGTGACAATTTCCCATTAATATTACTTTGCTTGATCAACCGACTTTCCACAATTCTTACGCGAGGTAAACAACCCCACTCTTCCAAAGCATTGCCCACTACTCGAAATCGCTACACAATCCTCACTCTCCAAACAGGATTACCCAATCTGCTAGAATCCTTTCACCCTGAAGAAATATCTTAACATACCCACGGATTTCCTATCTACTACACAACCCTCTGAACTAAGCAGTTCGACACTTTCAATAATCATTCTAGGGATATAAGATAATCCCGCCCCAAAACTTGCCGAGGACCAGAACACACATTTCCTCTCTTTGATACCCGCCAACCATCATTTGCAAAAAATATTCTCAACTTAGCAATACCAAAAAAAAAAAAACGTTCACACATCCCAACCACATACTCACCACTAACAAATCATTCCCCATAGATCTTCGGACAAGGACGCAAATCCGTTAACAATGACACCACACTTCTACCCATCCTCCCGGAAACTCCTTACCACTTTAAGGATTTACACTCCCAGATTTGCCATAAAGGCATCACCGACTCATGGTTGCAACCACCACTCTGCTACCTCATCCCAGATCAGCTGCAAATCTCCACGACCACTTGTCACGTATACCAATACCGTCATTTTCTCACTGGTCATAATATTAAGGATCGGACCTCAAGGCATTTCATAAGCTTGTCTTTCTCGAACCTGAATAAATCGCAAAACTATGATCTTCAAAACCACCCATCAAGATATCGCTCCTTGTCGGCTCCTCACGACCTGCTGGAATCAAACTCCAGTAGCCTGAAGATTAAGCATACTACCTCGAATACTTAAATGCTCAAAGCACAACCCCTCCTAGTTGTGCTATATATAAACTTCGCTCCCACATAGCCATCAAAACCTCATCGGTAAGGAACCCCTGACCGAACTAAAGATCTTCCATTTTTGTAAGATCCACACGATGTTGTCCAACATCGCATTAGGTACGCACCTTTTTTTTAAATAACCCTTCGCTTTCCCCCGCAACTCCTCGAAACTAACCATAACTACTTCTTCCTTTCCAGCATTCCGCCATTCATCACAAAAATGGTTTCTGACTTCCACGGCAACAGCCGGCGTTGCGATACTTCCACTATGTATCCAACCAACAAGAATCCCCAATGAAATCTACCTCTCCTACTGCGGCAGTTAACTGCAAAAAAAATCTTTACAACTTCAAATTCCACTCCCGACACAACCATATGCCGACATTCACATCTCAAGTCTCAGAACCAACGGTATACCACTATAGTACCATCATCCTTAATGTCATAGGTCAAAACCTCCATTAACCACCTTCGCTATTCACCGGCCTTACTTAACTGAATACCAATATCAAGTACTTTCTACCCTCTGATCTAGCGACACACTTCCACTTTCAAAACTTTCATCACTCTTAATTACAACCTTTCCCTACGACCTAGAGATTCATAGCCTTCATGCATGACACACAAACATTTAAACTTTTGACACGTTTGAAAATTTAGAGGATACTACATTATGAAGCAACTTGAATGGACACGACCCAACACTGACTTAGCCATGTGCAACGATTTCAAGAATCGTTCAACCTCAACTTCACGACAAATTTCTCTTCACCACACCCCCCAATATCAGTGTTGGCACATTTAAAAATATTTCCGATGAACTTTACACACACAATTTACAAAATACTACAAAATTGCTTACACTGAGCGTGTCAAACGACTCTCACCCTTGTTGATATGACAATACATGCCTGTATCAAACTTACTTATAAATTCATGCGATCAAATGCGGTTTTGATTTTCATAACCAAAAGTCAACTGATTTATAAAGAGGTATATAATATTTCCTCCAGATCAAAAATCGAAATTTATCACTCAAAGCCAAAAACTTGTCTTTTCAATTCAAACACATATTTGCACGCATCGATGCATTTTTAAAACAATTACATCGTAAGACACACACACGCCAAAATATCTGACATGATGGACATCAACAATTTGTTCAAAATATAATGCATGAGACTCACTTGACATTGAAGGCTATTCACTCTAATAAGGTCAAATGTTTACATTCACTATAATTTATCCCAGACTACTTGCTTCCGATCAACCAATCTGAGTCCTCTACCGTGCCACAACCTCTGGCACCATCGTCTTCTAATAACATTGGTAGTCCAACAACTAGTCGCCACCGTGACTATTGATTCACCCTCTAGCGGTAACTCACTTCCATCTGATCCTCACTACCTATTATCAGTCAACACTGATATCTTCTCTCAATCACCCCTTAAACTAAGTACAACTTTAGAAGCCTCCATTCTTTCCTTCGATTCTTGGATTAACGCTCTCCTGTTACTCACTAATCAACATACCACTCTACTAGACCAAAGACTCCCTTGATGCGAAAGTCCACTTCCTACCATCATTCTATTCCTTATGGACTCAGGAGGTCCTTTCTCAACGAAATATCTACATCCCACACGATAGGCATCATAAAAGGTATTAACCTTACTACCAAAAACGAACTTCCACCCCCCGCTAGACTAAAACTATCAATCTATGGATAGAACTCTCTACCCTGAACCACACTCAACAATAGTAATTGAGTATGCCCATGCACCTGTAAATTCATAATGGCATTGGCCAGATGCGCTTCTGAATTTACCTTACATGAGGGTACTCACTATTGTTATCTTGCCTCACAATTGTAACACCCTGGATTTTCATTATATGTATCGTTGTAAATCTTGTGTTTAACTCTTGTCGTTATCACCGTTATTAGTTTATCGTTCGCATGCATGGTTTTCGGTGAAAATGTGAACTTCCAGTGAGTTTCGCGACTTCCTCGCGACTTGGAGTCGCGACATAAGTCGCGATGTCCACTGTTGATTATGGGTTTACGAGCTTCGCGACTTGCATGAGAGGGGTAGTCGCGGCATTAGTCGCGAAAGCCTCTGTTGGTTTTAGGGTTTTATGGAACGGGCGAGTTATGCCGCGAGTTGAGGTCGCGGTATAACCCGCGAAAGACCCTGGCCGACTTAAGGGTTTCAGTTTCCCAAAGATCTCATTCTCTCAATCTCAAAATCTCTCTCTCCTCTCTCTCTAAATCGTTTCTCTCTCTCTCTAGAGTTTGGTAGTTAATATTTGGTGTTCGATCCGAGGTTTCGGTGTTTTAAGCTTCACCTCTACGTCGTGATTGTTATCTGGTTTTCCGGGTTTTATCCTAAAACCTACTGGTGAGTTCCTACTATCATTTTAAACTTTATACATATCAAAAGTTACCTTTTGGAACTCCTATATATCTCAATGGTTTCAGATTTAAGTTTTCTACATATTTGATATAACTTGAGTTTTGGGAGATTTTAGGGTTCCTGATCATTGTGTTTACTAAAATGATGGATCTTATCTTAATGTAGTAAAATGATGTTTTACTTGTACATTATGTGGATATATAAAAAGAATGTTTAAGAACTCATTTTAATGATTTTCATTCTTACCAGAAGTTGAACTGGAAATGACATTTGTTTATAAAATGTGTTTATACCATATGTTTATTTATGGTTGGTCACATATGTTGTTGTGACGAGTCTGTACCATTACAAGTGGATCCCTAGGTTTTGAGTCGACTGTATTGTTGGGATGTCACATTCCCCATTTTGTAGCTATGGATGCATATGATCCTCGGGGGCAACTTGGTACGGTTATGTGAGGTCGGATACTAGCCATGGTTCATAGTGATCCTAGTGAAGGAGTATACATTGGTTTTGCTTGGGGCTAGATCTCACGTTGTAGCACGGACTTATGTGTTCGTATCCTTGGATTCCAATTATTTAGCTCATAACTCGGATTTTGGCTTACTTTGTGTTACGCCACAATCCTTGGTAAAATGTTTTATCGTTGGTCATTTGATAACATGTTTATAACGAAAAAGCCCGGTTGTGGCAAAGGTTTCAATTGTAAGATTAAACCTCTTTGAAAATATTATCTTATGATACAAATGTTTATATCTTTTGAACTTTATAAACTGTATGTTCTCACCAGGCTTTAAGTTTGACACTTTTTCTCAAATGATATGTATAACAGGTTTCCCTTAGCGGTGGGATGCACTGGGTTTTGAGAGACGAGTTGGGTCTCGAGGCATTTTGAGATGACTAAAGTGTTGATAGTTGGGCATTGTTAAGTCCCATTCTTTTGATGAATTTTGTATTGTCAACTAGAGTAATCTAGATACTTATGTTTAGATTAGTTTGTTGATGAATTCTAAATCCGTACAGGTTTTTGTAAAGTCTTAAGGACTGATACACTTTTTGAGAAGTTTATAGCAATACAGATGTCATATTGCCTTATTTATGAAGTTTTAAATTACTCTGAATTTTAGGACGTTACAACAATGATCAAGGTTTTTTTTTTCTTAAAGGCTTCCTATATCTTAGTTGTGTCCATCTACTCCACAGTTTAAGTTTAGGCCCATCCGGTCACCTAAATCCCTTAAACTATGGCTTTGATACCAACTGTAACAACCCAACCCGCACGACAAGAGACATAACCAACTTTAATAAATAATAAAGCCAAACGGCCCAATACAACATCCATAATACAAGGTTTGCGGAAAGACAACCTAGTACACAACTGAGAATACATTGCCAAGGATCTATAATAGAGTTCCTCTCATTCAGCTCCAGCTCGCAACTTCTCTTAAATACTTATTCGCTTCTCCTACTGTCACTCTTTACCTGAAAAAGGGTTTTAGATTTGAAAATAGAGAGGGTTAGACCGAAAGGTCTAGTGAGTCCCTCCTAACAACACTTTAAAATCCAATAATCATGAATAAATATTCGATAAATAGCTCAATTTAACTTTATCAAAACTTCACACTTTCATCAAACACTTTGGCTCACACTACCGTCACCCGCAAGTAACGGTGTGTCTGGATCACACTGCCTTATTTGGGACACACCCCCCAATGGCATAAACGGAACACCCCCCCCCGGTATGAGCACAGACTGAACACACCCCCCGACTTTGAGCACAAAGCAAATAAATCAATGTATGCATACATTTCTACTGATAAATAACAAAAACACATATCACAGGCATTTTAACAATTCTCACATATCAAATAAGCATTCGTAAGAAAGAATCTTATTTAAACTTGCATACAAAACAATTGTCTTTAATCTTTAAAATTTAGTTTAAAGAAAAACTCACCTGGTGTCATTAGCTTAAATCTCGCGCTTACTCTTACAATTCGGTCCAAAACCTATAAAGGAAACATTGACCGATGAACTCCCAAATCAATCTACTTTATAATCCGAACTGAACCTATAATAAGGCATCGCCCGGTAAATTCCGATACTCTCTATTTAAACGAAGTTTGACTTTAACCCCCCCCCCCACTCAACGTTATCTATATTTTAACCGAACTTAACTCGCTAAATCTTTCTTGACTTAAAAATTTGAATACTTGACATAAATCTTAATAAAATGAAATGGGCCATTATTACCATACCAAACTCAACAAACCAATTAAAGTCTCCAAAAGAATTATGGCCCAACAATTACATTTAAGTCCATTTAACTGTTAAGTGGGCTTCAGCCCAGATGATGAGACCGGGGACCGGGGCCAAGAGGCCGACCGATGTCGCTTCCAATGACCGGGGCCTCCCCCCAGGAGCGCCGACCGGTGCCAAACCGTGACTGGGGTCTCCCCCTTTACACATCGACCGGGGCCTGACCAAAAAGGGTCGCCCGGTGCTTCGGGAGCCGGTGACCGGAGTCACTGGTTCGATACGAATGAACCCCAGAGACTCGATATTCGAGTGCCACGATTATAGTCCAGAAATTAACAACAATCTAACTCCATAACGATGCAGAACCCAATTCCAACAACCAATCTCTCAAACACGCAAACAATTCTGTAAAGATTTCCAATAACCTAAACCCAGAATATCCCAATCTTCTGTGAACTTTCAATAATGATCTAAACCCAATAAAATTCAAGATAACATGTCAGACCTTTGATAAAAAGAGAAACAGGATTGGGTCTTACCTTGGGAGATTAATGAGCACCGAGAAATCAGTCCTCCGCTTTCCTCCGATCGTCTCCTTTAGATTCTCTCTCTCTCTCGCTCTTTCTTCAGTAATGACGGTCGCCAACGAATACACACCTGATCCTAGGGTTAAATCCCTATTATTTCTCTTTTTCACATTATACCCTTCATTTATCAACCTTCTGCCAAGAATACCTAATAATCCAAGTTATTTTTCAGGTAAGGTTATCACAGACTGTGGCTCTATCCGGACTTCACCCCGGCCGTGGCTACTGAGTTTGCTTCCCTGGTCGTGTCCTATCGGGTTGCTTCCCGGGCCTTGGTGGTAACGGTCATTACATCTTACCTTCTCACCTGAACTCTTCTTCTTACACGATCCTTCGTCTATTACTGAAATACTATAAAGTTATTCTTGCTGCTTGAAATCCTGATTAATTTTTGAGGTAACATATAACATTAAAGTTTTTAGTTACTCTTATAACAGTAATCAAATGACGACCAAAAAAATGTTGATGATCATAAGAACCAATCTCAATCAGCCAAGGGTTTTAATTAAATGTCATTAAAAATGGTGCCATTTTTTGTAATTATTTGTGAAAGTCATGTCTAATCTCACATCTAATTAGAAAGTTACAGGGCAAACTTGTAATTTGAGAACAATATCACAATCTAAACTCGCTAAATCTCCATCCATCCTCCATTGTCTCAGATCTTACAACTTCTACCCCCACATATCTCAATGGGATGCATCTCCATCCACCACCACCACCACTACCAAAAATTCGTCGCCGCTAATCAGTATGCTTCTTTTTATAATAACAATGAGGTACTCGCTAATGTGCAGACCCATTTTGTTTTCGAATAACCATACACCATGGAGAAGGTGACTGCCCATTTCGATGTCGACCCAGATTGAAGTCCTATGTTTATCGCTCCTTCGACCACAATCATTATCAGATGGTCAATGATCCATCTCTCGATGGTTTCATCCGATGGGGTGTTGCCGACATCTAGGGTGCATTCCATTTGAGTTGGGGATTTTGATTTGGGTATCGTCGACATCTATGTTTTTTTTTATTTTATTTTAAAATTTTGATGATATTTTGTTTTTTTCCCTTTTCCATCTGACGAACAATATGTTTTTTTTTAAATTATTTAGGTCGGTATAGATTACAGATGTTAATGGCCAGGTCTTCATAATCATCTTACTTGTGTTACAGATGCAACCACTTCTTCACCGTTCCAACTTTCTAGCAAGATTCATCTTTATTTTGCCCTGATTGCAACGATAGATTCATAGAGGAGATCGAGAGCCACGTATGGTTACCGAAAACCACACCCACGTAGTCTCGCTGAAGATGTTTTCCGGCTGCAAGGTTAAATTAGGAGGTTTAACATTTGTCTATAGATTTAGGGTTGTTTGTTTCTCAAAATTGTGTTCGGTTTCATGGGGCGAAATAACATATATAAGAAAATTGTGTTTGATTTTATGAGATGAAATTGCTAAGATATTCATTTATGGTGCGTTTGGTACTCAAACTAGATGTGACAAGACATGACATGACATGACTGGTAAAGTAACCAATTTACCATAATGAGTTGTTTATATTTTTTCTATATTTTGATTAATTTATGCAATTTATTAAACATTATAATAAAATAAATATTTTTTATAACAAAATATATCGATAGAAAGTTTTTGTCAAGACGATTTAACTGTTACTAGGGATGAGCATCGGACGGGTCAGGTCGGGGCCCAAAACCTAGAACCCGATCGAATATCGGGTGGTGGATAAGAGAACTGAAATCTGATCGAATGCACTTCGGGTATATCGGGTTTCGGGTGGTCGGGTCTCGGATAATTTCGGGTCAGGTCTTCGGGTGGGTTGGAGACTAATCCTGTCGTGGGTATATACTCTCTCCTGCTCTCATCACAAACCCTAAATTTCTCAAAATTTTCCCACTTTTGATCACTCTCTCCTCCCCTCTCCACCAAACTTTCATCAACCACATTCTCAAGCAAACTCGTGTCGTAATCCCCAATCACAAAGTCATTCGTCATTGCTCCATTCTCGTCCACAATCCATTTTCCGACAATGACGGTGAGACTGCGTTAGGTGGTGGAGTGGGGGAATTGTTGGTAGTAGAATTGAATGCCACGCGGACGGTTGTGGTGGCGTTGGAGATCGAGGAGGAGGAGAAGGGTAGGGAGAGTTGTTGAGAGTAAGTGGTGTTGGAGGAAAAGTGTTTGACGACAAAGAAGAGGGAGAGGGAGAAGAAGGCAAGGATTAGGAAAAGGGTTGGAGTCCTGCGTTGGTCGGACAACAGAGGTCAGAGAGAATAAATTCGGGTCATCGGACGGGTCGGGTGGGGGATTTGGATACCCACCCCGATCCATAATATGATTAATATCCGAGAATAAGTTCGGGTTCGGGGGTTCTGGGGTTCAGGGAGTCGGGTTTTCAGGTGGGGGATTTTCGGGTTATTCGGGTGATCGGGTCGGTCTGGTTTTGCTCACCCCTAATTGTTACCAAAATATGAAGTTATGTAATTTCTATTTTTTATTTTATACATTTTCTATGTTATGTTTTTATCATTAATATTTAATAAATTACACAAGTTAACCAAAATATAAAAAATATATGAAAGGAATACTTAGAGGATAGTAAAGTGAAAGTTTAAAAATAATAAAATTTAAAAAATAAATAAAATATAAAGAATGCGGCATATTTGAGGATTTAGAATGGAATTAAGTTTCATTTTCATGGTATGTTGGTAAAATATAGACTTGTTTCACTTTCTTCCTTGGGGTTGGGTGGAACATGCCTATTACACTTTGTTCAATTCTGTTTATGTATGTTTCATATAGAAGTCATGCTAAACTCGAAACATTGATCTCCTATCCTGTCAAATATACCAAATGCACCAGACTCGACTTTTATAGATGTGTTTATTAGGGGTGAGCAAAGGCGGGTATCTGCCCAAAATTCCCGTAATTGGTCCCGGAACCGGAACCAGATGTTCCTGGAATGAAGGAACTGGAACCCGTTACACCGATTCTTTTTATTTGGGAACCAGTCCCGAGACTGCCGGTTTCGGTTGCAGTATCGGGTACCCGATGTCTAATTTTTTATTTTATTTTTATCATTCATATTATGAAAAAATAAATATTAATTTATTACAAAGTCCTAACGTAAAGAAATAAATACTACAAACGTGAAAACTAATACGATAAAAATTAAAAACTGATAAAAAAATACAAACGATGCTTACAAAACAAATAAATATTATAAACGGTGTTTTCAAAATAAATAAATATTACAAACGGTGCTCCAAAACAAACCACGTCATTAAAATTAGTTGATAATAAATACTACAAGCAGTGCTTATTTAAAAGGTGGTTTATTAAATTTTTATAAATAAATAAAAATATATTTTATTAAAAAAATAGCGGATTCTCGTTGGTTCCGGTTCTGGGTACCCAGCGGGACCGGGTACCCGGTCCTAACGTGTAACCAGTTGTTAATGGTTCCAAAAAAATGAGAACTGGAATCGGTTCCGATTGGTTCCATATTTTATGAACCGAAACCAAACACATCAGTTCTGGTTCCAAAACCGGCAGTTTCGAAACGGATCTGATTCTAAAGTCGGATACTCGCTTCCGATGCTCACCCGAAACGTCTGTCGGTTGGAATACTTTATATGGAAAAAGTATTTGATTTGGATTTTAAAATTTGTACCTTTAATTTATAAACTAAATAAAAATGAAATAAATTAAAGAAAAATTATAAAGGTGACACGTCATCAGTCTCTATCTTTAAGGATTGGTCCCATTACTTTAACCAGTCTCCTATGATCCGGACAGAAATGTTAATGTCAACGTGTCAAACTAATTGTTTTGTGGGCCCCATAGTTGCCACGTCACCTTTGAGAAAAAGATACTCTACTAGAAATATATCATTTATTAATTTTTTAGTTACTTTTAAGAAAACTAACAAAAGTAGTCAATCTCTACAATCAATTTCATCTTTTAGTTACTTTTGAAATCAAATAATCATTTTAATTATAGTTTATTTTCAGGGGCGTAGCCAAAAATTTGTATTGAGGGAACACCATATAAAATAAAATAAAAATCAACATTTTGAAAACTATAAAAATAACGATATTATATTGATGATATTTGGCTTTTACAAATTTAATAAAGACCTCGACGAGCTTTCATTTTCTGAAGCTTATCTACGATATTTTGGTTATCAATGTCCCTAAAAACCTCTTTTTCAATATAAGTAACCAAGCAATCCTTAATCCAATAGTTCAATAACAGAGTACTCCATTTTTTTATTGAAGTAACCAAGTACTCCATCTTGTGATTTGTTAACGAAAACCATTACTATTTACTAATCTATACATACATACACACACACACATATATATATATATATATATAAAAGCAAAACCTATAGGTGCTCATGTGGAATAATGAGAAGACTTCATTCTCATTTTTCTTTTTTTCTCATAGTTTTGAATTCTTTTTAAAAAAAACATTTTTCTTCAATTTATCTCTTTTGCTAATTTTTCATTAATGGATATTAATTAACTATTTATGAATTACATTTAATTACAAAACCATTCAGGGACATCCTCCTCCAATTCATGGTATTTCTCTTTTCTTCTACATCTCTCTATGTCCATTTATCAATGTCTTCGTCGATAGGGTTTGATAAACGATTAACGTTTTCTTTTTTCTACTCAGTCTCCGTCTTCGTCTTTGCTGCTTGGATTTTGGTTTCTTTTGTATAATTACATACAGAAAATGCATAAACAACGGATTTTTTTTTTGAAAAATTTAATTTGGTGATTATTGATTTTCTGGGCTAAGCATGAGTTCTGTTTGTTAGTGGGTAACTAAGAGTTTTAATGTAAGTAGTGTGTTTGTTCTCGAAAATGTTTGGGAAAAATGGACATAGTGGGCATAAGATATTACTATGAGGGATTGATAAATAAAATGGGTTTTTAATATATTCTTTAATTTTAAATTGTTGGCCCAATCGGTGATATAGATGTCGGCTAATAAAATTTACGATTTGACATTTGGATGATTGGATTTAGAAAATGTAAAGTGTTACACTTTTAGAATATTTATCATTGTCAAACTATGTTTTTGGAAGAAATGTATTTTGCTTGAGGATGCCCTTTTTTTTGTAATTGTTGTTTTTTGTTTGAAATAAAATACTTTTGGGGGAGTATATTCTTTTATCCAAAAAAATATCACATCAAAACATTATTTTGTTTAATTAAATAAACAAAAGAATGTATAAAGTTTCATTTTGTTTCTAAGACATTAATTTTATGAATGAAAAATATCTTGTGTTTATTTATAATCTTTCAAACCAACAAAGTTCACATTATGATGGAGATTAAATCGATCGTCGAATATCTATCTATGAGTAAGAAACCTAATAAATTTCATATTTAAAAATCTAATCATAAAAATAATTTACATCTAAAACATTTTTAGTACATTCATTATTTTATATTATATTTTATTAGTTAATTAACAAAATATGTTTCTTATATCGTAATTTAATATATTTCATGATAAAAAAATATTGTTATTGTGCAACGCGCGGTTCATACACTAGTTACTATCAAAATATCAATACTTGCAACTTGCAAGCAAGTGTAGTTTAAGCAGGTGTGTTTTTAATTTTCAACTTTCAAGTAGGTGTAGTTTTGCAAGCAGGTCTGCAGGTGTAGACATGTAGTTTCAAACTTTCAATTTTCAATACCATTTGCAAATTGAAACATCTAATAGGATAAAGCTTCTAATATTGGAATTAACACTATGATTACCCATGGGTTAATCTTAAACTTAATTTATACCATCTTAAACAAAACATAAAGTTGAAGCTCTAACCCTAACCTATAAAATTGGAGAGTTCAGAAGGATGAGTGGTCGGGGAGAAAGGGTATGGTCTCCGGTTTGCCGTCGGTGGGTGAGAAGTGGACCTGCAGGTTGCTGCTGTCCAAGATGGGGAGATGGTCAGCGGCAGGTCGTGTTGTAATCGTGAAGGAGGGATCGATTTACTTTTATCGTGCATTATAATTTGTAAATCAGCAAGTGTTTATGAGAGGTGAGTTGATTTTAGGGAGGGCCCAATTATATATTTTATGGGCTTTCATGTACTGATTATTGATGGGCTATGCATATCAGGAAAAGGAAAAATAAAAGTCGAGGGGGATCACAGGTCCCTCCTGGTCTATCGTGGATTCGCCACTGTTTATGCTAATGCCTTACGCATTTAAATAAAAACCTATTTTCAGATTAAAATAAAATAAAAATATTTTTCTACACAAATTCCCCAAGTGAATATAGATCTTTACGCAAATTTGCTTAAAGATTTTTTTTCTTTTTTTTCAAATATTAAAATCGAGTTTACGAAAATGCCTTAATGCGTTTGCAGAAACTTTGGGTAAAACCGAAATTTAATTAAAAAAGTGGCTAAAAATGAATTTAGTTGAGAAGATTGACTATTTTTGGTCAATATCCCCATCTTTTATCTATCTAATGGAATCCAACAAAATCCTCCAAAAGGAAAAAAGTAAAGTTTTTGACTTTTTGTCCAACTTTTTGTTCAATTATTACTTCTAAGGGTAGGTTTGGTTTGCGGAATTTAGAATTAGATTCAATTTTGATCTCACATTTGGTTTAAATGAATGTTCGAATTAAAGTCCACTGATTTCAATGAAGTCCCACAAAAATGAGATTTAGAAATCTCATGTGGGTAGTTGTATTTCACGAGATTTAATAGGATTTGTTTATGATAATATCTTAAATTATGTTAAAAACACTAATTTTGTAATAACTAATTTATAAAAGGGAAAAGTTCAAAAAAACCCAACGGACTTTAGGGTTTGGAGTGGTTAAGTCCCTGGACATTTTTTTTGAACAAATAAGTCATTAGACATTTCAAAACCTGTTAAATAAATCATTGGACTTTTGATAACCTGTTGAATACATCCTTATTACTTAAAAAATGTAACTTGCAACCTACATAGCAGGTAAAACTACAAATTAAAAAGACATGCCACCTACTTTATCCGTCTATAAACTAAAAATGGGGAGATTAAAAGAAATAAGTCAATCTCATCAACCAAGTTCATTTTTAACTACTTTTCAAAGCTTTTTTTTTCTTTCTAAAATAGTTAAAAGTTTGGGAATAATATTTTTTTTTGTGTAAGAATTGTTTTTTTCCAAAAAATAAAATAAAAAACATCTTTACATAGAAAATTTTACATATAAAGATTCATTTTCTGCTTATAATTTTAGAAAAAAAATTATAATTTGCATCTTTATAAAGTTATAATTAGTTATTTAATTTATTTTATATTCATTACCTTTTCATTTTTATTATATTAACACACATAATCATATATTAACTAAAATATATCAAAAAAATTAGTTCTATATTATTCAATATCATAAATACGTAATAACCCGGTTAAAAGTTTGAAATCTCAAAGTTTGGGTGGTGAGTGGTCAAATCCATGTTTGAGAGGGGCCTAAGTGTAAATATATATATATATATATATATATATATATATATATATATATTTTTTTTTTTAAAAGGTTTAACCTAGAGCCTTGGACCATTTTTCTGGGAGACGGCTGAGGATTTTGGGGAAGTAAACAAATTGAAGTTAAGGGGAAATCAAAGAAGGATTGCTAAAGGTTTTCTCTCAAGGTAACACTTCTGAATTCATCTCTTCCTTTCCATTTCTTTTCCTTTTTGGTTGAGGTGCCCTTGTTGTTTGGGTGAAATCTGATAGAATAAAGATTTGATTAGAATGGTTTTTGGTTCTGCATCTGTTTCGTCCCAGGGGAGTTCTTTTCTTTGGTTTGAGTTTTGAGGAGTTTGATCGATGTGCTAAGCTTAGGAGGTAATCGGGTTAAAATGAATGAACTAATCGGTCTGTGTGTCTGGGAGTTCGAGAACTCCAAATCGCCTCCGGCCGATTGTTGTTTTGGTCGAAAGCGTTATCGGTCTAAGGGAAATCTTCGGTCGAATGGAAACCTTCGGTCAAAGAGAAATCTTCGGTCGAATGGAAATCTTCGGTCGAATGGAAACCTCCGGTCGAATGGAAACCTCCGGTCGAATAGAAACCTCCGGTCAAAGGGAAACCTCCGGTCAAAGGTTTTATTTGGGTTGGTCGTGGTTATGTAGCAGGTCCGGTCAAATGATGAAATTTCTTTTCTAAGAAAGTGGGCCGAAGCCCACGTGGAGTTAAATTGAAATTTTGGTCCACTTAGTTGATTTGTTGGTGATGGCCTTGATTTAGAGTCAGGCCCATTTTACTAAGAATTGTTAGAGTTATTTGTCTCACATGTTTAAAGGTGAAAGCGGAGCATCAAAGGCCGTACGGGAATCTACAGCCGTTAGAAATACCGGTATGGAAGTGGGACAGTATAACCATGGACTTCGTGACGGGTCTACCGCGATCGCCGAAGGGGCACGATGCTATTTGGGTGATAGTGGATCGACTCACCAAATCTGCACACTTCCTACCGATCAAGGAGACGTATCCGTTAGAAAAGTTAGCTAAGTTGTATGTTGATGAGATCGTATCCAGACACGGCGTGCCGACTTCAATTGTGTCAGATCGCGATGCTCGTTTTACGTCAATGTTTTGGAAAAGCTTCCAAAGAGAGTTGGGATCACAGCTTAAGTTAAGTACCGCGTATCACCCTCAGACAGATGGGCAGAGTGAAAGAACTATTCAAACATTAGAAGACATGCTCCGAGCATGTGTGATCGATTTCAAGGGTTCGTGGGAGACTCACTTACCTCTAATAGAGTTCTCCTACAACAATAGTTATCACGCCAGTATCCAAGCTGCTCCGTTTGAAGCGTTGTATGGGCGGAAATGTACAACACCTTTGTGTTGGAATGAAGTGGGTGAGAAGCAGTTAATCGGACCAGAGATCGTGCAGGTGACGGCTGACAAAGTTAATCAAATTCGAGAGCGATTGAAGATGGCCCAAGATCGTCAGAAAGCGTATGCAAATAAACGAAGGAAACCCATCGAATTTCAATTAGGAGATATGGTGATGCTAAAAGTTTCACCATGGAAGGGAGTAATTCGCTTCGGTAAAAAGGGCAAGTTGAGACCAAGGTATGTAGGACCTTTTCCGATAACGAAGCGTGTGGGAGAGGTAGCTTATGAGTTGGACCTACCGGCGAATTTGCAAGAAGTTCACCCTGTTTTCCATGTGTCCAATCTGAACAAGTGTTTAGCAGAAAGTGACGTTGCGATACCGTTAGAAGATGTCCAAATAGATGAAAGGATGAGCTTTGTTGAGGAACCTGTAGCGATTTTGGATCGTCAAGTGAAAAAGTTAAGAAACAAGGAAATTTCCCTGGTAAAGGTTCAATGGCAGTTCCACAGAGGTCAGGAAGCGACTTGGGAGCTAGAGTCGATTATGAAAGAGCAATACCCTAGTTTATTCGACGAAGGAATTCCGGGGACGGAATTCTTTTGAGGGGGGGATATTGTAATAACCCAGTTAAAAGTTTGAAATCTCAAAGTTTGGGTGGTGAGTGGTCAAATCCATGTTTGAGAGGGGCCTAAGTGTAAATATATATATATATATATTTTTTTTAAAAGGTTTAACCTAGAGCCTTGGACCATTTTTCTGGGAGACGGCTGAGGATTTTGGGGAAGTAAACAAATTGAAGTTAAGGGGAAATCAAAGAAGGATTGCTAAAGGTTTTCTCTCAAGGTAACACTTCTGAATTCATCTCTTCCTTTCCATTTCTTTTCCTTTTTGGTTGAGGTGCCCTTGTTGTTTGGGTGAAATCTGATAGAATAAAGATTTGATTAGAATGGTTTTTGGTTCTGCATCTGTTTCGTCCCAGGGGAGTTCTTTTCTTTGGTTTGAGTTTTGAGGAGTTTGATCGATGTGCTAAGCTTAGGAGGTAATCGGGTTAAAATGAATGAACTAATCGGTCTGTGTGTCTGGGAGTTCGAGAACTCCAAATCGCCTCCGGCCGATTGTTGTTTTGGTCGAAAGCGTTATCGGTCTAAGGGAAATCTTCGGTCGAATGGAAACCTTCGGTCAAAGAGAAATCTTCGGTCGAATGGAAATCTTCGGTCGAATGGAAACCTCCGGTCGAATGGAAACCTCCGGTCGAATAGAAACCTCCGGTCAAAGGGAAACCTCCGGCCAAAGGTTTTATTTGGGTTGGTCGTGGTTATGTAGCAGGTCCGGTCAAATGATGAAATTTCTTTTCTAAGAAAGTGGGCCGAAGCCCACGTGGAGTTAAATTGAAATTTTGGTCCACTTAGTTGATTTGTTGGTGATGGCCTTGATTTAGAGTCATGCCCATTTTACTAAGAATTGTTAGAGTTATTTAATTTATTTAAATTATTAAACCATTTAAGGATTTTGGTATTTTGTCTCTAGTTAAATTTAACGGGTTAAGTTCGGTTAAAGATTAGATGATGTTGGGATGAGGGTGTTAAAGTCAAACTTCGCTAAAATAGAACGTATTGGAATTTACCGGATGATGCCTTGTTTTATAGGTTCGGTTCGGATTATAGAGTAGACGTAGCTTTTAAAGCAAAGGACTTCAGGTGAGTTTTTCTAAACTAAACCTTTTAATGATGAAAGCATGTGAAGTTTATTTTCTTAAACTTTGATCTATTATAATGGCATGATTCTTTTAACTGATCAAGTGTGTTATAAATTATTGATGACTATATGTATGCATACATTAATTGTGGGTTACGTGACCTAAGTCGGGGAGTGTGGCCCGCCTACTCGCGTCGGGGAGTGTGGCCCGTTTATGTCGTTGGAGGTGTGTCCCAACATTAAGGCAGCGTGAGTTAGACACATCGTCTTGAACGGTCGTGTGGTCCGTAACGTGTTCTCTGTAAATGCTATTATTAATTGATGTCTCAAATTCTGGAAAGTATATCTTGTTGCTTATATGTTAGAGGGAACTCACTAGACCCATGGTCTAACCCTCGCTCTTTCAAATCTAAATAAATCTTTTCAGGCCGTCGTGGTTTAGGTGGTGCACCTAAAGGCATGGAGAAGGTCTAGCGGGGAGGAATAGAAGACCGTCATTTTTGCCATTTATTTTAGACATCTCAGTTGTGTAGGTTGAATTGTTTTATTTTAAACCTTGATTTAGTTATTGTTGAACTTGGGACCCCTCTTTGTTAGATCAGTACTTTATGGTGGTGCTTTATCGTTAAAGTTTAAATCTGTGGTTGTTTCCTTTTGTTTGGGTTGTTACAATTGGTATCAAAGCCATAGTTTAAGGGATCTAGGCGACCAGACGGGCTTAGACTTAAACTTAGAAAGCAAATCACAACTGGGATGATAGGATGACCGTAGGAGATTGAGTGATAGAGTAGTGAGGACTAACATGTAAGGTAAATTTGAAATTACATCTGGCCAGTGTAATTATAAATTTACAGGTACATGTGCGTGCTTAACTTGCTTTATTGCTTTGGGGGTTACTTTAATGGGGTTTGTTTGATGTTTTATTTGTAGCTATGTCGGAAAGAGTTACTAGAAGCAGATCGGTGCCAGCAGTAGAGATGGCACCGGTTAACGAGGTGGTTGAGGATGGACCTGTTGCTCCTCCTCATGCAGCTGCTACGAGAGGAAAGGGTCGCGGTCGACCTAAAGGGAAGACGGCTAAGAAAGCAACTACGCTTGTGAAGGAACCAACTGCTGGAACTCGCGGGGGAAAAGCAACCCGTGTTGTTCGTCGGGCCAAGAGTGCAGAGCCTAGACCTGAACAAGAAACTTCCCTCCAGGAGAGTTCGTCTTCGGTTAGGGGTCGGAGGCAGGCTCGGAACCGTGGTGGGGGTCGAACTCAAGGATTCGTTACACAAGAAACCTTTGCCGCTGAAATGGGGAAGCTACAGGAGACTCTGAATGCCTTGTTGGCTCAGCGAACGGAGGAAGTCTCAGTAGACAAGGATAAGAGTGGGGGCAAGGAAGTGAATGAAATCTCTGATTCGCCAGTGACAGTAGTGGGAAGTCACTCACAATCGACACCTGCAGAGTCGACCAAAACGGTAGTGGAGAGGGGGTGTAGCTTCAAAGAATTTGCGGCCTGCAAACCCCCTACTTACAAGGGAGAATGTGATCCGGTGTCGGCAATGAGGTGGATAAAGGGGATTGAATTGGCATTCGACACCAGCAAGTGTGCTGAAGGGGACAGGGTTGTGTACGCTTTGTCTATGCTGAAAGATGAAGCAGTGATGTGGTGGGACGTGGAGTCGGGAGGACAAGGTTCAGCCGTGGCTAGAGAAATGTCGTGGATGGAGTTTGTAAGAAGGTTTAGGACGCAATTTTACCCGTTGGCGGCGGTTAAGAAGTTGGAGGAAGAATTTTTGAGTTTGGAACAGAAGGAAATGACGGTTAGGGAGTATACGACCAAATTTATCGAGAAATCTCGATTTGCTGAAATTTATGTGCCTAACGAGGAAAGGCGAGTAGAGCGTTTCATATACGGATTAAGGGGTAATATTCGGGAGTTCGTCGCAAACAAAGAACCAGCAACATTTCAGGCAGCCGTGAACGCAGCTGAGTTAAGAGAGAAAGAGAAGAACCGTCAGGCCACCGAGAGAAGTGGAGACAAACGAAAGTGGGAGGGGTCTAACCGTGATTTCAAGTCATTTAAATCGGCAAGACCTGACCACCGTGTTAGCCCGAAGTTTGAGAATAAACCATGCGGCAAGTGTAGTCGGATTCACAAAGGAGAGTGTCTGGTGAATCGAGAAGGGTGTTTTAAATGTGGGAAAACTGGGCATGTGGCTCGAGACTGCCGCGGGTCGAGAACGTGTTATCAGTGTGGGTCTCCTGATCATATTAGGACTGAATGCCCTCAGCTGAAGAAGGGAACTACTGGAGTATTCGGGGATAAAGGGGTCGAGAAGAAGGTTGAACCAGCTCGGGCGAGAGCAAGGGCTTTTAACATGACAGCTGAGGAGGCGGTGGAGACGCCAGATGTGGTAACAGGTACTTTTCCCATAGACTCGATTTTTGCTAAAGTGTTGTTTGATTCGGGTGCAAACCGTTCGTTTGTGTCACCGAACTTTGTGCACAAACTGCGAGTGAAACCCAAGAAGCTTAGTCAAGGGTTTGAAGTAGAAGTAGCCGATGATAGTCGAGTCTTAGTGGGAGAAGTATACGATGGGTGTATTATAGACATAGACGGTCATACCTTTCCATTGCGGTTATATCCAATGGGTATGGGGTAATTTGACGTTATTGTAGGGATGGATTGGTTAGCATCCAATGATGCTAATATTGTTTGTAATAAGAAGCTAATCCGGATAGCTTTGCCGGATCTGAAGGAAGTTATAGTCTATGGGGATCGTCGGGATAGAAAGTCGTGCTTGATCTCGATGATCAAGGCTAGACGTTGCTTAGTGAAAGGGTGTGTGGGGTTTTTAGCATACGTAGTGGACGCTAAAAAAGAGAAGAAAAGTTTTGACTCCATTCCGATAGTGTGTGAATATCCGGAGGTGTTTCCGGAAGACTTAACCGCTCTGCCACCGGATAGGCAAGTGGAGTTCAGGATAGATTTGGCACCGGGAGCGGCGCCAATTGCAAGAGCTCCTTATCGTCTGGCTCCGGCTGAAATGAAGGAGATGATGACCCAATTGAAGGAACTGTTAGATAAAGGTTTCATCCGACCCAGCACGTCGCCGTGGGGAGCACCGGTACTTTTCGTCAGAAGAAGGACGGGTCGATGAGAATGTGTATAGATTACCGAGAGCTCAACAAGTTAACAGTAAAGAATAGGTATCCGCTTCCTAGGATTGATGATCTTTTCGATCAGTTGCAGGGAGCGAGTTACTTCTCGAAGATAGATCTGCGATCGGGTTATCATCAGTTGAAGGTTCGGGAGGAGGATGTACCCAAGACTGCCTTCCGCACGAGGTATGGACACTTCGAATTTCTAGTCATGCCATTTGGGCTGACAAATGCACCGGCAGCATTCATGGATCTGATGAATAGGGTATGCAGTCCTTTCTTGGACAAGTGTGTCATTGTTTTCATTGATGACATATTGATCTATTCACGATCCATGCAAGATCATGGAATGCATCTACGAGCTGTGTTAGAATTGTTTAAACGAGAAAAGTTGTACGCCAAATTCTCGAAGTGCGAATTTTGGCTAAGAAAAGTGCAATTCCTAGGTCATGTGGTGTCGGAAGACGGAATCAAAGTGGATCCAGCGAAGATTAAGGCAATCGAAGAGTGGGAGGCGCCAAAGACGCCGTCCGAAGTAAGAAGTTTCCTTGGCTTGGCGGGCTATTACCGAAGGTTCATCCAAGATTTCTCAAGAATAGCCACACCGTTAACCGCTCTAACGAGGAAAAACATTAAGTTCTCATGGAGTGGAGCTCAGGAGGATGCTTTCGGCGAATTGAAAAAGAGATTGACTAGTGCACCGATCCTGTCATTACCCAAAGGTACGGAAGGATTCGTCATTTTCAGCGACGCTTCGAAGCTCGGCTTAGGGTGCGTGTTGATGCAAGATGGAAGGGTAATCGCTTATGCATCTCAGCAATTGAAAGAGCACGAAAGGAATTATCCGACGCATGATCTGGAGCTGGCAGCGGTGGTGTTCGCACTAAAGATCTGGAGGCATTACCTGTACGGAGTTAAATGTCAAATTTATACCGATCATAAGAGCCTTCAGCATCTATTCAATCAAAAGGAGTTAAATATGAGGCAACGAAGGTGGGTGGAATTGCTGAGTGATTATGACTGTGAGATTTTATATCATCCAGGTAAAGCGAACGTGGTAGCAGACGCCTTAAGTCGGAAAGAGCACGGTTCGGCATCCAAAGTGGTAGTATTTCGAGTTGAAGCGACTTCAAGCTTTCTAGAAGAAGTCAAGCAATATCAAGAGGAAGTCGTGTCGAGTGAAAATTTAAAAAACAAAAGAATCGTGGGAAGTGCTGACTTAATCGTGGACAATCGCGGTATCAGATGTTTCGGGCAAAGAGTGTGGATTCCGAGTCGGGGAGATCTACGAAAGAAAATTTTGGGAGAAGCTCACAGATCGCGATACTCGATACATCCGGGAACCAATAAGATGTATCGAGATTTGAAGCGGAACTTTTGGTGGCCAGGCTTGAAGAAAGATATAGCTTATTTTGTGGAGAGATGTCTCACATGTTTAAAGGTGAAAGCGGAGCATCAAAGGCCGTACGGGAATCTACAGCCGTTAGAAATACCGGTATGGAAGTGGGACAGTATAACCATGGACTTCGTGACGGGTCTACCGCGATCGCCGAAGGGGCACGATGCTATTTGGGTGATAGTGGATCGACTCACCAAATCTGCACACTTCCTACCGATCAAGGAGACGTATCCGTTAGAAAAGTTAGCTAAGTTGTATGTTGATGAGATCGTATCCAGACACGGCGTGCCGACTTCAATTGTGTCAGATCGCGATGCTCGTTTTACGTCAATGTTTTGGAAAAGCTTCCAAAGAGAGTTGGGATCACAGCTTAAGTTAAGTACCGCGTATCACCCTCAGACAGATGGGCAGAGTGAAAGAACTATTCAAACATTAGAAGACATGCTCCGAGCATGTGTGATCGATTTCAAGGGTTCGTGGGAGACTCACTTACCTCTAATAGAGTTCTCCTACAACAATAGTTATCACGCCAGTATCCAAGCTGCTCCGTTTGAAGCGTTGTATGGGCGGAAATGTACAACACCTTTGTGTTGGAATGAAGTGGGTGAGAAGCAGTTAACCGGACCAGAGATCGTGCAGGTGACGGCTGACAAAGTTAATCAAATTCGAGAGCGATTGAAGATGGCCCAAGATCGTCAGAAAGCGTATGCAAATAAACGAAGGAAACCCATCGAATTTCAATTAGGAGATATGGTGATGCTAAAAGTTTCACCATGGAAGGGAGTAATTCGCTTCGGTAAAAAGGGCAAGTTGAGACCAAGGTATGTAGGACCTTTTCCGATAACGAAGCGTGTGGGAGAGGTAGCTTATGAGTTGGACCTACCGGCGAATTTGCAAGAAGTTCACCCTGTTTTCCATGTGTCCAATCTGAACAAGTGTTTAGCAGAAAGTGACGTTGCGATACCGTTAGAAGATGTCCAAATAGATGAAAGGATGAGCTTTGTTGAGGAACCTGTAGCGATTTTGGATCGTCAAGTGAAAAAGTTAAGAAACAAGGAAATTTCCCTGGTAAAGGTTCAATGGCAGTTCCACAGAGGTCAGGAAGCGACTTGGGAGCTAGAGTCGATTATGAAAGAGCAATACCCTAGTTTATTCGACGAAGGAATTCCGGGGACGGAATTCTTTTGAGGGGGGGATATTGTAATAACCCAGTTAAAAGTTTGAAATCTCAAAGTTTGGGTGGTGAGTGGTCAAATCCATGTTTGAGAGGGGCCTAAGTGTAAATATATATATATATATATTTTTTTTAAAAGGTTTAACCTAGAGCCTTGGACCATTTTTCTGGGAGACGGCTGAGGATTTTGGGGAAGTAAACAAATTGAAGTTAAGGGGAAATCAAAGAAGGATTGCTAAAGGTTTTCTCTCAAGGTAACACTTCTGAATTCATCTCTTCCTTTCCATTTCTTTTCCTTTTTGGTTGAGGTGCCCTTGTTGTTTGGGTGAAATCTGATAGAATAAAGATTTGATTAGAATGGTTTTTGGTTCTGCATCTGTTTCGTCCCAGGGGAGTTCTTTTCTTTGGTTTGAGTTTTGAGGAGTTTGATCGATGTGCTAAGCTTAGGAGGTAATCGGGTTAAAATGAATGAACTAATCGGTCTGTGTGTCTGGGAGTTCGAGAACTCCAAATCGCCTCCGGCCGATTGTTGTTTTGGTCGAAAGCGTTATCGGTCTAAGGGAAATCTTCGGTCGAATGGAAACCTTCGGTCAAAGAGAAATCTTCGGTCGAATGGAAATCTTCGGTCGAATGGAAACCTCCGGTCGAATGGAAACCTCCGGTCGAATAGAAACCTCCGGTCAAAGGGAAACCTCCGGCCAAAGGTTTTATTTGGGTTGGTCGTGGTTATGTAGCAGGTCCGGTCAAATGATGAAATTTCTTTTCTAAGAAAGTGGGCCGAAGCCCACGTGGAGTTAAATTGAAATTTTGGTCCACTTAGTTGATTTGTTGGTGATGGCCTTGATTTAGAGTCATGCCCATTTTACTAAGAATTGTTAGAGTTATTTAATTTATTTAAATTATTAAACCATTTAAGGATTTTGGTATTTTGTCTCTAGTTAAATTTAACGGGTTAAGTTCGGTTAAAGATTAGATGATGTTGGGATGAGGGTGTTAAAGTCAAACTTCGCTAAAATAGAACGTATTGGAATTTACCGGATGATGCCTTGTTTTATAGGTTCGGTTCGGATTATAGAGTAGACGTAGCTTTTAAAGCAAAGGACTTCAGGTGAGTTTTTCTAAACTAAACCTTTTAATGATGAAAGCATGTGAAGTTTATTTTCTTAAACTTTGATCTATTATAATGGCATGATTCTTTTAACTGATCAAGTGTGTTATAAATTATTGATGACTATATGTATGCATACATTAATTGTGGGTTACGTGACCTAAGTCGGGGAGTGTGGCCCGCCTACTCGCGTCGGGGAGTGTGGCCCGTTTATGTCGTTGGAGGTGTGTCCCAACATTAAGGCAGCGTGAGTTAGACACATCGTCTTGAACGGTCGTGTGGTCCGTAACGTGTTCTCTGTAAATGCTATTATTAATTGATGTCTCAAATTCTGGAAAGTATATCTTGTTGCTTATATGTTAGAGGGAACTCACTAGACCCATGGTCTAACCCTCGCTCTTTCAAATCTAAATAAATCTTTTCAGGCCGTCGTGGTTTAGGTGGTGCACCTAAAGGCATGGAGAAGGTCTAGCGGGGAGGAATAGAAGACCGTCATTTTTGCCATTTATTTTAGACATCTCAGTTGTGTAGGTTGAATTGTTTTATTTTAAACCTTGATTTAGTTATTGTTGAACTTGGGACCCCTCTTTGTTAGATCAGTACTTTATGGTGGTGCTTTATCGTTAAAGTTTAAATCTGTGGTTGTTTCCTTTTGTTTGGGTTGTTACAGTTTTTTTCCAAAAAATAAAATAAAAAACATCTTTACATAGAAAATTTTACATATAAAGATTCATTTTCTGCTTATAATTTTAGAAAAAAAATTATAATTTGCATCTTTATAAAGTTATAATTAGTTATTTAATTTATTTTATATTCATTACCTTTTCATTTTTATTATATTAACACACATAATCATATATTAACTAAAATATATCAAAAAATTAGTTCTATATTATTCAATATCATAAATACGTACGAATTATTTAATCTTATATTATTCAATATCATAAATACGTGTGGATTATTTTTATAGTTTCACTTTATACCTTTATAGTTACAGATTAATCTTATATTATTAAATAAATAACCCTAAAAGGATAGAAAGTGTAAATATTAAATATAATTGGTACGGATTTATGATACTTAATAATATGAGATTAAATCCAAAAAAATACAATATTAGGCTTATTTTAAAGATATTGACGAGACAATTATAATGGTGTAATTTGAAAAAAAAGACATATTATTTTTGATATATTTTAGTTAATATATGATTATGGTGTTAATATAATAAAGGTTTAACTGAAATTAAAAAATCAGAAAATATAAAATAATTAAATAACAAAATTATAAATATATTTTCTAATATTTTTTTTTTTGCCAAAAACAATTTTTAAGGCAAAAAAAAATTATGCATAAACTTAGACTTTAAAAGATGCTTAAAAAATGAATTTGGTTGATGAGATTGACTATTTTAGTTCATTTTCTCATTTTTTAATCTGTAAGAGTATAAAGTAGGTGACATCTTTTTTGTTTTTTTTTATAATTTCTAGTTTTATTGTGAGTTACATTTTTAAGTAATAAGAATGTATTTAACAGGTTTTGAAAAGTCCAATAATTTATTTAATGTGTTTTGAAATGTCTAATAACTTATTTGTTCCAAAAAATTGTCCAATGACTTAATCACTCAAAACACTAAAGTCCATTGGGTTTTTTTAGACTTTTCCTTTTATAAAAAGATAATTGATAATTTCTATTTTTTTTATAATAATGGATTTCAATTTCATTCCAAATTATACAAACCAAACATATCAAAAACATTCCATCAAACCAAATGGGCATTAAATGTGGAGAATCTTCAAAATCTCCAAAATTGAATATAAGGTAGACAAATGGGCATTAAATGTAATTTTTTTTTTTATTTAAAAAAGTATAGAAATGCTCTTATATGTCTCACGTAAATGTAAGATCTGAAAGTAAGATAGATATATATATATATATATACATATATATATACATATATATATATGCATATATGCATATATATATATACATATATATATATATATATATATGCATATATATATATGCATATATGCATATATATATGCATATATGCATATATATATATATGCATATATATATGCATATATATATATAGAGAGAGAGAGAGAGAAAGGTTTAAACGAGAACGTTAACTATTTAAGAAAACAAGAAAAACAACAAATCATGTATAAAATCACATGTGATTCGGCATTAATCCGGAAAAAGGGACACAAGCGACTTTTCCCGCGACTTCAAGTTTCGTGCAAAGTCGCGGGGAATCCCATGTGATTTTGTACGTGAATCACATATGATTTTGTACATACTCGACCCTTTTCTTGTTTTCTTAAATAGATATCGTTCATTCTTAATATAAAGATATGTTTGTCGCTTTTGAAATATGACATATTATTCACAAGAAGCGTATTATTTCGTTCTTCAAAATACGTTATAGGTTAATTACAATAAATTTAGTTGACCACAAGTCTTTCTATTGGGCAGGGTTTCATAATTAGGAGACTACCTAGCTGAGGTAGTAAGTGGTTGGGCTATTGTATGACGTTAAATAAAAGTTCATTATATTAATCAATAATTTTGTAAGTTCAACAAGTAATTTAGTCTCAAAAGTAGGAACTTTAAAAAGTTTGTTTCGTTAATTGATGATTTTGATTTACGTTAAGTAGAAACAAAACCAAACTTCGTTACATGTTCATGCAATCTTCCATCTATAAGATGCTACATATATCTGATATATGGCAAATTTTAACTGAAATAATGAATCCACAATGGATCTAAGGTAGGTCGGAAATTGACCTCGTAATTAATCCTTCTATACTGTTAAACTGTAGATCCCATATTTCTCAATCAATTAAAGAAAACAAGTTTAAGTAGCAGAAGCACAATTATCACAGTCAAATATCAATTAACATAAATATAAATGATCTCATCGATAACACTGCTCATTTGTATATTGATTTAAAATAAGGTGAATTATTGCATGATTAATCTTTAAAGGATTACATGTGAGAATTCAAGCTATATAGACTAAAAGTTACTATTCTAAAAACATGAATCATGTATTTATTGGCTCTAATAGAAAGTCAATGCGCTGGCCTATGGACTTCATCTTCTGTTCAGGCTTATTGATGGCTCTAAAAACCTCTAGAAAGGCAGGTCAAAGGTCCAACACTTAGGTGACGTTTGTTTTTTAAGAGGTGCTGAAGTCTGAAATTTGATTTCACTTCTGATTTTTAAGAGGTGATGTTGAAGTCTGACATCTGAATCAATAAGACTGTTTGTTTTTGTAAACTGACAACCGTCTGAATATGTATAATTGTCTATTTTATTATTCAAAAATTTAACTCAATTACATCAATTGAACTGAGCATCGATGATGGAAGAACGAAATGATAAAAGAAGCAAAAGAAGGATGCTCGTAGATTTGCGAGACTCTGGAGTTTTAATCATGTCTCACAAACCGAAGCCCTCATTTAAACGATTCAAGATGTTATGGAAAACCAACACACAGATCTACAATCTTCGTGTTTTGCATTTTTGTAAATTCGAGGTGCATTTGGGTCAAAACTGATGTTGAAATCGAAATAATGATGTTGGACGAAAATAATAGGAGATTAAGAGATAGGGTTACCACTTATTTGTACAGACCATATTAAGATGTAAGAGGCTCTGAAAATAAATGAAAAACAAACAGTCTTAATTATAAAACATCTGAATGAATAAGACATAAGTGATGATTAAGAACTTAAAAGAAAAAAACAAAAAAGGCCTTAAGAAATATTCAGAGACTTTTTTTACAATACTTTTACAATTAATTCAGAGATAGGGCTAACACAAACATTATATTCAACATATAGATGTGGTGAGACAAAAAGCCATATGTCACAAAAGCTGATTCGTTAATATTATTCCATAAAATTTTATAGACTAAGGGGTTGTTTGTTTTTGTTAAAAAACTTTTAAATGACTCTTAAGTCTGAATCGTTCAGACCTTTTTACACACCACCTTTTATTAATCATAACTAAAATAAGACTTCAAACTTTAGGCTTCTTAAAAAACAAACGGCATCTAATATGATCAAATATATACAATAAAAACAATAAATACCTTAAGAAATGAAACATCAAAAAGCAACTAATAGTTTGTTTTTCTTTTAAAAGGGAAATGATAATAGAATTGGAGTTTGGAATGATAAGTGTAACATGAAAGGCTTTGGATTCTTAATAATGAAGGCTTCATGATGATCCCAAAATTACATTCTTACATGTTAATAGTAACTTGAATAAAAATGTAATCAAAATTTATTTTAGTTTTTATTTAATATAATAAAGATTTTTTTAGTTAATAGCATAAAGTTTTAAATTTTTTGATTTAATGTATTAAACATTACAACATAATTGGTTTTATAGGATATCTAAAATGTCTAATCAACTTAATAAAATATTTTATATGACTTGTGTTTATAAGATCAAACCAAAAAACACTATATCTAAAAGTGTTACAATAGGTTTATAGAATGTTTTTAGACGTTTTAACAAGTTTTTTGGATGTCTTTAAATGTCATATTAGCTATTTTATACGACATTATTTGAAAAAGTGTCATATAAACACAAATGTCCTATAAAACGATGGGTTTATAGGACATTTCTCAAAAATGTTCTATAAAATAGCTAATAAGACCTTTTATTTTAAAAGTGTCCTAAAAAACTTGTTAAAACGTCGAAAAACATCTTTATAAACCTATTGTAATATTTTTAGATAAGACATTTTATAGTTTAGTCCTATAAAATTAAGTTCTATAAATTATTTTATTAGGATGCTTAGCCATTTTACGCGTCCTATAAAACCAATTTTGTTGTAGTGAATTTTAATTTTTTCTGTTTTATTCATTTTGACTGAAACATGTTAATCTTCTAACATTTGATTATATTGATCTCAAGTTCATCGTCCACTTCATCGTAAAGCTTTTGTAAAGGGGGCATCAACTTCATCAGATATTACAAGATCAATATTTAATAGGTTATCTGTTATCTGTCATAATTGATGCAAAATAGAAAACTTTAAAATTTTAATTGATGCAAAATAGAAAACTTTAAAATTTTAATACTTTAATTAATAAGAAAAATTATTATACTAAATATAAACTAAACCAAATTTTATTACAATTATCACACATTTTGTTTTATATATAATAACTTAAGGAATGATAAAAAAAAGTTGTGTTAATTTATTGAATCTAATAATGAATTAAATAATAGAGTAAACTACAAAATTGATCCCTATTGTTTGTCAAAAATAATACTTTTTGTTCCTACAATTTTAAAATTACAAGATGATCATCGTGATTTGTAAAAACGTCTGGATTTGGTTTCTTTTTCTAAAGACCGTTAAAAATTTTTGTTAAATGAGAGGCATTTTAGTTCTTTTATTTTTTTTCTTTTTTACCAATCAAAAACCAGACAGACCAAAATCATAAAATCGATTTTGATTGGGTAAAAGATAAAAGAAATCAATAAAAAGATGAAAGTACTTCTCACTTGAAGAAAAAGTTTAATGGCCAGTAGAGGGAGGGACCAAATCTAGACGTTCTTAAAAACCATTGTCTTGTAATTTCGAAATTACAGGGACAAAAAGTGTTATTTTTAACAAACCACAAGGACCAAATTTGTAGTTTACTCTAAATAATATTTGAATATGAGATTCAAATATATGTTTTTTATATTACTTTATGAAAGCTCTAATCATTACTGAACCTTCCTATGATTACTTTTGTTTTTTAATTTTTTAACCAATTATAAGAGCATCTACATTGTAGGTGTTTTTCACCGAGCTTTTTCATAGCTTTTTTCTTACATATTATTGTCACATCAACAACTTAAAAACCTCCACTATATGAAAAACCTCACCCAAACTTTTTCATTATTTTTTTAAACTATTCAGCGTCCCACTATTTTAACTTTATATCATTTTTATTCTTATTTATAAAAATAAATACATTAAAATTCATACAAATACATATTTATTTAAATCAAGAAAATATTTTTAATTTAATTATGTATTTATTTTACATAATTTTTTTAAATATTTTAATATGGATTGGAAAGTTTGAGAGGTATATTTATAGTAAAAATCTAGCTAGGTAAAAATAAAGAAAAAAAGTTATTTTAAAAGTATGTACAATAAAATTAATAAAAATTAGGTTATTAAGAAATATATAAAAGTTGTATAAAAAGTATGTAAAATAAAAATTAAAAAATGTTAAATTTAAAAGTATGTATAACCGAAAATAAAAATTGGGTCATTAAAAAATCTGTTATAATTGTATAAATATGTCAAATTTGAGATATTATTTTAAAAATATAAAATATAATTACTTTCATTATGTATTTATTTAAATTATTTATTTAATAATTATATTTAAATAAGATTACTTTAAATATATTAATAAATAAAACTGGTTAATAAATAAAACTGATTAAATACGAAACTTTTATAAAATTCTATAAAGTTAAAACTGATTAAATACGAAAAAAAAACTACGAAAAAGCAGGTCGTGCAGTTACGAGATATGACGAAAAACCTCAATTGAAAAACCTCTCCACTATGTGAAAAACCTTAAAAAGAGGTTTTTGCTTTTTGAAAAACCTCCCAAAAACCTCACGAAAAACCTCCCAACGAGCACATTGTGGATACTCTAAGTTTAAGTGGTTTTAATATTAAAGAGTGTTACTGTGTTAATCAAACAATCTTAATTAACAAACTTTTTTTGGAAATAATTATTTTTAATTACCTATTGCTTAATAATAAAAAGTTTAAACAAAAAAACATATTCCACTTATTGCAATTAGAAATTTAATCATAAATGGTCTTTATTTCAGTTGTAACATTCTTATTTTCACGTTGAAAACATATATTGTTAAAAGTTTGTCTGTGATTTTATTTCCGTAGGAATGAAAGATTAAAAATTGGGATGTTTAGTCCTTCATGTTGTAGCCCAGTGGTAAGGTAACATCTTGGGGGGTCAGTGGATGGTATCACTGACTACCCAGGTTCGAACTCCGTGGTGAGCATCTTGCGACATCCATGATCATGGGTCTGCCACATAGTGATACCCTTAATTGGGATGGGTCGTGATCGACGGGGATTAGTCGGGTGGCACCCTTAAGTGGGAGCCTGAATATCCCGAGAACGTGTGCGTGTGTTAACTTGCCGTTCAAAAAAAAAATTGGGATGTTTATATTGCCAACTAAATTCATATAATTTAAGTTTAATGGTCAAAAGATTGGGCATCATTATAAATTCATATACTCTATTAAATTCATTACTGAACCAACCCGGAATTTATTTATTAATACTAATTTTAATTTATTTCAGACTTATGGAAAAACGCCAAAAGAAAGTTAACTTTGGTCACCGAAGCAAATGTATAAATATCTCTCCAACTCCAAAAATTTTGCCACCTATTTTCCTTTATGTGCTTGTTTCTTTCACACCACGAAACATGCAATCGATTCAATAGGAACGAATTTTCAAGTGCATAAATTCCATTAGATAGTTAATTCCTCAAGACGACGTTTAGACTATAATATTGGTAAGGCAAATTTTCGTCTTAGGACATTTCTTGGCAACGGTCTATCCTTTTTGCCTTCTCTCACTGAAAATTCATCTTCAAGTCTGTGATGTCTTCCTTAATAATTTATTTCATTTGGTTTTATTGTTATTTTTTTTATGCAATATTAGAATGGATTTAGATTGGTTCGAACATATATCATACTTAAGTCACTGGTTATCATAACCAACAATGAATGTCCCAATATCTCTAGTAGTGCCATACCCAATTGAGGGAATATGCAGAAAAAACCAATGGCTAATAAATACCGAAAATAATGTAACATGATTGTCATCAACTAAGTCTAGTAGATATTGATCTTCCCCTTGCATTTGTCTTATTTCTTATGTTCTTACTCTTTAAATTAATGCAACTAGTTAGCTATCAAGCTCCGTAAGTTTGTGGTTTTAACATGCACATACTAAAAACGTTACTCCTTGAAAGCATTTGTTATGCACATATCATCATGCTATGAAAAACCTGCTCATGAGTAAGTTATATAAACTCCTTAAATCGAGACATTGGTTCTCTTGTATAGTATGGGTCACCAAGCTTCTTATATTGTGGATTTGATGGTCTTGCCCAATATATGCCAAACTGATCCTCATGGCACACCTATTTGCCTATGCTAACTTGTAATATGTAACCACCGTCTCCGCGTCTCTGTTGGTGGACCCACATACATACAAAACTCATTTTCATTCATAACATTGAAATATATTCATCCTCATATACAAAACACTCTTATCTCATTGGATAGTACTGAAACATGTAGTAGATATTAAACATATTTTTCATACATAGACACGCATCCTATTTAAAGCACATGGAAACTCACCTGCTAATGAAGTTCTGATATTTGATCCTGAGTTAGAATCTATACAAATGCATACCAAAATAGTTGAGTCAACTAGTCAACTCACCTACAAAATTGGTGTCTCAAATTACTTTACAGGTTACACTGCTAAGACATGACCATTGTCGTGCCAAGGCTCCATTGAAAACCCATATTGTCGTGCAAAACTCCAAACAACGATGCCAAATCTAAGGCATATCCTACACGTCCATGCCATGTGCATTACATGTTCTGGGTTTTGATTGCTTCAATAGTTTAACCCTGACCCCATTGATTTTACATCAAAATTGTTCATTTCCAACATTAATACACCCATAACACATATATCTATCATATATCTCACTTAAAATCTATTTATCATTGGATTATGCATAAAAATTGACCTTTCTCCTAAGTTTTACACAACAACATACATGTCGTTCCTCACTTAAATCAATGGCTTTAAAGTCTTATATGAGCATAAAAATGACAATAAACCAAACCTTGACATCATATACTACTAACCTCACATTAAAACAAAGGTTAAACATAGAAATCAAAATGTTAACCTGTTGATTCCCTCCCAAACTTGTTGTTGTCCTTTCGATTCCTTTTACTAATTCAGAACTCACTAAAGTTTGATCACCATCGACTTGATTTCTAGCTACGACTTGCTTCTGATCTGAATGGGACAAATGGATAGTAATTATACCTAGATGTCCTTTATTAGCCATACGAGAGTTTTAATTCCATTAATCTCTTCTCCTAATTTCAATACCTCACACTCATCTACATTCTAATTTGAATGCGGTTATCATATTCTCACTTGAGCTCTGTTATTACCATATTAGCCTTTCTAATTTCACTACCAAATAATGACATTTAAGTCCCTCCCTAAAATCGTTTTTCCCCAAATAGCCCCTATTTTGGGGTGTCTATAAGTGAACATAGTCAAGTACGACAATCAATATGCTACGAATGTTTTTTATCACAATAATAATAAGTCTTATCAAATTGATATGAACTAGGCCAAGTTGATTGGATTGAAAGCCTTTTATGACAAATCTTGCTAATATCATGGGCTACAGATAACAATTCCATGTATGCACGCACCTACAAATCTTCTTAGGTTGCAACCAAAAGGTACAACACATTGACAGAAAGCAAAAATAGAAACATATAATCAATCCCACAAGGAAAAAAACCCTCTTATCTTGAAATAAACATTAAAAAATCAGTTACATCAGGTTACATCATCAAAATGATCGAATACAATATAAAACTGTATCTTTTACTGTAACATAAGTCATTATAACATAATTCTTTCAAACTTAATCATAAAAAGAGACTTGTACCCATATGAAAGATGCCAAAAAACATGATGATATGAGTGGGTGGATGATTATTAGACTATATATATAATGTTTGGTTGAGTGGGTGGGTAGGGGTGGGGTATGAGGGGATATGATGTTTTTGACACTATTTTGCTCTATCTTGAATGATATCAAACCCCATTTCACTTGGCTCAGTTGCTTGGACTTCATAGTGAATCCCATCCAATACTCTTCTTAATCCATCTTTGGATGTTGCATACAACATTTTTGCCCTTATTTTTGATGCACTTGGAGCCCTATACAACATTCATAATCATATAAACATCCATATATAGAGGAAGAATCATGTGAAAAGTTAAACATAATTTGCGAGAAGTGTGATATCATTCATATATGATTACACGACCTATGAGTGTGTTTAGTCATATATGATTAAGCTTGTGTATCATATATGATATCATACTTCTTGTTTTCTCACAAAATGTTTAGCTTCTTGTTTGAACATGCCCCTCCATATATATATATATATATATATATATATATATATATATATATATATTGGTAGTTTAATTTACAATCCATGTAAATCTTACAACCCATGCAACCCACATCTTAGCCGTTGGATTCATGATCGACGGTTACAATAGATGTGGAGTCAATATTTTCAATTAAAAAAACAAAAAAGTAAAAACAAAATAACCGCTTTATCATTAATCCAACGGTTAAGATGTGGGTTGCATGAGTTGTAAGATTTACATGGGTTGCAAATTAACCTTGACCTATATATATATATATATAATATACATATATATCCTTCAAATTATAGCAATAATATTATTAAAATAATCAAATTCAGTATAATTCCAATTATATTATAAAGACTAGAAGCGTACTCGCGCAATGCAGCGAGATACATCACGATTTTAATGTTTATTTTTATTTTTTGTTTTTTATTGATTTACAGTACGATTTTGGATGGTTTTTATTGAGTGATAATGGTTTTTTTATATATAAATTTGTTTAATTTAGGCTTAACAATATAATGTTTTTTATATAAAAAAAATTAAGTAGTTTGTTAAAATTCATTAATTATCTTATATATTTTAAATTGAGATATTTATCCTGTTTTGATTATGTTTATCAGAATTCAAATTTCATAATTTTAGGGTTTGGGGATTAGAGATAAATATTTTAGGGGATAAGAATGAAATATATTAACCAGGGTTAAAAGCTTTACAGGTAGTACATTAGACTTTAATAGTTATTTTTAAGAGATTTTAAGTAGATAATTTTAAATGATAGTATATAAAGCTTAGTGAGTTGTAATTAAGAGTTTTTTATGCCCATCTTTATAATATAGTATAGATTATAGAGAAAACAAATAATTAAAGTAGCATATTATAATGTTACTTTTACAATAAAGTCAAGTCTCTTATTTCCTATCCATCCATTTTTGCGCCTTTCTTTAAAGTCAAATAAGTGACACCATAATTATAAAGTTATTGTCTTTTATTCCATTTCTTCATTAAATAATTGTAATCTTTAAATTATTATTTCTTTTGATATATATTTTTTTAATTTTTTCAAATATTTAATATGTTTATGGTATTTTCAGAAATCCAATTTGATTCTTTTCATATTTTTCTATCTTGTTAAGCCATACTAATTTTTCAGAGAAAAAAAAGGTTAGATGATGTATACTTGTTCAAGTAAAAAAATAGACATTTTGATTACCAAAAAGGAAATATCAGCCATGTTTTTTTTTTTATATCTAGATAAACAACGTATTTTCTAAGATATAATGTTATATTTAAATTAGACACCCGCTTTTTATTATTTAATTAATGTTATTAATTTAGGTTTATAGTAATCCTATGTTGTGTTATTAAATAGTAAATATTAAAACTATTGGAGATAAACATAAATTTTCTTTAAAGATATTGGCTTTATAGAGAATCAATTGTAGATGCACTTATGTATAAGATAATATAATATTTGATTTGACACTAATTTAACAGTAAATTTATGCGATTTAAAATTTAAACTTTTTACCAAAAAAGATTTGGAAAGGAAGCAAACCGGGTAATAACACAAATTAAGAGTTCAACAAACCAAAATGAATGTATCATCGTATCCTATCGGAATACATTTCCCGTATTTTGAATAGAAATGTTTGTTTTGCACATCTAGAGTCCAATTTTATTTGGGAAGTAACAAAAATGTGACGATTTTGAAAAGTAACCGAAGAGCTTGATAAAGTAGAAATTGAATGAAAACCAGAGTATTGTACGCAAAATGGCTACAAGAAAACGAGAATTAGACCAAATGTCCAATGGCCCATAACCTATTTAGGTATTGTTTGGCAAAAAAAAAACTAACTTTTTTTTCTGGTACATGTTTGGATGACCATAAACTAGTTTATTGAAAAGTTACTCATAATAGCGTTTTGAAAAACTAGCTTATCAGTTACCAGCTAGCTTATTAGCTAGTTTGCCAAACATAGCCTTACTTTTAGTGACATTTAAATCTTTGATCTCAAGTAATGTTGGGTTATCAGACACCACCACCATACTATTATATATCAAATCAGTAGAAAAAGTGTTTTAATTGTTTATTATGAAATTTTTTTAGTGTTTTTCCTATTGTATTTTAAAATATACAATAACTAATTCACATTAAAATTACGAATAAACTGATTAAAATAACACCATCCAAACGATGGGTTTCTATGTTAATTTTAAAAAAATCTTAATTATGATTTTGTAATAAATATTTCAAATAATAATATAATTATTATATATGGAAAATATCAAGATGGACAGGATCACCAACCATGCAATAAAGAAAATCTTGCTTTTCCGGCAATGATCGACGGTGACGAAATCGAAATCAAAGACGGCGTAACGGCAGTCGTCATCCGGCAACGAGGCGGTGAGATCGGAATACCCTTCTCCGGCGTCACCGACTTTATCGACGGTCACCAACTTCGATTTCTCATCGATCTTAAACACTATGTACCGATGAACTTTCTTCCATTTCATCTCCATGAACGAATTCTTGCATTCATCCGCCACCCACATCCCCGTCGTCGCCTGCAAATTATGACCGCAAGAAATCAGCCCTAACTGTTGTGTAGGTCTGGAATTGAACCATGGACAAATGGGATATTCGACCACATCCCCAGGGGCCTCAACCATTACGCCACAACCCTTGTGGTTTAGTAAGTCATTTTTTTTTGGAAAAGTGTCTCAGGGTCATGACTAATCCCGGTAAATTGTGACCGCAAAAAAATAGCCATGATAAACTCAGTGGCAACAATTGTTGTGTACGCCTGGAATTGAACCCTGTACAGATGGGATATTTCATCACATCCCCGAGGTTTCAACCATTATGCCACAACCCTTGTGGTTTAATTGGTAAATCATTTTTTTAAGGGTGTCTCAGGTTGTGCCTAGACTGATCCTGACAAATTATGACTATAAGAAATCAGCCCTGATAAACTCAGTTGTGAGTGGTCACAACTATTATGTACGCCTGGAATTGAACCCTGAACAGATGGGATATTCCATCAATCCTCAGGCCTCAACCACTGCATCAGTAAATCATTTTCACACAAACACAGAATTGAATTTTTAAATATAATTCTAAAAAGTTAAAGATAAAGTTACGAAGGATCAATAGTACCATCTTGAAAGCCATAGCCATGGTGGGTGATTGTTTTTTTTCCGGCCGCCGTTGACGGTGGTGCGACGTGGAAGCGTTTGGTTTACGGCGGCGTTAGCGTGTGAAGAAAAGTGGGCGTTGGGTGGAATTATGGCGCGTTGGGTTTGTGTGTTATTGTGTATGGAGTTTATATAAATATTCCATTATTTAAATGCCATCATAATTGAAGATAATTACAACTTTGCCCTTCAAGTACAAAAATAGAAAATAGATTATTAATTTTTTTGTAAAACATTTTGACAAATATTTAAATATTATTGAATTTTTAGTTCGACTTATACTACGTAGTTTTAAACTCGGTCGTTGTTACGAGTCTTGGATCCTCAATCACATAAATGTTCGTTGATCAGGGTTTTCAGTTTTTGATCTTTTCGACTCCAAACCAAAATTTGAATATTCCAACGAACAAAATATGTGATTATCTTTTAGACTCACTATGAACAAAGTATGTATATATAATTTTGTTTCCTGTAAAGCTTTGTATATACATAATTTTTGTAAAGTTACTTTTGATCATTAGTTTTGTTTGTTTGGACTTTTAGAAGTGTCTTTCCGTAGTATATTAATATTATAAAATATATATGATTTTATTTATTGACGAGAAATTGTTACTTGTTAGGTTCATGTGAAGTGAGGTACAAAAAAGTTGTCACATTTAAGTCAATTAGTTGTTGAGGGCCTATCCTAAGTAATGGGCTCATGGTTGGCTTAAGTATGATCTTTATCACTGATTTTTGACTGATTTTAAATCTTGATCTAAGATAAGAATTGTATTGAATAGTATTGTATATAGAGAGGAAGAATCATGCGATACGTTAAACATTTTGCGAGAAGTGTGAAATCATATATGATTACAGGACCTGTAGGTGTGTTTAATCATATATGATTAAAAGTTTATGTATTGCCAATATAACATGTGTTTAATCATATATGATTAAGTTGGTGTATCATATATGATTAAACACTTCTCACATTCTCGCAAAATGTTTAGCTTCTCGCTTGAACCTGCCCCTATATATGTATATATATCTATGTATATTCCTTCACTTGATGCTTTTACTGAATTTTTTTTATTTATATAATCATTAATATTTATGGGTAAAGTTCAAATCAAATTTGTTATAGACATTTTAGGTATTCGAACTATTGAATAATACAGATTATTTCATCAGACATAATTGTTATAGATACTTTTGAGTTATATGAGCTTAAATTTCCTTGAGCCAAGCCCAAGTATTCATCAAGATATCTTGTCGAGCTATGGAATTGAGCTCGAACTTGGTTCAGCTTGTTGCAAACTCGCAACCCTATTTATAAAATTCTACTGCTTTTTAAGATTAAAAAAATATGACAATTGGGTATTGAATTTTGTCATTTATTCATCCAATGTTAATTGATGGTTAAGCTATTTGTAGCTCAAAACACTTTTTTTAAATTGATAATCGATTGAAACACTATTTTAAATGGTTCAAATTAAATATTATGAAACCTGCTTGGTCGAGACAATGTGTCACGCCATTATTTCTTTGTTTTCGATTAACGTTAGTATTATTGCACTAAAAAAAGAACAACTCATCAAAACGAAATTTTTTTTAATCCAAGAATAAAAAGGATGGTTATATTTTGTCAAAACTAGATCTATAATTATAAAAACAGTTATATTTGACTCTTGAACCATTTATTTTTCAGATCAACCATTGATAAAGATTTTCTATTATTCTCTATTTAAACCACACCTCTCCTTATCTCTTTATATGTATAAGTTATGATTTAGAGTAAATTACATTTTTAATCCCTCTGGTTTCTTAAAAAATACATATTTTATCCCTGTAGTTTTGAAATTTTAGTTTTTATCCCTATAATTTGTAATTCAGTTCTATTTTCGTTACTGAGGCGAAGACACTACTTTTTAAGTATGAAAGACTAAATTAGAAGTGAATTGTAAACCATAGGGATGAAAAAACAAGGAACAGGCTCGATTCCGTAGCATCGCCCTTTGTAACGATAAAATTTAAATTATAAGGACAAAAAATGTAATGAATTATAAATCGTATGGATGAAAATCGTAATTTCAAAAAACTATAAGGACGAAAATAAAAAAATTTCAACAAAACATAGGGACTAAAAATGTAATTTACTCTATAATGTATGTTGGACAAATTACAATAATCTTGATAGAAATCTTAGCCAATGAAGAAAATGACGAAATTGCCCTTAGAAAGATCCTGCAAATCCGCATATGCGGCAAACTGTGTACGCTATCCAAAAACGTCGGCCTCTATACCATCTCCAATTTATATAATTTTTTATAAAAATAAAAAATAGGACGATTTTTCAATATTCTATATTTATTTAAAGTTTTTTTAAATTATGCATTTATTCATACTTGTGGATAATATGAAACATATTTATATTTTATGTAGATTATTAATTTTTTTTGAAACTTACTAGAAGCGTACTCGAGCAATGCAGCGAGATATATCACGATTTTAATGTTTCATTTTATTTTTTGTTTTTTTGTCGATTTACAGTACGATTTTGGATGGTTTTAAGAAAGTGAATGTTTTTTTTATAAATTTGTTTAATTTAGACTTAATAATATAATTTTTTTTATATTAAAAAAAATATTTTGTTAGAATTCTATGATTATCTTATATATTTTAATGACATCTAGAAAAAAAATAACCAATTACATATTTAATAATATAATTAAAACAAATTTATCGTAATATAATATATTAATTAATAGTGATACATGGAAATGTCTGCATAAAAGGAAGGTCCTGCACATACCAAATTGGTGGGTGTTAGAAGTCCGCAATAGTAATATGTATTTTGTGCTTTGATACTTGTAAATTAAGAGATTTTTAAAATCTTACGTAAAATGATGATACCTTGTGCTTAATAATTTGTATTTAAGAGTTTTTTTATCCGTGCTTTATAATACTAGCAGTGTACCCGTGCAATGCATCGGGGTGAGCAATTGTAAATGGAAATAAAAAATTAATGTAATAGCTTGTCAGAAAAAAAAAGGATATATATGGAGTAAATCATATATTTATAATTTATGGAGCATTAGTAGTGATAAACGCATAACTTGAGTTTTTTCAATCATGAAACATTAAGAAATTATATTAAAGTAATCGTTAAATGTATATTTGAATTTTAAAAACATGTATTAATCAGCGATATCTAACAAATGATAATAATTTTTCAAAATACTGAAATATAGAATAGGTAAAAATAACAAATATAATGTTGGATGGTATTATTTTGTATCTAAATGTATATATAGGTTCATTATTAGTTAGTTTTATAGAATTCAAAAGGCTTTAACAACTTGTATACATGAAGTACATGTACTATCATAATTAAAGAAATATGTTAATTTGAGCAAATAAATAACTTTTCTTCTTTTGGAGAAACCCCAAATGGAAGGGAAAAACTTAAATATGGAAAGAAGTGAAAAAGTAAAGTTTGAATCTTTTCAAATGAGTTGTACCTTATGCATACTAAGTTGTGATTAAGAGATTTTTGAAATGTATGCATAAAATGGTAGTTCCTTATGTTTTATAAGTAGTAATTAAGAGTTTTTTATTCCGTCTTTATAATATAGTATAGATATAGATAGTATAGATAATATATTAATTAATAATGATACATGGAAATGTCTGCATAAAAGGAAGGTCCTGCACATACCAAATTAGTGGGTGTTAAATGTCTGCAGTAGTAATATATATCTTGTGCTTTGATACTTGTAAATTAAAAGATTTTTAAAATCTTGCATAAAATGATGGTACCTTATGCATAAAATGTTGTAATTAAGAGTTTTTTTATGTCTGCTTTATAATATAGTATATATATAATTTATTAAAAACCAAAGAAACATACTATTAAACACATAGTGTTTTACAAGCAACATAATCACCCTGAAACAAGCTAACACGAAACAAAACAACCAAAACAAAATCAAACAAAGGAACGAAAACAACAATAAAAACCACGACTAACTGCAACCTTAATAATGTAAAATAATAATATATTTTCATTTTAAACACTATATTTTCGCCATTATCGGTAAAATAACATAATTTATTTTTTAAATTTTGCTAACTAATGCAGAATTTTTATATTTTAATTGTTATGTCTCATCACAATTTTATGATTAAACTCGTAATAGTGTCAACTTAATAAAAATGGACGAAAATTCGGACCTAAAATTAAGAAAAAGTATAACATGTTATTTTGTGTTAAAAAGTACATTGTCTAAAATGAAAGATGGTGTAAAATACCATGCTAATATACATTTAACCCTTTCAATATTCTCAAAATCGTGACTTAATAACTTAACTCACTGATTAGCACATGATGCTCTGTTAACAAAGTGACTGCCTCTTAGATTGGGGATCTGCCTTTTGATGCATACTCTGTGGCTAGATCAAATTTGATAAATCTTATCGTTCGATTTCTGTAATTGTTTTCCTCAAGAAAATATATTCTCAAAACCGATAGTTGAAAAAGTACAGTAAAAAAACCCAAATACAGATTATTAAGAAAATTAAGATATCTTAATACAAAGGAGGAGACAAATATAATTGAAAATCCAACTTTGTCTCCTTGTAGATACACAAGAATTAGAGTTGTTCAGATATCCGAGTTTGAGTCTTTTGATATTATTATCACATGTTATAGGTCATATTTTAATTGGTTATAAAAAGAGTTTTATGTAATTCAAGTATTTATGATGATGTTGAATCTTGTAGTGCATTTTTCAAAGATTTTCTTAGCATATTTTAAATTGTAACTTTTACAAAAGTAAATTAAAATGTAAAAACAAGCAAGTCGAGAGGTTTTGTTTAATTAAATGTATCGTCCATAGGTATACGACACAGAGTGTATGAAATCTTCTAGTTCTTTCTATTTGACCCAAAAACGATCGACACGTTCTTGGTCGAGTAACGGCTCTAGCTTTATTCTCGGTTTGGGATCATCTCGCATTCGTGGGTACTACCCACCTCCCATTTGAGTCAGGCCGGAAAGAATGCCTGCTAAATTCAGATAAGTGTATACAAAAAAATAATATGAGAGGCTTACAAACCATTCATGCATAGGCTTCGGCTTCTTCCTCCTCTAGTTGAGCCACTACTTGTGCGTGTGTAATTCATGTGCGTGTGTAATTCACATGTGCAATTCATGGTCTTTTTCCAAAAAAATGTAATTCATGCAATCCTTTTGCACTTCTTTTAAGTAAGAAAAACTTGGTTACGATATTTCTTCTTTTTTCTTTTAATAAAATGCTAGTTACAAAGTCTTATTGCAGACCTTCATCTTTACTGGTGGTTGTTGAAATCGACTCCAGCACTTGATGTTTTCCCTAGAGATTGAACGGCTAATGTCTCAAACTTCGTCTTTAAATATTGATCTTTAATCATGTTAGTTGATAATTATATCATTTTCATGAAGTAAATATCATGCAAAAATTATCTTGAGATTTCATAAATGTATAATATACCATGAGAATATGATTTATATAGATTGTTATTTCATGAAAATGATAAAAGTAGTTTTTATCCAAAAAAATAAAAATAAAAACCCTTTATCTTAAATTAACTTTTAACTAAAAATGGTATTTTATTTTATTTTGTAGGCAATAATTCTTGGTTAATCATATCAATATGAATCCCCACAACAATCTATTACAATCCCAAGGTTTCCATGAGTTTCCCCATGGAAATGTCTAGGAAATGTTCATCCCTTTAATCACACATCTTTTTGTTATATTATATCATATGCTACCATTTTATTATGATGTATTTTAAATATATCACATATTATATTATAGGCGAAGGATCGTGTGAGAAGTTGAGTTAATGGTGAGAAACGTGAGAAGTGTATCTGAACTGTTGATCTCTTTTAATCTCAAACCCTCCCATAAATTGCGGCTTAGAAGAGAATTGATCTGGTGCATCTCATCCTAATTTGCGTCCATTTCTCGTCCAACGGTTGATAACCACTTCTCACGTTTTTCACCGTTAACTCACCTTCTCATCGGAACCCAACCCTTATATTATATGCAAATATCGATGACAATTAACATTTTTATGGGATATTAATCGGTTTCCGTAGCCTCTTAATTGATGGGATATTATAAGAAACGCTATAGTGTTTGAAAGATTAGCTAGTATTTTAACAACCAGTAAAATGTTTTTTATTCGATTAGCTAGTATTGGTTAATGGGTTTTCTATTTGAACCAGAAGGGTTGTGGTGTAGTGGTTGAGACTCAGGCGGATTGTGGAATATCCCATCTGCCTAGGATTTGATTCCAGACATCCATAACAATCGTGGTCACCGAGCTTATCAGGGATGATATGTTGGAGTAGCATTTGCCATGATTAGTCTGGGCATAATCCGGAAAACCCATCCAAAAAGAAAGACAATAAGTGGTCGATAATTTTTCAGTTAAGAGCATGATCTTTAAAAAAGGAAAATTAACTCAGGGGTCGTTTACCAAATTCTTACCGGACAAACGCTTACCGACGAGAGATTCACTTTCATTTACCTTATCATGCAACATCCTTGGCCATGAAAACAGATTGTTGGTAAGCATTTTAAACCCGATAAGTGCTTACCAGGTAAGAGTCATTTCCGTGTAAGACTCTCAGTCATTCTCTTGTCGCTTACCGGGTAAGCTTCTTGTTCCTCGCCATGCTCAATCAACAAGGTAAATGACATTAGTAAGCGCTTACCCGGTGAGCGTTTAATAAACGATCCCTCACTAACCTTCAAATAACATGACTCAGGTATATAATATTTTACCCTCATAAAATCTTGAAAAAACATTAAAGGACTAGTTTGTAAAATTGATTTCCATATAAGGTCATTTAAGTAAATAGCTAATGGATAAGGGTATATGGTTAACAAACACTAAAAGCCAAGAAAATGGCAAATCACCAAGAAAAAAGAGATGAAAAAGGAGACATCCCTCATGGAGATGAACCACCATCACCAAAAATTAGCATATGTCTATTTGATGTGTTTTTGACTTCTTTCTAGTGGAATGCATCACAAAATGGTGGCTCTTTGTGTTTGGACATTTATGGAAGTATTGCATACATCCTAACCCTAGCCCCACCTCCAGATAAATATACTGGACTCGTTTCATTTTAGGTTTGATACAAAAAAAATAAATGGTAGATGTTATGTATAGGGCTCGAGCCAAACCTGAAATGATCCGATTCGACTGAACCCCTACTCGCATACAATTGGCATAGCCAATTGTCCAAACATTGTGAAACCATCACCAAATGGACATTGCTTATAATTCCTTCGTTGACCATAAAACAACTGACTCAATTACAAGCCCGGTTGAGTGGACACCATAACAGAGACTTATGCCTAGTGTTGTCGAGAAAAAGGGTTTGCGCTACTGCCTCCACAGTATCAGTCTCACAACCATCATGAGAGCGGTAAAGCAGTGTCCTAAGACAAGATGGACGGGGCCGGATTTAAACCCAACACCTTATTCCGCTAAAACAATTCAACAAGGATTGGGCTTATGCATATAGTGCGTACAACGTACTATAGCCCATGGGCGTGTCGGCGCCACCAAAAGAATGTACAACTGGCGACAACAAAAGTAGTGTGCAAAGTATACCAACCTGAAACCAACTATGCTATGCCCTGGGATCCGGTAACAAGAGATTTTTAGATCAAGATCAAGCTATCTTCAAATATTATTCATACTTCAATCCCCATTTGCTACAAATAGACATGTGTCATTAACAAAGTGCAAATATAAAGACTGCACTTTTCTTAAGCTTCTAATCAAAATTCACTATGAGATATCATCATCAAGTAAAATGCAGATGGGAGATGATACAAAGTATGAATATGAAGCTATCTAGAAACCCAAAGAAACATAATAATCATACTGTAAAATCTAGCTATCGTAGTTTCATTGTCATGATTCAGTTGCCGTGCTTCGTGTTTCCCCATTCCATTCGCTTTTCGGGATCTCGCCTGAATCAGAAATTACCACTTTTTTTCTAGGTTTCCCACTGTACGTACCTGCTCCTCCTTCTATTGCGTAGACGTTATCCATCCCTTCGATAACTTTGCCAAACACGACATGTTCCCCATCTAACCTGGAAAATCGGAGTGTCAAAAAAGAAATGTGGGCTTCCAACATTCTTGAAGGCCAAATTTTCTTACGTTTAATATCCTCATATCGGGTCTATGTGTAAAGAATATAATACGCCCCCACCGTCCAATGAAAATTGGGACATTTTTCGTTACGGGATGTCCCATGAAAGTCAAATGACAAATTAAGGCTAGGCCTTGGGGATCCCCCGTAGGTCGCCAATTCGAGTCTTCCTCAGAGATATTGAGGATTTTCCTGGCTGTTATCTTCAGGGCCCTATGGCATTAGTTGAGGTGCACACAAACTAGCTCAATACCCAGGATTAGCCAAAAATAGACTAACTTTTTACTAATGTCGCAATTTTCACGTGCATAACAAACCATTTATAATAAATTTTAGAAATTTCGTTGTCTTAAGTGCACACACGTGTGGGATGTGACGGGGGTGGGCAGATTCCTATGAGATCAAAAACAAATATGACATCTAAATTTAACGTTTTTTTCAGGTTCATTAACGGGTATAAGATTGAACGGGAAGCATGGACTATGAAGGAATTAGTTGATAGCGAAATAAGGGCAGAAAGAAAGTCACTGCTCATTGTTATTCAAGGGAGAATATAATACAAAATCCTTGAACATTTGACTAGGACCATAGTTGAAAGAAGTTTGTGAATATTAAAAATGTCCAAAATACCCTTCGGTAGTCATAAAATAGTGATATCTTGAGAACCCATGTCGTATCATAGAGTGTTTGGGCAAATGGGTAATTTTAACTTCACATTTGCCAAAAAATGTTACAATTCGCAATTTTCATGGAACGGAGGGAGTGTATGTCCTAACAACGAATAGAGTCGAGTGAGGAGCTCCTTATTCATAAAGGTTCAGCAACAAGATTATTTAACTTGTACCACATGGCATTGATACTCCCTCCGTTCCAAAATAGATATCCGCAATTTAAAAGGTACATAGATTTAGAAATATGTAATTATCACACTTTTTAATTAACTAAATGACAAATTTACCCTTAATAATAGAGGGAGTAATGAATTTCTCCATCCCATAATTAAGGTAGAATTGGAAAATAAGCACTTACCAGTAGGCCTTAACTGTAGTGATAAAGAACTGTGAGCCATTGGAATCCGGTCCCGAATTCACCATGGCCACCATACCTACAAAAAGATTAGCTTCAGAAGAAGATAACATATGCATTCAGGAAGAAGGATAGTTCTTCCCAAATTATAAATGTAAAGTAGAAGATGCTGGTAAACCAAACCAAACAAACCGAGTAAGTCCCACCGGGAAGTGGGGTCTGGGATGTACGCAAACCTGACCTCAAACTCGAAGAGTAGAGCGGTTTTTTACATGAAGACCCCCGACTTGTGTAAAAGTGTGTGAAAAGAAAGAGTAAATCTTGCTCAAAAGATTTGCGGATAATGATCATAAGAACATGAAAATACGAAACCTGCATGCGAGTGCTTGATCTTGAAATTTTCATCACGGAAGGTGCCACCGTATATGGATTCATTCCCCCTCCCATCACGATAGACAATATCTCCGCCTTGAATCATGAACCCAGGAATGATACGATGGAAAGGTGTTCCTTTATAGTGGAGCGGTTTACCACTAGCACCCTTTCCCAATTCCCCTAATACCAAGATAAAAAAGGTTATATAAGTTCCACATGTTTCACAAATTTTGAGCTTCTCTATGTAGTTAGCTTTCTTTAGTAAATTGAGTTCTCTCCCTCTTTCTCGGACTACTAGCTGAACGACCTTCTCAAAAATTGAATTTAAGAATCTAACCCTCTTAGTAAATTGACCTTCTCGGGCTATTGAGCTAATAATTTTTTTTCAAAGGTCATGTTTCTAATTGAAAAGTCATTTAAGGTCATTCATCCAGACAACCCCTCTTTTTCTCGTTCATTCGGTTTTCCATCTCCATTTTCTAGGAGTAGGGAGGTGGGGTAATTCAAAGATAGCTTTAAAATCTAATAGAAGATGGAACCGTAATTACCTGTGCATAGAGCACGGAAATTTTCTGCAAAGATGAAAACGATGAAGAATTTGTTAATAGGTAACCATCACATAATAGTTTTGTTGTTTTCTCACAATATGTAAGCCAGATGATTTGAAAGCTTACCAACAGTTTTTGGCACAACTTCACCATACAATCCGAGAACGATTCTTCCTGCAGTTTAAGCGTATGAAGTTGGAACTTAACAAATATCCACAAATTCTCAAGATGGTTATAATTATAAATGTATACGATACATTACTATCTGCTAGTTCTGGCATTCACAGTATTTATCAGAAATTATAACCAAAGCACACTCAAGAGGAAGACTAGAATTTATTAAGCCAAAGATGCAGCTGGAAGTTTCTACATTAATCAGAATGCATATACACCATTTCTTGACATGATTAACAATACCTAAACGTTGCTTGTCAATATCAACATCCAGGAATACTCTGTGCGTTATTTCATGCACCTCCTCCACTGTCTCTTCCTCCTAAAAAATTAAGTTATGGGTAAGAGAAATTTAACAAATATAAGCAATACCAGCAATTTACAAAATATTTTCTAGGACTCACCTGAAAAGGTTTGTAAATGCAAATTAAATAATGAATGCTGACATATTTAACTTTACAGCAGCGGCGGAGGGCCATAGGGGACATGGCCACTGTAAAGAAAGACAATAGTGTTGTTGGCTATGTTTTTAAGGACGTTAAGCATGTGATTTTGTTATTTCACAAGATGAAGCAGATGCCAACACAAGATTAGTGGTTTGGTATCTACTCTATCCTAGAAACAACTTCAAGATACAACGTCATGCATACATGACTACAAGAAAATTGTTGCAAAACTCATTTCTAATGCTCCAACAATAAGAAATTTGAGTACAATTTCCTTGAACGAGGAGGAGTATGATGAAGATCACAGCATTAGTGAAAGATGAAGTTATGTTGGAATACATATAAGAATACTAGTAGATATTCATCCAATAATTATTAGGATAATCATAGGCGTTTATCTTCTATCATTCATTCTTAACATCTTTAGGGTAAATATTGTTAGAATAAACATCTATCTCTATGGTTAGTCTTATTATATATAAAGATCAAAAGTTAGAAAAAAGTTCTTCGATTGTGTGAAACAATCACCCATAGGCAAGATGCCTTTTCTTATCTTGAATGCAGTGCTTAAGATATTATTATTATTTTTCCTAATCGCTTCATCTCTCTAAAAAAAACTCTCCTGAATCAGGGAAAGTTCCAACAAAAAGAGCCTTCAAAAAATCAAAATCCCACTTGGAGAGAAGATCTACTTTAACTGGGAAAATGTCGACATAATCTTCCAAAGAACTATAAGTTTCTAACTGCAAAACCAAACAAACCCAATATATCCCACACAGAGGTAGTGTCTGAGGGGGGTAGGATGTATGCAGACCTTGCCTCTACCCCAGAAATGCTATGGTCTCTTAATCATGAGTCATCACACCCAACCAAAGGCATCTCGTTTAAGGGTGATTATTTCACACAATCAAAAAACAAGCCATCAATTCTTTTTATTCAATCGTGTAATATTTACTCTTTTAGGATACATTTCTATTTGTAATGAAGCCAGAGCATCAGAGCAACAGTAACAAATCTAGTGATTGCTTAACTAAGGATAAATCTAGAAATTCACAAAAATCTTAATAGTTATTAGAAAGTTCAGTACTTCTCTTAAAGAGCAATTGCATAACATACGGTCATCAATCTGAAAGCTAAACCAAACAAATCAAACGACCTCAGACATTTTCCTCTACCCCAAAGGGTTAAAAGGCTGTTTCCGCAAAAACACAATTTTGAAAGCTAAAACTCATAAATCACATTTAAACAATTAAACCATGAAGGATGTTGTTAGTTGGACAAGAGGATGTATGAATCAACACTTGCTTCAGTTATTAGCCTAAAGTGTCTTTGAAGGTACATTTTTAGGGATAAGGTAGGCCCAACAAGAAAATAGCCAAACATGTTTCATGCTTCATTTATCCAACTATGCCCACAAGTAAACATAAACAACCCATATGATTAAGCATCACAAAACCATGAAAATATATAGCAAATAACAGGCCTATCACGTGTGTACATATGGGTAACAGATGGACCACATAAAATGAAATAACAACCAACAAATTTCAAACAGTTTACAAGTTAAAACTCATATCGGTATTCTAGCTATACATCCATCAGAAACAAAAATTAAGTTTCACCAAGCAAAGAAACTGAGCTAAGCAAAAGAAAAGAAAGTGTTTTAGCCATCATAATTCATAAACATAAAGCTTTGCTCATTAGAATCAAAATTTGATAGCAAATAGGCATGGCACACTGCTGCTTGATTTGAGATTGAATTTTGGAACAGTGAACCTAATCCACCAGTCACAATCTTTTCATTTCTCTACTTGACAGAAAAGTGTGAAAACTCGAGGCAAATTTCGTGCATTTTGATTAAGTAAACGAGACCTTAATACATATTTCGGATCAAAATCAGTGTACAGTATAACACTATCGCAAAAAAAAAAAAAAAAAAAAAGGTTATAATCTCAACTGCCTGCAAACACACTCCACATAAATCCCCATATATGAAAACAAACCCTTCGAATCCATCTTTATTCAACAAACAGATCCAAACACAATTCAGTTGTAACAACAAATTACGGATATCGATAAAAAAAAAAATTACCTGTTGAGAGAACGATGAGAAGGCAAGGAAGACAAGAACTGAACCGATCAAGAAGATAATAAGGAATCGCGGTCGTAGTAGAGTCGAGATCTCTCGATCCATATCTGATTCAGATTCTTCTTCTTTCTCATACATTCACCCAATCTCCAACCCCACAAACGATATAATTTCAGAAAAATCCTTCAATAATTACAGAACCCCACCGAAAAAAAACACTTTGAAGAAGATCAGAGAACACTAGTGCAAGTGGAGTTTAACTTTTCCCCCTTTTTTCTTGACATGGAATTCCAGTGAGTGAATTGAAAATCAGCGTTGTTAATCCAGCGATTTAGGTGCTGAATGTTTTCTTTCTACGTAGAATTGATTGATCTGTTTGTCGTGTGGTGTATTAAATCCGTGTTCTTGATCGTGTATCTACTGGGGATTGGCTCGCACACCAGGTGTTTGACTAATTGTCGAGAAGAACAAAGCTGGATACCCGAAAATGCTTTATAAGCAAAGCCCAATTCTATTGTTTGATCCATTTCAAGGCCCAATTATATTTATTGTTTGACCCACTAAGGGCCCAATTGTATTGGGCTAAGACCCGATTATTGTTGGGTTTTATTTGATTATTTCTCATAGTTAAAAATTAAAATTAAATAAAATCAACACTTCGAGGTTGTTTACCAAATGTTTGCTCTTTAAGTGCTTATCGGCTTACTTTACCTTATCGATGAACATGACAAGATTTGAGAATCTTACCTACCAAGAGCAATGACAAGGACCAAGAGTCTTACCTACTAAGGGATTGTTTGTTTACCTCTTAATAGTTCAATTAAGAGGTAACCTCTGAATCGCTAAGAGGTGAATCTTGTTTGACAGGAAAATTTTTTTTGTCTCTTAATGGTTCTAAAACTCTAAATGATTTTGTATCCTAGGCCTCACTTAACCATTCAGCACCATGATTTCATTCTAAACAATTACCAAACAACCATATTTCATTTTCCACTATATCATAAGAGCCTCTTAATCATTCTGCATCAAACCATTCAACAACTGCCAAACATTCCCTAAGTGAGTGTGACGACCCATTAACTGGTAACCGCTTACTAGATAGAATTGTTGCATATGATGTCTTTTAATGGACTAAAATCTTATCCTATAAGTTAAGTGAAAATGTTGATTATTATCAGTAAACGCCCCCTTAGGTATTGTTTGGTAAAAAATAAACTAGCTTATGTTTTGAATAATCATTTGAATGCACATAAGCTACTTGCTAATTGCATGATTCAAAACATTCAAAGTTAATTGCTAGTGCTTCAATAACCCAAAAATTTACCCGAATTGCACACAAAATTAAACATCCATTGTTCGTTTACATTACTTCGAGTAAAAGTGATATCTAAATATACGATCAACCGTTCCGAGACTTCTTGAATCGCGCTTGCCGAACATCCTCCTTTTCTCTTCTCTGTCCGTGCTCAAGAGCTAACGCCACGTCAACTACTTCATCGAACGTTAGGTTACTCGAAACGAGTAGACTCCGAATTTCAGCATTTAGTCCTTCGATGAACCATCTAACCTTTCTCTCTTCCGTTGAAACATAAACACTCGCAAATCTAGATAACACCAAGAAATCAGCCGTAAATCGCTGAACGGACATATTACCCTGCTTCAGATTTATAAATTCGTCTTCCAATATACGCATTAGTGTGTTCGGCGAGAAGTTCTTGTAAACGAGCGCCTTGAATTCATCCCACGACATAGTTCTCGTTATTTCTTTTCCACGAGACTCGGTTATCGTGTTCCACCAGTGTAATGCGTTTCCCCTTAGCATAAATGACGCGTACAAAGCCTTACGATCTTCTGAACACTCGCAGATCTCGAAGATGTTTTCCATTTCCATAATCCAATCCGATACCACGATAGGATCCAAGGCACCGTGGAACAGAGGTGGGCGTGCGGTTAAGAATTTCTTTCGACATTTCCATTCTTGATCCTCGTCTTCTCTTGACTTTCTAGATCTTTCTAGATTTTCTTCGGCTACCGTTCTTTCGTCTTGAATTTTTTTCATTATCTCTTCCACTATAATCGGCATCATTGATCTCAACGTCTCTTGCAATGTTGGCACCAATGAACTCGAAATATCGGTTGGTTGAGGATTCAAATCGACACCCATTGTAGAGTTTTCTTCAGCTTGTTTTGATCGACCTCTTCTTCGACCATCGACTTGCCCGGTTGACGGAATTGCTTCGGTGGCTCCTTCTTTAACTACTGTCGGATTCTTTTTACGCCCACGTTTCATTTCGTATTCCTGAAGATGAAACTCGATTTTAATGAAAATGTATGCAAGTATAAATGTGTATATCAGAGTGTGTATATATAAATCTAGAGGGAGGTTTAGGGAAACCCTAAAAAAAATGAAAAACTGAGGACCACTCCGATAGTTGAACATTCATTTGACTTGTATGCACATATGCATACAAGTACTTGAGGCTGTTTTTTGGTTTTTATGTACGTGTGCATTATGCACATGTTAATAGTTTGCACATGTGCAGATGAACAATTATCAGGGTGTTCATCAGTTTTTCATTTTTTTGCGGATTTCCCAAGACCTGACCCTATAAATCTATATATTATAATGCAGACTTGGGATCATATGACCACGTTTTTACACTTGAAAGTTCACAACAAAACATTGTGAAGGTAAAAACCTTTACAACATAACACTCTGAAGGTTCAGATTTTTTTTACCTTCACGGTTTTTTGCTTGTTTTGCTGCTGTGAAGTTTCAAGTGTAAAATCGTGGTCACGGTTTCACGAAAACAGATTAGTCTCACATGAACCCAACCCTTATAATGCATGTATGTGTATATGAGAATATAAATATATATATGTATATATAAATGGAAATCAACACCTTCAATTCTACGAAAATAATCTTCAAACAAGCTAGATTTCATACTAAAGTGGACTAAATTTGTAACAAATTTACAAATTCAGTGGAAAGTAGATAATCTTTTAAACTTTCTTTCGAAGCTGCTTCTATTGTCATCTTCTTGACCTGCAGGTTTTCACTTTTCACTCCGAATTCAAAAATCGCTAAAAATTGAGTCTGAAATTCACAAAATTTCCGTAGAAATCCAAACATACAATGCAACACATTAGATTATCACTAGATTCCTTCACTAAAAACACTCAAATCGACCAGATTGGGATTTTTCAGTAGCTCCGACGTCGACTACCACCGCCACCGTCGCCAAAATCGACAAGTTTAACGGGCCTCCGCAACGATTTTTGGTGGAATTCTTCGATGAATCGACTTATTTTCAAAGATTAAACTAAGAATATCAAGTAATTAGTTGAAGAACAGATTGAGATTTTACCTTCAATTTCGTGAACCAAAAACAAACCCTAGCGTTGAACTTCTGCTCCAAACTTGTGCGTATACACCTTCTGGATGAACGGAATTGATACGTGGCAGGAAATGCATAGAAAATGGGTTCGAAAACCATTTTTATAAGTTTAAGCTTTTGGCAAAGTAGGTCCTCCAATTTTTTATTTAGTTCAAAATCAGCCCTCAAACAAAATTTCTTATACAATTTAAGTAACATAAATTCTAGAGCAAGAATCCATTTTCTTCTCGTTTGATAGTTTAAGTTCTCGAGTGCAATGTTCAAAGATGTTGATTCCACCGGCAATGCCACAAACTCTCATGTCGTTAGTGCAATAATATGTCGTTTATGTTTTGTTTATAAACGTGCATGTATTCTCTCGGTTGTTTATTGATAATTATTGCATTACATTGTTAGTCTGTGATATGTGTTCGTGATGATGTTATGGTTTCTTGTAATGGATTATGCAGAGTAATGAATTGATTTTGAAGTTAGATTTCATCAAAGGGACCATGATTGTATTTCACTCCTTTTTTTTTAATATACTTCCACCAATTGTGAACTTTGAAATTAAATTTTTAGATAGAGAAATGATATTTTAAAATATTTGAATAATGTAATCAATGTTGTAATATCTAAAATGACGAATCTGATGAAGTTGAATGTATTTTTCTTTTAAAGATTGTGAAGTATATTCTCCATTTTGGAGAAAGTTTGAATGATCTGTTGGAGATGCTCTTATGTATTTCAGGAGTATGTTTTACAGGAGTAGAGAAGCCACGAAGGCAAGGGACCTTTTGTAATCCTTTTAGTTTAAGTTTAGTTTACGTATATTTATCAAGATGAAATTCTTTCAGTTTAGTACTTAATACAGTAGTATCTTATGTTCCACATTGTTTAAGTATTTCAAATTATTCAGCGTTTATTCAGCTGTTTAATCTTCCGCTACAATTGGTTGTAATGTGTTTATGATTTCAAGTAGTATTTCTTAAAATCTCACATACAAGGAAAAATCGACACCAATCATCTATGAGACATGAGACATTATCGTCCCACCATTAGAACAACGTTTTAACATAAAACTCATACTTTATTGTTGATTGTTTCGTTGCAACTTGATGCATTCCGTTCTATTGTGTTCTCGCTTCAATCGCACACCAAAACCCCTCATGTTTGATATCTTCTTATATTGGTTTCGAGAGACGTAGAACTAGCTTTCTTGTGGTGATTTTTTCTGATATAATTTGCAAGACTCCAACTTTTTTAATCTTATGCTATGATTTCAACTTTAGTCATTTAAAAATGATATATGAAATTAACTAGGTGTACTATGTATTGATTATTGATATTTGTTAGAATTTTTAATGCAATATTATAATATTTAAGTTTCCATTTGGTTAAAACTGTGATTTGTCATTATATATAATAACATTTACTCTCATTTTTATTTTTTATATAATTTTTATTTATTTATAGATTTGGTCCTTGAGATTTTATCTCCCTTTTAGATTTAGTCCTATGTTTTTAGAGTTACAGATTTGGTCCCTATAGTTTTATTTTTCTCTTGGATTTAGTCCCCATAATTTGTTTATTCCAAAATAGCCTTTCGATTTTGCATTTTCGTAACGTTTTGGTCCTCGAAACTAAAAGTTGTTAGCTCCTGACCGTTAAGTAAATGACATTTCGATCATTTATAACCTTTTCATTTTCTAATTTAAATAAATAAAAGTTATATTATAAAAATTATTTTTATTATATAAGCATAAAATAAATATCCCTTAACATGCATCGCATCTCAATGACTGTGTCTTTTCCAACTCAAAACCTTCCGTCTTCCCCATCAATCCAAGTACATAGTTGTAGGTGATTGACGCACCAATTTTTTATTTATTAATAAAGTAATTTATCATAATTTATTTTATGTTTAATAATGATGTAAAATTTGTTTAATTCATATTTTTATTATAATTTAATTTAGGTTCAATAACAATGTAACTTTTTTTAGGTTTAATGATGTAATATATCATTTGCCAATTTATTTTCGTTTCCTATCATACACACACATCCCTGGTTTTATTTTTTTTCTTGAATTTAATCATCATAGGGCATTTTGTAAATTATAGTCATGCTGCTAACAGACACAAAATGTTTTGTTCTCATAATTGGTCATGCTCAAATTTATGGTCTTAATATTTCTTTCCATCAACACACACGATACCCACAGCAACGCGCGGGCATTAATCCTTATAAACAAAATTAAGCGACTCAATATTTTCAAACCAACGAGTCAATTAAGTATTTTCACCCTAATTTATCAGGTAAGATTCTACTTCATTAAATTGACATCCTATGCAACATTTTTACCCGATAAGCTCTTATCGGGTACAGTCTCACTTACCATGTAAGGGGCCGTTTACCTGATGCTTACCCGGTAAGTGCTTACCAAGTCATGTTACCTTATTGATGGACATGGCAAGAACGATGAATCTTACCCGGTAAGAACTATGGCAAGGTCCAACAATCTTACCTGGTAAGTGATGGTTACGACTCTTACCCGGTTAGCGCTTACCGGGTGATTTATTGCGTACGATGTCGTTTTTCATGGAATAAAATCTTAACAGATAAGGTAAGTGATAGAGTCGAATTTACCGGTAAGCGCTTACCGGGTTAAGTAATTGGGTAAACAACCCCTACTTGTCATCGTCTTTACCGGGTAAGATTCTAAATCTTTGTCATATTCATCTGATAAGATAAAAAAAAAAACGGTAAACACTTACCAGTTAAACGTTTAGCAAACAACCACTAAAAAATTATAATCTCAACAAAACAAATTATAATTTTTTGTTAGTTCCTAACTCGTCCGTATCTTAATCACAGCCTTCTTGTCCGTAGCCTGGGTTTAACCGTACTCTACCAAAGTCATGATAAGAAAATAGACGGTGGATCACAATTCCCATCTCTGTTCCCGTCGTGAAACAAGATTATATCACGTGATTGGTGGACATAAAAGACTAGCAAAATTTTACCCATTTCATGACTACTTGCATCGTGACCGATGATTACACACCAAACTACACATCCATTATTCACTTACAAAAGCTCTTAACGATAGTCGAAATACACGATCAAAAGCAAATCAAAAACCTCCGTTTCGAGCGTTCTTGAACGGCACTTGTTGACCATCCTCCTTTTGCCTCTTACGTCCGTTCTCAGCAATTAACGCTACTTCAATGACTTCCTCGAACGTTTTAGGGCAACTCACAACAAACTGACTCCGGATTTCAGCGTTTAGTCCTTCAATAAATCTCGTAATCTTTCTCTCGTCCGTTGAAACATGGACACTCGCGAATCTCGCCAGCTTCAAGAACTCGGTTGTATATCGTTGAACAGACATATTTCCTTGTCGTAGGTTTATAAAACTTTCTTCCAATCTACGTATTAGATTCTTCGGGGAGAAGTTTTTGTAAACGAGCGCTTTGAATTGATCCCACAACATCGTTCTCATTATTTCTTTTCCGTGAGACTCGGTTATCGTGTTCCACCAATGTAACGCGTTTCCTCTTAGCATAAACGACGCGTACAAAACCTTTTGATCTTCTGAACACTCGCAGATCTCGAAGATGTTTTCCATTTCCATAATCCAATCCGACACCACGATAGGGTCCAAGACACCGTGGAATTCACGTGGGCGTGCAGTCAAGAACTTTTTACGATACTTCCATTCCCGAACCTCGTCTTCTCTAATTAACTTTCTAGAACTTTCTAGATTTTCTTCGGATACCCTTCTTTCGTCTTGAATCTTTCTCATTATCTCTTCGACTATAATCGGGACCGTTGATCTTAACATCTCTTCCAATGCTAACACCGATGAATTCAAATTCTCGGTTGGTTCGGTATTATCGACACCCAGAGTAGGATTTTCTTCCGATTGTTTAGGTCGTCCTCTTTTTCGACCATTGACTTGCCCGGTTGACGGAATTGCCTGGGCAGCTCCTTCACCTTCTACGGTCTGATTCTTATTACGACCCCGTTTCATTCTGTATCCCTGAAAATGAAAATCGATCTTATTGAATTCTTAATTACGGATCATCTTCTTCCACCTATATAAATATATATAGACCTGACAACACTTGAGACCAGTCTAGTCTGTTTTCGTGAGACCCATAAGACCATGATTTTGCACTTACTTCACAGCAAAACACCATGAATCCGAATCTTCACAGTGTTTTGTTGTGAAGAAGGTTTTTTACCTTCACAGTGTTTGTTGTGGTCTCGTTAGTCTCACGAAAACAAGATAATCTCACGTGATCCCAACCTTAAACACTTCTCGCCTTCTCGCAAAATGTTTAGCTTCTCGTTTGAACCTGCCCATATATATATAAATATATGGCAGGTTCAAACGAGAAGTTAAACATTTTGCGAGAAGGCGAGAAGTGTTTAATTATATATGATACACAAATGATTAAGCACTCGTTATATTGGCAATACATAGACGTTTAATCATATATGATTAAGCACACCCACAGGCGGGGTAGTCATATATGATATCACACTTCTCACCTTCTCGCAAAATGTTTAACTTCACGCATTAACCTTCCTATATATATATATTATAAATATACACACATATATTATAAATCAAGTATCTCTAGATAGTAACTAAAACTTTCTATTCGCCAGGTTTTGATTCAACTCAAATCTGAATTCGAAAATCGCTCAAAATCGAGATTAATTTCAACAAATTTCTTATAAAAACCATAATGCAATGCAATACATTACATGATATAAGGATTCTTACAATCAGAATACACAAAATCGATCAAATTTTAGGGTTTTCAGAAGCTCAATCGATCGTCAACCACCACCGGCCACCGCAACAGTGGTGGTCCGCGATTAACTCACCTCCGCACAGGTTTTTAGTGCAATTTTTCGAACAATCAATTTAGTTTTACAATGTAAACAATATAATATAAACTAAATTCGAGATGAGAATATGTTTTACCTTCAATTTCTTGCACGAAACCAAACCCTAGCTAGCCATGAACTCTTGCTGCAACTTCTCGATTTACGACTGTTGGATTATGGAAACTGATAGGTTTTTATATAGGAAATAAAACCCATTTTTATAACTTTAGGTTTTTGTCATATTAGATCCTCCAACGTTTTCCTTCAGTTTAATTTCAGCTCTTAAACAATTTTTCCTCGCACATTCTGATCCCTCTTCATTCTTGAAGGATAATTTTGCACAATCACCATTTTCAAGGATAACTTTGCAAAATTTGTAAACTAACTGATAAACTAACTGACGACTGATAAACTAACTGATAACCGATAAAGTAGCTGATAAATAAGTCACGTTTGGCAAAAACTAGCTGACAAACATGTAAATGACCAAAAATAACATATTGAATAAAGTAATCAATTACATCTCCTACAATCCTATTCTTCTCACATACCCCCTCACGTACAACATAATCCAAAAAAGTTAGATTTTAAAACATTTTAATATATATAGTTACACTTTATACCCCTATAATTATTTAGTTAGTTTACTTTATATCTTTTACTTTTTAAAATTTCATTTTACACCATCATCATATTAACACATATAATCGTATATTAACTAAAATACGTTTAAAAAAATACGTTTTGATTTTAACAACTTACACCATTATAATCGTCTCTTCGATACCTTCAAAATTAGCCCAATATTGAATATTTTTTGATTTAATTATTTTATTATATGTTAAAAATATGTTAAAAAATACGTTAAGTAAATCGATATATATATAATGAAAACAAAATCATATGTGATCTGTAGCAAAACACAATTAAAATTAATGTATAAGATCACATGTACTGCAAAACGTAATTCATAATTTTCATCAAATCATATGTGATTCACAATGAATTAATTTTTTTTCAAAATGTTTTCCTAATCATATATGATTTAAAATTTGAAAAATAACGATTCAAATTAAACAGTAAAAAAAATAATGAAAACATAATCATATGTGATCTGTAGCAAATGTCGATTAATTGTGGATATCACATGTGATTAATTGTGGATATCACAAATGTCGATTATTTTGGGATATCACATGTCGATTAATGAAAACAGAATCATTCTATATATATATATATATATATATATAGTGTTCGGTTCATTTGAGAAATGGTAAATATATGAGAAATAGAGAAGTAATCCTAGCCATTCATATGGTCAAGATCGGATTTGACTAGTCAAAAGTTGCGGCTTTGACCGGTCAAAAGTTGCGGCTTTGACTGGTCAAAAGTTGCTGTTATCCCAAAAATAGAAGGACAATTTCGTAAATTTTACAAAACACACGGGTTGTGTTCATATATGAACATGTATAATTCACATATGAACTATATGTTCATATATGAACCAGTGCAATTCACAACTGAACTCTTTTAACTGATTCATATATGAACCTTTGTGATTCATATATGAATCAGTTGAACTAACTAACAGATTCATATATGAACCTTTGTGATTCATATATGAATCTGTATGAATCACAAAGATTCATATATGAATCAGTTGAACTAATTAACAAATTCATATATGAATCTTTGTGATTCATACAGATTCATATATGAACTCGTCATGTGTATTTTACGAAATTACCCTCTACCTTCTACAAACCATACAAGGAATTATCTGGTGCTTCACGGTCAAAGCCGCAAATGTTGACCAGATGAATGGCTAAGATTACTTCTCTATTTCTCATATATTTACCATTTCTCAAATTAACCTCTCCCTATATATATATATATTTGATTTGAAATAAAGTAAAGTTATTGATTTGAAATAAAGTAAAAACAATTCGATATATATATATATATATATATATATATATATATATATATATATCGAACGAATATTCCTTCGTTTTCATTCGGTATATAACTCTCTCCCCCCCCCCCCCTCTCTCTCTCTATATATATATATATATCAAAGTTGCAGATGACAAACATGAGAGAAGATTTGGCACCAACATCAGAATTTGTCACCAACCAGGTACAATATTATGATAACTAACATTTATGTTAATTTTAACTTACAGGTACAAGTGAAAGTTATAACAAAATATAATAATTTCAGGTGTTCGAATCTCGAGAAGAAATAACTGACTGAGTGCGTAATGTGGGACATTCGGTTGGTGTCATTGTTGTTACCAAAAGATCAAAGACTAAGACAAATGGAGATGTTTATAAAGTCGTGTTTATGTGTGAACATAGTGGGGTTTACAAAAGTGACAAATTTTCCAGTCGTCATACTGGAACAAGAAAGTTTGGATGTCCATTTGAGTTGATAGCGCTATATTCATCTAAGCATCATTGGTGGACGTTAAGAATTGTGTGTGATACATATAATCATGTCGTTGCACAATATATGAAGGGTCATGCATATGCAATGCGGCTGAACGGACCTGAAGTTCAACTAGTTGAAGATCTATCAGCCCAACATGTCAAGCCACGATACATTTTATCCACGTTAAACTGTAGATATGTGAAAAATGCATCTACGTCAAGAACAGTATACAATGAAGTTCAAAAGATTAAGACAAGAAACGAGGCAGGAAGACAAAAAATGCAGGTTGTTGTGGATTTTGTTATTGAAAAAGGTTATGATTTTGAGACTCGTGCAAATGATGAAACAAACGAGTTGGAAGATTTATTTTTCATTCATCCAAAATCATTGGATCTTTGGCGTGCATTCCCACAAGTGTTGGTCATTGTTTGGGTAAAAAATAACTAAGGTCCTTTGTCGTACGTCTTTAGATTCCAAACAGTCCATTAGCCCGTAATCGCACGACCAAAGAAATAACTGACGTCCTTCCTTTGAGCGACTTTGACCAGACTATCAAAACTCGTCCATGATGGCTGTCGTACGACATGATTTCAGTTACTAATTTGCAACATACTTTATATTATATTTAATGCAGGATTTCAAGGACGTTTATGATGAAAGATCATAACGGAAGACGTTACCAACAACAACGAATATAACGGATGTCATCATCAATATCAAACGGTTACTCCATTTATGCATTCAAGACTTGCTAACTGACAAGTGGAGTATAAATATGAAGATTCAACTTCACATTCGGACATTTGATGCTCATACCTTACAAGCTCACAAATTACGTTCTCAAGCTCTCTCAGTTTCTCTCAAAGTTCATAACATCTACTGTTGTTTGTCACGTGACGCATGACCGAAGTCCAATTACATACGACGCACGACCAACTTTACTTTATTGTACTGTTTTACATTACATTTCATTTGTAATACTTGTTAAACAAGGACGACGTCCCTGATTGACGTCCATAGTGCACGACGACTCATACTCGTCCGGGGGCAGCAGTCCCAGTTGATGTCGAGCCACGAACAGGATTTCAGGCGTCGCCGTTCGTCGATGAAATCGCTTTGGTGGACATCCCAAATAAATATAGCATCCCGACCTTCTCCCCAAGATATTCAGGTGTCACTGATCCGACAGAACACGTCGCCCAATACAAACAGCTCATGTGGACTATTTCGATACCACATCAATTTCAAGAAGTCTGCATGTGCAAGAGTTTTGGAGCGACTTTGACTGGAGCAGCGTTACAATGGTTGATCAATCTCAAACCCAAAACAATCGGGTCTTTTGCAGAATTAGTGAATCAATTTTCTCAACAATTCACTAGTAGCCGAAAAATGGAAAAACAAACGAGCGACCTTTACTATGTCGTACAGAAGAATGGAGAATCCATCCGGGACTACTTTAACCGGTTCAACGCGGAAATTATTAGTATCCGAAATTGCGACGTGAAAACAACCATTGAAGCATACAAACGGGGTCTGGATGATAGTTTAAGGTTATATCTTGACCTTACGAAATATCCTCCAGAAACCTTTGAAGACGTACGAGCAAGGACGCTCGCCCATATGAGGGTCGAGGATGACCTCGTTTTCAGAAATAAACATTCAAACGACAGGAAAGGTCTAGGTGTTAAAAAGCCAGATTTCAAACCGAAACCAACCGTTCGATCAGAGCCTGCCCGACAGATTTCGAACGTCAGATTCGAAAAGAAAGGGACGACGACTTTTAAACCTGTCCAGTATCCTAAGGTGTCATCTTATGGTTTCCTTGGGTCAGCCAAAGACGTCGTTGTGTCCCTGAAACAACTCCAACAAAACGTTCGATGGCCAAAGAAAAGCGATAAGGACAGTGATAAGAAAGACAAAACAAAATGGTGCGATTTCCATAATGACTTCGGTCATCTAACAGATAATTGCATCGCCCTGAAGAAAGAACTGTCCTGGCTTAATTCGAAAGGTTATTTACAAGAATTGACGAAAAAGAAGGACGTGCGTCCTACATCCCCAGAGCATGCCAAGATGATTAATTGTATCACCGGAGGCTCTGATGTCTGTGGGACCACATATTCAGCTGCTAAGAGACATGCTAGTCGCGGTCCCGACAACCGACCAATTCCAAAGGAGGCAAGACCCAAGGAGGATGCCGAATTAGAATCTATGCCCTTGACGTTCGACCAAGCAGACCTCGACGACGTCCATCAGAAACATTATGACGGACTAATTATCCAATTGAGCATTGGAAATTGTTTGACAAAGAGGATACTCGTCGACGGAGGTAGTTCAGCTAACATTATCTTTTTTGATGCAGTGAAAGCCATGGGAATCGACAAATCCGAGATTACACGACGTTCGACTACACTCGTTGAATTTAACGAAGGAGCGACAAGTACCATGGGGGAAATCACACTACCAGTATATGCTAAAGGAATCAACAGACAGACGAAGTTCAACGTCGTCGACTGTTCATCAGCTTATAACGTCATCCTTGGGCGACCATGGATCCACGATATGAAAGGTGTACCTTCGACGTACCATCAAATCTTGAAATTCCCCACGGAATGGGGGGTACAGGAGATCAAAGGCGAAAGAAAAGTTGCTAGGGAATGTTACAAAGTTTATTTGAAGCCCTCGAAGCAGACAGTATAGCAATTACAGAACCAGGACGTTCTTGGGACTGACGACGACTATCGCTTGGAAGTTGTCGTCCTAAACCAGGATAAGCCTGATCAGATGGTTTACATAGGTTCGTCGCTCGACCCTTCTTTTAAAAAGAGACTACTATCTTTTTTGCAGGATCGCAATGATTGTTTCGCATGGACGCACGAAGATATGGTGGGTATCGATCCAAGTATCATTTCTCATAAACTCAACGTTGATCCATCGTTCAAGCCTGTTTAGCAGAAAAGACGAAAATTCGCTCCTGAAAGAAATAAAGTTATCAACGACGAAGTTGATAATTTGCTTAAAACAGGAAAGATACGAGAAGTCAAATATCCAGACTGGCTCGCCAACGTTGTTGTCGTCCAAAAGAAAAATGGCAAATGGAGAGTCTGCATTGATTTCACAGACCTTAACAAGGCTTGTCCAAAAGATCCATTTCCATTGCCACACATCGATTCTATGGTCGATGCTACAGCTGGACATGAATTACTCACTTTCATGGACGCATATTCTGGATATAACCAGATATTGATGCATCCTGGAGACCAGGAAAAAACAGCCTTCATGACAGATAAAGGTATTTATTGTTATAAAGTAATGTCTTTTGGTCTTAAGAATGCAGGTTCGACATATCAACGATTGGTGAATATGATGTTTAAAGAACATTTGGGCGACACTATGGAGGTATACATCGATGACATGCTTGTCAAATCAAAGCATATGGATGATCATATAGGACATTTGACGCAATCGTTCGACATTTTGCGTGAATACAAAATGAAGTTGAATCCGGCAAAATGTTCTTTTGGAGTTCGAGCTGGCAAATTTCTCGGTTATATGGTCACGCGACGAGGAATCGAAGCTAACCCAGACCAAATTAAATCAATTATCGAGATAAAATCACCCAGAAATTTTAAAGAAGTCCAACGTCTAACAGGACGTGTAGCAGCGTTAAACAGGTTTATCTCTCGATCGTCTGACAGATGTCACCTATTCTATAACGTCCTGCGAAAAAATAAAGGATTCGAGTGGACTGATAAGAACGAGGAGGCATTGCAACAACTCAAGAAATACATGACCTCACCTCCCTTCCTCTCTAAACCTGAGAAAGGTGAAACTCTTCAACTCTACATGGCCGTCAGCATTAATTCGGTAAGTGCAGTCCTTATACGAGAAACCGACGGACAACAACTACCAATCTACTATGTAAGTAAAACTCTACTATATGCTAAAACCAGGTACTCGTCTATAGAAAAACTTTTGCTTTCGTTAGTCATGGCCGCTAAGAAATTACGGCATTATTTTGAATCGCATCCTATAACTGTGGTAACTAACTTTCCATTAAAGTCTGTGTTAAGAAAACCTGAATTAACATGACGACTAGCTAAATGGAGCATCTACCTCAGCAATTATGATATGGATTTCAAGCCTAAGACGACGATCAAATCACAGGTCTTGGCAGATTTTGTTACAGATTTCAGTCCGGAACTAGAAGAAGTGACGACGTCCAACGAGTTAATTGTGGCGACTTTGCACGACACTACTTGGACGCTCGACGTCGATGGTTCGTCGAACATACGAGGAACAAGCTTGGGTATCGTCCTACAGTCCCCACAAGGGGGCAAAATAGTGTACTCCATACAGTGCGAATTCAAGGCAACAAATAATGAGGCATAATATGAAGCACTGATTGCAGGAATGAAAATTGCTCATGACTTGGGGGCAACATGTCTACATGTCCGGAGCGACTCGTCCCTAGTTGTTAACCAAGTTAATGGAGAATTTGCAGCAAAAGACTCAAGGATGATTGCTTATTATAAAATAGTAAAAGAAGAAGCAAAGAAGTTCAGTCGCTTCATAGTCGAACAGGTACCAAGAGATCAGAACACTCAAGCTGACGCATTAGCCAACTTGGGATCAGCACTTAGTCAAACGACATTCGACAATATCCCAATAGTCCATCTTGCAACACCAACAATCAAAGACGACGGTAATACTCTAGTCGCACCAATTGAGGAAGAAAGCTCCTGGTCGGATGATATTAAAAATTATTTGGAAAACGATCAACTGCCTGATGACAAAATGGAAGCAAGAAAGGTTAGATTTAAAGCATCAAGGTATGTTATGATCAGAGGACAATTATATCGAAGATCATCGACTGGTCTGAATTTGCGATGTATCACCAACAAGACGCAAGTCCAGAAAATCCTACAAGATATGCACGATGTTGAATGTGGAAATCACTCAGGAAGTCGCAGTCTAGCCAACCGGATATCACGACAAGGTTACTATTGGTCGACATTAAGGCAAGATGCGATCAGGTATGTACAGTCGTGCGACGCATGTCAAAAACACACAGGTATGTCTCATAAACCCTCTGAACCTTTGCACTCAACTTTGATCCCATGGCCCTTTATGAAATGGGGAATGGACATTGTTGGGAAACTCCCACTTGCCCCTGGGCAAAAAGTATTTCTTTTAGTTTTAACAGATTATTTCTCTAAGTGGGTCGAAGCAGCGGCTTTCTCCCAGGTTTGGGACAAAGAAGTCGTTTCTTTTATCCAAACTAACATCATTTGTAGGTTTGGAATTCCATCTGAAATAACGTGAGACAACGGGACACAATTCATCAGTGATCGAACGCGAAGATTTTGTGAGGAAAGGAACATCAAGTTGGTAACATCAACGCCTCGATATCCACAGTCGAATGGTTTAGCCGAGTCGAGTAATAAAACTATCATCAATTCAATCAAGAAAAGACTCAAAGCTGCCAAGGGAAAGTGGGTGGAAGAATTACCTTCCGTTCTATGGGCTAATCGTAAGACACCTCGTACGTCCACAGGACAAACTCCTTTTTCCTTAGTCTATGGATGTGAAGTTGTGTTACCTATTGAGGTAAGACTACCGACTTCAAGACATACGTCCGTTGAGCATAACTTAGTCGACCTAAGTTATGACCTCGACGCTTTAGAAGAACTTATAGAAGTTGCGCACATTCGCATGGCGGCACAGAAACAAGTGGTCGAGCGACATTTCAACAAAAATGTCCAGATCAAAGTTTTTCAAGAAGGTGATTATGTTCTACGTCGAGTATTTCAAAATACTTAAGAGGTCAATGCAGGTAAGCTTTCCATTAAGTGGGAAGGTCCTTATCAAATCTCTGGCGTCGTGGGTAAGGGAGCTTATAAAATCCAAACCCTCAACGGTCGAGATATCCCACGAAGCTGGAATGCAGTTCATTTAAAGAGGTATTTCTTTTAAATTTCATATTTATTTCCTTCGATTATTTCTTAAGAAAGATTACTGACTTAAGCATCGGAGGGTCGTTGGTCAAACCAACGACCACCCCACTAATGTTGTTTTTCGCAGGGACGCACGACTTATTTAAAAAAATTTGTCGAGTAAAACTCATGTGATCACACGTATATGTTCGATTTTAATGGATGACAAAGGTTAAATTTTGTACTTGATGTTCAATACTTAGAATCAAGAACCATTATTATAAATTGCCCAAGATCGATCGAAAAGTTTCAGTTGATTTCTTTATAAGTGATGATGTGGTTGAATGTCTGATATAATGTAGTTGTCCATCTACTCGACATACGATTAATTATAAAAACAAGTAATAAGCGTCGATAAACAAAAAAGGTTTTTTTTTCATTTGATATCAAATTACAAATATAAAGGACGACCACGTACGGCCGAACTTTAGATGAGAAGTTCAAAAGAAATTAAGTAAGTGGAACGTCAGGTTGTCCCTGGACGACAACGGTCTCCTCTGCTACCACTTCTTCTACGACGTCAGCCTCTTCCAGATCGTCGTCTTCATCCAAGTCCCTCTCAGTCCCAACAGTGTCGAGGTAAGTTTTGAGTTCTTCGGAGGCCGACGTCATAGGATCCTTCCCCTTCAAGTGACGCCTCATTAAAGCATCTCGGGCCGTGAAGCGGGAGAAAGCCTCAATTTGCTTATTCTCCATCTCCAAGTCTTTGACGTCGCCCTCCAGATCTTTGACCCTCTTCTTCAGAGTCGCGATTTCGTCAGCAGAAGCAGCAGTGGTGATAGCCTTAATCTTTTCGACCTCCAACTTAGTCGACAACGCCTCCAGCTCAAGAAGTCGGTCCCTGAACTTGATCTTCTCACGATTCGAAATCTCTAGTAGACTTCGAACATCGGTGAGTTCAGTCTTGAGGCCCTTGACCTTCGTCTTTTCAGCCTCGAACAACTCCAAGGCGGCCTTCTCTCTTTCAAGAGCCTCATCAGCCCTTTTCTTGACGTCAGGAAAGGACGACCTAAGACCTTCTGTCTGAGCATAGAAGCTCAGACAAGCTTGGAAAGCCAGCATGACAAAAGGAAAAGAATTAGTAGTAAAAACACGAGCAATGAAAAAGATTCAAAAGAAAAACTTACCATGAAAGAGAGGCCAGCAACATGTGCCCCCGTGTCTTCCACTCGAGATTCTTTGTACCGATCGTAGAAAGTCGGGAGGAGAAATTTTGCTAAGTGTGGAAAAATGACGTCTCTTTCGAGAACGTCATTAGCCATAAAGTCAGCTGGGAGAGTGGCTTTGAATATCATCTCTCCCACTTTTTATTTATTCTTCTCCTCACTCCTAGAGGAAGAAGAAGGTGCGGCAAAGGGCTTGTCAACGCCCGACACCCCCATTGTTGGGGCATCCTTCGTCGCCTTGGTCGAACCTCTAAGCTCGACCCCAGCAACAGTTTCCTTCGCTGGTGTCGCCCCTAAAAGGGACGACAGAGTGGCATCGCCCGTCTTCTTGGGCGAAGACCGAGGCTTATCTCGGACACGTCTTGGATCTACCCCCGTGGAAGGGGCAGATCTTTTCCTCGCTTTCTCCCTCCCTTGACGATAGAGCTCCAGTTGCTCGGCTCGCTTAGCGGCAGCCGACTTTACAGCTGCGTCCTCTGAAAAAAGAGAAGAAGTTAAAAAATCAAATGACGTACGATATACAAGTTAAAGGTATTGTCGAGCGACTTACCGGTCATTTCTTCTTCTCTTTCTTTTTCTTCTTCTCTTTTTTCTTCTTCCCTCTCTCCTTCTCTATGAGAATCCTCGATAGACGTCACCTCAGCTACAAAAACGGCCTCGTCTTCCTCGTCGTTCGACCGAGGGGAAAATGAACGATCAGTAATACTTCTCTCCAAGATCTTCTGAATCTTGTCGTGAGAATCTCTCCTTGGCTTCACTTTAGTAAAGTCGATCGCTTCCAAATAAAGAAAAACATCAGAAAAAACGCACGACAGAAAACGCACGACAGAAAACGCACGACAAAAACGCACGACAAAAACATTAAACCTACCCGATTCGTTCCAGCCGGACGACAACCATTGGTTGTCTTCGTCATTTACAGACGCCACTTGGAGGAAAACGTACTGACGTTTCCAACCACGATCATTCACCGCGGTGTTATGTATCAGTACATTGTCTATCTTCGAACGAGGAAACAAACTATACCGGTGATAACTATTCGGTCGAACACTATAGGCAGTTAAGAGGTCGTTTACATTAACGGTACCTCCCAATCGGTCGTAAGACGATCGATCACCTGGACAATCCGCCAGAACTGAGGCATTAACTGTCCAGGCGTCAAGTCAAACGCATCTAAAAATGCCCTGACCAAAGGGCTAAAAGGCCAAGAAAAACCTATCTTAAAGGGATATTCATACAAAACACAATATCCCTTCGGAACTTCATCCAACCTTAAATCTTCAGGCGACACCAGATTTATTTCATCTGGAAGCTTAGCCAAACTTTGAAAGTAATCTAAATGTTCTTCCTCCCTAAACATGCTCACAGGTTCACTCGACATCTGAAAATCAGGGATGTTAAGAGTCGCACACCAATAGCTAAGAATATCCCAAGCTTTCCTAGGCTTCTTGGCTATGGACTTCTTATGCATAAATCGACACAAAGGGAAGAACGGAAAATCGTACCTTAAATAATGTTCTAAACCTCAAATTTAGAATGGAAAAGATTCTGGTCGATCGGAAAGTGAATCTCGCCGGAGATATATGTTTTTTAGAAATGTAAGCATAAAAAAGGTAAGGATTGAGGGTAATCCTTATTTATATTGAAAATCAGAAACCAAATCGTCAGAAAATTGAATCGCCAGAAAATAAAATCGACGGTCAATGAGACTGACACGTGTCGTTCGTGTCAGGCAACCACTCGAGTACACTCAACAAGAGTATGACACCTGTCCTTCATTAGCTGTCAAATTGTTTATTCTAATTAACATGACGTCATCATTCAGTTGAAAATGAACCAATTCGGTTCTATGCAAGTTACCCGCTTTTTCCTTTTATAACACGTGTCTTAGTCTTAAATTTAAATTTCAAAAAGTTCCCGCTTGAATTTTAAATTTGGAGGCAAACTGTTTGGGTAAAAAATAACCAAGGGCCTTTGTCGTACGTCTTTAGATTCCAAACAGTCCATTAGCCCGTAGTCGCACGACCAGAGAAATAACTGACGTCCTTCCTTTGAGCGACTTTGACCAGACTATCAAAACTCGTCCACGATGGTTGTCGTACGACATGATTTCAGTTACTAATTTGCAACATACTTTATATTATATTTAATGCAGGATTTCAAGGACGTTTATGATGAGAGATCATAACGGAAGACGTTACCAACAACAACGGATATAACGGATGCCATCATCAATATCAAATGGTTACTCCATTTATGCATTCAAGACTTGCTAACTGACAAGTGGAGTATAAATATGAAGATTGAACTTCACATTCGGACATCTGATGCTCATACCTTACAAGCTCACAAATTACGTTCTCAAGCTCTCTCAGTTTCTCTCAAAGTTCATAACATCTACTGCTGTTTGTCACGCGACGCACGACCGAAGTCCAATTACATACGACGCACGACCAACTTTACTTTATTGTACTGTTTTTGTTGGGAACTGAAGATTTGTCTAAGTGATTACTACTGCCAGAACAACATGGTTACTACTTCTGAGACAAGTTACTACTGCTGAGCCAGATTAATACTGCTTGAATAAGTTACTATTGCTAAGCAGAGTTAGTGTTGCTGGTGAAGATTAGTACTGCTCAAAGTGATTAATACTGCTACAACTTAATACTGCTTATGTGATAATCAAGATACGCACAGAACAAGGCTGAAGATAATTGTGGAAGGTTGAAGATAATTATGGAAGAATATTATGAAGATATTTTATGTTTTGTAATTATCTTGTATTCAATCTTTGTTTATATAGTATAGAATAGTTTGATAGATGTGATACGAGATTTCTAAGTTTTTGTTTTAGAGAGAGAATTAACCTCAAGGTTTACAATCCTAATTCTAGAGAAGTAGAATTCGTCTTGGTGAGCCTGTTCATCAAGATTGAGGTTTTGTTTGAAAGCTTGTAACTTTAATCATTCAATAAAGTTTACAAGTTGTGATTCATTCTTTACTGTTACATTGATATTTTGAATATTAAAGTGTTATTCCGCAACTTCTTTAATATTGTTTATGAGTTTTATTATTCTTGTTAAGAATCAGATCCTGACAGTTTTACATTACATTTCATTTGTAATACTTGTTAAACAAGGACGACGTCCCTGATTGACGTCCATAGTGCACGACGACTCATACTCGTCCGCGGTTTTACCCATTTTAGGGGTTTTCCGCGTCACCAATTACCTTGTCTCATTTATTTCATTTTAATTACTGTCGTGCGATTATTAAAGTTATTTTCTTTGGTTGGAGTAAGCTCCACATTTACCTTAAATTTTCCTTGGGAGATTTTTGGCATAAACAGTCATCGATGCCACATATAAAACAAATAGGTACGGGAATATGCGTGTGCATTGTATTCATGTTAATATTATTATTTTGTTTATTATACAGGTACAATATGCCTCTTCTTGAGATAGTTGGTGTAACATCAACAAACAAAACATTTTGCATAGCATTTGTTTTCATGCATCAAGAAAATGTATCCAATTTTATTTGGGCGTTAGAATATCTAAAGTCTAAAATATACGATAACTTTTACCCAAGTGCCATAGTCACAGGCAGAGAGTTGGCTTTGATTAATGCATGCAAAGTGGTATTTTCGGGTGCTAAAAGATTGCTTTGTAGATGGCACATCTATCAGAATATTCTGAAACATTGTAGACCATTGATACACGAGTCTCAATCGTGGAATTCTTTTCATTAAGCATGGTTGCAGTTACTTGAATCTCCAAATCAAGAATTGTACACGTACAATTTGGTACAACTCCAAAAAATGTTGCTCAATTATCTAGGTATTTTTGATATAAAAAGTTTAACCATTATTACTAAAGATATTGACGTATATTTTTTATATTTTTCAGGTGTTTTAAATTACTTGGAACGTGTATGGTTGACACCATATAAGGAAATGTTTGTATCTGCTTGGGTTGATCGATTTTTATATTTTGGAAATTATACAACAAATAGAGTTGAAAGCCAACATTCAAAATTAAAAAAATATTTGGAGACTTCATAAGCAGATTTAAAAAGAATTTTATCTCATATTCATGTTATAACTCAGTCATAAGACACATCGATCAAAGCAAGTTTCGAGATGAGTAAAAATATTAGGAAACATCAATTTGAAAAACCACACTTTAAACATTTGTGGGGCTTTGTTTCATTTTATGCACTTGATATGATTTCCAGTGAATATGCGCGGTCTTTTGAGACTAGCGTATTTTCTGAAAATTGTGGTTGTAAACTGCGTACAAGTCATGGATTGCCATGTGCGCATGAACAAGCAATATATACATGTCAAGGCGTACCCATTCCCTAACTCCATATCTTGATCAAATCCCGAGTTTATTTCATTTATACATCAAACAAATACAAGATGTTGTGGGCGATGGAAATTGTGGATTTCGAGTCATATCTACTTGTTTGGGTGGTCATGAAGATGCATGGGACACTATCCGCACAGCATTAATAGGTGAACTAACTGGGTATATTTATTATTACTCTGATGTGATTGGCAACCAGTGCCAAAGAATTTACGAAACGTTGGATTTTTTCCAGAAGGGCGTCTTTGCACCTCTAGGCATTGGATAACTATGTCTGAAATGGGAATTCTAACTGATTCAAGGTTCAATGTCATACTCATGATCTCAGTATGGAAGGCAGTGCGACATACTTACCATTCACGACAAAACCGCCGTTATCATCTCAACACGAGTCAATTGCAATAGTGCATGTTAATGGTAATCATTACATAAATGTGGTATTAAACGGAGATTACCCAATGCCCACACTCATACACCATTGGACACGTTATGCACTTCCGGATGCAATGTCGTGGATTATCCCATACAAACGTAGATTAGATGTGTATGAAGAATATATAGAGCGTACTCGTACTCGTGAATTTGTTGATTTAAATGAATAATCAAAGTTGGAATTTGTTGGAATAAAAAAATACGCAATATATTTATTATGTTTATTATCTTTATGTTAAAATCTTACGTTCGATTTAATGCATTTTCTCTTTTTTCAAAAAAAAAATCGATTAACTATGGTACAATATATGACATATAATAATATAATTAAATCAAAAAATATTCAATATTTGGCTCATTTTGAAGGTATCGACGAAACGATTATAGTGGTGTAACTTGTTAAAATTAAAAAGTATTTTTTAACGTATTTTAGTTAATATACGATTATATGTGTTAATATGATAAAAATGAAAAATGAAAAACGTAAAACTAAAAGGTATAAAATAAATCTATCAAAAAAGTATAGGGGCCAAAAATATAACTATTAATTAAAAAAGAAAAAAAAGAATCCGTATGAGAGGGAAGGGGGTATACTTTTTTTGGTTTTTTTGCAGGGGGTAGGGATATAATTTCCCTTAATAAAAACTAGATAATAAATAACTAAATAATATAATATGTTAGTTAAAATAATTTAAAGTTCATTATTATTATATAGAGTAAATTACGTTTTTCGTCCCTGTGGTTTGTTGAAAATTTCTTTTTCGTCTCTGGTCTTCATTTATTACACGGATAGTCATTGTGGTTTGCAGTTGATTTCGTTTTTGGTCCGTGGGCTAACCACCGTTAAAATTGTCCGTTTAATTCAAATTTGTTTTGACTTTTATAGTCTTCATCTTAAATTTCTTTTAAATATATATATTATAATTATTACTGATAATATAAAATCGACGATCTCCTTCCCATCTCATCTCACTTTGTCCTTCTCACTTCCTTCGTCTCCCCCTACATTTCATCACCGGCGACTTCCATCACCGGCCAATGCCATCCATCTTCTACGTTGGGCACCGTCGATCCCTTTTTCTCCTCTCTCTCTCCCGATCGACAACACCCTTCCCTCCCAATCGACAACACCCACCTATCCCTTCCTTGGATTCACAGTTGTATAGGTCTCAGTTTTTTTGTTTAAATCTTGGTGGTGTAGTCGTGCAGGGAGGAAAGCCATAAACTAGTTCTCCATCGTTATAGGTTGCATAAAACTGAAAGGATATGTGTTTTAGTTTTTTTAATCTAATCACATAAATGGTTCTTAGCCACTGGATCTGTGACCGGCAAAACGCACAAACACACACACACTATGCCGTTGTTAACACACTCTCTGTTTGCAAAACAAACACATACACTATTACAGTATGTTGAAACAATCACACATACAAACACATCGGAGGTAGAGACGCATTGGAGGTGGAGACCCAATCGCACAGATATAAAGATGATTGGTGGAGCTAATCAATGAGTGTGTGTTTGAAACACAACTACATAGAAATATAGATGATCGGATATGTGTCTAGATAGTTGTAACGTGTTCACAACGGAGATGTGTATGTGTGTGTGTGTGTGTATGGTAGAGAAAGAATAAAGATGAAAGAGGATAGAAAACTTTAGACAAAAAGAAAGCTCGATGACACCCAATTCCCTCGGCGCCTTTGCGTCGACCCCCTTATATGGACCTTTTCTCTGACACCCCCTTTGTCGATGAACCTTCATCAGAGCTTCCATTCCTCTTCCGAATGGTGACTAATGGTGGTGAGATCGTCTGTATGAGTGAGATCAAAGTAAATGGGAAGGGAAAGGAAGGATTCAGTGGTGAGGGAAGAAGGCTAGTAGTGGTGTTGGGGGAAGAAGAAGAGGTGTTTGTTTTTGGTAGAAGAAATGGGTAATAAAGGGTCACTGTCAGGAGAAGGTTAATTGGGAAAAGAGAAAGTGACAAAAATAACTTAGTTAACAAACTTTTTAACAACTGTTAGCTCAGGGACAAAAAACGAAATAAATTACAAACCACAGTGACTACTAGCGTAATAAATGAATACTAGGGACGAAAAGGGAAATTTTCAACAAACCACATGGTCGAAAAGCGTAATTTACTTTATTATATATATACTACAAATTTTAGAAAAATTTTACATTAAATTATGATTTTAAATAATCATTACATATAACATAAATAGAAATAAATAATTGAATAATACTTAAAAATAATAATAGTAATTAATAATTAATATGATTAACAATAATTCAAAATAATTAAAAATTAACATTAATGTACAATTAATAATTTTTAGTTAATATTAGTAATAATTAATTTTTAATACTTAAAATTTATTTATAATCAATAGTTAATAAATAATAAGTAATATTAATAAGGGTATAATTGGAAAAATTCACAAAGAACTCCTCATAAACTACTTCAAATAACTTATCAATAAGTTAACTTATGTCCATTCAAACATGTACTCAAAAAATAAGATACTTTATATTTTAACTTATAAGATAGCTTATTTTTGCTAAATAATGCCAAAAGAAAATAACAAAAAAGGAAGGTGCAAGAGTCGTAGTCAAATTTGATTACTTCCATGGTGAATTTAGGTGGATCAAACTCAGAAGTTGTCTTGTATTTGGGCAAATCCGCCACACTCTTTTGCCAACTGAGCTACACTCTAGTGGCAACATTCTCCACTAATAAATTGTACCAATAAACATTTAGGGCCTATTTTTTTTTTTAAATAAGTACCTAAGCACCACTTTTTACTTTTTCGGTCAGACATATATGAATTAAGACCGTTTGTTATTTTCATTGTTTCAGAACTACTTATCACTTATTTGGGTCTTACCGAAAAAGTGACAGGGTTACCACTTATTTCACTTTTCATCTAACGCCTCCATCCTCCATCAGATTAACGCCTTCATCCTCCTTCATCTCCTTCAATCCATCGATCTCACACCTGCTTCAAACTCACCATTCCATCATCGCTACCGATCTCACACCTGCTACCGATCTTCTCTCCAACATCGACCAAGGACTTCATCGATCTCCTCTCCAGCAACGACCATCTACACGAGTTCGGCAATCGGTATCTCTTGCTTCTGTTTTGTTGTCGATTTCATCTCCATCATCGCTACTCACTTTGTTGTCGATTTCATCTCTGCTATTGTGTTAAACTTTCGATTTTCTTTGGATTTTTGCTTCTGTTTTGAACAAACATCCCCTTCACAAAACTCCATCCACTTGCTTCTGTTTTGCTTCTGTGTGTGTTTTGCTGATGATGATTATTTGTGATGATGATGATTATTTGATCTTCATGAGATGATGATGATGATTATTTGTTAAACTTTCGATTTTCTTAGATCTTCATGAGATGATGATGATTATTTAATTATTTGTAAACATAGATCTTCATGAGATGTAAACATAGATTATTTGAACAAACAGCCCCATGTGTTTTTTGACGTGTTTATATAATGTGTTTGTATTTCTTGTGTGCTAACTAGTGATGGACAGAATGTTCAACATGTAAGGTGGACAAATGAAGCCATCAAATGTTTTTTAGAGAATTGTATAGAAGATATCTATAAAGTGGGTCGAAATGGGATAATTTGATTAAATTCGATAGTATCACATTTTCAGTGATAAAATAGCCAATAATATATAACAAATAGCCTTTTTTTTAATTCAGATTTCAGACTTCAGCACCACCACTTAAAAATCAAATAGTTTTTTTATTCAGATTTCAGACTTCAGCACCACCACTTAAAAACAGAAGTGAAATCAGACTTCAGACTTCAACACCACTTAAAAAACAAACACCACCTTAGAGTGTGTTTGATACTGATACATTGGATAAAATTGAGTAAGACAAAATGTACAGTTTTGTCCAACTAAAATATGAGGAACAAAAACTAGAGTGATGAAACAAGATTCATACATTACTAAACTGTCAATGTCATTGTCATTGTCAAACTAAAACCATAATAAAAAGTTTGCCCTATTCTTTCACCCACTTACATCCTCTCAGACCACTCGTATGTCATGTCTAGTTTAGTCATGTTTCGTCCAATTCAATCAAGTCAAGCCCTGTTCGTTGTATCGAAAACTTTGTTGATCTCATGTTATAGTGTTTTGTAGAAAGTCGGTAGAGGTCAATGATGCCACAACCCGTGGATAAAATAATTTTTAAAATTTGAAAGATGGGAGTTTAACAATGATATTCTATGTTCTCGATTTTTGAGATGCATATTATGTGAATTTGTTATTTATATGTAATGAAATTATGGAAATTGAAGATGCTACTCTTTCTGTTCCAAAAAACGAGATGTATTTTTTCGTCATAAGAAATCAGGTGAGTTGTTATACAATCTCAATTTGTTGATGACTCTAAGATTTTTATGGGATTATTGGTTAATGAATTGAAACTTATTGGTGACAAAATGATGAACTTGTGTTTGAACAATGGTTCCATAATTTTATGTTTTTGTCTTCCCTTAAACATTTTATTATTGTGCGTTATACTTAGAGTGTCATTATTATGAATTATGGATCATACATTGCGAGTGGTTTTAGCATTTGTTAGTAGTTGCACTGTTTACCAACTAAAGCATGGTCCTCTTTCTAAAGTTTGGTACAAGTGTATCTTATATAATAGCATGTATTATGCAGATCATTGAGCATTTGTCAATAAAAATATCAGAAAAGAATCTTGAGTAGTTTACATTTAGTTGCTGACAATGCATCCACCAGAATGTTAAGAAAGTTGGATTCATCAAGGTCAGTGTACTATCATGTAAACAATCCCTTTTTTCATGATGTTCGTTTTTTCTATCTATCTACAACTGGGCTTCTTATGGGAAGAGTATTACATCTGGGTCATTATATTCTCATTTGAGAAGGATTCCAATCTGGTTTTATGGTTGTATGATTTGAATCTGTCGTCTAGCTGCAGAGCTACCATCGACACCTGTACCTTTCTTTCATTTTTCCTATGCATTGTGTTGATTCAATGCCACGACTAGAGATTGACATCGACGGTGCAATGTGTTGTGCTACATTCAAAGTCGACACTTATTCGAAGACCCAAACTATATTGTTGAAGTGAAGCTAATTGGGCTACTTGGGCCATGGGTTAAAGTGAATTTAAATGGGCTACTCAAGGCCAAGGGTTTAAGTGAAGCTAATTGGGCCTAGGGATATGAAGCCCACAATTTCTTTGACATTAGTTCTATTAAATAGTCTAAACTTACATGGTTGACTTTGACTATAATTTGATGAAAAGATGTATGTTTTATTATTTCAAATCTCTTAACAATTTGGTTGTGTTTCGTTATTTTTGGGATTCAAAATAATTTTTCTTGGATTAGTTTTATTTATTTGTTATATAATTGGTTTAAAATTTTTATTTTGGTATTATTTTTATATTTCAAATAATATTTCCTATATTTGGGTAACAATGAACCGAACTGCAGGTAACCGATTAACTTCAGTTCGGTTCATCCTGTGGTTTCGGTTCGGGTAATCAGGTATCCGCCTTATGTTGTTCGATCATATTTTTATATTCTAACTGAGCCGTACCAAACCGAACCGTGGACACCTATTCCTTCACTGCACGAGTATACAACTAATAAATAAAAGAAAGTGAGAAAAAAATGTTCTTATAAGAAACAACTTTATTGAGCTTTTTTATTTTGTTAAAACGATTAATATAAAGTAAAAAAAAGGTTATTGTAAGAACCTTCCACGTGGAAGCTTTTTTGCTTTATCTCTAAAGATTGTTTGGTTAGTTTTTCATTAAGTCTTGTATGAATAAATCTGTTTGTGTGGATTAATTTGTCTGTACAGATTGGGAAGATTTTTGCTTTGGTGGTTTTTTAAAGAAACATATTTTTAATTGGAAGAATCAGGTTTGGAAAAAAAATTGACTTTATGCATAAAGTTTCTCTTCAAAGTTTACTGAATAAGTCATTTTTTTATATCATTAAGCCACTACCAAACAGTTATGCATAAATGACAGAATAAATTATGAGTCTCATTAAGCTTATTAAACTGTTAACAAACATATTTCTTAAAAATTAAATAAAAACACACACATAGCTTTTGGAAGTAATTTATTCTTTTTTGTATAAATGGAAAATGACAAATAAGAGCCGTAATCGTTTTGGATTGCTTTAAAAGGGACGGGGGGAAATGGGAAATTGGAACAACTTTTTATTCTAATCAACTTTTAGAAAAATATTCTACACTAATATATATTATTTTATTTTCAAAGAGTAAACTTCGATTTTCGTCCATGTGGTTTAATGTTTATAACTATTTTCGTCTCTGTTCTTTAAAAATTGCTTTTATCGTTCTTATGATTTCTATTTCATTTCGATTTTCGTCCCTCGGACTAACTTTGTTAAATAACTTCCTTAAATTCAGGGCAACTTTGTCATTGGGCATTTTATGTTACTTTCTCTTTTATTAAATGAGAACATATATATAGAATAACTAACAACAAAGACTAAAAAGAACTAAACACTTAACCCACCCCACCCATCTATATTCTCTCTCTCTCTCTCTCTCCATCCCTTCCCTTCGACGACCAAGATTGAGATCAAGCCTTACTCTTCTTTTTATTAATTGATTTTGTAGAGGTATAGATGTTTCTCAAAATGAACAGGTTAATCATCTGTTGGTTGAATCCAAATCACAAACTTATTCATTGTTCATCATCAAAAGTCAAAGCCCATCTAAAGTTGAATCAAACCCAAAAATTAAAACCTTGGACCATCTTCTTCAAATTTTAAACCAAAATCATTTCCAAGAACCTAGGGGCAAAAATCTGGTGATGAGAGTGGGATCTAAAACAGAGAGCAACAGACATCGGAGATGTTGCTCTCGGTGTAGTCGTCGGAGATGGAAACATAGGGGCAAAAATCCAGATTTTAAGTTTAACCTCAAAGATTCAATGTATCTCTTCAATCTCAGTCACCTTCTTTTTTTTCTCGATCCCCGTCTTGGTGGTAGCATACATCAACCACAACCGTTGAGTATCAAACAACCTTGTCCTTGCGTCTATAAACTGTTTTCGGTTTCTAGTGTTGCTCTTTGAACAAAAGATAATATGAGATATTGAAAAATATAAAAAGGGACGTAAAATGGTTGGAAAAAATGGGGGATGGGGAGGTGATGCGAAGAGGATGTGAGAGTTAGAGAGAGTGGTGGTCATGGGTTGAAGGGAAGAAGATGGAAAGATGGGTGGGGAGGGGGTAATCACGTGGGTTGGTTTTAGTTTTAGTTTTTTTTATTATTATTTATAAATGTTTTATTGTATCAATATTTAATAAAAGAATAAGAAAATGATAAATAACTATTAAAAGACCAACTTACCCTTAATTTAACGACTTTTTTAACAGAGTTAGCATCAGGGATAAAAACGAAATGAATTGAAAACCATAGGGACGAAAAAAGTAATTTTTAAAGACCAGGAATGAAAATAGCAATAAACAACAAATCACAGGGACGAAAATCGTAGTTTACTCATTTAAAAAAAAAGTAATATGTTATTTAATAAGAAAATATAAGAGATTCGAACGCATGTCTTTTTCAACAACTATTAATATTTAAAGAGTGAATTACATTTTTGGTCTCTCATGAACGCTTGGATTTCACTTTTCGTCCCTCCAGTTCTGAAAGTACATTGGTGATCCCTAAAAACGAGATATGGTGCCCAAACTCGTCCCTGGCGCTAACGCCGTTAGTCTAGGCTCCGTTAGAGCAGCCATGTGCCCCTCACGTGAGGGGCATTTTAGTCTTTTTACCCATCTTTTTCTTCCCCAACAGCCATGTGCCCCTCTCTTTGGACCCAACAGCCAAAAAGCAGCTTAAATTATCTCATTTTCGTGCTCTGTTTTTGTGTTGAATTTATAAGGACAAAAATACATCACATGCTCAAGATCCTCTTCTCACCCTCACCCACATTATATATTATCATTCATTAACAGTTCATCATTCACTATAAAAATAAATTTAAATTCAACAAATTTTTAAATATCCAATTAAAGTTCAAAAAAATATAAAGATATTTATATTATTCTTACACAAAATCCAAGGTCCTCTAGATTCCGACTCACTCAACCTCTTGAACAACCGCTCCGTGAAAACCCCAGTTGTGATCGTCCGATATCGAGTTCAAACAAAAACCCTTGTTGCATTAAGTTTCTGATCACGGAAAATCCCCCCCCCCCCCCGCGACGTCACCGGCTGCAATGCAAGGCATTTCACGTTTTTCGACGGGTCAATGAAGTAGTTTCCAACCAGTGGAGAAAACACTGAGTTGCCAACGAGTTTGAAACTCAGTCTGGGTAGACTCGGTCTCTGAACGCCTGACACGTTGAAACAAAGATCAAAGTTTGTAGGTGATCCTGATCCACCCGGGGTCAGCAGTTTCACGCGCCGCCTGAGGGCCGCTACAACATGGCGGTAGGCGGCGTTGGGTAAGAATGTGATTGTGGTGTCGGAGTCAACGATGGTGCCGCCGTTTCCTAATCTGTCCATCACCCAAACCGAAGGGCTTACACGTAATTTCACGTTATCCACGTAAACACTTTGGACCCCAATGTAGTAATACGTGAAAGATAAAGGGTTCGTTAGCAACGGAGTATACCGCATTCTTCCGGCGCCGCTTCCGATCAATAGGTAACTCGTCGGCGGCAGAGCGATGGTGTAGTCTTTAAGACAGTAAGAAAACTTGTTACCGAACCGTCAGCGGCAGAGCGATGGGAAGAAGAAGATGGGTAAAAAGACTAAAATGCCCCTTACGTGAGGGGCACATGGCTGCTCTAACGGAGCCTAGACTAACGGCGTTAGCGCCAGGGACGAGTTTGGGCACCATATCTCGGTTTTAGGGACCACCAATGTACTTTCAAAACTGTAGGGACAAAAAGTGAAATCCAGGCATTCATGAGGGACCAAAAATGTAATTCACTCATATTTAAATGTATTAAAAAAGTGGAAATTTCATAAAAACTTTGGATTTTTCTCATTGAATAAGTTATTGAATTTTATAAATAAAAAATCAATTAACCTTTTTTATTTGAATGTTTATGTCTCTGAATTCTAGTTTTTTAATTAATGAATTTGAACTTTAAAAAGGATATAAAAACTAATTTTTTAACAGTCGAAATTTATTTATTACAAAAAATTTAAAGACTTATCGTTTATTTGTTAGTAGTTTAATTAGTTAATAATATTCACAACTTATTTGGCCAGTTATACATGATTATTTGATAGTGACTTAAGATATAAAAATTTAGTTATTCAGTAAGTTTTTAAGGGGGACGTTTTATGTAGAAAGTCAAGTTTTTTTTTTCTTTCTAAATTTGTCCCTCTCAATTATAAACATGTTCATTTCATCAGGGCCGTTCCTGACATTTTGGAGGCCCTGTGTCAAAACCTAAATATGACCTTATATTTTTTTAGTTATATTATTTATTGAGGTTTTTATTACTAAATTCGAAAATAAATCTTTTTTACTTTAGAATGTACATGGAAGTATAAAATAATGATGAAAAAAGATTCAAATAAAAATCAAAATAATATTTATATCGTTAAATTAATGCTCATAAATTTTCTATGATTAATAGGGTTATAAAAGTAAGAATGTAATAGTAACAAAATTAAAAGTAATGATATAATAAGTAAAACTTACAATATACTTATTCCGAAAGAGAAAGACAAACAATTATGCATTACTATGTTTTGAGCATAGATTTTCTATCAATTCTAAATGTAAATCTACAATAATTCCATAATCAAAATTCATCAGAAACTCGTTTTCAATTAAAAATCAAGCTTAAAACATTTAATCTATCTTGAAACGTAGTCGATCGCAAATGAATTTTCAAAATTTTTGAACATGATTAAGAAAAGCATAGAAATAGTCAATAACAATCATGGAAAATTCTAAATATCATTTAATAATCAGAAGAAAATCATTGGAAAATAAAGAAAAACATTTAATATTTACTTATATATTGGAATTTGTACTATAAAGGTGGAGAGTGGATACTGTAATTTGTATCTCAAAGATGTACGAAAAGGATTGCAATTTTATGATGATGACAATGAAAGAAAACCAAAATAAAAAATCGGGAATTTTGGTTTTTCAAAAGCTAACATAAATAAGAAAATCATGAAAGAAAAATAAATGAATAAAAAATAAAAAGTTAATTAAAGAATTTTATATAATTAAATTTCTTGAAGGTTTACGCATTTTTTATGTAATTAATTATTTTTTTCTTTAATTTATAATTAAGTTATTTTAGAAAACAAAAATAAGAAATTATGTGATCTTAATGGGAATAAGGAATAATTTATTTGAGGTAAAAGAGGTAGAAGAATTTAATTACTTGAGATTAAAGAATTTTAGCTGAAATCAATAAATAAATAAAAAATTAACAGCCAAAGGCCATTTGTAGGACTCGAACATTGGCCACTTCACAAGGAACATAACACGTTATCCAACTGAGCCACCATTAACTTGTGGTAATTAGTGTATTTTTTACTTATATATCGATTATATTATAATAAAAAATTCTAAAAAATCGGAGGCCCTCGAAGATCTGGGCCCTGTGCGGCGGCACCACTCGGAACACCCCAAGGAACGGCCCTGCATTTCATCTATGAAATAATTCTTCCAAACAAAAACATTTTTAATCTATATAGACAGATTAATTAATACAGACAACATTATATTACTTAATAAAAAACTAACCAAAGAGTCCCTTAATCATTTAAAATAGGAAAATTTTAATGGTTTAATTATTAAAAAAAACAGTTAAGATACTTAATTAATTAAAATAGAAAAAATTCAATGGTTTAGTTATTTAAAAACAATAGATATTTTAATAATATAAAATAAAAAATCTAATAGATTTTTCTAAGCTTTTCTTTAAAAAAAATGAGTATTCAGTTATTTTACTTTTCAATAAAAAGAATATTTATTTTAAAAATGATTTAGGGACATAAACTTTGGTTATAACATTTTATGTGGTGTTGTAATTAACTTTTATTTGGAAGTGAATTTTTAACATTGTTATTTAAAATCGAAAATTAATGTTTTGTGTTAAATATAAAAAATGTTTGAGTGAATTGTGGATTTGGTCCCTGTGGTTTAGTGATTTCTTTGACCATGATTCTCATTCTATGTTTATTGTGGATTTGGTCCTTGTGGTATTCAATTTATTTTGATCATGGTCCTTCTGACTAACACTTCCATTAACTTTGTTAAATCAAGGACCATTTTAGTCATTTTGTCTATTTTTTGTCCTTTTTTGATAAGAAAAATATAAACAATATTTTTATACACATATGCACACACACATGTATATATATATATATATATATATATATATATATATATATATATAACGATATTAAAATAAACAAAATAAGACATTATTGTATGATTTAATTGTTTAATTTTTTTAAAATTAATTATATTAAATAAGATTTAATTATATTATTTTATTGTAATTGTGGAAAAATATATATAGTTTTATTGTTTTAATGTAATTAAAATTTCAATTTAAACAAATCAGATCATAAAACTATATCTTATTTTATTTAGAGTGAATAAAATAAAATATGGTTTTATGATTTGATTATATTGTTTTTTATTATCATTGCAACAAACAAGCTTATTGTTGATATTTTAACACAAAAAAATCATTAAAACCCGTTGAGAAATGGACTTTAATTTTATCATACTAAAAACAATATGAAAATTGATTTTGAGTTTTTGACTGAAAATCAATATGAAAATTGGAGCTTCTAATTTTAAGATGATAAAATTATAGTTCATTTCTCAACGGTTTTCAATGATTTTTGGTGTTAAAATATCAACAATAAGTTTGTTTGTTGCAATGATAGTAAAAGAACAATATAATTAAATCGTCTCTAACTTAATTAAAATTTTAATTCAATAAATCAAATCATAAAACCATATTTTATTTTATTCGCTCTAAATAAAATAAGATATAGTTTTATGATCTGATTTGTTTAAATTAAAATTTTAATTACATTAAAACAATAAAACTATATATATTTTTCCACAATTACAATAAAATAATAAAATTAAATCGTATTTAATATAATTAATTTTAAAAAAATTAAACAATTAAATCATACAATAATGTATTATTTTATTTATTTTAATATCGTTTTATATATATATATATATATATATATTTATATACATGTGTGTGTGCATGTGTGTATAAAAATATTGTTTATATTTTTCTTATAAAAAAAGGACAAAAATAGACAAAATGACTAAAATGGTTCTTGATTTAACAAATTTAATGGAAGTGTTAGTCAGAAGAACCATGACCAAAATAAATTGAATACCACAAGGACCAAATCCACAATAAACATAGAATGAGAACCATGGTCAAAGAAATCACTAAACCACAGGGACCAAATCCACAATTCACTCAAAATGTTTTAATAGACAAACAAATATGAATATAAAACCTTTAAGATTTAGCTCATTTACTTATTGCAGTATGACTTGCGCTTTTCGGGTTCCTTACCAGAGGTCGTTGAAAATTTTCTTGATAGTTCTACATGACATCAAGAGATTAGTTGGGGTGCGTGCAATGTGGTCCGAATACTCACACTTAACCAAAAAAAATGGTATTGGTTGTTTTTGCTATTTTGTGCCATTTTAGCTGGATTTATGAGGTTGTCAGTTTGGCGTACCAATACTTCACACTGTGGAAAATCATAATGACAATATAATGTGCAGCGGTGTTTCGTACATGTTAAAAGCCAGCATATTATACGCCTTTTACAAACCTCAATGTCCAACCGTTTTCAATTATACATCCAAATGAAATCTTCTTTCTGATTGCGATTTACACCATACCACAGGACATATATTTATCATGTCTTTGTAATCATATCCTTATCAGTATCAACATTTTTAAAAATGCTTATACGTGTGTCCAATAAAGACCGATTTCTTTTAAGTAACTAACATCATGAAATATCGAAAACAAAAATAAGGATCTTGACATGTTAGATTGGCTACATGAATCAAACCTAAATTGTCTTATTAAAACATAGAACAAAATCTTCATTTCTCTACTTTAAAAAAAGTGTTGGAGATGCTCTAATGATTTTCCACCATCCAAAAAAATCAACATCCAATTTTAATATACAAATTTTCAACTTTGATGTTTTAAAGTAGAGTAAATTGTAATTTTGGTCCTGTGGTTTGTTGACTTTCTTGGTTTAAGTCCCTACAAAAAATTTATTGCAAAAAAAATTCATGTGGTGTGCAAAATGCTTGATTTTGGTCTCTGAGGCTAACGTTGTTAGGTTGCCTCCTGTTAAAACCCCCCATGTGACTTGCATGTAGGGGTATTTTGGTCTTTTAACTCACTATTTTTTGACTTTTTTGATTTTATTAGATTCTCTTTTTTTTTGTTATATTTCACTATACCACCACCACTCATCATCAAATGTGGACCGCGGCCATCTCAAACTATCCATATTTCAGCTCAGTACCACCATAAACATCTCATCCAAAAGCAAAATACAAACATTGAACATTAAGCATCCCAATAAAATTAAAGAAATCGAATCAAAGTCAAAAGACGGTAAGTTAAACAAAGACATCTCAAGAACATCATAATATATAACAAAAAAAACTTAGGATAAACTCAGGGCTGCACGCTTTAGCAGCTGGGCCAAAGGCCCTAATTGCCAGAGATTAGTCTGGGTCATAGGCCCAGGATACCCTTTCCAAAAAAAAAAAAAATCATAATATATTTGTACAAACATTAAAATCAAAACCCTAAATATTTCCCTATAATCATACCCTAAATTAAATCATAACATCATACCTCAAAACAAAAACCAAACCCAAACGAAACCCCACAAGTCTAGAATGATGATGATGATGATGATGATGAAAAAGAAGAAACATCTGAGTTTGGATCTAGTTATGAAGTTCAATTCTGCAACTGAGACCCTGGAGGTTGGATCTGGTTCTTTTTAGAACTCCTGAAACACCGAATCAAGTTTGGTTGGGATCTGGATTAGAATAGATGCATCTCTATGGAAGTTGATTCTTATTTCAGGGTTCAACTTATGGAGAGATAGAAGAAGAGATGCGGACGCCTGTGACACCATCATCAAACTTCGCCACCTGGGAGCTTCCGTTAGAGCTTTCACCGGTGAACGTTGGTTTTGAGATGGGAGGTCGTGAGAGAAGAAAGAGATAAAAAGGGAGAGAAAGATAACATAGTTATTTTAGATTAAAGAGGGGAATAGTCTAAATTCTAAAAAAGACAGTTATACCCTCATGTGCAAGTCACATGGATGGGTTTAACGGAAGGGAAGCTAATGGTGTTAGCCTCATGGACCAAAACTGAGCATTTTTGTATTCAACAAGGTTTTTTTTCCAATAAAAATATTGTAAGGACCCAATCCAAGAAAATCAACAAACCATAGAGACCAAAATGCTATTACTCTTAAAAAAAATGCTATTACTCTTAAAAGTATTAAAAAAAACTTTGTAGTTTGTACGAAAACATGGGCAATGACGAGGGTGGGGGGCGGAGAGAGATGTAACGAGTTGTAAGGTCATTGATTATATGTAGGGTAACATATGAATTGTGTTGTACAAGTTTGCATAATATTAAACTTTAAATTAATTTTGTTTGAATTTTACAAAAAAACATTTTAGAAACTTTGTATGATTTTTCATCAAACAAGGTTTTAGTTTTAAATTAAAACTTGGGTAAAATGGTCATTTCATTCAAGATTGATATTAAATAGCTCCAACTTAAACGTAAAACATTGACGTTTTTATAGTTTGATATCATATTTAACACTTTTTAGAACATTTCCAACTCGCCCCATACATTTAACCGTTAAGAGCATATCCTACAGACTCTTCGAATTGGAGATTCTATTGTTTTTAGGCTACTTTTTTCTTTAAAACCTTTTCTAAAATAGAGAAAGTATAAATAAAATAGATGATAAGAACTTTTTTTTACGGTTTCTAGGCTAATTCTGAGGGATATTTTAAGTTCTCTTTGTTGGTTTCGAGAGAATTTTTCAGTTTTTTTTGGTTGATTTCGAGAGATTTTTCGATCTTTTTAATTGACATCTCTTATATATTTTTAATATTACAGAACACCCCTCAAAATTTAGCGTATACAACTTTCATCATATCGAAAAGATTTAGGGTTGTTTGGTTCATGGAATTGAAATGAATTTGAAGGAATTGGAATGACCAAATTCCAAGTCCATGTTTGGTTTACATAATGAAAACGATGAAATATTTCCAATTCCATTGAATTCCACAATTTAAGGAATTCATCATTCATTGACTTAAGGGAAAAAATTGAATTTCTACCAATCAAACGCATTGTCAAATTTCATTCCAATTCCTTCGATGGATTTCAATTCCATCAAATTCTATTATGTGAACCAAACGTCCCTTACTCGTAAAAATACTTTTATTATTATATAAGGTAGATGTCAATATTTTCGCTCTTAAAATAATTCAAAATAAATCATAATCAGACAGGGTGTAAAGGTGGTGGTCCATTTTTAGCCGTACAAATTGGCAACCGTACCTATCCTTTTCAATAAGACTTTTGGCATATATTTTTATTTCAAAGTAACATAGTTGTATCATTTTGAATATAGACAATCGATGGTGTGATAACAAGAGTTAATGTGAGAAGGTAAGCAAATATCTAAATATTTAATCAGTTTTAATCTCAAATTCACTTATGAATCATGTTTAACACGGGTATTAATCTGATGCATTCAACTTGGTGTATCCAAGGATGAAGATCTTTTTTTTACCCTTCTCATCATAACTTTCATTTTCATTATCCATTATTTATTTTTTAGACTCAAATGAAAAAAAAAAAAAAAACTAATAATTATTTTTCAGATTTAAATAACAATCATTAAACCACAACAAAACCATGTTATTGTCATTTAAATCTAAAAAATAAATAATAAGAGTGGTGTATTTTTCATCCATTTTATTGGTTTGTTATATTTCCTACTGATTTGTGTATATATGTAATTTATGTTGTTTTATAAGTGTAAAGATCTATTCATTCAAAGAAGTTCTGGGACTTAATCGTTCAAAATTTAAAAACTCGTTGGCTTTTCTCAGTTTTAATAAATTTAAAAATTTATTTATCCTATTTCAAAAATTCAATTATTTAGTTATAAAAAGTTTAAACACATCGCCACTCAAATATAATAGTTTATCCGATTTTTTTTTATTTTAATTAAATATAATAAGTAAATTAATAATAAAAAAATTATGGTTAAATTTCAAGAAACATGTTCATGTGAGTGGACAAAAAAATGTCCTCCAAATTTTTGTTTGTTTAGAAAAGAACAAAATATTGATAAGGACAATTTTGGGGATAAAAAAGAAACAGCCTGTAAATTATGCACATGTTGATAAGATCCACTGCCTATAAATCTCTGATTGTCCCCAAATAAAATTTTAATTTTAACGAAAGAAAAACATTTACAGGTAAATACCCAAAATATCCTTTTATTATAGTAGTACATAATTGTTGGATTCAAGAACATAAAGATTGAAGACAAAAGATCAAGAAGTCAAAGCTGGAAAAGTCAACTCTCAAGCAAAGTCAAAGTCAATTTAATTGTATTTTATTTTTCCTCTGTAATTGTCAAGGGTATAAATATCTTGTTTCCTTTGTAATTCTATGAGTAAGTAAGTCATTGTAAGTGTGTAAGAGAGTTTAGAGAGAGAAAGTTATGAAATTGTATTCTTTGTTGTTTAAATCAATGACATATGATTTGGAATTCTCATCTTGATTGTTTGTAGAAATTAGAACTTGAATCTGGGAATAACACCTTTATTCAGATGAAATTGAAAAAACAAATATAATGAATCCTACCGGACTATCGCTGAACTTTTCTCCAGCAAGCGTTTGCAGATTAAGGCATTGTTTGGTAGAAAAAGCTAGCTTATAAGCTAGTTTTTTTTACATGTTTGGATTACCATAAACTAACTTATAAGCTAGCTTATTGAAAAATACTCATAGTAGTATTTTGAAAAGCTAGCTTATCAGCTACCAGCTAACTTATAAGCTAGTTTGCCAAACATAGACTAAGATTTGCAAAGAGGAAAGGGTATACATATATTTACGTTCTGATTAAGGTACGGTTTTCATAAATACATATTTAAATCTGGAATTTGATGTATTCAACTGGTTCACGACAATTGACATCTCGTCATCTAACGATAACGAATTATCTTCCTAATAGACCTTCCCTCGATAGTCAACTTCACTAGGGGTGTCAAAAATAACCGAAACCGAATAACCCACCTGAACCGAATAAGATTTGGGTTAAACGGTTTCGGGTTATTCGGTTTTCAGGTTAAACGGTACGGTTAACCGAATAAGGATTCTTATTCGGTTCGGTTTTCGGTTAAATTTTTTCTAATTCGGTTAAACCGAATAACACATTCTACTAATACTTTATATATATCAAGTTCATAAAAAATAAATCAAATACATGTTATAATATTATCATTTTACATATTTTAATGCTATATAATTCAACATGTTAGACGTCTTTTACAAACCCTGTCATCCAACCATATTCAATAGCGTATCGTAATAGAATCTTCTTCATGATCGTGATACGGCAATACTTTTATGTCCCGTTTGGTTTGCGGGAATGGAATGGATTTGGAAGGATTTGGATTCTAAATCCTTTCTAATCCTACGTTTGGATTGTGGGAATGGAAAGTTTTGACTGGATTTAAAATTTATTGACTATTTTAAAATCCAATGTTTGATGGATTTGGAAAGGTTAGGCCAGGATTTCAAATCCAATCCGGATGGATTTTAAGTCGCTTCCTTCTAAATCCAATAAAAATATACAATTTTAGGAAAATCGATAAACCAATAAAAATAAATTATTTATTAAAAAAAAAACTCAATTCAAATCCAAATCTTACAAACCAAACAAGACTTGTAAAGAAATGAATTTGAAATCCATTTCAAATCCTACAAACCAAACACATGAAGGGATTTCAAATCCCCCAAAATCCAAATCTCTCCAAATCCAAATCTCTCATTGAAATCCAATCCATTTCATTCCAATCCCACAAACCATAGACGCCCTTAAGGTTTTGGTAGACACCGTATCACTTTAATCAATTACCAACTTGTCAACAATTTTTGAAATACCATCTGTATACCAATAACTATCTAACTTTTTGAATTAAATAATATAATAAGTTATTGATAAGAAAACAAAATATTATTAAAAAAAGTATATAAGTTAATAATGATCTTGACATATCAAATTCACGGCATGCATTGAACCTAGAGTTATTTACTTTTATTTTAATATATATATATATAGAGGGGTGGTTTCAATTGAAAACCAAATTTCATTGGAAACTTTGGAAACCAAATTTCAATCATTGATCTTTTTAATCAATGGTCAAGATTCATTTGAATTATATATGGTAATAAATTAATTAATTTATTAATAAAAAATAATAATAATATGTCAAAAGGGTAAATGTGACTTTTTCTTTTGTGTTTCAAATTTGACAACAAAGATGAAATATGGTAATAAATTAATTAATTTATTAATAAAAGATAATAATTATATATGATAATAAATTAATTAATTTATTAATAAAAGATAACAATAATATATCAAGACTATCTTTTTATTACATGTTCATCAATATGCAATATGTAAAAACCCAATTAAGTTTCATTACCTTTCCATTATGTTTCACTATATTAAATCTGTTTCATCAGGTTTCACTATATTAATATTTTGTTTCACTATATTAATATTTTGTTTCATTACCTTTCCATTATGTTTCACTATATTAAATTTGTTTCATCAGGTTTCACTATATTAACATTTTATGTTTCATCAGGTTTCACTATATTAATATTTTGTTTCACTATATTAAATCCATTATGTTTCACTATATTAATATTTTGTGCCTGAAGGTAATATTGAAAGATTTCATATGAATATAAACTTTCATTCATTGAATGAACCAATCACTGATTCATAAGAATCAGAAAAAATAATTTAATTTGTAGCTTGCGTATGAATCAATTTGTGTTTACCTATATCAAATATGTTTCATCATATTGGCATTATGGTTTCATTATGAATAAAGATTTATGTTAATAAGATCAATGGTTGATATATGGTTTCCAATGTAATATGGTGGGAATCACGATTTGTTTCAATTAAAATACAAATAAAAAATTTTCAATTAATGATATGCATCTTTCGGTTGAAATAAAACAATTTTTTTTTTACCTTAAATACTCCAAACCACAAACAAAATGAAACTGAATTCGGATTCTATGTGTCGTTTTTAAATTAATGTGAATAAAAAAGTAGTTAAAGTTTAAGTAAAAAAAATTAAAAGGAGTTGAAGTTTGAATAAAAAAGTAAATACTTTCAATTAATATATGATCAATAATACCATATATAAAATACATTAAAATTGAATAGGTTTAATATTATAATAATAATACTTACCATATATATTACGAAATTAGGTAAAATACTATACTACCCTTATCAATTAAAAAAAAGGGAAATTCATTGATTGGTCGAAATTGGTTTCTAAAGTTTCCAATGTAATATTGTTTTCCAATTGATCCCTCCTCTCTCTCTCTCTCTCTCTATATATATATATATATATAAAAAGACAGATATGAGATCATGCGAGATCATATTGTTTTCATGAGATATATAAGACACATAAACAACATTGAACCTTCAAAACAGAATAGTGTGTAGGTGAACCTTCACAATTTGCTGTGAAGGTTCGATTTTTTTTTACCTTCAATGTTATTTTGTTGTCTCACAAAAACAAACTGGTTTCACGTGAACCAAACACTATATATATATATAGACGGAGGTTCAAAGAAAAACCTCAAATAAATGAAAAACTAAAAAAACACCTTATCAACTGTTATATATATAAGCAGATTCAAACGAGAAGCTAAACATTTTGAGAGAAGGCAAGAGTTTCAATATCATATATGATTACACGTATTATATATAAGCTTAATCATATATGATTAAACACGTTGCATTAATAACACGTTGAGTTTTGGCCATATATAATTAAACACACCCAAATGAATGTAATCATATATGATATTGAAACTTTTCGCTTTCTCGTAAAATATTTAAGTTCTCGCATGATCCTTTGTATATATGTGTACTATATTTAATTATGTGTTATTTATAGAGTAAATTGCAAATTTGGTCCCTATGGGTTGGTGTTTATAACACTTTTTGTCCCTACAGTTTCGAAATTTCAATTTCACCATTGGAGTATGTAAAAACGACCGGATTTGGTCCCTGTCTCTAACAACCGTTAGAACAACCTATTAAGTCAAGGGTATTTTAGTTTTTTTTATCCTCTTATCACTTTTTTTCTTTAATAAATAAACAAAATGTAAATTACAGGGACCAAAAATGTAACATATAAATATCTAATAAAAAATATAAACCTCAAACTAAAATAAATATTTAATAAAAATCTAAACTTCATACTAAGATAAATATTTAATTAAAAAATCTTTTGACTTTAATGTTGTAGCCCACCATCATAAAGAAACCCTATGGCCAATACTTTGATCTTCACCATTACGTCTACTCCTCCATCTCCAGCTTACGTCTCCAAGCGTCGATCACCTCATCAAAGCCTCTTCGTCGATTTCTTGTTTGAATTCGGATTTTCAACTTGGTGGAGGAAGAGGGTGAGATTTCTCTAACACCCACGGTAGCCGGAGATGGAACGACGCAGATGGTGGCAACAACTGGGTGGTTTTATCTTTTCATTGAGACTTTGATGGTTTATTGCTGGTAGCGGGAAAGAGGACAACCCAACACCTCACATGTTGGGAAAGAGGGCCACCCGTTTCTTGAGATGGTTCACCGGAGAAGACAAACCCAATAGCTCGGATATAACATCCTAAAAATTTGGGTAAAATAAAACTTAAAATTTCGACAATATAACAACTAACATGAGTTGATTTAAAAACCTGAAACATGATGACTAAAATCCAATAGAGTTGGGGTAGTTCTTTAAATGAGGTAGCGGAACAAATAAGACATATACATGACAACCTATTTAATCTATAACAATTAACAACTAGATTAAGATAGGTGTCACTATGACTTCAAAACACTCTTTCTCGAATTCCCAAAAATGCCCGGTCCATGGAGGGTCCTAGGTGCGCTCCCGACGAATCAAGGTGCCCTACTCGCACCACTAGCAGAACCTGTGAGCCAATGAACATGAACACAAGTGTTAGGCCGAAGTCTAGTGGATTAACATTCCAAGACAATTTATAATATAAGCATGAACGATAATTAAATGTTACCGGAAGATCCATGCATTGAATCAATGCCAATACCTCCCAAACGGGACATTATTTCTTTTTTGTACAATTATAACGGGAATAACTCCTGAAAGATGGGGGAGTCCCGTTACCATCTTGGGTGACGAGAACACGTGAATGGGGTCACCCGTGATGTTATTGGATTTCACCACGAATATCGGTTCAAGTTTCCATGCCACGCCGGACATCACAATCCTCAAACCGTTTATGCCTTTAGCGCTTACTCCGTCAAGTTACACCTCAAGGACTTACAGATAAGGGTGTCTATCCAATCTAGCCGAGTTCCAACTCAGGGACTTACGCCCCCTATTGTCTACCCGCTAGTGCCCAACGGGCAACAATTGTACCAACAATAAACATGTTATCTAAATCCTCGTGCACAAGAAGATAGATATAAAACCCCTCATATAGATCATGATCAAGTATGGTTAACAAACCTTATGCAAAACACATTTCTTGCAAATAAATATAATTATGCTCATTTCACGTTCACCAATATACAACAACGCTCATTCAACCACGTATTACTCCCTAACCCCAAGTGATAATCCAACTGCTGATAAGAATACATGTAAATTATTTTTAAGCATCTAGAAGAGTGGCCCATCATTACAAATTAGCTTTCTACCATAATACATGCATAAATGAACCCCTCAAGACATTTACATACCCCCACAAACCCCCAAAGTCTTATTTATTAAGGATAATCAAAACCCTAGTTTTAGGTTAATATTTCACATTTCATAAATTTCACATAAGCAAGTAATGGAGCAAGTATGAGTAAGTAAGGGTTAAGAAACTTACCTAGAGATTCAATAAACAAACCCCAGAAGGTTGGAGGAGAGAAAGTAGGTGATGAGAAACCTTGGTCCACAAAGTAGCTAGAACTTGACTACCAAATGAGAGGAACGGTTAGCATTTAATGTACCCAACCAAGATCTAGAGAGGATTAAATGCCAAAGAGATAGAGTTTGGAAGGGAGAAATCTTACCTAGAAGAGAGAAAATCGGCTGCCTTCAAAACCCCAAAGTTGAAATAAATGAGCTATCTAAGTAAAATCAGGCATTTATTGCCTTTTTCCCCGACGACGATTGTGACACGTGAGAGTGACAGGGCACTCTCGCCGGTCACTCTTGCCAAGGTTGTACCGTGGCTTCAACTCACACGCCTAAATGGTCCCCCGCGAGAGTGACGATGGCACTCTCGCCAGGCACTCTCGCCTGAAATGTACCGAAAGTCCTTTGACTTTAGCGACTTTGCCACCGCGAGGGTGACTATGGCACTCTCGCCGAGTGTGCTTTTCCTTTTGAAATTTGACTTATTTCAATCCCGAGTTCGCGACTGTTCTAAAGTGACTTTATAAGAGCGAATTATAAGTAATTATAAATACGAAATAATTCATAGTCCAAAATTCGGGGTGTTACATCGGAGAACACGAATCCTCCCCTTCCCGTTGATCTCTATCTGTAAATCAAACCCCCTCCCCTCCTCGACATTTCTTTGTAAAACGAAGGTTTGATTTATATTTTATTAGGTTTTGTTATGTTTTTTTAGGGTTTGATTTAATTTTTCAGGACTTGATATAAATATTTAGGTATTGACTTTAAGTTTTGATTTTAGTGTTGGAGTTTGTATCTATGATTCTAACTGTTTTTGTTAAATTTATTGGAAAGTGGTTGCTTTGCAAGTTTGTTTTTGAGTTTATATCTCTTTCAATCCTTCTGACTCTCAAAATATTTGCTTTTGTTTATGTGGTTGTATTTTTGGTCATGGATGAATATTTCACATGTATGTGGTAGCCAGTGATGATGATTGGAATGGATGTCAAGGTAAATTACAATTTTGGTCCCTGTAATTTACATGTTTATTTGGTTATGAAAGTATTGGATAAAAGGAAAAAAAGACTAAAATACCCCTGATTTAACAGGTTGTACTAATGGCTGTTAGAAACAGGGACCAAATCCGGTCGCTTTTACATACTCAAATGGTGAAACTATAATTTCAAAACTGCAAGTACCAAAAGTGTTATAAACACCAAACCATAGGGACCAATTTTGTAATTTACTCTTATTTATATGATATTACTGGAAAAAAAAATATGAATATTACCTTTCCAAGCATTTTCGGCATGATTCTTGCATCGCCAAAACAAAATATAGTATAATAAAAACTAAACCCATTTTACTAGTAATATTCCATTTATAAAATTTTATGACATTTTTAAATAAATTTAATCTTTATTTTTTCCACTATTATAAAACAAAAACATAGGGAAAAGGTACACGTTTTTGGCTTTACAATTTACAAGAATCATAAAATGGGTCATCTAATCTAAGGGTTTCTTTGTTAGTAATTTAAAGAATTTAATGAGATTTATAACTTATTTGGTAAGTTATATATAATTGTTTGGTAGCGACTTAATGATATAGAAAATGTCTTATTCAGTAAGCTTTTAAGAGATCTTTATGTAGAAATTTTTTCAAACATGTCCCTACAAATTAAAAAACATGATCGATACAGATAGATCAACCCACACAAATAAATTTATACATATAGAAGTTAATAAACATACTTTAAATCTCTCTCTCTCTCTCTCTCTCTCTCACACACACACACACACACACACACACATATATATATATATATATATATATATATAATAGAAGCGTACTCGCGCAATGCAGCGAGATACATTATGATTTTAATGTTTCATTTTATTTTTTGTTTTTTTGTCGATTTACAGTACGATTTTGGATGATTTTGAGAAAGTGATAATGTTTTTTTTTAAATTTATTTAATTTAGGCTTAAAATATAATTTTTTTTATATAAAAAAAATTAAATATTTTGTTAGAATTCAATGATTATCTTAATTATATTTTAATGACATCTAGAAAAAATAACCAATTACATATTTAATAATATAATTAAAACAAATTTATAGTAAGATAATATATTAATTAATAGTGATACATGGAAATGTCTGCATAAAAGAAAGATACTGCACATACCAAATTGGTGGGTGTTAGAAGTCTACAGTAGTAATATGTATCTTGTGCTTTGATACTTGTAAATTAAGAGATTTTTAAAATCTTACATAAAATGATGGTACATTGTACCTAATAATTTGTATTTAAGACTTTTTTATCCGTACTTTATAATATAGTATAGATATAGATAATGTCAATTGCACATATTTTCAATGACACTAGTATCACTTTGAACATTAATAATTTATAAAAATACTCGCATTAAAATAAATCTTATAAATTTTATTTAAACATTTTAAAGAGAAGTACATAAAATTATATGATCTAATACAATCGACTGATTCAATTATAATTGATTAATTGAAATTGAATACCCAGTTATAATTAACTGAATTAAATGTGATCCAACATTTTTAATATATATATTCATACAAAATCAGTGTAAGGGAATAGGACCATGTCGAGGACGACATATAATACGATCGATGTTTTCTTTAGGTTGTATGAGTTTGTTGTTAAGAATTATTGTAACACCCGTCAAAGCTAAGAATTTATGGTTATTTATAAGAGAATGGGAATAATTGTGGAAAAATAAGGAAGTTGAGGGGGGCATTGTGAAAATATGTCCATTTAGGGGACTAAAACCCTAAGGGACTATTCATTTTTGTAAAAGAGCAGTCTGGTGTGGGTTTTTGTGCGGCGCTGGAGAACGAACGAAGAAGAAGCCGATCGACGTCAATCATTGGGGAAGAATCGTCTGTCTGATAAGGAAAGTCAATCAAGGCGCGATAGGGGAGGTCCTTCTTGAGCAAGGTAAGAATCAAACCTCAAATACTGTTTAGAAGTCTTAATCTTGGGTTTTATTTTTCCTCTGTATAAACTCTCTTGGGGATGATAGACTGAAATCATAATGTATTGCTAAGAGTTACTTTGATTAACTGGGATTGAGAGATTAGTGAGGGGAAAAAAACCATATTCTAGAAGAGGTTAATCTGTTTGGGGTGAGAGAAATCGAAGGGTGTGCCTTGGTTCATCGTTGCTGGGTTTCGTATGTTGTGTGTGTCGTCGGTCCGGTCGACTGAGGTTCAACCAGGGTCCGCCCGGTGTATAGAGACCGGGGTCCGCCCAGTGTATAGTGACCGGGGTCTAGCGACCGGGTCCGCCGGTATGTTGTGACCGGGGCCACCCAGTGTGTCACGACCGGGGTCGCCCGGTGTCTTCCGACCGATTAGACAATATCCAGATTTTCTCTAAATTAAAACCGGGGCGCCGTAAGTTCTATCTATAATGTTAACCACTGGCTGTATCACTTTGAAATGTAGGAGTCGATATTCGTGACTAGTGATTGTTTGTGCTGGGTTTTCCGTTAGCAGGTGAGTTCCCTCATTCTAAAAACTTTGAAACTGGAAATGGCTTATGTTGTTAATTTTTACTATGCTTATCGCTTTTCGTCGAATATAAATTCGAACCGTGTTAAATTGAGTTATATTTCAATAGCAGACATACATACTTTCTCGTTGCTCTTATCATTTGTGAATCGGTATTGTTTAAATGAAATAAGTACCATGGTTTATCTTCAATCATCGGGGATGGTTGAAACCGTGTGTTTGGAATTCGTTTTCTTACACATGGTAACGATATCGACGAGGGGGCCGTATAGGGATCTACTGGAGGTCCCGAGGACTAGTAGTCCTGTTGCGTGACGAAGGATTTGATGTGATATTAGTCACTTACTGTGACATGAGGTTGTGAACTAACCCCAAGATTTTTGATTGTGTATTATGTTGTTGTAAAACGAATGAGGTTGGGAATTCACTAGACCTTTCGGTCTAATCCTCGTTTTCATTTCTTCTTAAAACCCATTTTCAGGTACCAGGGTGGCTTCAGGATCTTCCAAAGGAAAAGAGAAGTTTTAGAAGTTAGCTTGGAGAAGTATGGGCCTTAGTTGCGGGATAGTCACTGCTATATTCTAGATTCTCGGTTGTAATAATCTGGTTATTAGATGATGCAAATCTTTGCTTATTTGATATTTTTTTTGGGACCCGTTGTTGGGAGTTGGAGTTTATTTAAATCGTAATGTAAATTCTGGGTTGTTACAATTATTTTACCAGAATCACGAGTTTCTGATACCCAACGTAAATATGTCATCATGCAAAGTGATATCTATTGTCAAGGGAACGTACAATTAACATTAAAAATCACTGGTACAAATAACTTTATTTATTTTTTATTATAATATATGTACAAGAACAGTAATTTATACAAAAATATTAACTTACACATGTTTCACATTTTCTCATGTTTTCCATCATCTAAAAAATAATTCAACCTTTAAATTTTAATATAATAATTTATAAAAACATCCAAATGTTAATCGAATATTAAATAAAACAAATACCATAACTAAACTTGTTAGATATTATCAAATGGAAAAACGTAAACTAAAATCTTAAACTTATAGGAAAATAGACCGTGAGTTGTGGGTATCTTATTTTTTAACACTATTTTCATATTTGAGAGTTATTTTTTATATTTAGTTATTAATTAAATTATATGTTATCAAATATAAAAAATTGAATAATCTATACTATATTATAAAGATGGCATAAAAAACTCTTAAAAACAAGTCTTAAAGCTTAATGTACCGCTATTTAATGTTGATTACTTAAAAAACAGTCATAAAAGCTGTATGTACTACATTTAATGTTATTCATTAATTTTCAATCATTATCTCTAACCATTTTAACTCCCCTAAAATCATTTCCCACTTTAACTCCCCTAAAATAACTTTCAGCATATTTTAGATATAAAAAATCTAAAATATAATTTAAAAATCTTACAGAATATTTTATAAAAAAATTATATTATTAAACCAAAATAAATTACATTATATTATTAAGTCTAAATTAAATAAATTTATATAAAAAATCATTATCACTCTCTCACAACCATCCAAAATCGTAATGTAAATCGACAAAAAACAGAAAATAAAATAAAACATTAAAATTGTGATGTATCTAACTGCATTGCGCGAGTACACTTCTACTATTTAAAGATAACATATGAGTTGTCTTTGTACACGTTCAAAAATATTAAATTCTAAATTAATTTCAGACATTTCTCAATTTTTGCAAAAAATACTTATGTACTTGTGTGATTTCAATTTAATTGAAAATTTTAAAACTTAAAATAGAGGAAGTAATATATTTATTAGTTTTATAGTTAATAGTCTATAATATATTATAAAACATTTATAAAAAAAACTTTAAAAAACAAGTTATTAAAGTTTAATGTACCGATATTTAATGTTAATTACTTAAAATCTCTTAAAAAACAACCATTAAGGCTATGTTTGGCAAACTACTGATAAGCTAGCTGGTGGCTGATAAGCTAGCTGATGAAAAAGTCACGTTTAACAAAAACTAACTTATAAGTATTTTAATTACCAAAAAAGATACTAATTATTTATTTATAATTAAAAGTTAATATATAATTATGAATATTAATGAGGGACATAATTGGAATAATCACAAAAAGCTCCTCATAAAATACTACAAGTAGCTTATCAAAAAGCTAGCTTATGGTCATCCAAACATGTACCCAGAAAATAAGCTAGCTTATTTTTGCCAAACAATGCCTAAAGCTTTATATACTACATTTAATGTTATTTATTAACTTTCAATCCTTATCTCTAACCACTTCAACTTCCCTAAAATTACTTCTTGTATAACTAAATACAGAATAAAAATCAAAATTTAAATATAAAAAAACTAAAATATAATTAAGAAAATGTAACAGAATATTTAATGTTTATTTTATAAAAAAACATGATATTATTAAAACTAAAATAAATTACATTATTATTAAAACAGCGAACAAACTTTTAAGAACAAACTTTTTATACATTAAGTACTATTTATTGATACACATTACTTAAAATTCAAAATTACAAGTCATGATTCATGAGTACAAATTTCTAAAGCTATATGTTTGAATTCATAACTAACTGATAAATATAATCAAAACAGGATAAACATCTCAATTTAAATATAAAAAATATAAAACATATAAGATAATCATTGAATTCTAACAAAAATACTTAATTTTTTTTTTACATAAAAAGCATTATATGTAACAACCAAGTTTAGATTTAATAAGTTAGAGTTGGGAGTGAGAAGTGGTCTAAATCCAAAGTTCGAGGGGCTAAGTGTAAATTGGAAATGTTAAAGATTTAACCTAGGGATTGCCTTATTTCTCTTGTTGGTGGTTGGAGCAGTGGGGAAGAGAGCAGATTGCGGTCGTTTGCTAGAGAGAAGACTTTGAAGTTTTGGGGATTTTCTCTTCTTTCAAGGTATGATTCTGAATCCATGGTTACCTATTTCCTTTTGTGTGAGTTTGCAGATTTGTTTTAGATCTATTGGTTGGGTCTGAGTTTAGGTTGTTTGGGGTTGCATCTGTTCTTCGTTAGTTTGGTATCGATTGATTAAGGAAAATGGATAAATCTGGGTGTTAATCATTGGAAAGGTTAAGGGCAAATAATGGTTACTTTTTGGGTGTAGACAACAACCTCTTTAGGAAGATGTAAGTGACCGGGTTCGATTATTCTGAATGGTTCGATAACCTAGAATCGCCTCCGGGCGAAATGTGATGTCGGGGGGACCGGGGTTAGAGAGGCCGATCGTTGAGGCCTCGGTCGGTGATGAGTCCGGTCGAGATTTCGGCACCGGTCGGTCGAAGTAAGGTCCGGTCGAGTGAGGGTACCGGTCACCGATTAGCATGGCTCCGGTCGACTATGTTTTGGGTTAAGGGGATCCGGGCGACCTGCGTGGTCAGGCCCCGGTCGAGAGAGAGAGAAATGAGATGGCACGGTCAAGTGTTGGGTCGCGGCCCAGGTTCCTCCAGTCGGGCTTTGGTTTTAAATGCTTGGCCCATGGCTTTATTTAGTGAGGAATTTTACCGAGAGAGGAGTCGTTATCTAATTTAACGAATCGATATTCCTATAAGTATTTCGACCATGGGAGTGAGTTCAATTTATTGGGGTTTTTACCATTTAGGTTATAGTGGGTTAAGGGTTGGTTGCCGTTGCGTATTAGAAAATATCGGAAGTTTACCGATCAATGGTTTTCTTATAGGTGTTGTTCAAGTAGGCGCAAAGAGTTAAGCAAAAGACACCAGGTGAGTTTTTTCTGAACTAAATCCTTTTGTTAACGAAAGCATGTGAAAATTTCATTTTAAACATTGATTTATATATGATGGCATGAGTAATATGAAATTATATGCAAACTTTGAAATGATATTGCTTTAGTACTTACTTGCGAGATTTATTTAAATGTTAAAGATGATTTTCTTATTGTTGACAAAGTGGAAATGTATGCATACATGGTCCTAAGTGTGTAGGCTCAAAGTCGGGGGGTGTGGCCCGCCTGTGCTCATACCGGGGGGGGGGGGGGGGTGTTCCGTTTATGCCGTTGGAGGTGTGTCCCAACAAAGGCAGTGTGAGTCACAGACACGCTGTCACCTTAGGGTGGCGGTAGTGTGAGCGGAGAAGTTTGTTGAAAGTTAAAGGTTTTTCCTTGAAGCTGAAAATGGTTTATTTTATGATAAATCCTTGAATGTTTGATGAGTTATAAACTGTTGTAAGAGGGGACTCACTAGACCTTTCGGTCTAACCCTCGCTCCTTTTAACCCTCGCTCCTTTCAAATCTAAAACCCTTTTCAAATAAAGAGTGGCAGTAAGAGGAGCGGTTAAGGTTTAAGAGAAGATGCGAGCTGGAGCTGAATTAGAGGACCTCCATTGTAGATTCTTGTCAGTATATTCTCAGTTGTGTACTAGGTTGTCTTTCCGCAAACCTTGTATTTTAGATGTTGTTTTTGGGCAGCTTGTCATTATTATTTAATAAAGTTGGTTCTGCCTGTTGTCGTGTGAGTTGGGTTGTTATAGTTGGTATCAGAGCCATAGGTTAAGGGATTTAGGTGACTGGATGGTCCTAAACTTAAACTGTGGAGTCGGGGACACAACTGAGATTTAGGAAGCCTTTAAGAAAAACCTTGATTATCATGAGGTGTGATAACAATAGTGAGTACTCTCATGTAAGGTAAATTCATAATTTCATCTGGCCAATGCCATTATGAATTTACAGGTGCATGGGCATACTCGATTGCTATTGTTGAGTGTGGTTCAGGGTAGAGAGTTCTGTCTATTAATTGATAATGTTAGTCTAGCGTGTGGTGGGAGTTCGTTTATGGTTGTAAGGTTAATACCGGTTGGGATTTTTATCGTGCGGCATGTAGATATTTCGTTGAGAAAAGACCTCTTGGGTCCATAAGAGGATAATGTTTGGAGGTGAGCTTCTCGCTTCAAGGGAGTCTTCGGTTTGGTAGATTGTTGTGTCGATTAGTGGGAATCAAGAAAGTGTTAATCCAAGAATCGAAGGATAGAAGCGATGTTTTTGGAGCCATAGAATTGTAGAGTGGCAAGTATGGTTGAAAACGAAATCAGTGTTGACTGATAAAATGGAGTAAGGACAGGATGGAAGCGAGCTATTATTGGTAAACCTTTGGGGTAAAAGTGTAGACTTGTGAATTGCGAATCATCAGTTGTGGTGGCATCTGATAGTTGGTCATATAAGGATGTTGGGAAGCGTCGGTGCCTAAAGTGGTGGGAAATGTACCAATTGGCTGAAGATAAGTGGTCAGTGATAATCGTGGTGAGTGCAACGGTTGACCTTGCTAGAGTGAAATAGCCTTCATGTAATTTGAGTATCATGCATTGTGTTTTCGAACAAGTTACTGTAGTCCCTCATGTTGAAATTTGTATATGTATGTGAGTGCACCTTCAGAGTTCTGTTTTTGAAAATAAGTTGACACACACACAATCACGTGTCTTGATTAAAAAGACAAGTTTATGTTTGCATTGTACCAGAGTGGAAACCTTTTTCGTTTTTTTAAAATGAGTTAACCTCAGTTGTGGAAATAGTAACAACATTGAGCGCATAATTTTATAAGTGAAATTGTTACGGACATATGTTGTCATAACAAGGAAAGTGAGAGTCGATTGAATCACTTAGTTTAAGCAATTTTGTTGTATTTTATAAATCACATGAGTAAAGTTGTTGAAAATGTTTTCAAATGGTGCCAACATCGATTTTGGTTGAATGAGATCTATTTTATCTTGGATTTGAGGCGGAGTGATCCTTGAGATCGCTGTGTATGGGAATCCATTATGCCAATTTGGTAACGTGTACACTTAAGCTTGTTTCGTAATGTAATATTTTCTACATTGTCAAGAGTCAGCGGTTTAAATTTACTGTGTCGCCGTGCATGAAGGCTATGAACTCTCTAGGTCATGGGGGAGGGATTGCATTTAAGAATGAGGAAAGTTTTGAGAGGGAAAGTTGGACGCTCGTTCAGAGAGTGGTCTATTATTGGTTTTGGTGTACCTGTTAGGGAAAGGTGGTAAACAGCATGAGTGGTTATTGTAGGCCTCGAATCTTTGATGTTTAGGATGTTGTAATATAAAGGCTTGATCACCTGTTCGGTGATTTGAAACGTGAGTGGCGGCAAATGGTTGTGTCTGTCGGAGAATTTGAAATCGTAAAGATATATCTTTTTAACATTTAGCTTATGTAGGTTTGTTTGGGGATCCTTGTTGGTTGGAGACATAGTGGAAGTATCCCAATGTCGGCTGTTGCTGTGGAAGTCATAAATCATGCTTGTGGTGAATGGCGGGATGCTGGAAATGAAGAAGTAACTATCGATAGTTTTGAGGAGTTTCCGGGAGGAAGCGAGGGATTATTCAGAAAAAGTGAGTGCCTAATGTGATGTTGGATAACTTGTATGGATCTTACAAAAGTGGAAGATCGCTAGTTCGGTCAAGTGGTTCTTTATCGACGAGGTTTTGATGGTTATGTGGGAGTGAATTTTATATATAGTATATCTCGAAGGGGGTGTACTTTGAGTATTTAATTATGCGAGGTAGTAGGCTTAATCTTTCAAACTATTGGAGTTTTATTCCAGTAGGTCGTGATGAGCCGGCAAGGAGCGAAACCTTGGTGCAGGGCGTTATTGAACATGTTTTGTGGTTGTTCGATTTTGGGGAGAACAAAGTTGTGAGATGGCTTTATCTCTTGTATTAGTGTTTTGATCAATGTAAAGAGATTAGTATCTGGTAGGGGTGAGGATTGTTTGGAGGAGTAGCGTTCGGGCATGTCATTGGTGGGAAGGAGTTTCTTGAGATTAAACAGGGATTTTGGTGTTGTTGTTATGAGTAAAGTGTGAATGAGAATCTTGCTCGGAGATTCCCGAGGAGTTTTTTTTTCGGAAGTGGCAGGTATGTTGCTAAGAGGAGTGGGGGTAGAGTTGGCATAGTAGTGGTGCTAAGTTGATTTTAATGATCGATCGATTGTGAGTGGCTATCTAGGAGAGGAAAGATGTGCCCTGGTTCGTGGCGAGTAAAGACGGGTTATATTTTACCGTTAAAATATTGAAGGAAATGTAGAATGGATTAGTTCAGAGGGTTTTATAGATAGTAAGAAGGTATGTGGGGCGATCAAAGTATTCCTTGAGCGTGCAGTTAATTCTAGCGGATAGGTCAATCTGTTTGGGTAGCAAGAAATGCTCGACGCTCTCTAGCGTTGGGGATGTTTTGGAAGGGTTTGATTGATGAGCTGGAATAAGAATCGTAGGTAGCCGTTCGGCTAAGCATAGTAATGAAAAATGCGCTTTCGGCACATTTGGAATCGTCGAGTAAGTAGCTAAGCTGAGGGCGAGAAATGACAAGATATTTGGAAACGTGGAGCTATGTTTCAGCCTTGCCGTAGTAAGTTCATGAACCCTGGTGAGGGTGCGGCGAGGAGATTTGGTGCGTGTTGGGATTTTGGGGTTGAGGAGTCAAAGTTGGGTGGTTGGTTGGGGAGATCAGAGTGTAAGGCCATAGTGTTAGACTTGGTATTGTATGGAAGGATTCCAAGGAAAGGGGGGGTTGTCGCCCAATGTGGGGATTATTCGAAGTAGTTAGGGGAGCGTAGTCACCTCGCGTTTAATCAATGGAATTGGATTAATTGCAAATATGTTCGGACAGATTGTTGGTTGCGATGAGAAACTGAAGTATGGGTCGTTTTAATTCAGACAGTTGGAGTTGGTGGGCTGTTAGGTCTGGTTTTATAGTAATCATTGTATTTATAGAGTTTGGTCAAATACTGTGTTTAGATGCATATCTGTGTTGTATCTGACCAAGGGTATTTAAGTCCTTTTGGTCTTTGTCTTTGTAAGAAACATACGCACACATATTGAATACATTGACTTTGCGCTTCCTGTCTCTCTCTCTCTCTACTTTCTCTCTCTAAGGATTCATAGATTCTGGACTCTCAATTGGTATCAGAGCAAACTGAATCTTGAGAGGATTGAGAGATTATTTTTCTAAATCTGAATTTGTGATTGAAATCGAAAATTTGATCGATTTTCTTAAAATTTTCAAGAAAATCTCGTTTTCTTGATTTCTCATAAAATTTGGATTTGTTTGTGATCGAATTGTGTTGCTTTTGATTTCATTAGTTTCGTTTTTGATAATCGATCACATTTGTTTCAGGTTGTTTTTCAAGAAAAACTGATTTAGATCATCGATTTTGTGAAATTGAATTTTTTTGGAAAAACGAGTTCACGTACTGTTTCATCGAAGATTTTGAGTTTTAGTGTTTTTTAATCGAAATTGTTGATTGAAGTGTGTTAGAAAGGTGTTTTCGACATTGTGTATGTAATTTTCTTGGTTAAATTTCATAGTCTCATTCATTTTTACGAAACATTTCTTGATTTTGTTAGTTTGCGCCTCATTCATAAACTTTGCGCCTCATTCATAAAACTTTGCGCCTCACTCATATATTTTGAATAACAATTTTTGTGGTCTAATTTGAGTGTTGGTGAATTTTCAGGTTTTCGGTTCTCATTGGAAATGCAAAGCTATTGGTTTTCGCATCTAGCCTCATACACAAAGTCTTATTGTGCGTATCAAGTTAGATACGCAAAGCTTATCTTGTGTATCAAGTGCCATCCTAAAGGTTTGGTTTGCGTATCCCTATACAAACGCAAAGTCTGTTTTGCGTTTCCCTCTACAATCGCAAAGTCTTGGTTCGCGCTTCAAGTTCAACCCGCAAAGTCTACTTTGCGCGTCCTTCTTCAAACGCAAAGTTCTAGTTTGCGCTTTTGCTTACACACGCAAAGCATTCTTTGCGCTTCAGTTTTCACACGCAAAACACAATTTGCGTTTCAGTCTACACACGCAAAGTTCTTGTTTGCGTTTCACGTTCAACTCGCAAAGCTCTAGTTTGCGTTTCTGCCTACATACGCAAAGCCTTCTTTGCGCGTCAGTCTACATCCGCAAACCTTCTCTTTGCGCGTCTCCCTAACTTGGTTTAAAAAAAAAAAAGTCTGGAATTTTTTTTAGTGTGTCATCTAATTTTTTTTTCAACTTTGTGTCATAACAAGTGTTTTTCAAATTTTCAAATTTTAATATTTTTCGAATATTTTCAATTCAATCTGATTTTTGTTTTTCTGATACAATTGCAATGGATTCTGCCAAGTTTGCTTTCCAAGCTAGGTTCTACTCAAATGATCTGATGATGCAATTGGAAACAAATACTCGTCCTCCAGTCTTAATCAACGAAGATGAGTTTACACAGTGGCAAGATAGGTTCATAAATTTCATTGAGCGTCAGAGTAACGGAGAAAATATGATGAAATCTTTTTCTGAAGGACCTTTTGTCAAGCCAAAAGGTGACATTCCTTTGACTGCTGATGAAATCAAACGCGGAAAAGCCGATAGAGAAGCAAAGTCCAATTTGATGCTAGCTCTGCCTAACACGATCTACAATCGAATTGATTGTTTCAAACATGATCCAAATATGATGTGGACTCAATTAGAAAAGATCATGCTTGGGTCATCAGTTGCCACTCAGGTTCGCCAGACATGATTCATGAACAACTTTGAGGAATTTAAGGCTAAGGACAATGAATCTCTGAAGGTTACTTTTGACCGGTTTTGCACTGTGATTAATGATCTTAGAAAGATTAAAGTGGAAAAGACTTATCTTGAGACGAATCTGAAATTTATCAATGCTCTTCAGCCTGAATGGAACAAATCATGTCATAGACTGAGGAATGATGTTCGAATCTCATCAATGCAGATTCAAGAACTGTATGACATTATGCTAACTAATGAGAGCTTGGTGATAGAGAAAAAGGTCAAGATGGATAAAAAGAAGAAAACAGTAGATCCGGTTGCTCTCCTCACGAAGCAACTGGCTGAACAAGCGTTGTCTGATAACGCTTACACCGGGTCAACTGAAGATGATGGCGAGGCATTACAAAAAGCTATGATTCTTCTCTCTCAGCATTTCCAGAAAAAGTTCCAACCAAGGTCGAGTTCCAACACTTCTTGTTTCACTTCTGGTCCTAAAGCAAAAGTACCCGAGCCAAAGACTGCTGTTTGCTACAACTGCTGGAAGTCGGGTTACATGTCAAAGGAGTGTAGAGCAAAGGTGGTCAGGGATTCAGCTTATTATAGAAAGAAAATGGAACTAGCTGAAAAGAGAGAGAACGGAACTGCTCTGCTGGCCGAGGAAGAATTCTGGCTGGATTATTCCGATGATGAAGCTTCAAACGTCGAGATCGCTCAGATGTGCTTAATCGGTGATGATCAGTCAGATGATTCCGAAACAGATGAGGATGAGGTATATTCTGAGTTTGATTTTAACTTCATTACCTCTTAGTTGAATATCATGATAACTGCTTTATCTGATCTACGTTCAAAACTCTTATCTGAAAAGAATTTAAATTCCGAAAAGTCAGATTTGATTGACAAATTAAAAATTTCTTTGAAAGATGAAAAATCTATTTTAGAAAATACTAAAGACATCTTTCAAAAGAAATTGGATGATTTGGAAAATTTAAATAAGACTTATCTTGAATCTTTGTCGGCTATGACTAATTTAAAAGATGAATTTTCAGATAAAATAAATAAGTTAGAAGAAAAACTTTATCGAAGAAACCAATCTGAGCAAACAATTTTTATGAACAAGCCAAGGAGTGAAGAAGCTTTAAAACAAAGGTGGGGACTTGGTTTTGAAAATCCTCATTGTTTAAACAATGCGATTGAAAAATCCCCAACTTTATATAAATACGATTATCTGACTCTTGCTCATTATGCTCCTCAATTTAAAATTGATTGGATGAATGAGAAGCAAGTGTTAGAAATCGAAAAATAGAAAACGATGAATAACAAGAAAAATGAAATTCCTTTTGTTTATACAAGTGAAAATGCAAAATATTTTCCTGAAAAATCAAGAAGAGGAAGAAGAGTTTTAAATGATATATCTCCTATCAAATCTTCAATGTCTGGTGATTTTATTGCTCCTTATTCACCTGATTCTGATAAAGGAAATATTTCTCCAATCATTTATGATTCGAAGAAATATACTCCTCCATTAGTATTAGAAGGAAAAATCATAGATCTTGAAGATCAGATAGAAGATCAAAATATTTTGAAGAAAATTGAATCTGATGTTATTCTTTCTTTCATGACGTACAGTCTTGAAGAAAATTTATTTTTTCAAAAATCAGATTCTATTTCTAGCCTATCTTCTGATTCTAAGGAAAATAAAAAGGAAGTTTCAAATTTTAAAATCTTTTCTCAAAATTATTCAGACTCTGAGGCAAATTCAGATTTATTAGTTGATCAGATTGGTTGCTTGGATAAATTTATTTCTTCTGATTTAAATATTAAGTCTAAAATTCTTGATGATTCTTTTACGCTCAATAATCAATATTATAAACCTAAGCGTAAAAGAAGACGGTCAAAGAAGTCGAAGAAACATGATACAGTTCTTTCTGACAATTCTAATTCTTCAGATTCCATTCTTTCAGATAGGACTTTGAACTGGTCAAAGAAGCAAATCTGGAGATCGAGGCAGACATCAAATGTTCCTATGACTGAGGAAGATAGATATGTAGACAATTGTTATAAAAGTGTTTCATTTGCTTATTGTAATAAAATTTCAAAATACTCTATAAAGCAAATGTTTCAAATTTCCAAAAATGTCTCATATTCGTCTTCTGATTCTAGTTCAGATGATTATGCTTTCTCTTCTGATAATTGTGCTTATTATTCTGATGATATTTCTCATGTTTCTCGTATCAAATATGTTCATTATTTCCCCACAAGAACTGCAACTAACAAACACGAGCCCAAATTTAAATGGGTACCCAAATCTCAATCTGATTTAAAGTTGCAGGCATCACATGTTAAGGGGGAGTAAGAGAAAGTATGGATTTTGAACACAACAGTTCAAAACCCGGACTTCAATGTCAAGATTTTGGTTTCTGCGTACTTCAGCTCAGGACCCGTACTTCATAGACTACGACTTCTAAACAAATCAGTTTAGAACTCGTTCTTCAATGATTTAAACTTCTGACTATATGAGATACTGTGAGTACATCAATTTTAATTCCGCTGCATTTTATCTCTGATTATGATGTGTTCCAGTTTTTCTCTTTATTTTTCAAGAATCTGAGTTTGTTCAACTTTTTCTTAATTTTGTATAACCCAATTTTTTTTAAATTTGAGACACAATTTTTTTTTTATAATGTGCAAGATGAAATAACTGAATTTTATTTTGTTCCAACTAAATATCAATTTGCCGAATTCTTTACATTTTGTCTTTAAGGAAAATTTTTAACATCGGCATATTGAGTTTAAATCTTTACAAATTTTATTCTATAAAATAAAATTTTACAGATTTTCTTTCTTTTGAATAAAACGTATGTTTAGGGTCTTTAACAAGTTATTTGTTTATATTAAAGTTTTATATGTTCAACTTTCAAATCTTACAAAAGTCGAAAAGTCAGCAACATGTTTGTAGCTTTTGATACTGCTTTAAAGATATGTGAGTCTGAATTTTTATAGTTTACTTTGCTTAGACTACCTAAATGATCAGAATTATAGATCGGAATGAAAATATGGGCTAAGCATTTAGACGTTGATCTGAGTGATTGAGATGAATAATAAATTCTTAAAATACAGAAATATTTGGGTTTAAAAGTTTGTATCTGTGACCTTTCTGGTTTGGGAAAGTAAGTTCCTTGGGATGCTCGACATCTGGTCCCCTAAGGTCATTTGGTCTGGGAGTGATCGAACAGAAATCCTTCAATAGAATCAGATCGAAAGTCATGTTTTACTGGTATGAATGGGTTTAGAATATGTCGATGTAGCCTTTCTGATCCGGGAAAGTAAGTTCCAAGGGGTGCTTGACACCTAGTCCCCTAAGGCCAACTGGTCTGGGAGTGGCTGACCCAAATCCTGCAATAGGGTCAGATAGAAAGTTACGTTTACGGCATGTTCTTTACTTAATTAACTCTCTGATTAAAAGATGCCAAAGTGCACAACCCTTAAAAGATGCCAATGAGCACACTTGTGTGAAGATGCCAATGTGCACAATGCTAAAAGATGCCAATTAGCACACATCTCATGATACTTGGTGATATGTTTGAGTTGCGATAAATCTGTAAATTTATGAATATCTTAATTCTTGATGGCTTAGTGTGAGTACATGCAAAGTTCTCTATAATATTTTTAGAATTGCATTTTCTTGAAGATAATCGAAGATTCGCATGTGAGCACACTGAATAGATTGATGGAAGTTTTTGAAACTGAACATGTTTTAACTTGATATGCAATGAAACTTGTTCTTGTATCCAACAACATATGTTTGATTTCAAATGATTGATAAATCTGTGATATTTTACTAAGTAGACTTTTATTTGTTTAGTGTTTAAAATTTTATATGTTTAGTTGTTTCAAAATTTACATTCAGTATATTTTTCTTTCTACATTAATATTTGATCATTGTGTTCTCATAAATATATTTTAATGGGTTTATGCATTATTCAAGGGGGAGTGAACAAAGAGAATATTTTTCAAAGATTATATTTGTTTTTGAGGGGGAGTATATGATTTTCTTTATATGAATGCTAACTCAAAATGTCATATCTAGTGCATTTGTGTAGGGGGAGTCAAAGAGCTTAAAAAGGTAAACTTTGTCCAAGTCAGCTTTACGCTTCCAGCATGACACGCAAACTTTGATTTGCACTCCCTTCATGAAACGCAAACCTTGGTTTGCGCGTCCAACATGAAACACAAATATTGGTTTGAGCATCCAACATGAAGCGCAAACCTCCTCTATTTTCTCTGTTTCTTTGTTTTTGCAGATCTTACGCTGTCTCGTCTCCAACATTTGCATGAACAAGTTGATCAAGATCATCAAGGTCATGAGGGGGAGAAGTCAAGGAGATGTTAAAGAGACAAAGAGCTCAAATGTTTATCTGCTGATCAAGATTCGCTCAAAGATTCTATTCTCTCAGCTACAATAAATTCTTTTGCTGTTTTTGCTCCGAACACCACAGTTCATTCAAGATCATTCAAAAGAGGTGTATCGTCTAGAGCTCAAGACAGTAAAGACTACTTAATCTGAAAGATGCTGAGAAGAAATTTTTCTTAAAAAGTCATAAAGCTTCACAAAGTCGCTTTGTTGGTCCGTGCTGTTATAGAAGATAATTTTTGAAGACCAAAGCGCCAATGATTACTAAGGGGGAGATTGTTAGGTCTGGTTTTATAGTAATCATTGTATTTATAGAGTTTGGTCAAATACTGTGTTTAGATGCATATCTGTGTTGTATCTGACCAAGGGTATTTAAGTCCCTTTGGTCTTTGTCTTTGTAAGAAACATACACACACATATTGAATACATTGACTTTGCGCTTCCTGTTTCTCTCTCTACTTTCTCTCTCTAAGGATTCATAGATTCTGGACTCTCATGGGCTATGAAAGCGATGAAATGTGAAAATTTTCCTTCCTTATGTAAATTTTTTTTAGACAACAACGTTTGGGATTAACGTATGTATAATGTGTATGGGTTACACATCGTTGTTGAGTGTGATCAGTGCGGTTCAGAAAGGAAAGTGTTCTCTTGGCACTAGAAGTAAGGGGTGTAGTAAGAAGATATTTTGCTATGGTAAGGTACTCGAGGAGGGAGACTCATAACAACGGATTTATGGTGATGCTTAAGGTGGGCATCGTGTTATGTTGGCGAATCGAGGGGTTATTCTTGTAGGCAGGGATTTATGTCATTGTGACGTCATTGCTAATAAAGTTCATCCTTCTAAAGAAGTGAAACTATAGGTGAAAATCTTAAGGAAACACGTTTTAAAATCGTGAGTCCAAGTGTGTGTGGACAAAACGAACATTATCTGGTACGGTTGGTCCAGGAAGTTACCGAGGGTATCCGAATAAGAAATTGTGGAACTAACGGCCGATAAGGTCAGTCAGATTCGTGAAAGGTTAAAGGTAGCTCAAGATCGTCAGAAGATGTACGCAATTAAGCGAAGGAATCCGTTAGAGTTCCAAGTGGGGGTCATGGTGATGTTAAAAGTCTCGCATTGGAAGAGAGTAATTCGTTTTGGGAAGAAAGGAAAGTTACGCCCGAGGTTTGTCGGACCGTTTGTTATTTTAGAACGCATTGGGGAAGTAGCATTCAAGCTCGAGTTGCCTGGGGAGTTGCGAGGAGTTCACCCCACATTCCACGTGTCGAATCTGAAGAAATGTTTGGCGGAGACCGATGTGGTTATACCTTTGGAGGATGTACAAGTGGATGAAAAAAAAACTGAGTTATATCGAGGAACCGGTGGCTATTCTGGATCATAAGGTTAAGAAGCTGAGAAATAAAGAGATTAGTTTGGTAAGAGTTCAGTGGAAGTTCCACAAAAGACAAGAGTCAACTGGGGAAGTGGAGACAGTCGTGAGAACCCAATATCCCCATTTGTTCAACGACGGAATTCCGGGGACGAAATTCTTTTGAGGGGGGGGGGGATATTGTAACAACCAAGTTTAGATTTAATAAGTTAGAGTTGGGAGTGAGAAATGGTCTAAATCCAAAGTTGGAGGGGCTAAGTGTAAATTGGAAATGTTAAAGATTTAACCTAGGGATTGCCTCATTTATCTTGTTGGTGGCTGGAGCTGTGGGGAAGAGAGCAGATTGCGGTCGTTTTCTAGAGAGAAGACTTTGAAGTTTTGGGTATTTTCTCTTCTTTCAAGGTATGATTCTGAATCCATGGTTACCTGTTTCCTTTTGTGTGAGTTTATAGATTTGTTTTAGAGTTGTTGGTTGGGTCTGAGTTTAGGTTGTTTGGGGTTGCATCTATTCTTCGTTAGTTTGGTATCGATTGATTAAGGAAAATGGATAAATCTGGGTGTTAATCATTGGAAAGGTTAAGGGCAAATAATGGTTACTTTTTGGGTGTAGACAACAACCTTTTTGGGAAGATGTAAGTGACCGGGTTTGATTATTCTGAATGGTTCGATAACCCAGAATCGCCTTCGGGCGAAATGTGATGTCGGGGGACCGGGGTTAGATGGGCCGGTCGTTGAGGCCTTGGTCGGTGATGAGTCCGGTCGAGATTTGGGCACCGGTCGGTCGAAGTAAGGTCCGGTCGAGTGAGGGTACCGGTCACCGATTAGCATGGCCCCGGTCGACTATGTTTTGGGTCAAGGGGATCCGGGCGACCTGCGTGGTCAGGCCCCGATCGAGAGAGAGAAATGAGATGGCCCGATCATGTTTTGGGCCGCGACCCAGGTTCCTCTAGTCGGGCTTTGGTTTTAAATGCTTGGCCCATGGCTTTATTTAGTGAGGAATTTTACCGAGAGAGGAGTCGTTATCTAATTTAACGAATCGATATTCCTATAAGTATTTCGACCATGGGAGTGAGTGCAATTTATTGGGGTTTTAACCATTTAGGTTATAGTGGGTTAAGGGTTGGTTACCGTTGCGTATTAGAAAATATCGAAAGTTTACCGATCAATGGTTTTCTTATAGGTGTTGTTCAAGTAGGCGCAAAGAGTTAAGCAAAAGACACCAGGTGAGTTTTTTCTGAACTAAATCCTTTTGTTAACGAAAGCATGTGAAAGTTTCATTTTAAACTTTGATTTATATATGATGGAATGAGTAATATGAAATTATATGCAAACTTTGAAATGATGTTGCTTTAGTACTTACTTGCGAGATTTATTTAAATGTTAAAGATGATTTTCTTATTGTTGACAAAGTGGAAATGTATGCATACATGACCCTAAGTGTGTAGGCTCAAAGTCGAGGGGTTTGGCCCGCCTGTGCTCATACCCGCGGGGGGGGGGGGGGGGGGGGGGTGTTCCGTTTATGCCGTTGGGGGTGTGTCCCAACAAATGCAGTGTGAGTCATAGACACGCTGTCACCTTAGGGTGGAGGTAGTGTGAGCGGAGAAGTTTGTTGAAAGTTAAAAGTTTTTCCTTGAAGCTGAAAATGGTTTATTTAATGATAAATCCTTGAATGTTTGATGAGTTATAAACTGTTGTAAGAGGGGACTCACTAGACCTTTCAGTCTAACCCTCACTATTTTCAAATCTAAAACCCTTTTCAGGTAAAGAGTGACAGTAGGAGGAGCGGTTAAGGTTTAAGAGAAGATGCGAGCTGGAGCTGAATTAGAGGACCTCCATTGTAGATTCTTGTCAGTATATTCTCAGTTGTGTACTAGATTGTCTTTTCGCAAACCTTGTATTTTAGATGTTGTTTTTGGACAGCTTGACAATATTATTTAATAAAGTTGGTTTTGCCTGTTGTCGTGTGAGTTGGGTTGTTATATTATATTATTCTAAATTAAACAATTTTATAAGAAAAACTATTATCACTCTTTCAAAATCATCCAAAATCGTATTATAAATCGATAAAAAACAAAAAAATAAAAAGAAACATTAAAAATCGTGATATATTTCGTTGTATTACGCAAGTACGTTTCTAGTAACTAATTTTGAACAAATTAAAAAAATTAGAAAAATAATTACATTAATGTAAATAACATTAATAAAAACTAAATAACAAATAAATAAATTTGAACTTAAAAAAAATCACGTGACTACCCCTCTCTCAAACACAGGATTGTTATTGGAGGGATCTGGCCGAAAAAGCTGTCCATCACGTGATCTCTCTCTCTCTACTTTATTTTATTTAGGGTTTGTTTGTTTTTTCGAAAAAAACATCTTAATGGCTCTTAAGTTTGAATCGTTCAGACATTTTACACATCACCTCTTATTAATCATAACTAAAATAAGACTTTAGACTTTAGACCTCTTAAAAAACAAACGATACCTTAGTAAATTACAAATTTGGGTCTCTATGGTTTGTCGGAAACAACAATTTTCATCCTTGTAGTTTTGAAATAACAAGATGGTTATGAATTTCCGGATTTGATCTATCTCTTTAACTATTGTTTCTGTTAATTGAGGGGTTTTTTCATTCATTTATCATTTCTTTTTGTCTTTTACCCAATTAAAATTAATTTATGGTTTTGGTCGTTGGGTTAGGTTTCGGTAAGAATTTGAGGTTAACGTGAGAAGCGTGAGAAGTAGTTATCGATCGTTGGATTAAAAATAGATGGACATTAGGATGAGATACATCGTGATATGATCCACCGAGATGCACCAGATCAATTCCCTTCTAAGCCGCAATGAATGGTAGGGAATTTGATTAAACGTGATCAACAGTGCTGCAACACTCTAAAAATAGGGGTAAATTTAAATCTAAAAAAATCTTACGAAATAGGACACATGAATAGATGGACATCACCCAAACATGGAAAGTGTAATAGCATTTACAAATTGCTATAAATGGATAGTTGAAGAGGACAACAAACTAATCTAAATTAATTTACAATCTAGATTACGACAGTTGTCGACCCAAATTACCAAAATGACTAATCTTTTCTGCACGCCAAATTCTCAAAAGTCTATCTCCAAAAGTTGCTGCTAACGACCATCACTCGACTCTAATTTCTGGAAAGCCCCATCGCTAACGAAACCTGTTATAAATGTCATTTGGGAAAAAGTATTAGGCTTTAAGCCTAGTGAGAACAAACATTTGCATAAAATATAAAGAACTAAATGTAAGTAAATGTTTTTTTTGTTGAAAGGCAATAATGGAACTTGCATATAAACACACAAGGACCTTATCTTCTACAAACATCTTGCGATGACGGGGGAGACTCGAGTTCTAAGGATCGTGGCGGAACACAAGAGTAAGTCACTTTCCGAGTTGCGAGCTCAAAACTTGGACCCATGGCCATGAACAACGTCGGCTCGTACTCAGATGTGGGGGAGGGCACCCGAGGATCCAAGTCATATTCATTTACTAGGATTACATTTACGGCTCATGGCTAGTAACCGGTTCCACATAACCGTACCAATTGCCTCCGAGGACCCAACATCTCAACCAAATACATAGGGGAAAAACATTCCAAAATAAACCGACTTCTATTCCTATGGATCCATTAGCAATAGACTACGGCTGGTCACAATTTCATTTGTGACTATACTATAATAACTTATATTGTCATCATAAGAGAATCTTTATAATACCAATTTTCCATACATGTAAACCATGTATAAACCAACAAGGGTTGTTCCCATTTTCAACATATAAAGTCTCCAAAATAAGGATTTCCAATCGTTTAATAAACCCTTATTAAACCTTTGACCAAGAATAAATTTTCATCCATATCCAAGTAAAAACTTCAATTATAAAAAAACCCTAAATAATATCAAGATGTTCTCATCCATACATTTAGGCATAAATAGGTATATAAAACATATTTTATATCATAACCATGATTCCCAACAACATACTCCAAAATATAGGTAGAACCCTAAAAATCTCCGAAATCCATTTTAGGTCAAAATCTTGCCAATAAAGAAAATGTAAAGAAGGAGATGATTATAGATCCAAAAATATAGTTTTGACATGTATAAGTTTTAAAAGGTAATAATGAACTCACAATTTAGGTTTTTGGTTAAAACCTAGAAACCTAAAAGCTTGGGGATGAAAATGGAGGTGGTGAGATGGTGACTTATTGAGCTCTAGCCTCCACAAACTTAGATGATGATGGAAATATGGGAGAAGTTAAAGAAATGGAGCATTCAATGCCCTAAAATCGGATTCAATGAGGTGAGAGTGGAAGAGAGTGATTCTTGAAATGTTTGGTGGAATAATGAATGAGATTGGTTGAAAAAAATGCATTTAATGGCCTGCTGCCCCCCCCCCCCGATCGTGACCTTGACACCTGATAGTGACATTTTTCACTATCGCAGGGCATAATCGCCTCGGACGTACTGAGAGTTCGGGTGTTCCTGCGATAGTGCCAAGCGATAATGGCAGATGTCACATTCGCGAGGCACAATGGTCGAATATGTACCGAAAGTCTATGAAGCCTCGCGACTATCCCACAACGATTGTGACAGGGTCACTGTCGCGTGGCATTGTCGCCCGACACTTCCTCGACCTCCGAAATTCGATCTTTTCGAGTTCGCGACACTCCCAACTAGATCCACGACTCAAAGGCAAACATTTCTGAAGAATTAAGCCCTTAATAGTAACCTATTTGTTATAGCAATTTGTAACTTTTTTTTGGATAACCGTGGGTTTCCGGGCTAGCTTACGCGCACCGACTAATCCCTGGGCGACCACGAATGGCCTGAAGTCATCGCATGTGAACCTCCATGGCCACAAGGGCTTTGGCAGCGCCTTTGTAACTTGTTACCTTCTAAACTAGTCAATCCCCTTTTTTTTTGCTTACATGGCTTAAATGATGTGGCTTGGATGACATTTCTTACCGGTTATGTGACATAAATTAAAAAAAAATATCAATTTTTAGGGAAATTGACCCAAATAGCCATTTATATTTTCACAATTGGTCTCCTAGTAATTTATCTCCCGGTTTTATTAAAATGTCACTACCTCCGCAAGGGACCAGTCCGCAAATTGTGGAGGGTTGACAAAGTAAAAAAAAGTTTCAGAACAAGTCTGCAAGTATATGGACCAAATCCGCAATTTTGTTTATGTCTAGAAATCTATGTTTGCGGACTTTTTATTTATTTTTTTTGACAATTTTGGTTCCTATACTTACGGACCTGTTCAGAAACCTTTTCTTTTATAACTTTTTCACCCCTCTGCATTTTGCGGACCTGTCACTTGTGGAGGTAGTGACATTTGGGTAAAATGAGAGAAAAATGGCTAGGAGACCAATTGAAAAAATAGAAATGGCTGTTGGGTCAATTTCACTTTAATTTCTTCACTTTCCTTCCTAATTATTCATATCTCATCCGGATTATCTTTTTCATCCCTTTCTTTTGAAAATCCTTTAAAAAAAATTCACTCTTATTAAATTTTATGCAAATTAAATATTCTAGATTAACATATTTTTTAAAGAGTAAACTACTATTTTCGTCCCTGTGGTTTGTTGTTTATAACTATTTTCGTCCCTAATCTTTAAAAATTGTTTTTTGGTCCTTATGGTTTGCAACTTATTTCGCTTTTAGTCCCTGAGAATATTAGTTTTAGGGACGAAAATGGAAAGAATTACAAACCACAAGGACCAAAAAAGCAATTTTTGGAGTCAGGGACGGAAATTGTTATAAGCAACAAACCACAAGGACGAAAATCGTAGTTTACTCTTTTTTAGATAAATGTAATATACTTTTTTTTCAAGATAAATATTTTCTTCGTAATAAAATGTAACACTTATTATTGTCTTATTCAAAGAACACATTTTTTTTAACATTCTTTTTAAACTGTTAGCGATATGAAATGTGATTTACAAATCTTCTTAGTATTATTATATTAATGAATAATTTAGAAATTTGATAATTATTTAATATACTTATTAAATGATATGTAAAGTCAATTGTTTTTAAAACAAATGAGATATATTCTTTTCAAGATAAATAAATTTGTTCGTAAAAAACGTAATAATTCTTATTTTCCTTGTTCAAAATACATTTTAAAACATTTTTTAAAGGATATCAAGATAAATTGTGATCTACAAGTCTTTCTTAATATTGTTATATTAATGAATAATTTAGATTTTTAATTAATTTAATATGTTTATTAAATAATATGTAAAGTTAAATTTTTTTGGAAGTACAATGGTGTAAAAAAAATGTCATGTCAGTGATATGTTACATGTGATAATGACATGACATAGAAACCTAGTAAACTGTGTCATGTCACCTTAATTCAAATCAAAAAACTAATTTAAGGTACAATGTATTAATAAAAAATAATTTGAAAGTATATTGATGTAATAATAAAAAAAATGAAAGTACAATAATACTCCATCCATCCCAAAATAAATGTTTACGATGAAAATGACGCATTATTTTAAAAATGTAATTATTACACTTTTAGTTTAATAAAAAAGGCCATGAGTAAACCCAAATTAACCGTTAATATAAATTAAAAAACGATGAACGATAACCTATTTCATCACTATCGTTTATAAGTTTTTATCGGATTTGTTGAAACTTTTCTTTTTCAAGGTTAAAACCGGTATTGAGGTAAAATAGTTGAACAACACATGTGTACATTTTTCGCTTGGATTGGTGATAGAGGTAATCAGTTGCGAATTTGTGTTAGATAGAGTTCAGACTCAACTTGTGTTTTTTTTTGTCTATAGAAACTTTATATAACAAATTAAAGCTCCAATTTTCAGCCCTGGTAAGTTGTCATTACCTGCCGTTAAATAGGTTAGAGCTCTCCAACAACTATACTGTTGCAGATTAACAAAAAGTTTGCTCCAATAACTATGTTAAATTCTCCTCTGAAATAAATGGAAAAAAATGAGGGATAATAACAAAATCGTCATATTAGAAGGAAGAAAGATAAAATATAGCATATTTATTGAAAATGTTCTTAGACATTCTCATTGATCAGCAATCCTAAAAGGTTATTTATCTTAAAAATAAGACCAATACCTTTCAATCTACCAGCTTTAATATTTTGTGTTATACTTTCACATGTTAAATAAGAAATTAAAATATAATCATAAAACTAATTTATTGCCATTTTCATTTTCGAGGATGGTACTAAGGCTATGTTCGGCAAAAAAAAGCTAGTTTATAAGCTAGCTTTTTTTCCTGGTACACGTTCGGATGACCATAAGCTAGCTTATTGAAACGCTACTCAAAGTAAATAAGCTAGCTTATCAGCTACAAGATAGCTTATAAACTAGTTTGCCGAACATAGCCTAAGTTTTATATGTAAAAAGTGTTTATTATAAAATATAAATTAGTCACGTTTTTTGCGAAAAAATATAAATAACCCGATACAGGCAGATAATTATTATCCACATAACGTTATAGTCAGTTCACTAACATCAATTAAGTACTACTGATATATGTCATATGTAATACCAATTAATTACCATACATATACATTACACTTTTTAAAATCTTGAAGGACAGTATAACGTGCAAAGATGTTTTGTATTTTCTACAACATATCAAACTTGTTTTACAAATCTCATCCTCTTCCTATATTCAATTGCGTATTCTTATAAAATATATCTTCTGATTATGGTTTATTAGAAGCGTACTCGCGCAATGCAGCGAGATACATCAAGATTTTAATGTTTCATTTTATTTTTTGTTTTTTTGTCGATTTACAATACGATTTTGGATGGTTTTGAGAAAGTGATAATTTTTTTTATAAATTTGTTTAATTTAGACTTAATAATATGATGTTTTTTATATAAAAAAACTAAGTATTTTGTTATAATTCAATGATTGTCTTATATATTTTAATGACATCTAAAAAAAATAACCAATTACATATTTAATAATATAATTAAAACAAATTTATAGTAATATAATATATTAATTAATAATGATACATGGAAAGGTCTGCATAAAAGAAAGACCCTGCACATATCAAATTGGTGGGTGTTAGAAGTCTGCAGTAGTAATATGTATCTTGTGCTTTGATACTTGTAAATTAAGAAAATTTTAAAATCTTGCATAAAATAATTAATGATATCTTATGCCTAATAATTTGTACTTAAGAGTTTTTTTTATCTCTGCTTTATAATATAGTGTATATATATATAAATTATTTCAAGATTTCAATAGTAACCATATTCAAATTTTCTTTGTAGTTGTCAACTTATGAACCTTTTGAGAAATATTTGTTTGTATTTGCAAAGAAAGTACCAAATTAATTTAATTAAATAATATGATTATATAGAGATTATAAAAAACATTAAATAGATAAATATATAAACAGTCTTCTATGACTTTTCTATAAACCTATCTAAAAAACAGTTATTACGACAATAAAAGCCGTTATCGAATAACGATAAATCTAAATATACAGAAAGTCCAATAGTTATTTTATAAGAACAACTTGATTAGGAAAACACATACATCATATAAGATGATGTGATGTTTTGAGAGTTTTTCAAAGCCTAACCCTTTCAAGAAGTATTCGATCATTTTGCCTGATTTTGAAACTTGCCGAAAATATATGTAAGAAAAATATGCACGCAAAAAGAAGATTCGTCTCATTACAATCTTACAAGAAATCATGATATAGACTGTTATGTAAGAATTATTTCATATTGAAACAGATTGATACGAAACTCCGACCCTCTGGAATTACATATGTTGATATGTATATATATATTGGGGGGGGGGGGGGTTCTTTTGAGAACCCATAAAATTGTGAAAACACTTGAAAACTAGTGTATCATGTGCTAGTTCATATATATATATAGGGTCCGGTTCAGGGAAAAACCTCAAAAAAACGAAAAACTAAGGAACACTCTGGTAGCCCTTCATCTGGATAGTATGCACTTGTGCATATAGGTAATTTGTAACATGCATTTGTGCATATGCACAAGTGCATGTACATAAAAACCAAAAAACAACATAATTTACCTGTATGCACAAGTGCATACCATCCAGATGAAAGACTACTAGAGTGTTCTTCAGTTTTTCGTTTTTTTGAGGTTTTCCCCTGAACCTCCGTCTATATATATATATTTATCATCTAACCAAAATTGTAAATTTTTGAATAGATCTACAAGTACATATACCAAAATTATAAACTTTTTAAACATGTACATAGAAAAAAAATTACAATTTTGGTCCATGTACTTGCGGACCTGTTCAGAAACCTATTTTTTTTTAACTTTTTCACTCCTCCATAATTTGTGGAGCTGTCACTTACGGAGGTAGTGACATTTTGGTGAAATCGAAAAAGAAATGGCTAGGAGACCAACTATGAAGATAATAATAGCTATTTGGGTCAATTTCCCTATTAATAACATTAGATGGGAAACAATACTTTAAGATAAAAGTTATTACGGATCTCATAAACTTTGTAGTTATTAAATGATTAAGCGGTATAAAAAAACTAATAAGTACAATATTAATTTAATAAAAATACTTGATCAATTAGATTTTCAAAATAATTTAATTGTTGAAAAAAATAATATTAACATGTATTGATCATTTGTTGAAAAAAAATGAATAAATACAAATTAAGTTCTCATTGATATCACACTTATTTTGAAACTTCAATTTCTTTTTATATATAATATTTATTTAGGAAAATAAGAAATCACAATCAAACAAAACAAGTAGTTTTATTGTCCAATTTTATTAAATTATAAAAAAACAACTTATATAATATATTAATTAAATAATATATGTGTTTTATTTAAAAATGTATAATTGGTCAAATGTATAACAATTCATAGAATAACTGACATAAGATCTCCTATTCACGATAGGTTCGATACTCCTAAAATTATAACTCACACCTTACAAATACTTGATTCGGACATTTGTTTGTTTACATAATTAATATTTCACCCTAAAATCAATTATACTGAATATACTTTTAATTATGTAAGACAATTTAATAAAAAAACAAAAAATGGGATCCCAAAAGCATATTTGATAATTCGATTAAACATTAATTGAACAAGTACAAGGAATACTTAATTTTTAAATTATATACAATCACCTTTTTTCTTTTTGTAAATTAATTTTTATTTTGTATTTTTTTCAATTTTAAAAGTTTGATTTTGTTGGATATTTAAATGATAAGGTGTTGTGCTTATTATGCTATAAATGCAGTTACGTATATGTTATTATTTATTAAAAAACCATATACTAAATTTACAATATGTGTCGGTTTGAAATATGTCACCCTAACGTAACAATACGGTATTTTTAGACGAATTGGACAACATGTCAAAATATGTAAAATTAATATGGGTTAAAACGGAACAAATTATCTTCTGAATTCTGATAATGATGAATATTTTGATTAGCTTGCGTATATCTTGACTAATTTCATGGGCAGTGGTTAGGGATTATGATTTGTTCCGACCTGGTGGGGAACCCTGTCCACACGACCCGTCCGGGGCCGGGGATTTCCCGCTCAACCGGGTACCGGGGCCAGGGCCGGAGATCCCCGTTTGATTGAAACCGGGGCTAGGTAATACACCCCGCCCCGCCCCGTAACCGGTATATATATATATATATATATATTACTTCAATTAATTTACTAATATATTTAATTTTATTTTTATCAATATTTACTTTTATTCCCAAATTAGGTTACCTTCCTTTCACTTTACCATTTTGAATACGAGACGAGATGGTTGTTGCTAATTTTAAGGATTTTTTGGTATGTGTAATGCAGGTCTGAACGGGGTCGGGGACCGGGTATGAACCGGGGACGAGGAATGGGGGAGTGGATCGGGGATTGATCGGATTTGACCGGTTGACTGGATTACGAACCGAGGCCGGGATTCGGATCCCCGTACCCGTCGGGGACCGGGGCTGGGGGCCTTCGCCATAAACCGAGGTCGGGGATTATGAAACCGGCCCCAAACCCGCCCCGTATCATGCCTAGCAGTGGCGGATCCAAAAAAATTTATGGTTAAGGGCACACTTAGGAGTGCTGAAAAAATTTCGAAACCGAACAATTTTATCATAAACAAGACAATTCTGGGTTCGTTTTTAGCTTAAATGGTTCAGTTAACCGACTAGAGATAACTTATTTGGTTCGGTTTTCAGTTAATTTTTTACTATTTTGGTTAAACTGACACATTATACTACTATTTATATATTTTTCTATATAGTTTACACTTTTTGCAAATGAATACATTACACGTTAAGTCATTATAACAAAAATCGGCTGGCTGGAGGAACAAACAATTAAACCAATTTGTAATAAAAACATGTTGGTACTTGTCATTAAACCAATTTGTAACAAACCTAGTGAACACAATGTGTAATAGTTAATAAACATATACGTCAGTAGTCGGTAGCAAGAAAGCCAAGAAATTATATCCAGTTAGGAAAAAAAAAATCATAATTAAAAGACAAAGTAGTAGCATGTCCTAAATCAAAATAACATTTCCAAATGAAATAACAAATTCAAGAACCCTATATCAAAACACAATTAACAAATAAAAACTAAATCAAAAGTGGATCAAATCCAACTTCTTTAAATCAAAAATCAGAAATAGAAATCAAAAGGAAGAAGTGTTTTAGTGGTTTACCTAACGTGAAGAACCAAGATAGAGAAGGATAACTAAGATACCGAAGACAAATCAATTTCAAAGTCGACTCAGACGCTGAGAGAGTAGAGACAATGGTCGATTCGTGACTGAGTGAGTGAGCCACTGTCCAGTGGTCAAGAGTGTTGTCGGTCGTGTGTGCAATTTGCAAATGGACCGATTAAAAAAAGTTGGACTAGATTGGGGGCCTTGTTATCTTCTTGTTTGGGACCAATAGAAAATGTTATTAATTCTTTTAATAGATTTTTTGAACTTTTTATTGGGTGCCTGTGACCCCTACCGAGAAATTTTTAAGGGTTGCTCATGGGGCTCCAGAGAACAGTTGTTACTTGTAAGTACTCAAACTAGTGACTTATAGTAGCGGTCCTAAAGGTCCAAGCTATATTGACAGCTAACCTTTAAAGTTTAGAAGCTTACCCTTTTCATTTATTAATTGTATATGTACGGGTCAACTTGTGTGCACCTTGACTAATATTGTGAAACCCTCTGAACAATCAGGAAAAATTTTCACAAGCCTTAGATGGACATGAACGGTGAGCTATAGGGACAAACGGATTCGTTTATCCCGTCAACGTATTTCTGTCTTTATCGGACTTTTATAATTAAATAAGGTATTAAATACGACGACACAACTATATTAGAATAAAATGTTGCATTTTTTAGAAATAAAACGATTTACAAAGTTGCAAACACTTAAATGCAGTCTGGGCGTCTTTTGACCCATATTATTTTTAGATAATATATGTATTTCCTTCTTTTTTCATTTAACTGAGATGAAATATAAACACAATCAACTTATTTTTAGATTGAAAAAATCTAGTAATTATAGGGAAAAACTCATCCCTTATCATGATTCTTTTCAGTGTCGACTTAGAACAAAGTTTTTGTATCATTTTTAAAAGTGACGTGTATTATATAGGTTACGTATTGATGCCAAAATCCTGGCATGTGGCGCGTGACGAGTAAATATGACAAAACCATAGTTCTGGTTTTTAGTTTCAAACACAATTACGATTGCTTGATCATGCTATTTGTTAAAAGTTTTGAAGCATGCAAATGTATGCGTTTTATGTTTTTAAATGCATAAACGTGTTTTATGTCATATTGATTTATGTAGGGCAAGGGGTCAACTAACATAACAAGAGCAGAGGCTGTCAATAGGACTATAAACATGTTATGTGTAGGGTTGTACATGGATTGAGTTGGCCGGGTTGAAGACATTTGAACAACTCAACCCAATGTTTGCGGTTTGGGAAATCTCAACCGACCCAACTCAACCCAAACAATGCGGCTTGGATTGTGTTGGTCGGGTTAAAACTTTGGTACATTATTTTACAATCTAACTAAACGTTTGTGTTTAAAAGAAGTAAAATCAAAATGAGAACATACAAAAAAAGGCTAACAAACTCAAAAAATTTCATGCAAATAAGAAACTAAAAAATTACGGTTGGAATTGTATTATACTTTTGATTATAGCTAATTATGAGGTGGTCTAATCTCTAACCTACATAGATTAATAAAGGATTTAACAATCATATTAAATCCATAGTATAGAAAGACATCAGGTTCGTCGGATTGGTTGGGTTCAAATTACCCTAACCCAATTTCAACTTAATAGACGTGGTTTGGCCTAATTTGTATCAACTATGTGTCGAATTATATCAGGTTGAGTTTTTTTTTTTAGGTTTTTTCTAGTTTGGTTGGTCGGATTGGTCGTTTTTTTGAGCACCTCTAGTTATGTGGCATACTGATTTGCAACTGCTGCATAGTTACCTAGTGATTAATGTATTTTTGACAAGTATGCATTTTATTTAAAATGACATGAAATTATGTTTATCTGTTATTTATTTGTTTGTTGATGTCAATGTTGAGAGAAAACCATGAAACTCACTAAGCCTTTCGGTTTAATCCTCTTTTGTCAAAAATTACTGAAATTTGGGGAAAGAAAAAATCGTATGATTAAAGTTTTGTTCGAAAGTAAACTTCAGATTCTGATTACAATTTTGTAAAAATGATTAGATAGTTAAGTCGTATTTTGAGGATTTGGAACTATATATTTGTATAAATATCTCTTAGTTATATTTTATTCCGCATCGTTATATTCAAATCAATTTTCAGGCGATAACTCCTGGGATTTGGGCAGTTATAGGGATAAACTCCTCCAACGCTATCGGTCTGCAGATTTCCAAGAATGTCTCTACAGAAAGGATTGAAAACATCCTACAGATGTATTTAGAGTAAACTACACTTTTGGTCCTGTGGTTTTCCGATAGTAACACCTTTCGTCCCTGCAGTTTCGAAATTACGGTTTGGCCATCGTGGTATGCAAAAACGACCGGATTTGGTCCCTCCCTCTAACGGCCGTTAATAAATCCCGTTAGATGAGGGGTATTTTCGACTTTTTTCCATTTTTTGTCAACTTTATTTTATAAATAATTAAATATGTAAATTACACTATTATAGGGACTTAAAATGTAATTTGTTCTCTCTCTCTCTCTCTCTCTCTCTATATATATATATATATATATATATTGAAACCCTCACAGAGTCACAGGGACGAAATTTGGTGCCGACTTTTCTTCTCCGGTCACAACCCACCTTCGGCTAGGGATGGTAATTTAACCCGACCCGTTGGGGAACCCGGTTCACCCGACCCGGTCGGGGAATACCCGCAAAAACGGGTCCGGGGACCGAGGCCGAGGATACCCGGTACTCTTAAACCGGGGTCGGGGCCGGATAGCCTACCCCCCGACCTGCCCGGTTCCCGGATATATTATATAAGTATTTATATATATATATATATATACATATATATATTAATAATCCTATATTCCTATTAGTTTTCCCAAATTAGTGTTAATGTTTTGTAATTGTTCATTAATGTCAAAAATTAGTGGTGTTGGATGATGTGGTTTACTGTGTCAAAACAACTCAAAAAACAGTAGCAAACTTGTAAAAACAAGCAATATAAAAACCAACCAAAAAACAGTATTGGTTCGTTTTGTTGTGACTCATATATTATATAATATATATATATATATATATTGTATATAAACTCAACAAGTTATATTACATCATATAAAAATGCCAAAAAAAAAAATTAAAAAACCGGGTCTAAATCGGGTCGGGTAAACGGGTTCCAACCGGGTACGGGAGCGGGGTTGACCGGGGAATTGACCGGGGCCGGGCAGTCAATCCCCGTACCCGCCGGGGACCGGGGCCGGGTAAGGGGATACCCGTCCCAAAGCCGCCCCGTTGCCATCCCTACCTTCGGCGGTAATAGCCGAATCGGGCAGTCACAGCCCACTTCTGGCGGTCGCCATCCATCAAAACTCCTCCCCTCACCACCACTCTACCGCTCCCCTCCCTTTCCGTACCCTCTCCCTGCCTCACATCAAACCCACTCCGGCGATATACCTCCACCACCACCACCTGTCCTCCGTATTCTACATCATGCAGAGGACCTGCTTTCAACCGACAACAGATTTCAACGGCACAGAGCACTGGAAAACTCACGCATAGGATCGGAATGAGTAAAGGCAAGCAAAGAGCTAGAATTAAGTACCTTAACCGACAGTCATTCAACCACGATCTCAAAAGTAAAGCCATTGCCTTCGTCCAATTGAGTGTTTCAGATTTGTAGACGTTGTTTCAGATCTGTAGGGTTTGGATTTGGTTTCAATAAATTAATCAAGAGTTAGGTGTTGATTTTGATTTTAAAGTTTAGGTTTGAATTTGGGTTTGATTTTAATTTTGATTTTGAAGTTTAGATTTGTATTTGGATTTGATTTGGGCTTAGTTTTGATGTTGGTGTTTGAATTTGGGTTTGGCCGGAGGTTTTTGGTCGGATGAGATAATCGGCTATTTGCCCGAAGAAGATGATCGGGAAGGAGAATCCACATTACATATATATATATATATATAATTATTTTATTTTATATATATTAAGATAAGTTATACTTTTGGTCCCTGTAATTTATATAGTTATTTATTTATTAAGTAAAAGTGAGGAAAAATGCAAAAAGGCTAAAATGGCGTTCATCTAACTGATTATTCTAACGACCGTTAGAGGGAGGGACCAAATCCGGTCGTTTTTGCATACCACGATGGCCAGACTGTAATTTCGAAACTGCAGAGACGAAATGTGTTACTTTTGGGAACCACAGGGACCAAAAGTGTAGTTTACTCTAACTTTTATTTGGCTAAAATTGACATTTTTTACGAGATTATGTAAATAAAGTTCAGATTCTGATTACAGTTTTGTAAAAATGATTAGATAGTTAAGTCGTAATTTGAGGATTTGGAGCTAGATATTTGTATAAATATCTCTAAGTTATATTTTATTCCGCACCGTTATATTCAAATCAATTTTCAGGCAATATTCTTGGAATTTGGGCCGTTATTGGGATAAACTCCTCCAACGTTATGGGTCTGTATATTTTCAAGATTATTGTCTACAGATAGGATCGAAAGCATTCTACAAATTTATTGAATAATTTTTATTTGGCTAAAATCGACATTTTTTTAACAGTTTATGGTTAGACGTTGTAACACCCTAAAAATAGAGATAACAAAAATCCGGAAAACGGAAATGAGGTATATAGAAATTTCCATAGCAAGAGCCTCCCAAAAATGGGGAATAAATAAAGTCTGTTTAATTACAGTTGTAATTTAACGAAAATAAGCAACAACCAACTAATCTAATTCCTATAACGGAAATAAGACTACAAAAAGGGTGTCGCCTATAAACCCAATAGTTCCTCACAAAAAGTGCGTCCACAAGAACATTCCCCAAGCCTTCTCAATCGTCCGCCTAGACCTTCTTAAGCGCGGCGTCACTAGAACCTGAGATACACATCGACACCAAACAAGTGTTAGGCCAAAAGAGCCTAACGAGTTGAACAAGTTATAAACATTCATCTAAGATAATTATGCACGTAACAATTAATGGGTAATTCCATATGTGGAGTCAATGGGAGAGACCCATATCACCAATCAAGTTCCACCTAAAGAGACAATACACCTTGATGTTAACTACTATGAGCAACATCCAAAAGGCTCAGCACATCCGAGAACTACAACCATGGCATTACCCCGAATGGCGGAGGTCTAGGTGCATACCATCATGGTGGCACCCAAGACTATATCCTCCCAGTGTCTACTGACTTGGTTCGTCCAACAATAATGATAATAGGCCCCAAGGCACATAGTTCTCAAGAAATGTTCACAATACCCCATGGGTACAACATGTAGAATGCCGATCACACACTTCATATATGGTTCTCATAGACGACATTCATGAGTTTTCCTCCTTTCCAACATATTCACATGTTCAGTTAAATTTGTAAACAAGTAATAGTCCACCAATACTTAGATATTCAATAACCCATTTACTTGAAATCAGGTCTAATCTTCATATAAGACATTATCTCATAGTATTCCATGTAAGAGTGATTCCACCATTATAGTGGCCAAGGGTTCCAAATATTCACATAAGAAAACCCCTTTTTGTAGAACAAAGCTCCTAAAATCAATCATAGGGGAGTACCACATAGTGAATACAATATAGGTTATGTAAAGACAAGTAAATGACAATAAAGAACATAATATAATGTGTATCTAGTTTTAACAAGGTTTAAGAAACTCACAATCTAGGTTTTGGTTAAAACCTAGAAAATAGAAAACCCTAGATGTTAGTTGTGGAAGACTTGGTTGCAAGGAGTGGAGATCTTGATGATAATACTTCAATAAATGGTCTTGGATGATGATTTGATGAACAATAAATGATCTTACCAACCAAAACCCTAGAAATAAATGTGTAAGGTGTTTGGTTGCTCAAGAATCGCTCCTCAATAATGCTCTCTCGTTTTCACAATGAATCCCTAAGAAAATACGTATCAAATTTGATTTTAACAGGTAGTTGGTCCAAGCGGGCAACTTTGACCAAGGGCATTATCGCGGGCATAGTCGCTGATGCCTAGTACCCTACGGTACCATCCAGGCGATTGTAACAGACGATAGTGCCCGTGTCACAGTCTGGGGTCATTGTCGCCCAAACACCCCTAACTGCTGAATTTTAGTGTTTTTTTGCATTAAATGGGTTATAAATCACATCGAGGTTCTTGAGATATTAATCTAATTAGATAATAGGAATACTTAACATAAATACGAGGGGATTGGGTCGGTCTTACCCGAGGTTACTTACAAGGAATATTTCCGGGTGTTACAGATGTCAATGGTAATAACATTATATACATATTCAACAAGTTCAAGTGAATTAAAAAAAAACTAGAGTAAACTACAGATTTGGTCCATGTGGTTTGGTGGTCATAACACTTCTGGTCCTTACAGTTTCAAAATTACAAATTGGTTATTGGCCATTATGATCTACAAAAACGGTTGGATTTGGTCCCTCCCTTTAACCTCTATTAGAAAAAACTCGTTATGGCAAAGGTAATTTAGGGGGTATTTACTTGTGGCTTAATGAGCTTAATGACAAAAATGGCTTATTCGCGAAAACGTTTGGGGTGTTTAGGTGTGGCTTAATGGCTTATTTGTGTAGACAAAAGTGGCTTATTCTCTAAGTGGGTAAGGGGTATGTTGTCCCCATTAAGACAAAAAAATTGACAATTCTACCCTTAATGAAAAAAAAGAACGTCCCACATCTTAGAACCCTAGCCTCTCTCCTTTATATGACTCTCCCTAATACGGCTCTTGTAACACCCGTATCTTTGAAAATTATAATCCTATTTCCTCCATAATGCCTTCCTGGATTTGACTCAATATTTTGAGCCTTTCATCTTGGTGGGAAAGAAATACCTCATCGTCGTCATGCACAACAAAAGATCTGAATTTTGAGTGCCGGTACAACTTAGGCAACCTTGCCAGGTGACTGTGACATGGTCACTATCGCTGAGGCATTGTCGCGGAGAAAGGGGATGCCTCAGTACGAATGGGGCGATTGTGCCCAGCGAGAGTGTCCAAGGGCACAATCGCAGGCACTATCGCGGGGAAGGGTGCAGTCGCGGTACACTTTGGGCGATTGTGCCCGGCGAGAATGCCAAGGGCACAATCGCTTGGTCATAATCGCCGACGGGTACCTGATGCTTTAAAAACTACGTGTTTACCTATTAAGCCCTATAACTCCTTATCCTCTTCATCACAAATGCTCTCAACTAGAAAACCTAAAGAGGGTGCGATTTTGGTCACTTCTAAGGCTTCACCTTCCACTCTTCTTCCAGGATTCTCAACTTCAAGCTACAATCAAGGTTCCCCTTCTCATTCCCTCATGCAAGTCGTGAGGTTTTAAAGATTCCTTGGGTTTTTATCAAACCTAAGGGGTGAGTACATTTCCTAACTTTTAAATCTTATTATAAGTTATAAAATGCTCCATTGATGATTTCCTAGTGTTTATGCTTCTCAAATTTCGGGTCTGATGATTTTAGAGAGATTAGGTCAAAATTAGGGTTTTGGCAAAATGGGGATTTCGATATATAATGTTTGGGGAACAATTCTACGTGGTTGGAAATTGTAGATCTAGGTTTTGGAAGGATTTTGCTTATGGATTCGGATTTCTTCAAGGGAACTCAAGTTGGGGAAAAATCTAGAGTTAGCCTAAATCTAGCAAGGTGAATTCAAGTTGATTTGTGAAAACGTTGTACATGCCAAAATGTCTATTTTAAAGTAATTATGCGTTTACATGAATTTATCAACTGTTGAGTTATTTGGTACCTTATGATTATCTGAAGTGTTTAGCTTTATAAACTTTGTAAAACACCCATATTTGGGACTTTTGAACATCTTGATAAATAATCCATAAAAGGGAGTGTTTTAAATAATTTATTGCATAAACAAAGATTTCTTGGTAAAAATGCATTTTTAGTGTGTGTTGAAAATATGTATAGCTCGTGTTATGAGACGTTTTAAAAAGAGGTCAATGGTATGACCTTGTTTGGGAAACGATCTGTCTTATTTTAAGTTGTGTTGGAATTTAGTCGTGTACTTTGGAGCACGGGTTTGCAAAAACGTTGGTTGAGTGGGTTTTAGTGCTTATTTGCTTTTGACAATGAGTCCTTGGGTTGTTTGAGCATGTGGCTCGGTATTTGCTTACGATTGGGTTTTGGTGACATTCGTCAAATTTTGATAGCTCAACGTAGAGTTTTGGTCACAATTACGATTATTGAAGTTTTACATACTTTGAGTGCGTATGTCATTCAATTTTTGGCATGTAATGTTTTAGTCCTGTCTGCTATGGATCCATGAGCACTTTAATTACTTTGTCCGATGATGGAAAGATTAGTTTTCCACATTGTGGCACGATAGGCATCGGATTGGGATATAAGTCCTTCGTGCAAGTATCTATGGGTGTATCCTAAAAGATGCTGAGCTCGATACTTTAATTATTTTGTCCGATGGTGGAACGCTAGTTTTCCCCATTACGGCGCGGTTAGGCATCTCTGGTATGGTGTAAGTCCTCCGTGCAAGTATCTATGGGCGTATGTTGAAAGATGTTGAACTCAATACTTAATACAAATATGACAAAATGTGTGGCTTACTTTGTGTTCGTCATATTATATGGAATTGGGTCTCCCCCGTCACCGAAAGATGTTGTCTTCGGGCTGAGTCTTTTATATTTATGTTTTCGGTGATGTCTTTTATGGGTGGATTATTGTCCATAATTTTGTGTGTGAAGTATTGAGTCCCACTAATGTTTTGGGTGTTTTCGGAATATGAAATATTATTCATGTTTTCATAAATTGAAAGTCGATTCTACTCTTGTTTTAGTGAGTTTTGGGATGCATCATTTTATAAAGAGTATTTTGTATTGAGGTGTTCATTTTTGAAAATTCATATTATTGGAAAACGATTCATTTCCATACTTAAAGTGAATCATTTTGAAAAACTATGATTTAAGTTGTATTCTCCCATTTTAAAAAATGTAATTATCCATATGGTAAAACTCTTGAACTCACTAGGCGTTAGCCTAACATTTTTATTTGTCGGCGTGTGCAACAGGTTCCGGTAGGGATAGTTCTAGTAACACAGTGAAGAGAGAAGTACTAGTTGTGCACCCGAGGAGTGAAAATCTTGATGAATTCCGCATTAGGTTGAAGAAAGCAGCTGTATTTGGGATTAAGTAACAACCGACTTCAATGTAGTCATATTATAGAGTTTGTAATTGTTGAGGTTATTTATCGAATCTTGTTTTGAGGCGTATTGAGTTTGTATATTGTAGGAATATGTGTTGTCATTATTGGATGTTATATCGAAATTTTTATTAGTTGCTCTTACCCAATTTGAGGGTGTTACAACTCTCACGACCTCTCTTCCAACATCGTCCTTTCTCTAACTCCGGCGACCGTGTGACGCTTCTCCATCGTACCTTCTCTAACTCCAGCGATCGTGCGGTGATGCTCCATCGTCCCTCCTCTAACTCCGGCGATCGTGTGGCGTTGCTCCATCGTCCCTGCTCTAACACCGATGACTGGGTTGCGCTGCTCCATCGTCACTCCTCTAACTCCGGCCACTGTGCGGCGTTGCTCCATCGTCCCTGCTCTAAAGGCGATTTCATTCAAAGCGTATCAAGAGATAATGATTTTCTTCTATGTCTATTTGCTACTCCAATAAACCTATCTTCACTGTTTAGTCATGGTTCTCCTTCATTATCACATATTTTGTGTTTCCTTCACAGTAGATTTTGTAGTTTGTTTACATTTTGTTCACTGTTGTTCACTGCGTTGTCCAGATTTTTCTTCACTTTCGTTGTTTACATTTTGTTTCCTTCACAGTAGATTGTAGCTTGTTTACATTTTGTTTTATTCAATTTGATTGTGTTGTAGCTTGTTTATGCTATTTTTTCTTACAATTCATGCTCAGGGGTAAATCGGTAATTTATGTCATTCAGACTAGTAGTTCAGATAAAAAAGTAAACAAACGCACCAATTAATCCGGACAGACCAATTTACTGTAACACCCTTAAATCTGAAGATATCAACTTATTAAATTTTTTTCTAAATACATCAATATTTACTTCGACTACAAACATAATTTAAGAGTTAACCTCAATACACACATTCATCCGATACATACAATATATGACAAGGATTGGTGCTACTAAAACCCAATACAATTACTATCTCCAACCTGCGGAACACTTCACCAACAACTTACTCTTGCATAAAGCTAAGGCTTAACTCTTCATGGCTACTAGAGTCCGAACCCCCAACTGGAACCTGATGCACATGCCGACAAATAAAAGGTTAGGCTTAACGCCTAGTGAGCTCAAGAGTTTTAACATGAATGAACAAATCTTTAAAAGACAGGAAATCAGTTGTAAAGCGAGATCCTTCGAAATATTATACTTCAAAATGGAAACGACACATTTTCCCATAACATACACTTTTAAAGACAATACTTCCCAAACATGCATTTCTTATAAAACGATGCAACCCGTAACTCACCCAAAACGGGGTCATAGTTCGATACTCAAATGTGCTAAAATGTAATAATACTTCATATCCCAAAGCACCCCAAAACACGGGTAGGACATAAAACTCGACCCTTAAATAACGGAAAACAATCCGTATGAATATGATACGCCATTAAAACATGGAACTGAATCACAATACCCACGCGACCATAAAATGGAATGAAATCCAAATATTAAAACGTGGACAATTAAATATCCAAAATACGAAGGGCCGACGACGGGGGCTACCCGTATCCGTTGAGAGCGGAGGAACACAAAAGTATGCCACTCATACAACGTTAATCGTATGACACTTCACGACACACAAGCCCAAGTGTCCCTACGACTCCCTTCAAGCTACACTAAAGAGTCAGCTGACCTTAGCGAAACATTAACGAGAAAAACGCTCAAAGGCCCGACCCAAGGGGGATACAACCATGGCATTGCCCCATCTGGCGGAGGTCCCAAAACGCCCATCAAATGACTACTCCAACGCCATGATAGCACAACCCGGACTCAGCCCTCCTAGTGTACACCTTGAAAGGACAAGGTCATAACCCATGAGTCCTGGAGTCCAACCTCGTACCACCCAAATGACCATCAAATAAGACAAACTTACGTGCCTATGGATCCAATGCAACACAGTCTAAAATTACACGACTATACCTGAATGACAACAGCACTCGAGCCTGTAACTATAAATATGCAATAAAATGCGTTAAGATGTAAGCCATGAAATGGGACTCTACATCGAGCCATTAAACCCGGACAAATGTCCACAAGACTCTTTTAAGCCAACACCGAACTAAAATGCTCAAAATCCATTTGACCAATACTCAATGGTCCCCCAAATTATGAAATGTCTTTAAACAACGTTTACGAAGACACATACCTCAAAGACGAGATTAACCCAAAACTCAACACGTAATGGGACCAGAGGTTTTCCAAAGGGTTTAAGAATGCAACTACACCAAAATGCATATAACATGAAATAGACTCCATTTGTACAAAATCCTCGAAGATGCATAAATCATAAGATAATTCTTACTTGTACAAAATCGCCAAGACTACGTAAATCATGCTATTTAGTTGTCGAAATGTTCAAAACCCAATATAAGCATTTTAAGAGTGTTAGTCCCAAAATGGCACAACAAGTATTGTAGAAGGGGGGGGGGGGATGAATACAATACACAAAATTAATTAATTTTAATTCTTTTATTGATATGAAATATCAAGAATTACACAAAGAGAAATAAAGACTGTTGCGGAATAAGAATAGTTAAGAACTACTCTAAACAATCTAACACTTAGAAGATATTAAGAACACAAAGACTTAATCTTAGAGAGACAAGGAAAACTATCAACCTGCTTGAAATCTTGTGAATATCAAATCTTGAGCTGAAAGCGTGAGTAGCAAGGTGCTACCTCTATCCTTTATATAATATCCAATATAATGAGTGCAAAGGACATATAGGAGTAAAGACATGGGTGGTTGAGATATTGTCAATAAATTATAAGATATTTGATGTGACATGTCATAACACAAAAGGTAACTTTTGTGCTATGAAAGTACAATATCTATTATAAAATATTCAAGGGACAATCTTTTTGAGATCAAAAAGAAAATAAACATCTAATCAAATTAAGACTAAATGTAAATCTTCTCAAGGAAGAAAGAAGTTTCCATTCCCATTGTCAGAAGATCATTGGGAACGAGGAAGTATGTCAAATCATGAGGGTTTAACATAAATGCTCTTACAAGATAAAGAAGCAATCTGTAAGAGGAAGACTACTGAAAGAGGAATTCGGTAATATAGGTATGTGCCAAACAAAGGTAGTTCGGCACAAAAGAGAAGGTATGCCGAACAAGGAATCGACAAGGGTATGTTCTGCCGAACAGGAATCGGCAGACTAGGATTAGTTCACTTTTGAAGTTCATCTCAATCCACATTGTAGACTTCCTTCATGTTGAATTCGGTTTATCTTCGACTCACCGACCTGTTTAACTAACTAAGCTATTACAAAGAACCACAAATCAAAATACAAGGTTCAAACATCAATAAAGACTAAGGAGAGGTTATCTTTAAATCTGGTGACATAACAGCTTTGCCCTTAACCTTTTTGGGATTTTTCTCCCCTCAGACTCTTCGACCACCAAGGGGTGATCGGTGCCCTTCTCTTCGGTAGCAGAAGGTTCGGCAACATCAACAGCAGTGGGTTCGGTAGCAGCAGAGACTTCGGCAGAAGCAGAGGGTTTTCCCTGACTCGTACTGACTATATGAACCTGAGGGAGTTGCTCCCCCTGAATTTGTTGCTCCCCCACAGTTGGTTTATCCCCCTCAGAACGAGCCGGGGAAGAAACACCAGCTTTAGCCGACACACGGCTAAGATGGCGATCAACACGCTCCAACACTGGGCAATCATCAGGAGTGAAAGTAGACTCGGTGATGTCGATGTCCAGAGATTGAGCACAGTATTGAGTAACATCGGCAGGCATAGAATCAAGACGCCGATTTATATTCTGAATAGCAGTGAGAATTTGAGAATTTATAGATTCGTGTGCCAGGGCCTGCTTCTGAAGATTGAAGAGATCCTGATCCCGTGCATCAGAGGCTGCCTTTAGAGTGGCCACTGACAAAGTCAATGAGGTATTTTGATCATTGAGCCTGACCACCTCCTTGAGAATAGATTCCATAGCGACAGAGAGAGGGGCACGAAGACCATCAATTTGGTTATGCATGACATCCAAACACTGAAAGATGTCGCGATTGAGACCGACAACCTCAGAATTTTGCTCTTTGACGAGCTGCAGAAGTTCGGCAAGAGAAATGTTGTTGACATCCAAAGAATGAAGGAGCGCCGTTTCACGCAAGGACTTGCGGAGCTGTTCAAACTGAGCACCTAGCATTCGTACTTGCCGATTGGAGTCAACAATTTCGGCAACAAACTCGACAAGGTACGGTGATCGGTACTTGTGCAGAAGCCCCACCCTTTTCGGTAGAGGAGGGTTTCGGTGAGGGGGATTTCTGTGGTGAAGGTTTTGGGGAGGGGGTCTTCTTCGTTGAGGGTTTTGGAGATGAAGGGAGAGGAGAACCCTTCGGTGAGGATGGGGGAGTGAAGAGGTTCCAAAACATATCATGGGATAAAGCCCTAGATTATGCAACATCATCGGGATTGACCCCGGGTGATAGGCTGTGTTGTGAGGAAGCAGAATGTCGGTCCGGAGAGGAGACCGACTCATCTTCAATCTCCACAGAAGGATGAGGAGAAGGAATATTAGGGGACTCCTTTTGTACAACCAAATCTTGTTGAAAAGGTTTGGAGAAGGTGGGAGAGGGTTTAGCTGATCTCCATGGCCCTGGAGGGGGAAGATCAACATCTGCCGATTTTTGAGAATCGGTAGATGGAGTGTGTGGATCGGCCGAAGGTTTCCGAAGTCTCTTAGAACGAGACTTAGGAGGGGGTTTTGAGCCCCGTCGCTTAATAGAAACAGAAGGGGTAATGACCTGGGTAGCCACCGACGGATTTGTCAGCGGCAGAGTCATAAGAGCAAGTGCGACGTTGCCGGTGGCCTTTTTTTTAATAGCCACCGACTTAGCTCGGGAATGTTTTGGGGGAGAGGGGACCACCGATTTGGATGGCTTTGGAGAAGATGAAGGCCTTTCGGATTCACCTTCGGCAAGCGTTCCCCAAATCGGATTGGGAGAGGAGATAAAAGAGAGCATAACTGAGGTGAGCTGAGAGTCGGTAGGCTTGACTTGCTTGAAAATTGTTTGCTTGCTAATTTGAGAAATTGGCAAGTCAAACTTGATCGTCGGCTCAGGGAGAGCAGCATCGGCACTCAGATGTGCAGATAGTTTGTGATTGATGATCAGAGAGATGAAGCGGGGAAGAGCCACATTGTGATTCTTGGGAGGTGAGATGGCAGTGACCAGGGAGTCGAAGAATACCTGAGCAAAGTCGATCCGCCTCATAAAAATGAGAGCATGAGCAAGACGAGTAATATCCGCCGGAGATTGATCCCACCCCGAAGTCTTGTGAGAAAGACAGTAGAGGAGGTGAGAAAAGAAGTAGTTCCAAACTGCACCCATATTCTTTCGAAGAAGAGTGTCGGAACCCTTGGTTTTGCCCTCGTGCACATAGTTGAGAGCTGCAACGACCTCATCATGTTCTTGATGAGTAGGAAAGGGAGCATACACATTGAACTCTGGGATTTGGAGAACCGTGCGAATGTCATCCACCCCAAAGGAAAGATCGGGGTGTTCTTCACAGGATAGAACAGAAGCAGACACCTGGTGAGAAGTAGAGTCATACTTACAGGTTAGCCAAAAGTTACCAAGGAGCATTATGCTCATCTTGGTGGATGCAGGAGGTGCCATTGCAGTTTTCATGGAAGAGCAATTTCCAAAATCAAACTTCTTCAACAGATCACGAATATATTTATTTTGACAAATGAAAATACCTTCAGAAGATTGTTTAATTTGAAGGCCAAGAAAGAAAGTGAGTTCACCCATCATGCTCATCTCATATTTACTTTTCATGAGAGAGGCAAACTCCTAACAGAGATGCTCATCAGTGGCACCGAAAATGATATCATCCACATAGATTTGAACAAGAATGATATTACCTTTTGTTTTCTTGAGAAAAAGAGTATTATCAATTTTACCTCTGGTATATCGTTTGGAGAGAAGAAAGTAAGACAAGGTGTCATACCAAGCACGATGAGCTTGTTTCAGACCATAGAGGGCCTTGTCAAGTCTGAACACATGATACGGATGAGTTGGATCTTCAAAGCCAGGTGGTTGTTTCAGCAAGTTCTCCATTGAGAAATGCACTCTTAACATCCATTTGAAAGACCCGGAAGTTTTTGTGAGCAGCATGAGCAAGAAAGATTCTTATTGCTTCAAGTTTAGCAACAGGAGCAAAGGTTTCATCATAATCAATACCTTCTTCCTGCCTATATCCTTGAGCAACAAGTCTGGATTTATTCCGGATTACAGTACCGACTTCGTCCATCTTGTTTCGGAAAACCCACTTAGTACCGATAATGGTCTTACCAAAAGGTCGTGGCACAAGTCTCCATACTTTGTTCCTCTCAAATTGAGACAACTCTTCTTGCATGGCAGTGACCCAACAAGAACTTGCTAGAGCTTCCTCAATTTTCTTGGGCTCGATAATAGAGAGAAAATTCACATAGAGACAAATATTTCCAACACCTCTTCTAGTTTGGACACCTGCTTGTTGATCACCGATAATTTGATTTATCGGATGATCTTTGGTCCATTTTAGAGCTGGAGGAAGAGGTTCAGGGAAAGTGTTTGAAGGTGAAGGATCGGTGGGTATAGGATGTGTATGAAGAATTGGTGAAGTATGTAAGGTAGGTTCGGTGGGAAATGTGGGTTCGGTAGGGGCAATGGGTTCGGTAGTCGGAGAGGGATCTGCCAAACCATGATGTAAGGAAGAAGAAGAAGATACTGAGAATGGTACATAAGGAGGTCCTGGAGTTAGAATATTTGGAGATTCGTCTCCAACACAGAAAATAATCCATTCATGAAGTTTAGTGTCATCACAAGATAGTGAAGACATCTTGTGATCATCAAACTTCACATGTATTGACTCATCAATACATTTTCTTCTTAGATTGTATACTCTGTAGGCTTTAGAAGAGAGACAATAACCCACAAAAATACCGTCATCAGCCTTAGGATCAAATTTCCCAACATGCTTTCGATCATTCAAGATAAAACACTGACAGCCGAAAACATGAAGAAAACCAATGTTTGGTTTTCGGCCATAGAAGACTTCATAGGAAGTCTTGTTGTGTCTTTTCACAATAATAGACCGATTTTGAGTAAAACAAGCTGTATTGACAGCTTCAGCCCAAAAATAGGTTGGAAGATTTGATTCACTCAGCATGGATCTTGCAGCTTCACATAGCGTACGATTTTTCCTTTCCACAACACAATTTTGTTGTGGAGTTCTTACAGCAGCAAAGTTTTGAGAAATACCTTTGTCACAGATAAAGGTATCCAAGGTAGCATTTCTGAATTCGGGGTCGTTGTCACTTCTGATAGATCTGACTAGTTCACCGTTGAGAACTTCAGATTTCTTGATGAAGTTGATGATTTCTTCGGATGTATCACTTTTGTACCTGAGAAAGAATACCCAAGTATAACGTGTGTATTCATCAATAATTACAAGAATGTACCTTTTTCCACCTAGGTTGGGTGTGCTGACAGGCCCACAAAGATCCATATGCAGCATCTGAAGAGGAGTAGAGATAGAAAAACACCGTTTTGTTTTGAAAGAAGATTTTGTCAGTTTGCCTTTCTAACAAGCTGCACAAAGCTTCTCTTTAGAGAAAGAGATTTTCGGCAAGCCGACAACAAGATCTTTGTTGGAGAGAGCATTTAACGTCTTGAAGTTAAGATGGGAAAGACGTTTATGCTAGATCCAGTTCTTCTTGTCAGAGTCTTCAGAGATGAAACAGATGCTTTCACTTTCAGATGATTTGACACTCATGTTGATGACGTACACATTGTCCTTTCTAACACCAGATAGGACAGTGTGAAAGCTTTTGTTGGTAATGAGGCAATCATTTTCTCTGAAAATCACATAGTATCCTAAGTCACATAGTTGACTAATGCTTAAAAGATTATGCATTAGTCCTTCCACATAGGTAACCTTGTTGAAAGTAATGGAACCATTAGAGAGAGTCCGATAACCTTTAGTGGAACCACGAGAGTTCTCACCAAAAGTTACAGATGGACATTTTTCTTTTACAAAGTCTAGAAGAAGAGATTTTTTCCCAGTCATATTCCATGAGCATCCACTATCAAGATACCATGTTTGATGATGCCCATAGACCTGTAGACATAAACAAATTAGTCCTTTGGAACCCGCTTTGAGGTGGGTCCTTTAGGGTTAGAAGAAGAAGAAGAAGAAGGATTGGTCTGATGATATCTTTCAATACGGTCCTTTGGACAATCTTTGGCCAAATGAAATGTGTCACCGCAGTTGTAACACTATCGGTAAATGAATTTCTTCTTTGGTTCAAGAGAAGCAGCTTTTACCTTTCCTTGAGGTTTAGATTTAGGAGGATTGGAAAGGTGAGAGCGAATGGGATAGCTGTAAGGAACGTGAGGGTTATGAGGAGCAGGTCCAAGGATTCCTTTGTAAACAGAAGAAGAAGAGTTGATTGAAATTCCTTTGGACTTCTTTACTTTTAAGGCTCTAGGAATGAAGTCCGTTGTGGTCATGGGAGATTTACCTTTTGAAGAAGGTGTAATCTTTCTTTTGTTAGGAAGATTAACAACAACGGATTTTCCTTTAGAGAGGAGAGGAGCCTCTGTAAGAGTATGGGAAGAAGAAGACGAAGAAGAAGAAGAGGAAACCTCTTTTAGTTTTAAAGACCTAAGAAGATCATTTACAGGTTTAACCAACTCATTAGAGTCTTGATCTTCTGTTAGAAGAGGCTTGGAAGTTTTGGCGGACACAAAGTAACCAAACTTTCTTGAATCACGAAGATCCATGGAATAAACCGAGTTAGAATCTTCTGAGTTAGAATCATCCCAATCAGAAGAATATGAGGGAAGTTTAGAAGACAGAGGAATATTATGAGTAGGAGAAGAAATGTTCTCAGAAGGAGTACACACAACATTCTCTTTCCAGTACCCTAAACCATAAGTTTCACCAACAACTTAATCTTGAAAAATTTTCTCAAGATTTTTAGAAGAGGTGTTCCATTTGTTTAGGGTTTCTTGTTCTTTCTGAAGCTTCTTAAGAAGCTTGTTCTTTTCCTTGGCAAGCATATAGTTTAAAGTCTTCAAGTCATCTAACTCAGCTTTTAGTTTATTAAACTGTTCTAGCTGGGATAGAGAATCATGAAGTTGAGAGGAGAGAGACTTGACTTGAGCATTGGCTCTTTTCTTTGCAACCTTTTCATTATGAAAAAGTACAGTTAAAGAGTCAAAAACCTCAATCTTCTCTTAATCAGAGAGAGAGTGGAAGGGATGTACCTGAGAAGAAGAAGAAGAAGAGCACTCAGCTGTGAAGTCCATCCTAGAGCATGAGTCTTTAGGTTCTTCATTGAGTTTAGCCATGAGCTATGCTGTTAATATCGGATATCGGTGGTGTATCGGTCAGGGACCGATACACGATATATCGGAAATATCGGTGATATATCGGTAATATCGGTTCATATAATATTTCTCAGAATTATATATATATATATATATATATATATTTAATAACCGATTATAAGTTTATAAATTATAACTCTAACTCTAACTATAACTATAACTCCAACCCATATAGATTATAAGTTTATAAATTATAAATTATAACTCTAACTCTAACTATAAATTTAATAACAGATTATAAGTTTATAAATTATAACTATAATCTGTACCCTGTGTTGGAAGAGAAGAAGCAGCAGATGAGCAAAAGAAGTTAAGAACTGAAGATGTCGAATGGAGAATAAATACCAGCAGAAGTTGATGAAGAAACAAACAGCAGCAGGAAAGAAAGAGAAAAATTCGACCTGAAGAAGAGAAGAACCAGCAGCAGTAGAAGAAGAAGTCGATGAAGAGACTGTTGTGTTGAAGAGAAGTCGATTAAACAATTGAAGAAGAAGCCATATAATCTAAAACCTAAGTTAGATTTCTAACAAATTAAAAAAAAGGCCCATATGAATGATATAACAAAGCCCAACCCAGTATAATGTATTACAAAAAAAAAATAGGCCCAAACTTGTATTATCAAAATATCGGTATTATCGGCCGATATTTTGATTAAAATATCGCCGATATATCGGTAAATATCGTCGATATATCGGCAGCCGATATAATGTCCGATATTTTACCACCGATATTTTACGTAGGGGCGATACACGATATATCGGCGATATATCGCGATATTAACAGCACAGGCCATGAGACATTTGCTTGACACTTCCTTCTCACTGTCGGAAGTGGGTTCGTCTGCCCAGTCTAGAGTTTCTGCCATTAAGCCTTTGCCTTTTCGTTGAGTATTGAAATTTCTTTCTTTATCTCTTCTGTATTTGACTTTGTATTTGTCTACTTTGTCGGAGAGCTCTTTGAATGATGAAGACGGAGAAGGCTTTCTTGGATGTGATCTACCTGTAGAGTTAGATCGAAGATTTCTTCTTTTAGAAGAGTTAGAAGAATTAGATTTAGAAATCCTAGAATGATTGCTTCTACACTCAGATGCAAAGTGGCCTTTCTTACCACATGCATAGCAATCCTCCTTGAATTTGTTTAGGGAGTTTCTAGAAGAAGAAGAAGAAAAATTTCTGTAGCTTTGAAATTTATTAGAAGAGTTCTTTCGGAACTTAGAGAAATTTGCAAGCATACCCATCTCTTCTGTCAAATGATCAACAGAGAGATCTTCTCCTTCATCATCAACTTCACTTAGATAAGCCTCCGAGGAGTGATTCAGATTTTCATGAATTTCTCTATCTGAATCATCAGAAGGATAGGTTATACGCGGAACACACACAGATTTCTTGGAGTCATCACTGATAAGAGCCATAGAGGGAGCTCTTATTTCTTTGTAGATGGTCTTCCTTTGAAGATGGGTTTGTTCGTGATTATGAAACATACCATAGAGAGAAGTGAGAGGAAGGCTTTCCAAGTCCCTGGTTGTCTTGATGCAAGTGGAGAGGGTATTCCAGAAATCTAGAAGGCCATCCATAAATTTGCATATGACTTACTCGTTGTCATAAGTTTTTCCAACAAGTTTTAACTCATTAAAAAGACTGTTAAAACGGTTGAAGTAGGAGGGAAGAGATTCTCATTTTTCATGAGAAAAGAATTCGTATCTACGAACAAGAGAGATTTTCTTAGATTTCTTTACTTCAGTTGTACCTTCATACAAAACACATAGAGTTGACCACATATCTTTTGCCGTTTTAAGACCGACAAGAGATTGGAAAAATTCATCAGGAAGAGATTGGGCTAAAATGGTTTGTACTTTGGAGTCGAGTCCAACAATGCGTTTGTCTTCATCATTGTACTATTTTGTCCTTTTCAGAACATATCGACCAGTAGCAGAAGATCTTTCCTCCTCTGATGAGTCATCGGAAACTTGAAAACGATCATCTTTTTCTTTTTCCTTATCCTTAGGAGTTTTGACAAATTTATCCCAGACTTTTGGGATAAGAGGACCTTCACTAAGAATGGTAAGATACCGACTGTCAGCTCCTTCTAAGAAGAGCATCATCCTACTTTTCCATAAGGAGAAGTTGTTCGAGTTGAACTTAGGAGGTTTAACAGTAGATCCATTGTCAGAGTAGAAAGAGTTTTGAGAAGAAGACTCAGGTTTTGTAGAAGGATATGCCATTACGGATCTGGTTTATTAGATTAAACCAACCGCTCTGATACCACTTGTTAGTCCCAAAATGGCACAACAAGTATTGTAGAAGGGGGGGGGGGGATGAATACAATACACAAAATTACTTAATTTTAATTCTTTTATTGATATGAAATATCAAGAATTACACAAAGAGAAATAAAGACTGTTGCGGAATAAGAATAGTTAAGAACTACTCTAAACAATCTAACACTTAGAAGATATTAAGAACACAAAGACTTAATCTTAGAGAGACAAGGAAAACTATCAACCTGCTTGAAATCTTGTGAATATCAAATCTTGAGCTGAAAGCGTGAGTAGCAAGATGCTACCTCCATCCTTTATATACTATCCAATGTAATGAGTGCAAATGACATATAGGAGTAAAGGCATGGGTGATTGATATATTGTCAATAAATTATAAGATATTTGATGTGACATGTCATAACACAAAAGGTAACTTTTGTGCTATGAAAGTACAATATCTATTATAAAATATTCAAGGGACAATCTTTTTGAGATCAAAAAGAAAATAAACATCTAATCAAATTAAGACTAAATGTAAGGAAGAAAGAAGTTTCCATTCCCATTGTCAGAAGATCATTGGGAACGAGGAAGTATGTCAAATCATGAGGGTTTAACATAAATGCTCTTACAAGATAAAGAAGCAATATGTAAGAGGAAGACTACCGAAAGAGGAATTCGGTAATAGAGGTATGTGCCAAACAAAGGTAGTTCGGCACAAAAGAGAAGGTATGCCGAACAAGGAATCGGCAAGGGTATGTTCTGCTGAACAGGAATCGGCAGACTAGGCTTAGTTCACTTTTGAAGTTCATCTCAATCCGCACTGTAGACTTCCTTCATGTTGAATTCGGTTTATCTTCGACTCACCGATCTGTTTAACTAACTAAGCTATTACAAAGAACCACAAATCAAAATACAAGGTTCAAACATCAATAAAGACTAAGGAGAGGTTATCTTTAAATCTTAGATGACCCAACAAAGAGGTTAACACAACCCAAGTTTACTAAATATGAAAACTTACCAAAATACTCACTCTTTGACATATAACCAAGTAAAACATATTTTTACTTCAAAATGCACAAAACTTATCAGCAGTTAACCACTTTATATAAACCACTTTAAAATAAACATTTTGGCATGTACACCGTTTTCACAAATCAACTTGAACTCACCTTGCTAGATTTAGGCTAAATCTAGATTTCACCCAACGAGCTCTTTTGAAGGCCGCTTGAATCCTCAAACCGATAACTTCCAAAACCTAGATCCAAACATTCCAAACCATACATAACCATAATCAACCACATAGAAACATTCCCCAACATTATATACCAAAATCCCTAAACGAGATCAAAACCCTAGTTTCTCCAAAACTAACAAATATGAGATCTAATAAACCAAACACTAGGGAAACATCCAAGGAACATTTATAACCTTAAATCAAAGGAGCTTACCATTAAGATGACGAGACTTTCCGAGAACACCCAATCCAACACTTCAACCCGAGCTCCCAACCGAAGAACTTGATGAGGAAGGTGAAGATGGGGGTTTTGTGGCTCAAGCTCCCAACTAGCTAGATGATTTATAATCATGTGGTTTGGGGAGGTAAACTCCCAAAATAGGTTAGGGTTCGATTTTAGGGTTTGGGATAGAAAAGGGAGAAGATGGAGATGGTGAAGAAGCTTCCAATACCGAAACCTTGAATGGAACTCTTGATTTTAGCAACAAATGGTGAGGGTTTGGTGGTTGAAGGAACCCTAGAATAGTTAATGAAGAAAGGGAGAGTTGGGAGAGAAAGACTTGGGAGAAAAAGAAATGAGAAATGAAATAAATGGGGAAAAACTCATTTAATCCCGCAGCTGTACCTTCTGATGCGACGCACGACCCGTGCAGTTTTACTGAAGGGAAACGCACGACCCGTGCCAAGACCCGTGCCACTCCTTATGTCTCTACGCATGACCCGTGCGGAAAAGCTGAAGGAGACCTGCGCATGCAACCCCCTTTTCTTCTTTTCTTCTTCTAAAATGGTCAAACGGAAATCGGGGTGTTACATTTACCCAGACAGAAAATTTTATCCATACAGGACTTAACAGAAAATTTGGTAAACAACCCCTTAGTCTTTTTTACTTTTTCTCATTTTTCTTTAATAAATAAATAAATATGTAAATTCAAGGGTCCAAAAATGCAACTTACTAATATATATATATATATGTGTGTGTGAGAACCAAAAAAAGATTGAGATCTGTGAGAACCGATCCAAGCCGTAATTTGGTTTTGATCCAATGGTTTTAACTAAAAGTTGATTCACCACATGAAAATGGCATAATCGCCATTTTGGTAACAAGAGTCATCAGATGAAACACACATATTCACCATATGAAACACACAAATTCACCATATGAAATAGACAAATTCACCAAATGAAACACATACTAACATTATTTCACCATATGAAATCAAAACAAATTTCATCTATAATCTATTTTCACCTAATGAATCAAATACAATTTAAGATCGAACCACCCTTAATTCCTTTTAACTTCGAATTGAAACCCAAATTCAAACCAGATACAACTTTAAAGTCATCACTCGATTTTTTACCACAAATCTAACTTATTATCACCATCTGATCCAGATCGATCAGATTTTAGAGTCTTAGGGTTGTTTTCATTGATTTCATATCTATTTATCATACCTTTCACAAAATTTTCAGAATCGATCACATATCACAGGTTTTGGGAGAGGTTTTCTTTATTAGAATCTTCGATTTCAATTTGTCAAGAATTTCTTCCCGGACTCTGGTGACCAACACTTGACACATTTTGAATCGTCACAAGAAGTCGTCATCAAGATCCCATCCTCCATTGTCTACTTAATCGACAAACAACAAATTGGAGAAACTTAGATCCTCAAGCCAAAACTTCCAAAAACCTAGATCCACAAGTTCCAACCATAAATATTCATATCCAACTATATAAAATCGTTCACCCAGACATAAACATCAAAATCTCCATTTTGACCCAAAATCCCCTTTTGACCCAAAATCCCATTTTGACCTAACTTTTCTCAAAATCTTCACAAACCAAAATTGGAGAAATAAAACATTAGGGAGTCATCAATGGAACATTTATAACTCACAAAGAAGTTTGAAAATGGGGGGAATGAATTTACCACTTAGATTTTGGTGAAAACCTAGAAAACCCTAGTCATAACCTTGAAGAATGGATGGAGATGATGAACTTTTGATCCTAGCTTCCAATCCTTAACTTGATGATAGTTTAGCACCATAATACCCAAAAAGTTGAGCCAAAAATGCTCCAACATATCAAAGGATGATGTTAGGTCGTTCTTGATAGGTTTTGAGAGAGAATGGGGCTGATTGGGAGGACAGGGAATGAACCAAAAGCAGAAAATCGTGACTTTAAACTATTTTGGCACACCTGGCGACATTGCCAGTGGAATAGTCGTCGGGTATTGTAGCGGGACCTTTGTCAATCCCCAAAACTTGACCTTTTCTACCCCAATATTCCTGATACTCTTAGGGGCTTTAAGTAATGTTTTGCCAACATAAATCCCGCCATTTACAAGTTGCAAAAACGTTCGGGTGATGTTTACTTGCCGAAATTACGAGTGTTACAATATCCGAGCCAAGCCCGTGATTTAGAACATATCCAGAACTTATGCAGTAGGTCAAAATCCGGGAAATATCTATGTAGAAGCGTGACTTCATAGTTAAAACAGACGTGTACAACTGTCTAACGAGCACATCGAAATATAGTCATTGAAACACGTGTCGTATTAGCTAAAAAGAAGGAGGCAATTTGCTACTAAAGCCACGAAAAACATTTAATACATCACCGTCTAATTAAATAATCTATATAGGCACCACTACACGTCTTTCAACCTTTGGTGATCATCTGCGCCTATAAAAAGTGTGGGAATCCTCATGTTACAGATAACCAATTTATCATTTCCGCTCACATACAAACATTCATGTTATAACAATTTCGAAACATTGCAATCCTTATAACTGGCCGTTAGCGATTGATTGTCAAGTCAAAGACAAATAATTTTTTTTAATTATATATGTTTAATTATAGTATATTTTTCGATATTAAAATAAACAAAAATACAATTTTTAACATATATATATATATGTGTGTGTATGTTTTTTTTTAATAAAACCAGATGCTATCTTATAAAAATTTTTAAACGACAATTATAAACCATCAACTTAATTTTGATATTTTCATAGTTTTTAAAATAATTATATTAATTTATAAAAAAATTTATATCAATTGTTCATATTGTAATATAAATTAATTATAGACAATAGAAAGGTCAAAACCATTGGACACGATTTTTCTATGTCCTTTGAGATTTTGAAAATGTGGGCAACAATTAAATATTTGGTATCCACCCCAGCTAATTTATATAAATATATATATATTTTTTTATAATTATAATTCATAAACAGTACTGGTAAATTACAGATTTGGTCCTTGAGGTTTTTAGTAAATTACAGATTTGGTCCTTGAGGTTTTATCTCCCTGTTAGATTTAGTCCTATGTTTGTAGAGTTACAGATTTGGTCCCTATAGTTTTATTTTCCTCTTGGATTTAGTCCCCATAATTTGTTGATTCCAAAATAGACTTTCGATTTTGCATTTGCGTAACGTTTTGATCCTCAAAACTAAAAGTTGTTAGCTCCTGACCGTTAAGTAAATGACATTTCGATCATTTATAACTTTTTCATTTTCTAATTTAAATAAATAAAAGTTATATCATAAAAATTATTTTATTATATAAACATAAAATAAATTTCCCTTAACATGCATCGCATCTCAATGACTGTGTCTTCTCCAACCCAAAACCTTCCGCCTTCCCCATCAATCCAAGCACATAGTCGTAGGTGATTCACGCACCAATTTTTTATTTATTAATAAAGTAATTTATCATAATTTATTTTATGTTTAATAATGATGTAAAATTTGTTTAATTCATATTTTTATTATAATTTAATTTAGGTTTAATAACAATGTAACTTTTTTTAGGTTTAATGATGTAATGTACCATTTGCCAATTTATTTTCGCTTCCTATCATACACACACATCATCCTGATAGGGCATTTTGTAAATTATAGTCATGCTGCTAACAGACACAAAATGTTTTGTTCTCATAATTGGTCATGCTCAAATTTATGGTCTTAATATTTCTTTCCATCCGCAGCAACGCGCGGGCATTAATCTCACCTCGTTAGAATTCATGTATCATGCCATGCAACATCATATATTTTAATTATAAAATTGTTAATACAAAATTTTAGTTCTGGTCTATTTTTTTAATTTATTTTTTTATCTATACTTTTTTTTTGGCTTTGTATGGTTTAAGAGAGGGAGAGAATAATCAATTGGTGATTATTTTAAGAACGTATTAGTAGGTTCAACATTTATCTTGTATTTATATGTATTTATTAATTGGTTTTCAGTTGTTTTTATAGATTTCAAACATGAAATTTTTAAGAATTTGAATGTATGCAATAATAAGTTGTAAACATGAAATATTTTAAAAATCGTAAGGTGGATGTTTTTTTTGTTGTTATAGTAACGATATTAACATGAATATATATATATATATATATATATATATATATATATATCGGATTATACTTATGATCGAAATTTCGAACTGTTTAAAAAAATTGAAAAAAATAAATAAATCAACCTAGGTATCAAAGTAAACAAAATAAAATACGTTTTTATTATATATTTTGTGTTTGATTATAAATTAATTATATTTAATATAATTTAGAATTAAAATAAACTTAAGATAAATCTTTGTCATTTTACATCTGTATTTTTGTTACAATAACCAGGGCAGATCCATAGTTTAAAGGCTGGGTGTAACACCCCGCACACAGAAATAAAGCATACACGATATGAAATAAAGCTTTGCCAAAACGGTCCCAAAACAACAATTCAAATATCCAAGGTTTACGGATAGCAACCTCTTACACAACTGAGAATAATAAATAAGGAACAACTAAAATCGGGAAAGCTAGGGTATCCTTCTTCTAGACCACGTCATCCAGCTCAGAGCTTCTCCTTTCCCTTACCTCTATCTCACGCCTTCCTAAAAGGGTTTTAGTTTTTTTTTTTGAAAAACGAGGGTTAGACCGAGAGATCTAGTGAGTTCCTTCAAAACAGTTATCCATGCCACAACAGCATATGAAAAGATAGATAAAAGAGTTTATAAACACATTCAACTTCGTTGTTCATCACATAAACAATCCACACTAATGGCACACACTAAAGTTATGTATAAGTAACAACGTATCTGGCTCACATTGCCTTTATCTGGGACATACCCCCCAATGGCATAAAACGAGACATCACCCCCCCCCCCCGCTATGAGCACAGGTGGGACACACCCTCGACTTAAGCCACAAACTTACCACCAACAATGTATGCATACATTTACGACATTCAACACAATAAGATAAATCATGTACTTTAAATAATCGCCCCCTTTAAATAACATAAGCATCACATCGTTTTGGTTAGGGAAACTTACTTGTGATCCTTGCTCATTCACCGCACTAACGCTCCCACAACCTATGATATTCAACAGAAAGTATAAATTTCTCCCTTAAAGCGAAAACAACGTCTGGATCCCCTCTCCGGGTTCGGCCCTTCCGGACTCCCCGGATCATGGGCCTCCCCGGGCTCGGCCCTTCCGGACTCCCTGGATCATGGGCATTCCCGGCCTCCCCGGGTTCGGCCCCTTCCAGGCTCCCGGATCCTGGGCCTTCTCCCGGCCTCCCCGGGTGTTAGCCTTCCGGTCTCATCGGTTGTTTTCAAAAAAACCCAGTAATGGGTTCTGATTGTGAAAGGGAAAAACCCCTCTTCTCCCAAAACTCGATTTAAAACTGCTTTAAATAGATTAAGTCAAAGGGAAACTAGACACCTAATCACTCCCAAATATAAATCGAATAACATTGACAACTTTTACCAAAAATCAATCATAGCCTAGACCGTTTATGATTCTAAAGCTCCCCCAAACAAGAAGCCAATCAAGATTTTAAGACTATAGGTGGAGATGATGATTACCTTGATAGGAACTTGACAAGAAACCGACTATATGCTTTTTCTCTTCCTTGATTCCTCCCAATTTGATTGTCACCCACCTTTCTCTCTGGTTTCTCTTAGCCACCACAATGAGAGAATGATTTGGGGGATGTGGGTTTAGGGTTTAATCCCTTTTTATTTGAATTTACGATACAACCCTCGAACTTTGGGCTTCCATAAAAACTCTCCTACACTCCAAAACTATGCAAATAAAACCCCGTTATTAGAGTGGGGAGATGGGCCCCCACTAAAATTTTTTCCCTCTCATTTTCTTAGTTCAAAAACAATTTTTTTTAACTTTCTACTATAAGTCCTCCCAATAATTTCTTACATGTTTCCCCACCATTTAAAAGAAGTACCTGAAAATCAACCAAAAAACCAAAAAAGTCTTTCAAAATCAATCAAAAAACTTAAAAAAAAAACCTTCAAAGGTGGAACTAGTCTGAAACACATTGGTCAACTTTGCGGACCTTTAATCTACCTTAAGGTAGCGTTTGGTACGCAGACATGATTAGACGGGACTGGACATGCATGACATAACTGGACATGACAAAACAAGAGGCTAGGACTGGACATGACAGGACTGGACAAGACAAATGTCTGTCTTGTGTTTGGTACGACTAGGAGTGGATAGGACGGGACTGGATACATTTTCCTAAAAGTTGTTTGATGATTTTATATGTCATATAATAGTTATAAATAACACAAATAATGTATATCTTTAAATAATTTAATTAAAAAACATTTTTATTTTTTTACACGATTTTCATACATATAAATACATACAAAAACAATGGTAGGAAATTTGAATAAAGAATCTGAAATAATTAATGGTAGTTCGAAAAATTCCGATTCATATAAAGAAAATATAACATTTGATTCAATTTGAAAGATCTTAATGAATTGGCGGATGCATAATTGCAGCGACAGGTAAAGATAAAGGCGATGGGTGGTCGGTGAAGGATGGTGGTGGAGAAAGTTGTTGTAGTAGTGGAGGAAGAGGTGGAAGTGATCAACGATGGTTGGTGGTAGCTACCCGTGGCCATTGATGGTGGCGGCGGCCATAGGTGATGGTGATTGGTGTTAGTGAAAGTGGTCGACGATGGTAGTGGTGGTGGTGATGGCCGATGGTTGTGGAGGTGGTGGAGGAGGTTGTTATGGTGGAGAAATAGGTAGAGGTGGCCGATGGTGGTTGGCGGTGGCTACTGGTGACCGCCGATGGTTGTAGTGGCGGCGATGGGTAGTGGTGACCCTTAAGACTAATACCATATTAGGATTATATATCAAATGGCGGTAGATAATTGATTTATAGTTTTTGTCTCACTTTTATCCCATGTTGTTCCACATATTTTAGTGGAACAAGAAAATACCCTTTTTTGTCTCATCTTATCCCACCCTGTCCATTATTTGTCCATGTCCCATGTTGCGCCAAACGTAGGACAGTGAGTTTCTGTCTCGTGTCCCGTCCCACCCAGTCTGCAAACCAAACACACCCTCAAGGTGACTCTACTGCACGTAACATTGAAATTTAAAATATTTGATTAATTATTTACAAAAAAGTATTTAAATTAATCAACACTAAGGGGTTGTTTGTTTTTTAAAAAAAATCTCTTAATGACTCTTATGTCTGAATCGTTCAGACATTTTTACACATCACATCTTATTAATCATAATTAAATTAAGACTTCAGACTTTAGACCTCTTAAAAACAAACGGCACCTAATTGTTATTAAATAAGTTGTTTCTAAGAGCTTTTATCAAACACTACATAATATAATTTCTATTTTTAATATACTTTATAATTTAAGAAAAGTATTTAATTATCACGTTAATCTTCAACATATTTATTTGCCAAATATAAAACATATGAAACATCACGATTTACATCCATCATAATTGTCAATGTCATAAGACTAAATACGGTGGGGGACGTTTTGCATAAACCGTCTTTTTTTCAAAATGTATAGTATTAAATAAAATCGATGTACGACTTGTTGTTGGTTTTGAATTTTATTTTTTATTCATTTCAAATCTGTATTATTAATTACATATATTTTTTTAATATATAATGCGTGCATGTGGATTTTGAATTATATTCCATAATATGTATGTATCTCAGATTTGTAATAAAAAAAACAATTCCAATACAAACCAGGCTCGGTATAAATGTTTATAATTCAGCTCAGTTAAAATAAAAAGGATAAATATCGTGAGAATATAAAAAAAGATTTATATGTGAAATTAATGAAAAAATCTATTAAAAGATATATATTAAACCGACATTACATATTATTAGAAGCGTATTCGTGCAATACAGCGAGATACATTACAATTTTAATGTTTCATTTTATTTTTTGTCGATTTACAGGACGATTTTGGATTGTTTTGAGAAAGTGATAATGTTTTTTTATATAAATTTGTTTAATTTAGGCTTAATAATATAATGTTTTTTATAGAAAAAAAATTAAGTATTTTGTTAGAATTCAATGATTATCTTATCTATTTAATGACATCTAGAAAAAATAACCAATTACACATTTAATAATATAATTAAAATAAATTCATAGTAATTTAATATATTAATTAATAGTGATACATGAAAATGTCTGCATAAAAGGAAGATCATGCACATACCAAATTGGTGGGTGTTAGAAGTCTCTAGTAGTAATATGTATTTTGTTCTTTGATACTTGTAAATTAAGAGATTTTTAAAATCTTGAATAAAATGATGGTACCTTGTGCCTAATAATTTGTATTTAAAAGTTTTTTATCCGTGCTTTATAATATAGTATAGATATAGATATAGATTCACGTAAGTTTCCATAAACATCTTCAAAAGTATTTTTTTTCAATGATTCACATATGAATATTCTTATAATATTTTCTTTTAACTTCTCACAAAACATTCACAATTTATAAAAACAGATTAATCGACACAAACAACTTTATCGACCTCATAGACTTACCGCACAATCGTACAAACACTTTATTTAATCATGTATTTAGTCGTATCAAACACCAGACAAACAACGAATCCAGTTGAGTCCAATTCAATTCTATACACGCACCAAACACACCTAAAAGTGTCATCTTCGACTTTTTGTTGAATTTTTTTAAGATTGCAACTTGCAGTCGACATTAAAATGCCCGACGACTGGTTTTCTGTTGGCTAAAAAAAACATAAAACTCTTATTTTATTCAAACAAAATCCCCAACCACTTTATATAAATTCTTGATCCAACCTTGCGAATTTGCCGTACAAATCTCAAAATCCCCCAATCAATTCACCATTTTTTTCCGACAAATTTCCCCCAATTTTAACAAAATTCTCAAAAAAAAAACAAACCCAAAATGGTTTTCCTGTTATCTCCGACGTCCCCCGCCGGAAAATGGATGGGGTTCGTCACCGCCGTTTGGGTTCAAGCTATTTCCGGCAACAATTACACCTTTTCAAACTATTCTGACGCTCTTAAATCACTAATGGCACTCACTCAGCTCCAACTCAATAATCTCTCTGTCGCGAAAGACGTCGGAAAAGCTTTTGGAATCCTCGCCGGCCTCGCTTCCGATCGAATCTCACCTGCTGCTCTTCTTCTCATTGGTTCGATCGAAGGTTTCATCGGTTATGGCGTTCAATGGCTCGTTGTTAGTCAAAGAATCCAACCTCTTCCTTACTGGCAGGTAGTTTTTTCACACAAGCATTTCGTCGAACACTTGTTGTGCATTTTTCATTCAAGCATTTCGTCGAACACTTGTTGTGCAGTTTTCAGTCAAGCATTTCGTCGAACATTTGTTGTGCATTTTTCGAGTCAAGCATTTCGTCGAACACTTGTTGTGCATTTTGTTTAATTTCTGTTTTTTTCTATACAGATGTGTGTGTTTCTTTGTATGGGAGGGAACAGTACGACATGGATGAACACTGCAATTCTCGTAACATGCATTCGTAATTTCCGGAAAAACAGAGGTCCGGTGGCCGGAATTTTGAAAGGTTACGTAGGTTTAAGCACCGCCATTTTTACCGATATCTGTACAGCTTTATTCAACAACGATCCAGCACGTTTTCTCCTCATGTTAGCAGTCGTTCCTTTCGTCGTTTGTCTCTCCGCCGTGGTCTTCCTCCGTGAAATCCCACCGTCCTCCACCGCCGCCGAAGAAAAATCAGAAACTCGTTATTTCACCATTTTCAACGTCCTCGCCGTCGTCATCGCCGTCTACCTACTCACCTTCGACATCACCGGCGACCATGGCACTTCACTTTCACGAGCTTTTTCCATCATTCTACTCATCTTATTAGCTTCGCCGTTATCAGTTCCGGCGTACCTCGCGATTCAAACCCTAATCCGATCAAATCCCAAAACCCTAGACGTAGAATCAACGCCAACAACTGAACCATTACTTATACAACAACAAGAAGAAGATGATGAAGGAACGACGGAGTCTACGGTGGTGGAGGAGGTGAAGGAGGAGTTGCCGGTGGTGGAAAAGATGCCGCCGGTGGTCGGAGAAGAACACACGGTTTTTGAGGCGTTAAAAACTCTGGATTTTTGGATTTTGTTCATATCGTTTCTTTGTGGGGTGGGTACGGGTTTGGCGGTTCAGAATAATATGGGTCAAATGGGTCTGGCTCTCGGGTATGCGGATGTATCCATATTCGTTTCGTTGACAAGTATTTGGGGATTCTTTGGTCGGATCTTATCCGGGTCGGTTTCGGAGTATTTCATCAAGTAAGTTTCTTCATCCTCTTTTCTTCTCTCTCACAAACATGAAACACGTCTATTTTTATTTATATTTTATTTTTATAAATCTTATTTTCTTAGTTAATTAATGATTCTATTAAAAAGTATTATTAAAATCTAATTTATCACACAAGGTTTTAGGGGAAATCCGAAAATAAAAATGAAAAAATTGAGAAAAACATTTTGGTAATAGTTCATCTGAAGATATGCATATGTGTATACAAGTAATTTGTAAGTAATTTTTTTAGTATATACATGTATAGAACATGCACATATATATAGAAATCAATGAAACAACTTCATTTACTTTCATGTACATGTGAATACTGTACAAATGAGCGGTTATTAAGGTGTTTTTCAATTTTTAATTTTTTTAGTGTTTTCCTTAAACTCATTCTATGAAACAATACCCATAAAATTTTGACCAAAAAGTGTTTAGAAATGAAAAAGTACATATAAAGTTGACGTCTTTAATATAAGAAAATACTTATTACATTGATTATATCAGCGTTTTTTTTTTCTTTCCGCAATGTGTTAGACTTGGGTTTATGTTATTTTTAACATAGGTTTAATTCTCAAAAAGTAGTTTTGATGTGTGGTAAATGTCAGATCTGCATACATCTTTTTTTTTTCTCCAAATCCTACCTATAGATGGGATAACATGAGTTTGTCTGGTTTAAATTATGAATAACTAGATTTTATGCCTAATTTTGATACCAAAAGTTCAGTTCTAACGTGACATCTTGATTACTTGTGTTTTGTTGTTGCATTGTTTTAATGAAAGCTTCCATCATGTCTTGTCATGATATGTACAAAATTCCCAAATCATTCTATTATATGAATCCAAAAAGATTAAATCATAATATTGAAAATATAAAGTGAATATAAATAATAAGAAAACAGGATTAAATTAGCAAATAAAGGTTTATTATTATTTGGAATAAATCATTCCCAAATAATGACTTGCCTTTTAATCTTTATTCTTAAAGATTTAGAATGAAAATTGGCTTTCCCAAATTGCTCTAAGTAGGGTAGGTTGTTCAAGATTGACTTCTAAACCCCATTTCTTTTAATCATACTTTCAACACTTCCAATTGGCTTTGAATCAAGAACTACTAGAAACGTACTCGCGCAATGCAGCGAGATACATCACGATTTTAATGTTTTATTTTATTTTTTGTTTTTTTATCGATTTACAGTACGATTTTGAATGGTTTTGAGAAAGTGATAATGTTTTTTTTTATAAATTTGTTTAATTTAGGCTTAATAATATAATGTTTTTTATATAAAAAAATTAAGTATTTTGTTAGAATTCAATGATTATCTTATATATTTTAATGTCATCTAAAAAAATAGCCAATTACATTTTTTAATAATATAATTAAAACAAAATTATAGTAATATAATATATTAATTAATAGTGATACATGAAAATGTCTGCATAAAAAGAAGACTTGCACATACCAAATTGGTGGGTGTTAAAAGCTTGCAGTAGTAATATGTATCTTATGCTTTGATACTTGTAAATTAAGAGATTTTTAAAATCTTGCATAAAATGATGGTACCTTGTATCTAATAATTTGTATTTAAGAGTTTTTTATCCGTGTTTTATAATATAGTATAGATAATTTATTTTATTTGTATTAAAAAGGGTTTATTAATTTATAATTCAGGTTTCTTTTTGGTGCAATTTCCAAATAATTTCAAAAAAGTCTTGTGTATATTAAATGCCAAGTGGGGTTCATTTTAGATATTTTTTTATGTGCATGTGGTTCACTTTTGTTGATAGCTCCCACACCGTTCGAAAAAGGCCTGGTCCATGCCACCTTTGTTACTGATGTTGATTCTGACTACCTAAATCTCACCCACCCCCTCACATTTTAAATTGGGTAATTCCATTTTTTTTTATGTTAAAATCAGGTAAATCATACATTGAGAATGTAAAAAGTACTTTTTTTATGTTGATGTGTGATAAGAAAATTAGTAGGTAAGAGTGTATTTCCAAAAATATATAAGGGTGCAATTAGCACGCTACTTTAAACTCTTTTGTAAAAGGTGGGTTAAATGCACCCATATCAAGACTTGCTTTTTTTTACATTCTTAATGCATGATTTAACATGATTCCGACATAAAAGGGTGTGTATATAGTATCACCTTTTGCAAAACAAGTGTTGTTTTATATGCATTCCTGTTTTATGTCAAAATCAGGTCAAATCATATATTGAAAATGTAAGAAATAAATCTTGATGTTGATGTTTGTAAGAAGGAAATTAGTATGTAGGGATGTATTTAGTAATATATATGGTTGCATTTAGCCTAGCCCTTTCATAACGTTTAGAGTAATTTACATGTCTATCTCTGTGGTAACAGTATTTTTAACGGTTCTTGTCCCCTTTTTTTAAAATTTGACGGAAGGTATCCTTATGGTTACGTTTTAACGAGTTACATCCCCGTGGTTGCATTTTTTTATTGAGTTGAGTCCCTGTAGTTACAGTTTTTTTTTTTTTTTTTTATGAGTTCAGTCCCTAAATAAATCAATGACTTGTGTCCCTGTGGTTGCATTAAGGAACGTAATTTGTAAAAATGCCAACACAAAAACACGATTTGTTGAATTTTCAAAAAATGGACAAAGACCGTTAAAAGATTACAACCACAATGAAGGGAAGAGGTCAAGAAGCAACAGCCAAACCCATTTTTAGCCCTTTTCTTTGCCATTAAGGAAAGCTACATTTGAAGATTTTGTTTTAACAAGTGGTATCTTCTTTTTCCACAAGTAAGTTGTTTTGGGTGACTTGCAAGCCTCTTTTTCTTTCAATATATCATTCATATTAGAAACTATGTGTTGCCTTTCTTGCAAGATTTCATATGTTTTTTTTATTTTTTACTAAATCTTATTAATTTTCGCCATTTAACTTCTTGTCGTATGATGTGAATACAGGTCACTATAATAAAATTGGTTTTATAGTACGTCTAGAATGTTTAAACGTCCTAAACAGAATACTTTATAGAATTTAAGTTTGTTGGACCAAACTATACAACGTCATATCTAAAAATGTTATAATAGGTTTATAGGATGTTTTTGGGCGTTTAAATAAGTTTTTTAGGATGTTTTTAAAATAAAGTGTCGTATTAACTATTTTCTATGACATTTTTTATAAATGTCCTATAAACCCATTTTTTATAGAATACTTATGTTTATAGGACATTTTTTCAAATAATGTTACACAAAATAGCTACTATGATACTTTATTATAAAAACACTCTAAAAAACTTATTGTAACACCTAAAAACGTCATATAAAACTATCATATTAATTTTAGATAGGACGTTTTTTGGTTTAGTCTTTATAAACTATGGCCTCATCTACAACATCCTTATCCACAATACCCCAATTGGGATGATTGGGTATCTGTGGTCCGACTCCGGGTCCCACCTATCGTTGGACCCACCATTTGATTACCTTCCCATGATGGTTGTGAGACCAGTATTGACAGGGGAGTTTCAGAGGGTGACGTCATACCTTTTTTTGCATAATGTCGCAGGGGACACATAGAAACGATCACTAGACTTGTAAATTGAATTATCAAGAAACCGAATAAAATAGCAAACGAGTAAAAGCTTTCGAGAAAACGAATATTATATTCTTTGGCGTTGCGTTTATAGCTTGATCGGAATAAATATCGATTTTAACGATGATTGGTTTGTTTTACAGGAAGGCCGGAACACCGAGACCGTTATGGAATGCAGCATCCCAAATTCTAATGGCTTTGGGCTATGTTCTAATGGCCATAGCCATGCCCGGCTCACTCTACATCGGTTCGATAGTCGTCGGAATATGCTACGGGGTCCGTCTCGCCATCACCGTCCCCACCGCCTCCGAACTCTTCGGCCTCAAATACTACGGCCTCATTTACAACATCCTTATCCTCAACCTCCCACTCGGTTCCTTCCTCTTCTCCGGCCTACTCGCCGGATTCTTGTACGACCACGAGGCCACCTCCACCGCCGGTGGCGGCAACACCTGCATCGGCGCCCATTGTTACCGCCTCGTCTTTATAGTCATGGCCTTTGCGTGTGCGGTTGGGTTTGCTTTGGACGTATGGTTGGCTTTCAGAACCAAAGCTTTGTATAATAGGATTTACACAAATCGGAAATCGAAGAAGTCCATGGCGGCAGTCAACGGCGGCCGTTGATGGTTGCTGGAGGTGGAGGATTGATGGGAAAGTTTCCCGGTGACATTCTTCATCTAAGAAACAAAATAAAATGTTGTTTTTAGATTTTAAGGTGCATTTTTCACTTTGGTGCTTTGGGGTTTATGATGTTATTCTTTTGATTTTTACATGATAAAGAAGAGCAAGGGTCGGTCTCTCCGGTTTCTGGTTCGTTAACAAAAATTACGTTCGGTATTAGGACCGAGATAATCGATTAGAAATCGGGATTGATCTAGATCCGACGGTTTTAATTGTAGAAGGGTCCATTTTGTCCCATATTTTTTATAATTTCATTTGGAAGGATGTAATAAATTTTTATTATTTATGGGTGACATTTTGAAAATAATGTTTGAAGATTATATTTTGAATGTCTATTGGTTAAAGCTATGGGGATGTTGTCAAATATCTCATTTGTCTAGGATTCAAATCTTGGCGTATACAACAATTGTGGCTACTGAGGTTTAATCAGGGTTGATGTCTTATAGTATTTTCAACAGCTATGTTAAAGTTTTTCTAAAATATTGTAAAAAAAAAATTAAAATCTCTTAATTTTTTTGCATCCAACTTCAACAGTTATTCTATTTTAGCAACTCTACTATTAATTATCTTATTAAAATATTCAATTTATTTAATTATCTTATTAAATATTCAGTATGTGGAAAGTTGGCAGAGGAAAATTTTGTTTTTTAGATTAATAATTAGTTTTGGAGGAAAAACTATCTATTTAGAGATTTCTCTAAATTTAGAGATTTTTACAATCTCTCACATCTTTTCTCTATTTTATCATAAAGGATAACATAGCTGTTGGAGCAATAAAAATGTTAAAATCTCAATTTCTTCTATTTTAGCATAGCTATTGGAGATATTCTTACAGTCATAATTTGCCAAAGAATTAGCTTAAGCATAGCCTAGGACACATTTCCCAAAAAAAATTGTATTTTGAATTTTATTTGGATATTGTTTTGATTATATGTGGTTAACAATTTTGAGATATTTATAATTATAATATCTAAGTTTTTTATTAAATAATCTAGAAATATAAAATATACTTATTACTAGGGGCAGTCTTAAACGAGAAGTTAAACATTTTACGAGGAAACGAGAAGTTTGATATCATATATGATACACAAGCTTAATCATATATATTTAAGCACATGTTATATTGGCAATACATAGACGTTTAATCATATATGATTAAACACACCCAGAGACCGTGTAATCGTATATGGTATCACACTTCTCGCATTCTCGCAAAATGTTAAACTTCTCGTTTAACATTTAATAATAAAGATGGAATCTAAAAAAACAGAGCAATTTTCGTGAGGCTATTTTCGAACAAGCGGTCTCTTTTGATACAACGGAGATGATCGTGTGCGTGTTTTGCAAATGAGAGGCATTTTCGTCTTTTGATTTCCGTATCTATGCACGATTTATGAATGTCAATAAAGTAAATGGTCGATATTTACGATTTATTGTAAATGGTCGATATTTTTTATGTGAAAGTTCAATGTTTCTCATATGAATATGTGAATGTTCGGTTTTGTATAGAATTTCTACACATTTTTTTTATTGTGAGCGCTCAGTATATTTTAGGTGAAGGTATGGTGTTTCTCATGTGAATGTATGAATGTTCGGTTGTGTGCAGGGGCGGATGTATAAGGGAAATGGTGGGGGAAAGGGCCCCGAGTAAGAAAAATATTAACTCTTTTTTATAGATTAAAAACAATTTTATTTTCACTTTCCACCATTCGTCCCACAATAATTTCTGCATGTGCCCCCACGGCCCCACCAAACAAAAAAATTACCTGGAAATCAACAGAAAAAACTAAAAAAGTTTCCCATAATCAACCAAAAAAACCGAAAAGTCCCTCTAAATCGACAAAAGTACTTAAAAACTCTTCGAAAATCAATCAAAAAACTTTAAAAATCAATCGAAAAGGTGGAATTAGGCTAAAAATACATCGTTCGACTTTGCGGGCCTTTAATGTACCTTGAAGGTTCCCCCAGCGGGTAAAAATCCTGAATCCGCACCGGTTGTGTGAAGGTTTTCTATAACTTTTTGTTGTGAGCGTTTAATATTTTTTATGTGAAGGTTCAATGTTTCTCATGTGAATGTTCAGTGTGTTTTCATGTGAAGGTTCAATGTGTTTCATATGAATATGTGAAAGTTCGTTGTGGTTTTTCATGTGAAAGTTTGATATGTTTTTTCTTTGAAGGTTCATTGTGTTTATTTTGTGAATGTCTAGTGTCTTTTTCTGTGACCGTTTAGACATTGTTTGGCAAAAATAAGCTTGCTTATTTTCTGGGTACATGTTTGGATGACCATAAGGTAGCTTATAATCTAGTTTTTTGATAAGCAACTTGGAGTAACTTATGAGGAGCTTTTTGTGATTATTCCAATTATGCCCCTCATTAATATTCATAATTATATATTAACTTTTAATTATAAATAAATAATTAATGTTCTTTTTGGTAATTTAAATGCTTATAAGCTAGTTTTTGCCAAACGTGACTTTTTTATCAACTAGTTTATCAGTCACCAGCTAGCTTATCAGCTAGTTTGCCAAACATAGCCTTAGTGTGTTTTTCATGTAAATGTTCAACCAGTCTTAAATAATAGAAAACAAAATTTGATTCGGGCCTATACATCACCAATAAAAAGCTATGTCTCCAAATTATATGTCTCTTCCTTGTCCCACCAATCAGATAAATACACATCTTTTTTGTTTAATACAGATTTATTTAAGCCCCCTTTTTATCATCTTATCTCATCAAATTTATAATATATCTTTACGTAATTGATAGACAGAGAAGAAATAAAGATTTTTATTTGTTTTTTATGTAAAATTTGCAGGCACGATTGAAAAGGATTTGCAAATGCCCTTAAAGATGTTCTAAGAGGCGTATATAAATTAATGTTGGTGGGTCATAATATTTTGATATTTTTAATAAAATCTGTATTTGCCTTTTTATCTGAATTTTTCATATTTTGGATCCAACTTTTCAAAATATCCTTTATTCTTTTTCTTTTTCAATGCAAAATATCAATATTGAACTGAGATTGCCAGGTCTGAAACCAATGAAACTGATAGTGGTGTTCATCAAACATAACTGATTTGAAACCATAAACTTAGCAGTGATGGAATAGATACCACAGATCGAAAAGACAGAAACTCAACAACGATGAAACAAAAAATTAAGTGGATCAAAGTTGGTTTACCCAATATAAAATCATAGATTGAATACAAAGTTTCAGTTTTATTTTTTAAATAACTTGAAAATTATAAACAAGAAACATTGCCCTTTCAAGTTTAAAAAAACTAAATGAAACCACAAATTGAACTCAGGACAGATTTTTATAATATCTTGAACCAAAATTGATTTGTAATACACGTCAAACCGAAACAAAACCATATATAGCTGGTTATGATATGGTTCGATATCTCCCGATGGTTATTTAGTTTATCTGGAGGAATTGATTTTGGTACCACTAGAAGTTTTATCGTTAAGAAAATCAAGATTTTTTTGGGAACGATTTCATGCCTGTTCTATAACTTTTATCTTTCATTTATAATTTTCTAGTTTGCGTTTTTTTCAACGCGGAAAACCATTTATTGTGTTCCAAATTGATTTTTGCAACCCCAAGAAGTAATTTAGGAATCAAGATTTTTTGAATCAATATCAAGCATTTCTTATAACTTGTGTTCAACCTGACCGTACTTTCATTTATGGTCTCTAGTTTACATTTTCATAATTGGGATAGTCTTATTACTTCAAATTCAAATAAACCCAACTCATTATTTCCCTCTAGACTAGCTACTATTGAAGCTCCATCTATTCTACACGCATAGACATATTTATTGTGTTCCATTTACAATCCTGTAAAATAAAAAAGAACTAACTGGTTGAGACACGTCTTTAACCTGGTCTCGATCTCGCTTGGTGTTGACTCTGTTAGACTCTCACATCGTCTAGACTTGGACCATTCATCTTCTATATATGTCAGAACCTTCATGCTCTCTAGTCTATTCAGTGGCTCTTTTGAAGAGTAAATATAGGGTCTCTACATATTCTCACAAACTCAACTTTAATTTCGTTCTTGAGTTGGACGACTCTACGTCCACATATTCTTAAAAAAACGACACCACAACGATCATTCCATCATTTTAAACAACCGATATCAAAGTCATACGTTTTTACAGACATCTGGGTCTCTTACAAAAATCGACTTCATATTTGTACCTTATATCAAAATAGAAACTTTAGTTGGGCCAAATTTCTAGAATTGAGAATTCAGCCCAACCCAATGGTTGGGGGCACTTGTGCTACAAATTGAGTCTGGCTCATTCCAAGACTGGTTATTGTCCGAAAGTCCGAGACTAGTTACAAAGTTTTTGAAATTTCAAGGTCTTACTCAGGACCAAAACCTATTATATATAGGACCAATTTTACCAAAAAAAATTGAAGTTTTTAATAATTACTATAATACAAGTTTTTTAAGATTTTTTACAAGATCATCAAGTTTTTTTTTTCAAACTTTTCAAGAATTCTTTCAAGTAAATGAATTATTTAAAGTATGTTTTATTATTGAATTTCAAAAATAGTAATTAAAAAAACATTAATAACATATTTATGTAAAAAAAAATCAGGCTCACGATTTGATTTGGGACCAATACCGGTTACCGAATCTAGGATCAATCCTAGGATTTTGGGTTGGGATTGGGACTGGCCAGCCTGATTTTGAAGGGCCTGATCTAGGACCAGTCCAACTCGGCATAAGATCATTTTTTTTGCCGTCGCTTCTACATATTAGGAGCGTGTATCGTTCGGTTTGGTTAGTTTTAAAGTTAAAACCAATAACCCTGGTTTAAAACTTTACTAAAACGAGGTTGTTATTTTAGTTTAGTGTGACGAACCATCCAAGTTGAACCAAAACAGTTTGGTTCAAATCCTGCAAAGCTATTGGAGATTTTTCTGCCTATTCTTCAGGACTTGTGAGCTTAGTCGAGATACACACAAGCTAGTCGGACATCCATGCTTAACAAAAAAGAAAAAAAAACTTCGGTTTTGGCCAAAAATGTCCACTTTTGCTATTAAAAATTTGATCCAAAGTAGAGCTTGAATAACTGCCCAATAAATATGAAAACTATCCATTTTTTATAGTTCAGTTTGGTTGTGTAAATCATGAACAAATTAAATATTTGGTTATTATTTAAATTGTTTTATTTGATATAAAATAACAAATGGTCTGGGTGGTGTAGTCGGTTATCACGCTAGTCTCACACACTAGAGGTCCCCGGTTCGAACCCGGGCTCAGACAATTTATTTTCATTTTATACAACTTTTAATTTTACATATAATAATTTATTTTTAGCTTCACATATAATAATGCATTAGGAGTTGCACTGTACAATAAAATCAAAAAGGTCAAGTTTGGGATTTCGATGAAAAGCCTCTTGAGCGGTATCTCCAATAACTTTTTCTATTTTATTTTACTCCTTAAAAAAAATATTCCAAACATATTCTCTTTTATTTTGATTACATATATTTTCAATAACCCCCTTATATTTATTAATTTCACAATAAATTACAATTTTTTGTTTACAATCATGAACTTCCTTTTTATACACTAATAAAGTCTCATAAGTTCGTCCTAGTCCCTTCAAGCTCATCATAATAAGGTTAAAATGTTTAAACATTGAGTCGATTGACTCATCTTTTGACATTTCAAACATTTCATAATAATGTACAAGAATATTTATTTTTGAACTCTTAACTTGAGAGTTTCCTCTATGTGTATTGTTCAAATTTTGCCAAATATAATAAGCGGTTTCACAAGAGTAAACGCGTTCAATTTCATCTTTAGTTAGTGCGGAAAATAAAATATTTTTGGTCTCAAAATTTAAACAATTCCAAGAATCATCCGCGTTGGACCATTCCGCTATGGGTTTTTCAACAACTTTTCCATATTGAGTTTTACTGGCTTAAAATTCCCATTAGTAATAATATCCCAAATTTTTCGACTTTTGCCACGAACGTAGCACTCAAATAAATTAGCCCAAAGACCAAAATTTACGGTGTCGATTTGGGGAGGTTTTGAGTAAACATTTCCCTCAAAAGTTGTCATTTTTAAAAATCGAATACAAGTTTTGAAAACACAAAAGTTTTACAAAAAAACTTGCAACTCGCTCTGATACCACTTGTTAGGACGTTTAACACAACAAACAAACAAACAAAATATAAAGAGATAGGGAAAAGAGATACAAACAAATTTAAAGAGGTTCACCTAAAATCGGGCTAATCCTCTTTGTTGAGTGAACTCAACGAGACGATCCACTATATTGTTCTTTTAAGGTAGAAACACACCGTATAAACACTTGATTACACAAGATTTGAATACTTGAAAAATGAACTCAAGTTCTAGCTATTATTCCACACCACAATATGGATGCTAGTTGGATCTATCTCACACACTTACTAGAGTGTGGAGAATACTTTTGTTTTATGTTTGGTATCACAAACTTTATTTGATCTTGAAAGCAAGAAAAGATGAAGTATTAGAGAGTTGAGAGTGTTTGAGAAAATGAGAGTTGTTAACACTTTGCTATATCTTTTTACTTGAAGACATAAGGTATATATACACATTAGAAAGTATATATATTAAAAATATAAAATAAATTTTAAAAAAACTGTTGGATGAATCCGCTGGATTCATTTTGAAAAAGAATATTTTTACTTTATTTTTTATTTATTTATTTATAAACCAAATAATTTGAATTGTTTGTTTTGTCAAATCAAAAGATGTTCCCTCAATAGGTACTCAATACCTAGATAGTGCAAGATTTACACTCCAAATATTTAGATCTTTCAAATGATTTTATAAAATAAAATTCAAAATCTTGGATTTATACATACATAAAGCAAAGAATAAATAAATACTTGTATACTACAAGTATAGAGGTTTTGTCATTATGTAAAAGTTTATAAAACATCAATTAAAACCAATTCAAATAATTTTGGTTTAAAACAAAAAGTTAAAAAAGAATATTTTTACAAACTTATCATTTTATAAAATTACGATTTTCCGAAAAGAATTTTATAAAAAAATACTCTCAATTTTTATAAAAATAAGTTTTATAAAAATAAGTTTTATAAAAATAATCGGTAAACCGATTGGAGTTGGAATACCAAGCATGAACAATCGTATTCCCACATGTCGCTTGAATATTTCCGTTCCATTGTGTCTTCTCGGATTTGATCATTAATTTGAGGTTGACACGATTCCGGAGACGAAAACGTGTATTTCCGTAAATTATATATATGCACATCAAGTAAAATGTTAGATAAACAATATAATACGGTTTGTTTGTAATCATCAAAATAATTATAGGGATGTAGCACACTTGCACCAACAATCTCCCCCTTTTTGATGATGGCAAACACAACCGTTAAACACGAAAGCATATTCGGTTTCTCTCCCCCTTTTGTCGAAGCAAAAAGGGTAATGAAAGACGCTATGCTCCCCCTCGAGAGATGCTCCCCCTCAAAATATGCACACATTTGGAAGTAACATTATCTCAAGGGTTATACTCAAGCATGCCTAAACCAAGTCTTAGTTTAAAAAATGTAGTTTTGTTTAGGGCTTTAGTAAAAATATCGGCCAAATTATCTTCGGAATCGACTTTTTCATGCACGATTTGGCCTTTTTGAACATTATCTCCTAAGAAATGATGTCGTAATTTAATATGTTTGGTTCGAGAATGTAAAATCGGGTTTTTACTTAAGTTTATGGAACTTGAGTTATCACACATAATTGGAATTTTGGTCAAATGTACCTCAAAAAAAAGTGTGTGTTTCATCCAAAGAACTTGAGCATACGCTCTCGCGGCAGCTACGTATTCCGCTTCGGTAGTAGACAACGCTACGGATTGTTGTTTCTTAGAAAACCAAGACATAAGGGAGAGGCCTATAAAGGCACATACTCCACTGGTGCTCTTTCGATCAACAATTGACCTACCAAGATCGGAATCGGTGAAGCAAGTTACCTCTAACTCGGGTTTTTTGCATACCATAATCCGAGATTCATTGTACCTCTAAGATATCTAAAAATACGCTTGACGGCTTCATAATGAGATTGTTTAGGTGAAGATTGAAAACGAGCACATAAACACACACTTTACATGATATCCAGTCTACTAGCCGTTAGATAAAGTAAACTACCAATCATTCCACGATACTTTTTTTTCATTAAAATCGTTGCCCTCCTCGTCACTTGATAATTTTAAATTAGTGATCATTGGAGTTTCAACGGGTTTGACATTTTCGAAATTAAACTTTTTCAACATGTCTTTGCAATATTTTGATTGACTTATAAAAGTTCCATTTTCAACTTGTTTGATTTGCAATCCTAAGAAGAATTTTAATTCTCCCATCATGCTCATTTCAAATTCACTTGTCATTTTTGTAGAAAATTCATTGCAAAGTTTTTCATTTGTGGAACCAAAAATGATATCATCAACATACACTTGCACAACCACAATATCATTATGAGCATGTTTTACAAACAATGTAATATCAATTTTACCCATAACATAACCACTTGCAATTAAAAAAGATTTTAATCTATCGTACCATGCACGTGGAACTTGCTTTAAACCATAAAGCGCCTTTTTTAATTTATAAACATGTGATGAATTTTCAAAATTCTCAAAACCGGGGGTTGAGAAACATATACCTCCTCATTTATAAAACCATTTAAAAAAGCACTTTTAACGTCCATTTGATATAATTTAAAATCCTTAGCATTCGCAAAATCTAGAAGCATTCGAATAGACTCCAACCTTGCAACCGGTGCAAAAGATACATCGCATGAACCGTTATTTACATCGACATCTGCTGCAAAAATTCGACAAAATCAGGAAATTAATTTAGAGAATCAATGAGAATCCAAATGCAATTGGCCAAATGAATGATTTAGATAAGGGTTGCACGTGGTTGTAACCTTTTATTAGGTTGCAAAATAACCGTGACCTATATATGGTCAGGTTCAGGAGAAAACCTCAAAAAAAAAACGGAAAACTTGAGAACACTCTGGTAACATTTCATCGGGACGGTATGCACTTTGCATATAAGTAATTTGTAACATGCACACGTGCATATGCACAAGTGCATAATGCACTTGTGCATAAAAAAAACATAATTTATCTGTATGCACAAGTGCATACCGTCCGGATGAAATGCTACCATAGTATTATTCAGTTTACCATTTTTTTGAGGTTTTTCCCTGAACCTCCGTCTATATATATAATTAGGCCCCCCAAAATCCAAAAATGTTCAAAATTTAACATTGGTACACCCTCCGACACTGCTCTGCTTCTAATCTAATCCGACAAGTGTTTGACCCGTAACCAATTTTTTTTTAAACTTCAAATATTGAATTAAAAGATACAAGCCCATAATATATTTATTGAAAGGAAGTAATGGGCCTCTATTAAGCCCATAACAGAAAGGAAGTGTGATATAAAAATATTAACCAACCCATTTAGTTACCATGACCGATCATGCTAGAGATAATGATGTCCAAAAATCGGTTTCGGACTGGGCTAGTCCGGTCCCAAACCAGTCTCCTCAAAAACGGGTAGGTGAGTCAACCCAGGTCCCGATCGAAAATCCTAAGACATATCCTAAGCCTGGTAACTGGTATATGACCCATCGGGCCGATCCAAATCCGGCCAGAACAAGGTCCAGTTATCTATATATAATTATATACTAGAAGCGTACTCGCGTAATGCAGCGAGATACATCACGATTTTAATGTTTCAGTTTATTTTTTTGTCAATTTACAGTACGATTTTGGATTGTTTTGAGAAAGTGATAATGTTTTTTTTTATAAATTTGTTTAATTGAGGCTTAATAATATAATGTTTTTTATATAAAAAAATTAAGTATTTTGTTAGAATTCAATTACTATCTTATATATTTTAATGAAATCTAAAAAAATAACCAATTACATATTTAATAATATAATTAAAACAAAATTATAGTAATATAATATATTAATTAATAGTGATACATGGAAATGTCTGCATAAAAGGAAGACTCTGCACATACCAAATTAGTGGGTGTTAGAATCCTGTAGTAGTAATATGTATCTTGTGCTTTGATACTTGTAAATTAAGAGATTTTTAAAAATCTTGCATAAAATGATTGTAGCTTGTGCCTAATAACTTGTATTTAAGAGTTTTTTATCCGTGTTTTATTATATAATATAAATACACACATACAGAGGAGATGTCTTTTATAAACCACACATTACTACAAACTATAAACTAATTCCAATCAATCATCATTTATGTTTTTTTTTTCAGATTTAATTATTGGAAATGTTATCATTGTTTTTTAAAGTTAATTGGATAATGGAGATTATATATGGATGAAGACACGCTAATTTTTAGTGATTTTTTTTTATAAAAATGGTAAGGGTGGATATTTATTTGGAAGTTATTATTAAACAAATTTATTTATTTTTAATTATGCATATTGTGTTTATTCTTTTCATCTGTATTGGAGAACTTTTGTCGAAAAAATGGAGGTTTTGAAATTTCAATGCATGATTCATGTTTTATCTAATTAGGTTTCATAAGTTTATTTATGAGACTAGTTGATGAAACCAAATACACAAAATTCAATTTCAATAATAAAAGCAGAACAAAACCCAATTTTATTTATGAAAAAAAAAATCATTAATGAACTTGGTTCATTCCATTTTTTGTAATAGGTTTCTTATATCAAAAAAGTTTCATATGAAAAAACAGGTTCACTGAAATATGGTTATCCGAATTTTAGGTAGCGTTTGGTACGCAGACAAGATTGGACAGGACAAAACTGGACTGGACAAGAGGCTAGGACATGACTGAACTGGACAAGACAAACAGTTGTCTTGTGTTTGGTACGACTAGGACTGGATAGGACAAGACTGAACAAGTTTCCCTAAAAGTTGTTTGATAATTTTATATGTCATATAATAGTTATAAATAACACAAATAAAGTATATCTTTAAATAATTTAATTAAAAAACATTATTAAATTTTTTACACAATTTTCATACATATAAATACATACAAAAACAATAGTAGGAAATTTGAATGAAGAATCTGAAATAATTGATGGTAGTTCGAAAAAATACGATTCATATAAAACATATAATAGTTGATTCAATTTGGAAGATTTTAATGAATTGGCGGATGCATAGTTGCAACAACGAGTAAAGATAAAAGACGATTGGTGGCCGGTGAAAGACGATAGTTGCGAAGAAGGCGAAAGATAGTAATAGAGGTAGTGGTGGTGGAGGTGCACAGTGGTAATAGAGGTTATTATAGTGGAGGAAGAGACGGACGTTACCAACGATGGTTGGCGGCGAGCGATAGTGGTGGCAGCCAACAACGGTGGTTGGCGATGAGCGCCGGTGACGGTGGCGGCAATGGGTGGTGGTGATTGGTGGAGGTGGCGATGGGCGGTGGTTGTGGAGGTGGTGGAGGAAGTTGTTGTAGTAGTGAAAGAAGAGGTGGACGTGGTCGACGATGGTTGGTGGTAGCTACCGGTGGCCGTCGATGGTGGTGGCGACAATAGGTGGTGGTGATCGGTGTTAGTGGAGGTGGTCGACGATGGTAGTGGTGGTGGCGATGATCGATGGTTGTGAAGGTGGTGGAGGAGGTTGTTATGGTGGAGAAATAAGTAGTGGTGGTCGACGGTGGTTGGCGATGGCTACTAGTGGCCGCCAATGGTGGTAGTAGCAACGATGGGTAGTGGTGACCCTTTAAAACTAATACCATATTAGGATAATATATCAAATGACGGTATATCGGTGATTTTTAGTTTCTGTCTCATTTCTGTCCCATGTTGTTCCACCTATTTTGGTGGAACAAGAAAATACCCCTTTTTGTTCCATCTTGTCTCACCTTGTCCAGTCTTTGTCTCTGTCCCATGTCGCGCCAAACATGGGACAATGAACTTTTGTCCTGTCCAATGTCACGCCAAACATGGGACAGTGCATTTTTGTCCCATCCTATCCCACCTAGTCTGCAAACCAAACGCACCCTTAGGGAATGGATGATTGGATAATGAGTTCGTTTAGGAGTTTTTTTTTTACATTTCTACCATCCAAATTATAAATATGGGTGAATTTATATTTTTTTTTATTATCATAAATAAACCACGTTAATTATAAACCGAAGATTAACGATTTCAATGGTAAAGATGAGTTTGTATAATTTGCAGGAATTGTATGATTTGTAAATGAAACCATCTCTACATATATATATATACACACACATATATACACATAAATATTCCTTTTACACAAAAATATTATTAATATTTTTTAATTGTGAATTTTGAAATTTAGCATTAAAATACACTTTAAATAATGTATTTACTTGATTTTTTTTTTTGAAAATCTTGCAAAAGAAAACTTGAAAATATTGTAGAAAATCTTGAAAAACTCATATTACAATTAATAAAAACTTCTAAAAAATCGATGAATTGATGATATACATAACCGGTCCCAGTTTCGAGTCGGGCCTTGAAACTCCGTAAAATTTGTGATTGATCCCGGATTTAGACCCTTAGGCCATAACCGGATATATTGGGTCCCGTGTGGAGCCCAATTTGGCCATCTATAGGTTAAGAGTTTGAATCTAATAAAAATGACATAAATTTACAAGGATGGTTCACATTCATAATACCAAAACGCAAGAACACCATTTTTCTATAGTCAATTACATGTGATATTATAGTCCATCACATGTGATAATAAATAAAAAACGTGAGCGACCTTTGGCACAACGTAGGCCGTGGGTCAAGTCGCCCGCACACCACCAAGTCTCTCGTGTGTAAAATCACATGTGATAAGGGTATTCTTGCGTTTTCGCAAAATAAATATTTTCTCATTTGAACCTTCACCTATGTTTGAGTGTATAACTTTTTGACATTTGATGTGACATTCATGGAAACATATTTCGGTTGACAACATCGTCTTTGATATGACAACTCGAGTATGCATTATTGACCTTCGCATTCTGAGATCTCATGTGAATAAAATCTTATAAAAGAATTATGGAAGTCATTGAATAATTTGATGGGCATGATACAGAATGTTTATCGGAAACGAGCAAAAATTGCTCCTATTTTTAACGTTAATAACATGGAAAATAAACAAAATTTTATTTTATGCGCTATTTGTTTACAGAAAGAGAATGATGAGTCGCCATATTTCTATTTACCATTTGTGACATCCCATCTCATATTGATTAGTAGTTAACATTGTAAGCCCTTTATTTTTCAGTAATGGGGTACTTCAAATTTTTTTTCATGATTTCTTAAGTTGATTTTAATGTTTTTGGATCAGTCTGACACTTTAAGTTGTGGCGTTCCATTCGATAGCAGTTCTGATTAGTACTATAAGATCCTTATGAGTTCTTTGTAATGAGTTGCTTATAATTTCTACAACAAATGTAAGTTTATATAGAAATTATTAGATCCCACATTATTGTTTAGGCTTGGGGTGTCACATTGACACCATGTTTGATTCATTTTTTTTTTAGTTCCACCAAAACTGGGTTTCTTTTTTCATTTCTCTTGTAAAGTTGTACTTCAACATCTGTCACGACAAACATGGATCCAAATATTTAAAGGACTTTCAAAACATATACAACAAGCCACATTAAAAATTGGTTAAGAAGTCTACCTCAGTAAATCTTTAAGCAACATGAATTCTTGATATAATCTTGACATCCCCACAAGACACAACATTCTAAGTGCTCTACAAGAATCCTAACACTCGGCTCCCATAGTGGAGGGCAAAAAAGGTATTTCACAATCATGTTGTTTGTTGACAAATGCCTTGCAAAATCAACAACTTGTGCATTTGCTAATGAGGTTGACCATCATTCAAGTTGATATATGTAGGGTAAAAAGACATAAAAGGACCTTTACCGGCATGCTAAAGACTTCAAGATTCTTGATTTCATGCTTATACGAAATGTGATCATACGAAAAGAACCATAAGCAATCGAACATACCCCAGAACTTGTAGGCTAAAAGAGGATAAAGAAAGTCCATGCATTTAACGATGGCCGAAATGATCATGTTCAGAATAGAATACATTTTACCGTATAATGTGCAATTCGTTAAAGCATTATCATTTCACTTGTGATCATCTTTAACCCAAAAAGGGATTTATAGAAGAAAGGAGCAAAAGATGAACACCCAAGTAAGTCTTTAATCATTGTTATACATAAACAAATCAAATCAACTTTGACCCCTTAATTTTTTACCAATTTGCAATTTGGTATCCTAAACTTTCAAAATGTTTCTTTATGTCCTGTGAATGGGAGATAAAGAACAATATGTACGTAACCAATTAGATTTAGGGACCTTCAGAGGATAACTTAAACTTTAACGTCACATATCTAACATCTTAATTGTAATTAGTTATTTTGATTGAAAACCGAAAATTTCATCATAATGTAGTGTCTAAGATCATTTGAGTTGAATTATCTCACAAAATAAACTTTTCGTACACAAAGGTTCTTTTTTTATCAAAATTTTGACACAAAACAGGTAGGAGTGAGTCTACCTTGCAAAGTGGTTTCTCGCTTATCCCTATTTGAAAATGAGGAGACCCAACGTCAAGTGCATGATACTTTTCCAAAATTTTTGGATCACATCTCATCATCTGAGCTCCAAAAAAGAAACGATGTGGGTTCTTGTACGTGATTTTCGAGAGTGAGTTGGGGTTGTTTACCAAATTCTTATCGGGTAAGTGCTTATCAGCAACATATTCACCTTCATTTACCTTATCGTGTAACATCATTGACCATGAAAATGGATTGTTGATAAGCAATTTTAAACCCGGTAAGTGCTTACAGGGTAATAGTCATTTCTCACACTTACCAGATAAGTCTTTTAGTCATTCCCTTGTCTCTTACCGGGTAAGCTTTTTGGTCCTATTCATGCTCAATCAATAAGATAAATGATATTGGTAAGTGCATACCCCGTAAGCGTTTAGTAAACGACCACTTAGTATGTGAAAATCTTGAACCGGAATTAAAATATCAGTTGCCAGCAAAACTGTGAAAAGAACTGTGCTTTACGTGTTATATGTGAAAGCGGAAAACTTATGGTTCAAAAGTGTATTTCATGGGAAAAAGAGAGGTGACAAAATGTAACAAACACAAAAGGAGTAATTGATGACACACACAAAGCAAATCATGATGAAGAGGATCCAATGGAAAGTAATTAACCGGGTAGGCCTTTAAAATAGATATAAAAGAATAACAATTATATATAAAAATTAAAAAAAAATTATAAACATATATTTATATTTCTCATGATTATACTAATTTTAATGGAATTTACAAATATAAATAATCTATACATTTGATGTGTTATAATTGTTTTTATTAGAATGTTTATTATCTCATCATTTATTAGTTATTTTAATTAACAACAAACAAAAATAGTTTAATTGATATTTATTAATGAAAATATAATTTTTTTATTAGAATATGTAATTAAAAAAAATGTTAAAACATAACGACACTTTCCATTCTCAAAGACTAAGGTTTATTTTGTTTGGAAACGGTTTTTTTCCCTCTTAAAATAGATGAAGGGTCTTCGTATATCCTAACTTAATAAATCTCATTATCTATTATTTAATGATTCTAACTTGTCTTTGACTTTCTCAAAGTCAATCTCATATTTAAAACATTAAACTGTTAGACTTTGAGAAACGGTATCATCTAAAAGTTGAATGAACTATGCACAACCTGTCAACAAACAATATCCCAAATCTTTTTTCGTCACAAAGATAGTTTATATAATTCAATGTATTTATAGAAATAGTCTTCCAATACGGTATGGATTCGTGTTTGTTTTTGTGTTTATATATATATATATATATATATATATATATATATGAACATATATACAGGAGAAATGGTTCAAGTCCAGTCGATTTGAAACTCCAACATGCCCCCTTCAACGGAGGCTAAATGGACACAAATTGTCTAGAGGGGGCTAGCAAGAGTATGGGGTCCCTACAATGAGAGACTTTGGATCTAATATCATGTGAAAATATGCAGCAGATCACTCTCCAAAAGAGCCATTGATAAAATAAAGAGAGAGTGAGAGTGAGAGAAGATTCCATCATAAATACATGATAACCTGTTCAGGTCTAGTTGATATGGGACTCCCAACATTCTTGAAGTTGAATGAACTGTTTAAAAACTTCCTCAACAGACAACTTCCTGAGTCTTTTTTTCTTATGATGATAGATTCCAACACGATTTCAGTGCTTTCAGATAATCCATTTTTTCTTAAGTCGATATATATATATATATATAATTAAAAAAAGAAAATGTGTCAGGATCTAATTCTTAACAAGAATAATGAACTCAGAAACAATATTAAAGAAGTTGCGGAATAACACTTTAATATTCAACAATCAATGTAACAGTGAATCATAAATCACAATCTTGTAAACGTTATTGAATGATTAAAGCTACAAGATTTCAAACAAAACCTCAATATTGATGAACAGACTCACCAATATGAATTCTACTTCTCTAGAACTAGGGTTCTAAACCTTGAGGTTAATTCTCTCTATGAAAACAAAAATTCAGAATTATCAAAAGTTAATTCTATCATAGACTTATATACTATTTATACAAGACACATTACAAGATAATTATCAAAATAAACTTGATCTTCAGTCCATAATTATCTTTTATACTTTAGCAAGTCTTCTATACAGTTGTCTTCATTCCATACTGAGTCTTCATCTCATAAGCAGCACTAACCATCTTCAGCAGCATTAAAATCCTCAGCAGTATTAACTTTGATCTGTCAGTACTAACTTCAGCAGTACTAACTACTAGCAGTACTAACTTTTGAAATAGCAGTACTAACTTGTCAAGCAGTATTAAATCTACTAGCAGTAGTAATCAGTTGTGCTAGCAGCATTAACCATACTCAAGCAATTCTTTAATTCCCAACAAAATGGTTTATAAGCATATATGATTAGGGAATGACAAATTTGAATTGTGTTTGACTTTTAGTCAAAGGAGACAGAGGGCACAGGGGAATGTTTGTGGACTCAATAACTAGAAAAGCATGACATAACAAAGGAGTGCTACTCCTTTCTTGTCCAAAACAACAAAATGTTTGATTAAATGCTTTTTTTTCTTTCTTTTTTGTACAATTTTTTTTTTCATATTATTATGCTTTTTCAATTATTGGTGGTTTTGAAAATTGTGAGATTGAAAACACTAAAAAAAACTTAATAAATACATTTGTTGTATTGTATTATTTTATAATTTATTGAACTAATGTATTTGATGGATAATGGTAAAATAAACGTTTTAAGCAACAAATTAATATCAAAAAGATACTTTGTGAACTAAAATGTTGTTTCAGGGATCAGTTGGTTTCGTTAACTGATAACACATGTTAAGAAATACTATTATTTTTAATAGTTAAAAATAAATATTGTAAATTTTCATTTTTTCAATCTTGCCCTTACACGAAAAGTAGAAAGATTATAATTTCAACATGTTGGTTTTTAAAAGTAAGGACAATATGGTCATTTTAATAATAATTTGTTAGGTTTTTTTCCCGAACAAAACGACTCTAATCCTGTTGTGTGTTTGGTACATTGAATGGACTGGATGGATGAAAATGAGTGACAAAACTATGAAAGGTTTTAGAGCATCTCCAACAACATTGCTAAAATAGAAAAAAAAAATGTCTTTTTCTTTGCTATTCCTCTCCAACAGCTTTGCTAAAATAAAGAAGGATAAAAAAATCTCTAAATATAGAGAATTCTCTATAATCTCTAAATTTGAGAGAGAAAATATTATTTTATTCAATCCAACCAATAAGATTCAATTTTTAACATTTTATTTTAAGTTTTTTTAAAAAGTGTATTGGAATGATAAATTATGAAATATTATAATAATATAGATAATGATTGATTCTCTAAAATAGAAAAACTGTTGGAGTTAGAAAAAAATGTTTTTAGAGATTTTGACTTTTCATTCTTTATTTTAGAAAAAATTTAACAATGCTGTTGGAGATGCTCTTAGGATTTTAATTTGACAGGGGTAACTTAGTGATTTGTATTATTTGTCCCAGTCAGTCATGTCGTATCCCAGTCTAAAGTCATGTCAAACGTGAGACAACAAGTTTTATTGTTTCATATCTTATCGTGTTCCGTGTACCAAACATGCTCGTTGTGAATACGAAGACAAAAATAAAGTATGATAACGATTAACGAAGTTACATTTTTCCATGGTTTATTTACTGCATGAGTCATTCATTATGAAGTCTTGATAATAAAACATACTATTTCTCTTTTATTCTTTTACATTTGGTATCTTTCAATTACATATCATTCACACATTCTGATATAATTATTGTACTTGATATTTATTAATTCATCATAATTGATTTTAACTGCTTTGGTAAAATGTCATTACAATTGTTTTTCATAAAAATAAGTAATGATATATTACATGCCTTATTTTTTTAACATATATTATTATTTTCAAAAACCCTCACAATGCTTCATCATCATATTGAGATTAATTAAAGATAAGCAATGATAGCTCAGGGTGACATAATTAAATAGTTATTATATTAGTTAAATAATTATTAAATTAATTAATTATTTTAAAGAACACTCAAATACACTCACTAATCTACTCTTTATTGCACATTAGGCCCCTCTTTTTCCGGATTCTTTACAGGTTGACACATAATTAGAAAAAAAAAATTCCACTTTATGTTATTGATCGACTTTTCCAACCATTGTTTTGACTTTTATTTTTCGAACAAACAATTATTTGAAAGAAAAAATGTTATACGTTGCTAAAATGGACGAACTGAAACAACAAAAATAATTTTTGTAATTTGTTCGAAATTACTAGCTCTTGCAAACCATGACATTTTTTTAGTTATTTTCACAAAATCGATTTTTGGCTTAAGAGAAAAGTGAAGTATTGCGATCATTGTTCTAAATAAGTCGTTATGGCGTGTTACAACACTGAAGCTTAGCTTCAACGTCACGATAACTCATGTGGCTCCATTCTAAGGTTTGGCTTACCTTGTAACGCGTTATGGTGCGTTACAACACGTTATTTTGTAAGGTATGATTTTATTTTTTAGTTTTCATACATAATATGAGGGTAAATGATGATTATGAGCGGAAATAAAGACTTTAATACACATAAAAAAAGGAAACTTAAAGAGTATAAAACACTTAATAGGTAAGTCTTTACTCACATTCTCGTACACAAAGAGTCAAATATGAGTTCTTGAAGATTGAAGAAAGTAGTGAGTGAAGACTCAAGAGATTTCATTCCAATTATGCCCTCTTGCTATTAATTTGTTATAAACTCTATATATTTGATATCAATGGTTATTTCTTTTTTAGCTTTTTGACTTTATATGAATTTAACATGTATTACAATATTATTCCACACACTTAACACACATAAGTGTGTGTGTGTATACATATGTTGCCTAAGGACACGACTTGAAAAACGTCATGGGCTCACCATTACTCATAGGGGTTGAGGCTTGACATCGTCGCCACGTCATGCCTCCCATCAGTGGCGGAGCCACATACAATTCAATGGGGTCTATTGACCCCAGTCAAAAATTAAAAAAAAACTAGATTTAACTTAGAAAAAAGATTTACCCTTAACAAATGTTTTAGTTTTATACTTGAAGAACCCATTCGATTTTTACAAGACCCCACATATTTGATTTTTTTCTACCAAAACCAAAAGGAATAAGTTCATCTCAAAATCCATTTCCATATTAGGCATCTCAATATCTAGTTTTTCTGTATCGTCTTATCAAATACATCTCAATATCTTGTTATTTTAGCTTTAATATAAAATGGTTTATGATATATTAATTGTTTTATATGCTCAAAGCTTCAAACCAATTATCTAGATATAAAATATATAAAATTATGGTATAATTTGCTATTGGGTTTAACCGTTATAACAAAATAATAACTAAAATTAAACCGTTTTTCCCGAAAACCAAATAACCCGAAACCAGTTAGGTTCAGGTGGGTTATTTTCGGTTTTCGAAAATTTTCAAACACTCCTAAGTCTGACCCCAGTCACCTGAGTTTCTAGATCCGCCACTGCCTTCCATCATATAGAAGTTTGACTACGATTCAAAAGGCCAAATGCTCTTAATGTTTTGATTGATTGAGATTTCATACCAAATGAGACATTTTACAACAAATAATAATGTTTTTATCCTTTTGACACGACATATACCAACTAAATCTGAGCATCGTTAAAGACTAACACAAGATGATGTGTTATGGATTCATACGTCCCTAGTCAGAAAAAAGATATTGAAGACATCTGTTTACCATGTCATTTTGCTAACACTGTATAAAAACAATCAAATTTGTTGTCAACGAAAAGCAAATATCTCAAACACAAAGAGCGAGGTGCAATAGGTAATGTCATTTACTTCATATTTAGCAGTTTTTTATGAATATTCAAGAAGCAAGACTTTCGAGGTAAATTTTTTATTGTTGATCTAGTCATGCTCAACTGGTGACTTGTTAAGCAAAACTCATGCATCAAACTTGATCACGAGATCTTTTAGTTATCCGAATAAAATGTTAAATAAAATCAAGTAAATTTAACCGATTCATATATTAATCAGTAAAATATCAAGAAAATTTAAGAGTAAACTACAAATTTGGCCCTTGTGGTTTGTTGAAATAGCACTTTTCATCTCTATAGTTTCAAAATTACAAGACAGTCATCGTGGTTTGCAAAAATGTTCGAATTTGGTCCCTCTCTCTAACGGCTGCTAAAATATTCTGTTAAATGAGACATAATTTCGTCATTTTGTTGAATTTTTTGTCTTTTACCCAATCAAAATCGATTTTATACTTTTGGACCCTATAGTTTTTGAATGGGTAAAAGGCAATAAAATCGATACAATGGCTAAACTTTCTCTCATTTAACAAGAGATATTAACGGTAGTTAGAGAGAGGGACCAAATTTGGACGTTTTTACAAACCACAATGGTCATCTTGTAATTTTGAACTACAGGGACGAAATATGTTATTTTCTAACAAATTATAGGGACCAAATTTGTAGTTTACTCCTGTTTTAAATAAAATTTTAAATGAATTCAAGTAAATTTAATTGATTTATTATATCAATGTGAGTAAAATATGAAGGATAAGTGATAGTATGCTTTTGGTTGTACAAGAGGTTCAAGGGAATCTCAATGATGAAACAAACTACCAAATACTAAAACCTCATGTCTAGAAATTTAAAGTATTTGTCATTTGCCCCCACCATTTTTCTTTTGGAAACCAAGATTATGAAGGCAAGTTTTTCAAAAAGAAAAAGAAAACAATGTGATGTGCCTTTTTCCAATGCCCACATGATCCTAACAACTCTCCATCCCTACACAAATCTTACATTTTCCAATCACAAAGTTTCTTCAAGATTTTATCAAGATTATAATCAATATTCTACATATAAACTGATGTAGTAATGTGCACTGATCATGCTCGGTTGTGAGTTTGATGTTGAATCCTTGAAAGAACTTGGAACAATACATTTATTTCAAGAGGATGGAAATACCCGTTTGAAGTTTGAAAATAAGGTGCCATTTCAGTCTTTCTATGGGCATATATTATAGTATTAAGGTAAAACATTTAGGTGTCGATTGTTTTTTAAGAGGTCTAAAGTCTGAAGTCTTATTTTAGTTATGATTAATAAGAGGTGGTGTATAAAAATGTCTGAACGATTCAGACTTAATAGCCATTAAGAGGTTTTTTTTTAAAAAAACAAACAACCCTTTAGTTAACTGATATTATATAAATAGTTGGGGGAAAAAAGAAACAAGTAGAATCAATATTATTGGTATCTTTTTTCCGTAGACTATGCTCAAGACATACCTGACTTTACAACTCAATGTTCTATGCTTCAAATAATTTATTATACAAAAAAGGGTATGACGTCACTTTCTTGAGCGCCTCCACTATGACTATACTAGTACCACAAGCATCATAGAGGAGGAAAATCGTGTGTTCACGTCCATCTACTTTGAAAAGGGTGATAGATTATCCATAAAAACATATGGATTAATTTTACAACGCTCGATGACCACAAGAAAGAAGAGTTAAATTAAGGGATTAAGAAAATACCATTGAATTCCAACACTACAGTGTTTTTAAACTTTTCTAGATGGTCATACGATTCGGTATTAGGGTCTCATATGAACTCGTTAAACGATATTTGGAATAACCTTTTGTGCACCATGCTCGTCATTGGATCACCCCGTTGTTGTTCTTTTAGAAACAATGACAAATTATCCATTAAGAAAATCTTAAAAATGTATTGTTACTATAGAAAATCCGACCTTGCATGTAAGATGTAACACAATGGTAACTTTCTATATATATTTTTAATCTTTATAAAGACGTAATGACACTCGTAATAATGACATCACACACATCGATTAGTAAAAAAAAAAAAGACCAAGATGAGAATAACAAAAAAGAGACTTTTGGGTTATTGTGCCTTTTTTGGAAAGTGGGAGGGTGAAAATTGAAAATATAAAAAGCCATGTGATAAAAGCGGCTTTCCTCTCTTATAAAGCGACCACGCTCGTTTGGCTTGCAATCATGTGGTCTACTTTGTTATAATTTCTTCTTCACACTTCCCTATACTTTTGCTTATTTGCCTTGTCCCCCCTCTTAACAAATTTTTTGACATTCTTCTATGCAAATGTTGCTCTTTTTCCCAAAATACCCTTTTATGGAGATCGAGACACGTATCCCGTGCCTATTGGTGGAACCGAATAGAAAATATGATGTTATGTTAATATCACTTCGTCATCTGATATTAAAAGAAAAGTCGGGTTTGTGCAAACAAATATCAGTAACCAGTAACCCTTTAGTTGGTTCATATTGCCCCGTCTCAAGAGTATTATTTGAGTGCAAGTCAGGTACACAACGACCTGCTAAGCGACTGAATTAAGAGGCTAGTGTTCATAAAGTGTTCAATCTTCAAAGAAATTGTAATTGCCACATTGTGGTTACTAGACTCGAACCTTGACATGTTTAAGCAAGTATACTACTTTAGAACCAACTGTGTTACATCATGGGAGGTAGGGTGATCCTATGTTCTTATAGACTTTACCTCCCATGATTATCGAAAGAAAAGTCGTGTTTATGCAAACAAATTTTTGTAATCGACAACCCTTAAGTTGTCCCATACAATCCTTTTCAAGAGCAACATTTGAGAATAGGTCAGGTACACATTGGCTTGCTAAGCAATTGACTTAAGAGTCTACTTTTCACAAAGAGCCAAATACTTAAATAAATTATAATGCCCACATTGCGATTGCGAGACTCGAGCCCTGACCTTTTTATGCAAGTATACTACCTCATAACCAATTGACTTCATCATAGAAGCTAGGGTCATGTTATAATCTCACAGACCTTACCATCAAAACCCTCATAATAAACACCTTTTTATGAAGGAACCTTTCTATTATTTCTACTCTTATATTGTAGTAAAAAGATTCAATGGGATTTTTTTTAATCACGTAGTCAAGATTTTTATTTATAAACAACGTTAAGAATACTGATGATGAGATTCAATTATTAGTGTTTTTTTTAACGAAAATGGTATCACAGATGGTTTAGTTTCATTTTACATTGGAATATGGATGTTTTGTGATCAGGGTTTGTTGTACCTCGCTTTATTTCTCTGGCTTGGATTCAGGTTTAGTATAATGTAAAATGGGATGAAAGTACAAAGACAAGTGTTAATCACATCTTTTGAGGTAAAACAATCCGATCATAAACAAGAACACAAATTTTAAAGCCTGAAAAAGATTTTGTTGTTACTTTATTACACTCAACTTTCTTCGGATGGTAAAAAAGTAATACATCAAACCATAATAATTAAAACGGAGACCATATTCATTGTGTTTCAAGCACGATCAAACCTAAACATACAACTTTTTGAATAATATACATTTGTATATATGTATATTAATCAAGTCAAAACGGGTCGCATCGACATGCCAATTCTATTTTTAATCATTTTTCTATATTGTTATAAATAATTATTGTATTAAATATGATAATAAAACTATATTATTAAAGTCATTACATTTGTTTTGAGTAAAAAAACTTAAGAAGTTAATAAGCATTTAAACATTATGCAACTCTCGAAAGTTAGCGTTCACATTTCTATTTTAGTTTGTGATCAAATGAATTCTCATTTTTAAAAGCTAGTGTCTATTTTCATATTTTCTTTTTTATTATTAAAAATAAAATTATCTTTTGGTTAATTAAAAAGTGTAATAACTACCAATTTTAAAAAATGTTTTTTTCAGTCTTATCATTTATTTTTAGACAAATGAAATAATTAACATTAACGTCTTTTTAAATAAATACAAAACAAGTCCCAGGTTCGATCCCGTCCCCCCTGCCCCGCTAGCGTCAACGAGAATGAACCAAAAAATGTCCCCTAACATTGGTCTCCTTTGAGTACGGTTTCATGTGTGCCTAGTTGGGGTTGCAGGTAATCAATTTTTAGTCCAAATTATGTGAAGATAATTTTTCTCTCTATATTTAAGGATAAAATTATTATTTTTTGTTATTAAAAAGTGTAATAATTATACATTTATACACTGTATGACTATTTTATTACGGATATTAGTTTCGTTTTAGAACCGAGATAATATATTATTTCGATAAAATACCATAATTTTTATTTTATTATCTTGAAAAAAGGACCCGCTCGTGCGGACATACCACTCAGGAGATATTATTAGTTAAAATTGGAATAATTAGGTTTAATTAAAGTAATTAATGAGCTAAAAGAAAAAACATATTTCAAAAAAGAACCAAACGACCCCTGTAGTTTTCCAAAGTTAATAAAAAGCCCTCGTCATTTACGGTTTCATTTTTTCTTTTGCCCATTTTCGTAACTTTAAAACATCTTAAACGATTTAAACCGTGTTGTGTATGAGACATTAATCAAAATTGCAACACAAATTTAAGTCGGGTTCAAAAGATCAATAACGAAAAAGAAATTTTGTTTGTTAAACATTGAATTCGAAATCTAAAACTTAAACCTCGGGATTTATGAGAATCGAAAAAAAATAAAAAAGTTAAACAAATGTAAAAAAAGCTATATGAATGCAATTCTTTCTACTATTATGATATAAGATACCATAAGATCGTCAACATGATACGAGGAGCTAGAATTACGTATTATTTTCTTTCTGAATAAACCCAAAAAACGTATTGTTGTGTAGCATATTGAACAAGTTCCCGTGCCTTTTAGGGATTAGACGATGGATAGTGTGAGAAGAAGAGTTAATGTGATAATGTAAGAAGGGATATGAATCCTTGATCACTTTTAATCTCAACTCACCCATGAATCGTGCTTGATACAGGTATTGATCTGGTGCATCTCAGTGCATCTCATCCTAATATGCATCTAATGGTGGAGATCTTTTCTTACCCTTTTCACTATAACTTTCATTCTCACCAGAACTCAACCCTTATGGATTAATGGGAACATGGTAAACGTACTCACATGCTATCTATATCATTTTTTTAACTGTTTTAGATAAAATGTAAAATTCCAAATTTGGTAAAGTATGCCATGATTTCGTTCTTTCTAAAGGATACATTAAGGAATTATTCAGTAGCAGAGCGATCAAATGGAAACCACTTTAATTTTGAAAACCCTGTAAACACTCGATTTCATTGGTCAAGTTAATGAAATTGTTTAATTTGATGAAATTGTTTCATATAATTCTTTTATTGATGAAATCGTTGCATATATTTGTGTTTTTTATGTAAAAATGAAAAAATTTCATCAGACTGCGAAAATACGTGAAACAATTTCATCAGAATGAGAAAAATAGATGAAACTACATAAAAAAAAACATAAATATATGAAACAATTTCATTAACAAAAGAATTATATGAAACAATTTGATCATATTAAACAACTTTATGAACCAATTTTATTAATTTAACCAATGAAATTGACGGTTTCCAAAGTTTCAAATCAAATATAATTTCCAATTGAAACTACCTCTTATTCAGTAATATGTTATATCACATGATATGCAGTATATAGATGGTAAAAAATACGTCAATTGTTTTTTGGATAATACCAATTATATATTTAAAAATAATATTTAATGACTTCATTTTATAATGTTGTAATCATATTACATTGTCTTTCTTTGATTAAAATCAAATAATTGTTAAATTTATTGGTGGAACTAAGATGATATAGAGGGTGTTGGGGATTGCTTATTTAAAACAACTTATGTTTTTTTTTTAAAGCTTTTATTAACTTATGTAGTGACAAAAAAAGAGTTTTATAAAAAGTGTTTGAATTAGTTTATTGAGTACCAAAACGTAATAAGCTAATATTGTTATTAGGGGTGTTTGGGATTGCTTATACATGTAAAATAACCAAAAAAGTCATAAGTTGTTTTAAATAAGTTGATAAGTCAGAATGATTTAACTTATTACTTATCAAAAACTCCTTATTAGCGGTGTGGAAAAACTATAAGCATTTTTTTTCTTTTCTCAACCCAAACACTAAAAATAGTTTATTAGCAGTGAGGAAAAGTTATAAGTCAATAAGGAGTTTAAATAAGCAATCCCAAACACCCTCATAGTTGATACGATTATGAGCATATGGTATATGATTGATAAATACTTTTACTCTGAGTATAAAATACAAATATATTGTATGGTTTCATTTTAAAATAACCTTATAAAAAAACGCAAACGTAAATTAGAAAATAATTTAATTAGGTTACTTTATTTAGAAAGCTTTTAACAAAAAGAAACCGTTAACGAATCCAATTAATAACACAATAAAAATTGATTTAAATTTAGAAAAATACCTATTAGGTTTGTAGAGAGAATTCTTACGGTACAAGAAACAAAGTTAGGTTTCCTCTATAGTAATCCACATGCGAACACGCTTTGACTTCAACTGTAACATCCCAAAAATTGGAATTAATTTAAACCTGAATATTGTCGTGGAAATATTATCTACATAAATAAAATCACCCAATACAGGGAAATTATAAAGTGTTTACAACTCAATAAATGAAAATGATAATTAACAACCTACTAATCTATATTATACTAATTACTAAGCTTAGGTTAAGAAAGGGTGTCACTATCATCTTCCAAAAGAATTCTGTCAAGGTAGTATACGACAATACGTCCAAAGGTCCACAACAACCCCAAAAAGTGCCTATAACGACAACCAACACTCCGCCCATGCCTTCAGAGCTTCACCGTTAAGAGAACCTGGTATACATGTCATTTAAAGAAAAAATGTTAAGCTAAAGTCTAGTGAGTTCAGACAGTTATAGAGTAAAACTATAAAACATTTAAAGCGGAAAGCATTGCTTTAATCTGACGATTATACCATTTATGCTATTGGAAGGGCCCAACATATCCTATGATGAAGGGGCAGACCCGATTTCCACGGATAGTGACAAAACACAAAATTAAGCCATACTCATGGAGTCCCAGGTTCAACCACACTAGGTCTGTACGTTGGGTTGTCCAAAATCCGAGTTTAGACTTGTTCACTTTGAAATTACATTTTTTGCTCTATGACCGATGCCCGACTCTAAAGCTCACACCTTATTGGCAATAAAGTATAACACCCTCAAATATGGAAATAGCAACTTATTAAAATTTCTTAAATACATCAATAAATGAATCATCTACAACCCCAAATTTAGATTCAACTGCAATACACATAAACAATCTATACAAACGGACCATAAAGGGCAGATGCTACTCATACTCATGCATAGTCACTATCTCCAACCTGCGGAAGACTTAATACCCAAGCATAGTCACTATCTCCAACGGAAACCTGATGCACATGCCGACAAATAAAAAGGGTTAGGCTTAACGCCTAGTGAGCTCAAGAGTTTTCAACATATAATTTAATCATTTAGAAAGGAAGAATGCGAATGAAACCATAATCTTTCAAAATGATATGCTTCACTTATGAAAACGACTCGTTCATCAATAATGATGCACTTTGTACGAAAGAGGCACCGAGTTAACTGTTAACCAAACCAAACTGCTTTAAAGACGAGGATCTCAATATGAGACACAATTATGTAAAGTAAACCAGAACTTGCTAAAAAGTAAAATAGAGAGCGGATTCCAAATCTTATCAAACATGGTTAACACATTATAACTTGGAATACCCAACACGGGTGAAACGTGACACACAACCCATAAATCATAGATGAAAATCTATATAATTAAATATCGCCATGAACACGGTTTTAAACCCAAAACTCACACGACCATAAAATGGACGAGTATAAATACCGACACGTGGAAATGACGCGGTCCATGCGAACCTTAGTATACGTGGGAAGAACCCAATATTAAAGCCATCATTTGCCGTCAACCACTTAAAAACTCCTTTTGATAAAAATAACCCATTACCAAATAAAATACCACGAATCAACGATGAGGAGATCCGTAAACACCGAGAATAGAGAACACGTAAGTAGGTCGTTCACGCGACTTCCTTACATGTCCTCTAACCGTTTCCATCTTGGGTGGCGAGAACACGTGAATGGGGCCACCCTTGATGTTGTTGGATTTCACCACGGATCCCGGACTTAGTTCCCATGCCATACCAGACATCACAATCTCAATCCGTATTACTGCCTCTAGCCCTACTCCGTCGAGTTCCACCCCAAGGACTTACGGACGCGGGTGCCTATCCAACCTAGACGAGTTACACCTCAACGGCTCGTGCCGCTTATTGCCTACTCGCTAGCAAACCCGAGCGGACACTAAAAGTAACCCAAAACCTCCGGCCTTACAAGACCGACAGAACTTACGTGCCTATGGATCCATTACAACACTGTCTAACGTTACATGACTCCAATTGGATGACCACGCACCCAAAACATGTAACTCACTAACGATACGAAATTAATCGTCATCTCAGTCAAAACCCCCGCTGGTTATGACTCCGGACAAACGTCCACACGACTCGTTTAAATCAAAACCCCCGCTGGTTATAACTCCGGACAAATGTCCACACGACTCGTTTAAATCAAAACACCGAGCCAAAGGCCCAACGCCTTACGTAAATTTCCAACGAAAGCCTTTGTACATTAAAAAAACACGTTTAGCCGACTGACAAAGACACAACGGTCCCAAAAGTGTAAAAATAACACAAACTCAACATTGATTGCGGTGAACCATTTCCCAAATAAACTCTTTACTCTTATTTCCCAAAATACCTCGTGACTCAGTCATGCACATTTTCCAAATAGACGTAAGTACAAAATCATGTAAATGACATTTACATCAAATGGGCTCCATTTATATATTATACGTCAAAGAAACATATCAAAATGTTTTATTTGTCAACAAGCCCAAAATCACAAAAATGCATGTTTCATGAGTTTATAAAGATGGATATAACCAGATACTCAAACTTATCAGCAGTTAACAATTTGGTGCAAAACATAAACATTTTGGCATGTACATCGTTTTCATAAATCATCTTGAACTCACCTTGCTAGATTTAGGCTAAATCTAGATTTCACCCCACTTGAGCTCCTTTGAAGAACTCATGAATCCTCAAGCCAGAAACTCCTGAAACCTAGATCCATACATTTCCAACCATAAACAATCATATAGAAACATTCCCCAAACGTTTTACATAAAGATCTCAACTTATGTCAAAACCCTAATTTCCACAAATGAAGAAAATGGATGATTACCTCAAACCTCAACTTGAATCCATCCAACCAAAACCCTTGTAGAACACCAAAACGAACCATAAACTTCAAATCTTCAAATGGTGAAAGGGTTAGATGAAATCCTTAAGAACTTGGTGAGGAAGATGAAGATGAAGGTGGTTCATTATCCCAACTAGTTAGATGATGAAGAATCATGTGGTTTGATGAGGAAAAACCCTCAAAATGGTTTAGGGTTCGATTTTGGGGTTTGGGGTCGGTTTGGAGAGAAAAGGGAAGAAGATTTAGGGTTTGGGATTGAGAGAAATGAGGCTAATGGCTGAAAATCGGTTTTTAGCTCGACAGTGAGTTTCGCGAGTTATGTCGCGGCATAAGTCGTCCGTGTCCTTTCAAGTCGCGGGATCGAGTCTAAGCCGTGACACAAGTCGCGTAATCCACTGTTCGTCCCGTTTTCTTCTCGTTCACTGGTTTGGCCGTAACTTCTTCGTTATAGCTCTGTTTTCACTCCGGAAAGAACCGTTGGACTCGTAATTGAATCTTTCATCTATCTAGACTATAAAATCTAGGATTCAAGTCCAAGATTAAATATCTTATTTTTCCTTGATATATCGGTTTCTGTATTAACTTGAAGTGATACCTTTCGGAAATCGGGGTGTTACATAAAGACCCAATGCCTATTTCAAGTTATAATAGTGAACTATTATCCCATAACCAATTCCACAAAAACCGAATTTTATACCTATTGATCCAATACATTATAGTCTAACATGTTCATGTTTTCAAGATATACCATGCCAATACACAACACATAAACATTTGTGTTTAAGAAGCCATCAAGTGATTAGATCCATATTTTACCAATAAAACCATAAATGTGATATCACATATTTGGGTTCCAAATCTCATCACCGTTTAGAAGTAGTTATCATTGATGTATATAAAGCCATTCTCCATGATTATTTCTTCAAAATGTCCAAAATCCTCAAAATCCTAGTTTTGACATGATTATTCCAAAATTAACCAAATGAGAAGTAAATGATATATGTAACACCCTGAATTTTGGGATTGGGTGAGAAGTTGACCTTTACCCAAAGTTCAAGGGGGTAAAATGTAACTTGTGTTATATAAATACAAATCAAATCTGAGATATTTTCTAAATATCTCATTTGATCTGATTCGTGTTTGAGAAGCCAGAGAGAAGAAAACAGCAGGAGAAAGCAGTGTTAGGTGGTTGATCGTTTCGGGCAAATCGAGGTACGAATCTAGCTTAATGCTTTGATCTGAATGCTTTTAGCCGTGTAGAATCTCATTGTGAATGTTTCAAACCGTTCCATTGTGAGATCTGTGTATTTCTCATTTTTGGATCTGGGTCTGCGTCGAACTGTTCTTGATGAACAAGACGACCGGATGAGCAAAGGACCGGATGAGCGTTCGACCGGAAGTCCTTTGACCGGATGAGCGTTCGACCGGTATCCTTCGACCGGTGGGTTGTGTTCGACCGGGACTCCTTCGACCGGAACCCGTTTGACCGGTATGGGTTTGACCGGAGTGTTGTCTTTCGACCGGTATTTGCCTTTTTGACCGGATTAGGTTCTGTTAGTTGTAGCTTCTATTATTTTGAGTTCTATGTCAGGAAACGGGAGAGTTATCTGTGTTTTTGACTTACCGATTCTTTCGGTGTTGTCATAGGTAGCCCTCGTTAAGAAGAAGAAAACAGAGGTGAGTTCCTACTATCATTTTAAACTTTACACATATCAAAAGTTACCTTTTGGATCTTATCTTGTTAAAGAAAAATGATGTTTTACTTGCACGTTATGCGATTATGCGAAAAGAATATTAAAGAGCTTCTTTTAATGATTTTCCTTCTTACCAGGAGTTGAACTGGAAATAACATTTGTTTATAAAATGTATTTATGCCATATGTTTATTTATGGTTGGTCACATATGTTGTTGTGACGAGTTTGTACCATTACTAGTGGATCCCTAGGTTTTGAGTCGACTGTATTGTTGGGATGTTATATTCCCCAAATTTGTAGCTATGGATCACATGTTCCTCGGGGGCAACTTGGTACGGTTATGTGAGGCCGGATACTAGCCATGGTTCATAGTGATCCTAGCGAAGGAGTATACATTGGTTTTGCGCTTGGGGCTTGATCTCACGTTGAAGCACGAACTTTTGTGTTCGTATCCGCGGACTCCAATTGTTTAGCTCGTAACTCGGATTTTTGGCCTACTTTGTGTTACGCCACAATCCTTGGTAAAATGTTTTATTGTCGGTCCTTTTATGACATGTTTATAACGGAAAAGCCCGGTTTTGGCAAAAGGCTTAAATTGTAAATTTAACCTCTTTGGAAATATTATCTTATGATACAAATGTTTATATCTTTTGAGCTTTATAAACTGTATTTTCTCACCAGGCTTTAAGTCTGACACTTTTTTTCAAATGGTATGTTGACAGGTGTTTTTTTACACACCTACAAACGTGTGCTAATTAAACCTCAAAGCAAGTATACAATGAGATCTAATGTCGTCTTTCAAGTAATAAAATGGTAAGAACCAAGTATCGTATTCCACAGGGATAGATATCTTAGGTTGCAAGATCTTGAGATGAAAAACTAACTTCAGATGGCGATGTTGAAGACATACTTTTGGAAGGTTGGTTAACACACGATTACTTTAACAAGAATAAACGAGAAGCAAGGGTGTAAGACTTTTGATGGTATATGAATCCAAAATCTAGCAGGTCAATGCTACAGCACTGTCATAGCATGATGCTATTTGAATGCTGTAGCATGCTTCTGACTATAACTAGTTTTATTATCGATTTCAAAACACGTTCCTCTCGGACTCTCACCATCCCGTTATTCCAGTAGCTATGAACAGTCTCATCTCTGAGCAAAGTTCAAGATAAGGGAATGATGGGAATGGAGTTCTCAAAATATACGGCGAAACAAATTCTCTTCGTTAAAAGTTACTCTTTCGAAATAACCCCCGTACCTCCCAAGTTGATGTATTCCAAATAGCTTATCTCTAAGTCTATTCCATTTTAACCCTTTGAAAAAGTGACAACTTATCAAGAATGGATCATTTTAAATGACACAAGTAACAACTCTCGTTGCAAGTAACTCTTTCGATATTACCTCTCGTGTCACTAAATTGACGTGCTATTCAATGGCCTATCTCTAGGTCCATGACACTATTACACTATCAAAATAATCATTTTGTCAAAGAGTTTTGTTATCTTGATAAAACTTGAGTTGGAATAATAAAATTTCGTTAAAGTCACAAACACCCACTTTCTTTTAGATCCACATGACCACCATTTGTCTCACACCCAAGCTAAGATGATTAGCTATGCATTACAATAAGGAAATAAAAACAACTACTAAGAATTACAAAGATGAACATAATGTAAAGTGCTCTTGAAAGATAAATGACTTGAAAGTATATAAATATATATATATATATGTGTAACTAAAAATGTAAAGACGAGAACGTAAATTACAAGGAAATGGAAATGACAAGAAAGTAAACTTGAATATAATTACAATAAACTTTAACCACTAAAATCTAAAACAAAAGAGTAAAGGAAAGGCTAGAGATGCAAGATGGAAAAAGAAAATACAACTAAAAGAAATGTGCAGGTGGGTGTTGTTTGGATGTTGCAGCATGCATATTCAAACATGAAGGTTATATAAAGAAGATGAAGAACACAATGACCATGCATGATTTCTGGAAATTAAACGAACACGGGACTGGAATGGGACCAGCTCGTGAATCAAACAGAAAGTAGAAGGATTACAATAAACATAACAAGATTGAAAGCTTAACATAAAATATGAAGAGCAAGATGAAGAACATAAACACTAATACTTGAAATTAACTAAAAAGTGATTCAAGAACAACCCCAAGCTACCGTCGATCAGATGCAAACTACTTGAGAGAACATAAACTAAAATGATAAGAGTTGATAGGAGAAGATGTAGGTGATGTCCCCTTAAGAGCAACTAAGCACTCCTTTTATAACAAAAGGGAGTGGCAAACTTGCAATTTTAAGGGGAATCTAATTGTACTTACCTAGTCTAAACCTACTAGAACTACCAAAGCTTGTCCCTTTTTAACCAACATATTACAAACCAGATTTAACTAATGTTTAGAGGTTACAATCAGATTAGTTCCATGCCAAAAATCAGATTATGCTCCATCTCTTTGATTCTTTCATCCAAAACCATCAGCTCCATGTTGTTTCCATGCTGCAGCATGCCCTGTTTTCAAATAGATTTCCAAAATATAACCAAATTTAGCCTACAATCTTAATAAAACAAGTAAATCACACAATTTAAGCTCCAAGACACAATAAATGGAAAATGAGATAGAAAATGACTCAAAGTGGGATTTGAAAATGAAAAATCCTATCTAAAAGATTAAAAGAAATGTGCTTAAGTACTCAAAATTGAGTACTTATCATATGTGTAACAGGTTTCCATTAGCGGTGGGTTGTCGGGGTTTTTGGAGAGACGAGTTTTGAGTCTCGAGGTTTTTGGAGATATTTAGTATTGTATATGGGCATTTGTGAAGTCCCATTCTTTTGATGAATTGTGGTCTGTCAACTGATGAAATCTTGATATAGAAATCTAGATTAGTTTGTTGATGAACCCTTTATCTGTTCAGGTTTTGTAAAGTCTTAAGGACTGATCCCATTTATGGGAAGTTAATTGCATTACTTCCGTCTTGTTGCCAGGATTCCAAGTTTTATTTTACTCTGATTTTTGAGGTGTTTCAATATAAAAGCTTAGAGAAACATAAATGTAACATTTTAACATGTATATAGTTTGGAAAAGATGTAGGATGAACTCACATTGTTTGGTTTTGGATAAAACCTAAAAACCAAGGAACCACAAAAATGGAGATGAAGCTTCTTTGATCTTGCACTCTAGGTTGATCTTTTAGCTTTGATGATGATGATTCACTTTAAAATCCAAGAAAAAGTTCCTTAAATGCACTAGGGTTCGTATTTAATGAAGAGGGTTCGAGATGAGAGAATATGGGATAAAGTAGATAAGGAATAAATAAAACAAAGTCTGAAAATTATGTTTTATGCAAGTTTGGACCCTGATCACGACAGTGACATGCTATAGTGCCCGATGTCACTGACGCGAGCATTGTCGCGCCAAATGTACCGTGGTCTCACTCGTTGGTGCAATTGTGACATTCTATGGTAACAAATGTTACTGTCGGGCACTGTCGTGCCAAGTGTACCGTGGCCTCATTCTTTGGTGTGATTTTGACATGCAACTGTGCCAGATATCACTGTCGCGCTAATTATACCGTGGCCTTACTTTTTGGTGCGATTGTGACATGCTACAGTGCCAGATGTCACAGTCGCGGGCACTATCACTCCAAGTGTACCGTGGCCAAAATTTCGTGTTCATAATTTTGGGTTTTCGTGTCTCCTACGACGTTCTATTATAAACCAAACTTTAATACACTAGACTGAAATTTACAAGCATTAATGAGAATGAAATAAGATAAATCTGGAATTTTTTTTACCCAAAATTTCGGGTGTTACATCAACAGAATGCTAGCTCCAAACCATCATATTTCTTATCTAATATGTGTTTAACAGAAAAGAATAAGATTTCTTTTATGTTTTATTAAACAACATAAAAGTATCTTAATGGATTAATAAGTAGGCTTAGGCCTATGCCTTATTTATCGGCCGACAATGGGAATTGTAAATAGACTACAACTCCCAAACATGGATTGAGCCTATCTTAATTATTAAGCTCATTTCTTTAAGGCTCATTAAACATAATAAATGTTTTATTTAATGTTATTATCTTAATAAAGTTATATGTAGATAAATTTACACATAAAACCCTATAATTATCATAATTACATTTTTAACATATACTTTAATAATTAATAATCAACATGATATTGTTAGGGTTTCTGATTATTCAATATTCATATCGAAAGAATACATATTTTTTATGTGCGACCAATAGTTTTACGCACTCTTCAACAATATTAGTGTGTGACATGGGTCGTCGGCATATAAAAACTTACACACGGAGTATTTAGCTTACCAATATTTTTTTTTGTCAATTTTGACAAGTATAATGTTTTTTACAAACTATAATGTTACAATTGTTCTCTTTAAGTTTTCCAATGGAAATGTTCTTTTAGGACATCTGAATCTACAAGTTTTTTTTAAATCGTATATTTTTGTTTTTCCTTAATCAACTTTACAGCTTATTCCTTCAGTTAGTAAGCAATATTTTTTATTATTATTAAGCAATACCTAAAAATGATTGAATTGGTAAACCATCATGTATTCGTTATTCACATTCAGTATTCGTATTAAAGACGTCTTAATAAATTAATACAATGATTATTACAAACATCTTATTACAGATTGTGAGCAGGAGAGAGGGGGTGGGGTTGAATTCCTCACCCAATTTCCCTCCACATCCAAACACAATGATTATAAGCCTTGATCACCCATTTAAACCGAAATTAGTATTAGGAGACATAAAATTATGAGAACTTAAAAGATACAACAATCAAATAATTATTTCCTAACTGCTCAAAATGATAGCGTTTCGTTGTGTGAAATCGATTGGTTCGTTTTGTTATGCGAATTGCATATTTTTTATGAATTGTCAGATAAATTTAGAAATAGTTATTAAAACCATTAAAGAATTGATCAAGGCTTAGAGTCCCACATCGGTTAAAATTAGACATTTTTTTCTATATATGTTGAACTTCATTTTTCTTATTAAGGGCTCTTTTGAAAAGTAATAGAAAGGTTCCATATATTTTCACAGTTATAACGACTTTTATAACCAAAAAGTCGAAAATTGTGACTCGAGTAAGGATTACAATTTTCCCCTACGTTGAAATACATAAAACTTTTAAAACAAGAAAGGGAAATTGACTACTTGACCAAAATAGCCAATTTTCCCACCCAAATTCAATTTCCAGCCATTTTTTCAATCGAATTCTCATTTTAATCAGAGTTTGCGAACTCGATTTACAAATTCAAAAAAAAAGGTATTTTCTCAAATTTGCATAAAAATCCACATTTGCATAAGGATTCCCATTTGCATAAGGATCCCCAGTTTTCTTTTTTCTTTTTTAATTTGAAAACATGTTATAGGGAAATGCCTTAACTCTGGCTGAGATGAGAATTTGGTTCCAAAAGTGGCTAAAATGGAAGTTTGGTTGAACAAATTTGATTATTTTGTCAATTTCCCTAATATTAAGGGTTGTTATTGTAACAAAGGAAAAAAGAGGGATGAAAGTGTAAACTTTCCGAAGATTAAAATCATTCTCTATATATTCCCCCGAAATTTACTCAATGCCGCTTCCATGACTTGTACCTTTCAAACATGGTGCTACTTTTTTTATTTTCTTTTAATTATTTTTTTTATTTTTTTTATTTTATTTTAATTAAAATCATTCTCTATTTATTTTCTTAAAATTTAAAAGAGAAGCAAAATAGAAATATTTTATAAAGTTAAAAGACTTGTATATATTTCAAAAGATTATAAGTTCTAAAGAACAAAAACCTAAATCATGTATTATTATAAATAAAATCCAACATAATTCGGGTAAGTTTTAAATTAAAATATTTATTATTCTTATACGACATATTATTTTCGAGAAACCATTGTTGCAAATAATACTTTACAGGAACGATTCAAGAACCATCCCATAATTCTTATATCAAAAATACTGCTAAGATACATATCAATGATTTATAAATCAAAACACATATACATACGTAAGATCTTTATACATATAATGCATGAAAAATAAACTCATAAACGAAGTCGATATAATAAAAATTACCATATAGCCAAAACAAATACAGAATAACTGTAAAATAATTGCTAAAACTGATATAACACTGAAAGAAATTATATATATATATGGAAAGGATAAATTTTTGGTATAAAGTAATCCCAACATCCAACATGAAGACATACTTACACCTCTTCTCTTTTATGTCTTTTTTGATCTATAAATACACATACCACCCACCATCTCTTCTATAATCTCCAATCTCAAGCTTCTATGTTTCAATAACTCCCCACAAACATCTTTAAAAAAATCTATACACATAGAGAGAGAAAGTAGAGAGAGAGAGAAAAGAGGCATCCATGGATGATCAAGGACATGAGAAGGTTGTGGAGACTGTGTTGGTTGGAAACTATATCGAAATGGAGGCCGAAGGGAAGCCCAAAAACGTCAAAAACACCATTTCCAACTTCTTTTGGAATGGTGGTTCTGCGTATGATGCTTGGTTCAGTTGTTCATCGAACCAGGTATCAGATTCATTTCATTCGTGTTCGTTTGATTGTGTATATAATTTGTATTCAATTATGATATTCAGTAGGAATGACATACCCATATGGATATGTCATTCCTATAGGCTTTTCAAGTCTTTTTGACTTGTAAAAGTCTGTTTGTTAGCAGCTTAATGGGACTCACACTTTATTTGGACAGCTATACGTAACTGTTTGGTACTGGTTTAATGATATAGAAAGTGGTTTTTTCAGTCATCTTCTAGGGATGAGTTTTATGCAGAAAACCAAGTTTTTTTTTCCAAACATGTATCTCCCAATTAAAAAACACACTCCTCCCATTTATGAGAAATTCTCCCAAACAAAAATTTTCCCAATCTATACAGACAGATTAATCCACATAGACAATTTTATCCATACAATAATCAATGGAGAACCAACCAAATAGCCCATAAGTTACTTTTTTCATCCCAGAATAAGTTTCTACTTTCAAAAGTATGTGTATAATTTACAATTTTGCCCTTATTATGAAATGGAGAAATTCCTTACTCCATCTATTATCAAATGTAAAATTGTCATTTAGTTAAATTAAATTGTAATAACTACATATTTATAAAATCGTGTTGTCTTTTATCATTGTGGACATTTATTTTGACTCGGAAGGGTATATTTTTATAGAGATTTCGAACGTTTGATGACGTGTGACGTTCGTAAAAAAACGTGCAGGTGGCGCAGGTGTTGCTTACGCTACCGTACTCGTTTTCGCAACTCGGAATGCTTTCAGGGATATTATTTCAGGTTTTCTATGGTTTGATGGGCAGTTGGACTGCTTACCTTATTAGCATTCTCTATGTTGAATATAGAACTAGAAAGGAAAGGGAAAAGGCAGACTTTAGAAACCATGTTATTCAGGTACAACTCCTCAATGCATGCATATGCATCTATCACTTGTTCATCTTCTTTTTGTGTTATCAATCTTATGATACACAAAAATTAGTATATCTCATTCAAAAGTAGAGTATATTATCCCTTTTTAGTGCTAAAATATCCCAAAAACAGATAACATACAACTTTTGATGCATGGTGTACAAATACTCAAACAACTGTTGTGCTACATTAAGGCCATAGTTGACGCTTATAAGTCTGCTTATTTTTTGGGCTTTCTAAAAATGACCCGTTTGACTCATCATAATTTAGCTTTTTGAAACGCTACATGATTTTTTTCCCAATTATACCCTTATAATTTTTCTTCAATATTAATTTTTTAACATGTCATTTTATTTTGTTATCTGACTTATCAACTATGTTTTACCCAATATAACTAACTTATCTGCTAGGTTATCAGTTAACTTATTAATTACCTGATAGTTTCAGAAGCATAGCCTATGGGATCGCCTTTTTAGCGTCTAGACATTAAAATTTTGTACTTTATACATTAAATGTTGTACACTGTTTGTAGTTTAAAAGTTCCTTATGCATCAAAAGTTGTACATTTGATCTGGACTCTTTAAATTATACAAAAGACGAACCCTCTTAATGTACCCGTGTTATAAAGACTTGTACATTGCGCTGTAAAAGATTGTACCTTGTATCGGATTTGACTTTTTTAATGTTGGATTGTTGACTAATTGCAGTGGTTTGAAGTTCTTGATGGATTGCTTGGAAAACATTGGAGAAATGTTGGGTTGGGATTTAATTGCACATTTCTTCTGTTTGGGTCTGTGATTCAACTCATAGCTTGTGCTAGGTACAACTCTTAATGCATAATGTACAAATTTTCTTTTTAAATTCTGGTCATAAGTCAGCTATTTGAAAAGCTATTTCAAGTAATATTTCAATAAGCTCAAGGAATATTTCTCAATTGATTTTTTATCATGTCGTTTTAAATCATTTTATATTGCCATCTAATTTATAGTCTATGTACTAGAAAAATGACTAATGTCAGTATTGCCTAACATAGTGTAAACCAGATAATGTTAACAGTTGTACTACAACGAATCAGTTAAATTTACTTAAAGCAAGACATGACACCATTTTCACTACCTCGTTGGTACAGTGATTTAACCCCGGTCAATGTGTACGATTTGATCGTACGTAACATGTTGCACTTTATACAATTCATCGGTTCATAAGTGAACTAACGACATGTGCTTATTGCAGCAATATATACTACATAAACGACAATTTAGACAAGCGGACATGGACGTACATATTTGGCGCATGTTGTGCCACAACTGTGTTTATCCCGTCATTTCACAATTACAGAATTTGGTCATTTCTAGGACTGATCATGACTACTTACACAGCATGGTACCTGACTGTCGCATCACTCCTCCATGGCCAGGTTTTTATCGTCTTCTGTCATTTTATGCTTCCATGACTTGTATTTTATGCAATGATACTTGTACCGATGATAGTTGCGAATTTTTGAAAAATGACTTGTAAATCATAGATTATTCGGAGTACGATGAGTGTAATTAAAAGTATGGGGGTGTAAAATGTAATTTTTGTAGGTGGAAGGGGTGAAACATACAGGTCCAGCAAAGATGGTTCTTTACTTCACGGGGGCAACAAACATTCTGTACACGTTCGGGGGACATGCAGTGACTGTGTAAGAACACCCCCTGTCCTTTATGTTATTTCCAAAAGACACCCCTGCAATTTTTTATTCAATTAAATGGGTACAATTGTCATTTCACATCACTTGTGTTTATTATGCGTGTGGGTGTTATCATCATGTTGAAAATAACTTGAGAGAGAGAAAGATAGTTTGCTTTTCCACTTTTTCCCTTTTTCCCTTTAGATCCAAGTCCGTGTAAGGATTTTTTCAAGGGTAAATTCGTCATTTTTAAAGATAGTTGTTAAATAAGGGTAAAATCGTTATTTTAAATACGGTCTTGAAATTTTATTTTTTTGCCAGAGCTTTCCAATTTTTCCCTTCGATCCAAGTCCATGTACGAATTCTTTCAAGGGTAAATTCGTCATTTTTACAGATGGTCATGAAACAACAGTAAAATCATCATTTTAAATATGGTCTTTAAAATTTTATATTTTTGCCACAACCTAATAGTTTTTCCCTTTTGATCCAAGTCCATGTTACATATAAGGATTCTTTCAAGGGTAAAATTGTCAATTTAAAGACGGTCATGTTTATCCTTGGCCCTCGACGTAGCTCAACCGGTGACCAAGAGTCTGCTCTCTGATGGTCATTAGTTCGAGTCCTTCAAACAAACCGAAAGTTTTCCTATCTATTAACTTGAAGGTCTTGATAATTAGTTGAGATATATACAAACTGATTCTAACATCTACAGTTTTACAGATTATCTATAAAAAAACTCTTAAAAACAATTAATAAAGCATAATATACTTCTATTTAATGTTAATTACTTAAAACTTATATAAAGAATGAAACTTAAAATCACTCCTCACTTCAACTTTAACAACTTTAACTCCCTTAAAATCACTACTCACTTCAACTTCCCTAAAATCACTCCTCACATAATTAAATACATGATGAAAATCAAATTTTAAAAATAAAAAATCTAAAATATAATTAAAAAAATCTAACAGAATATTTAATGTTTATTTTATAAAAAAACATTATTTTATTAAACCTAAAATAAATTACATTATTATTAAACTATTGAAAAAATTCTTAAAAACAAACTTTTATGCATTGAGTACTGTTTATTGATACACATTACTTAAAATTCAAGATTACAAGTCATGATGCATGAGTACAAATTTCTAAAGCTATATTTCTAAAGTTATATGTTTGAATTCAAAACTAACTGATAAACATAATCAAAAAAGGATAAATATCTTAATTTAAATATAAAGAATTTAAAAAAACCATTATCACACCCTCAAAACCATCCAAAATCGTACTGTAAATCGATAAAAAATAAAATAAAATATTAAAATCGTGATGTATCTCGCTCTATTTCATAAATACGTTTCTAGTTTAATTTTAAATTACAGTTTTTTTCCTTTTTGATGAAAATGACTTGAGCTTTGCTTATTATCGACATGATCTGACCATCTGATTGGATGACTTTTACTATAAAATTTCTCAAGATTCTCCAAGATTTTGACTAGTCCTTATCAAAGTCCCTCTGCACTCGTCCACAACGAAGCATAACTCCTTTTCGGAGCACGACAGTTTAAACATGTTAAATTACAATCATACCCCTGTCCCATGCAATAGTACCAGAAAAAGTCCCTTCTTTACTTGGGAGTCCTTTTCTGTCTTTTCACAGTTTGTGGTATTTTTAGAAGGGTCAATAGCACAACTAGCACATTTTTTTAAAAAAATTGACAAAATAGCATCTTTTCAGAGAAATTACCAAAATAGCACCCTATTACGCCGGATCCATTACGCCGATCCCGACGTAAACTGTTCATGGGCCCACATCTGACAAACCACTAGAAAAATGACACGTGTCATGCATGTTCCCCCTTTTTGAGACAACCCCTCCTAGTGGGCCCGGCGTAACCCTCCCCCCCACCCCACCCCACCCCACCCCCACCCCCACCCGGCATAAACCCCCAACCCCCACCCGGCGTAAAACCCCTCTCCCCCCCCCCCCCTTGACTTGACATAATTATTTTTTGTGTTTTGTATTATTTAAAAAAATTTGTAGTGTATTTTTTTTTTTTTTTTGTCTTGTATTAATTATAAAAAAAACTAAAGTGTATTTTTTTTATGTTTTATATAAAATAAAACCCGTTTTTTTATTTTTTGAATTTTGTAAAAAAAAAATTTACCTTCCCAAATTGTCATTGTATTGTCAAATCAGTATATATCTTGGGAAGGTAATTTTTTTTGGGGAAGGGAGGAATATTTTTTGGTCAAAATTTATCTGATATTTATTTTCAGTGTTTAAAAATTAGGAAGATTTTTTTAAAATAAATTGGTATCTATGTCACAATGAAGATAAAATAGCAAAAACCGGGTATTGAGTAAAAAAAACCGGGTCTAAAGTTGGTCAAAATATATCTGATTATTGTCAAATCAGTATATATCTTGGAATATTATATTTTGGGAAGGTAAATTTTTTTTTGGGAAGGGGGAAGATAGAATAATATGTCAACTCAGTATATATCTTGGGAAGGTAAATTTTTTTTTACAAAATTCAAAAAATAAAAAAAACGGGTTTTATTTAATATAAAACATAAAAAAAAATACACTTCAGTTTTTTTATAATTAATACAAGACAAAAAAAAATACACTACAATTTTTTTTAAATAATACAAAACACAAAAAATAATTATGTCAACTCAAGGGGGGGGGGAGGGGGGTTTACGCCGGGTGGGGGTGGGGCGGTTTTACGCCGGGTGGGGGTGGGGGTGGGGGTGGGGGGGGGGTTACACCGGACCCACTTGGAGGGGTTGTCTCAAAAAGGGGGGACATGCATGACACGTGTCATTTTTCTATTGGTTTGTCAGATGTGGGACCTATGAACAGTTTACGCCGGGATCCGGCGTAATGGATCTGGCGTAATAAGGTGCTATTTTTGCAATTTCTCTGAAAATATGCTATTTTGTCAATTTTTTAAAAAAAATGTGATAGTTGTGCTATTGCCCTTTTTTAGAAAGCGACCTCTCTTTTATCAGCACTACAATTTTCCAAAACTAACTTTTTAAAAAGAAAAAAAGTATATATAATTAAAATTAGTTTTTAATAAAGATTTTTATAAAGGTTTTTTTGTCTGTGAAAGTAACATAAATCAAACAAATTCAGTATATCTAAATTTTAAGCAGGGTTTAAAGTTATTATGTATAAGGATTTTTTTTTCTCTATTTTAAGAGGCAAGACACTGTATGATAATTCAAATAGAGTTTCGCAAAAGATTAGGGGACCATTTACCTAAAGTTGTCAGATAAATGTTTACTAGGTATCACTTGGGGGTTGTTTGTTAGCAGCTTAATGAGCTTAATGGGACTCACAGCTTATTCGTTCAGCTATACATGATTGTTTGGTAGTGGCTTAATGATATAGAAAATGGCTTATTCAGTAAGCTTCTATGGGGGAGCTTTATGCAGAAAGCCAAGTTTTTTTCAAACTTGGTCCTCCCAATTAAAAAACACACTCCTTGTATCTATGAAAAAATAATCTCAAACAAAAATCTTCTCAATCTATACAAACAAATTAATCCACACAACCAGCTTTATCCATATAGGACTTAATGGAAAACCAACCAAACAGCCCCTTACCTTACCTGGTGAACATGACAAAGACTGAGAATCTTAATCGATAAATGAGATAGAAGACTCTTACCTGATAAACACTTACTGGGTAAGAGATGTTTACTAACAATCTATTTTGATAGCCGAAAATATTACCCGATAAAATGAGATTGATTACTCTTATCTGTAAACGTTGACCTGATAAGCATTTAGTAAACAGTCCCGATTCTCAAGCATGGTTTAACCATGGCCTTCCAATCCATTAGGCATTGGGCCTTTGTATTAAAAGCACATCAGCCCATAAGATTCATAGGTAGGCCATTAAAGATGGGCCTAGCCCATTTGTGTTCATGCTTTGCACACACTCTCATTTGTAACTTGCTCACTTGTTTTATTAAATTTTTGGGTTTCTAGTTATGGGTGTTTATGGAAACAATTTATTTGTATGCGTCATACATCATCAGATCTTGTATTTGCATGAGATTTACTGGATTTGTTTTTGTTTGTATTTATCAGAGAAATCATGCACGCGATGTGGAAGCCACAAAAATTTAAGGCGATTTACTTGTGGGCTACTGCGTACGTACTGACGCTTACGCTTCCGTCCGCAGCGGCGGTTTATTGGGCGTTTGGAGACTCGTTACTTAACCATTCGAACGCCTTCGCCCTCCTCCCGAGGTCCCCGTGGAGAAACATGGCCGTTATCCTCATGCTCATTCATCAAGTACGTTATCGTCATTTATGCACATGATATTATTGATTTATATTACAATATGGATGATTAATGGTTCGTGCCGATTGTGGATGCAGTTTATCACTTTCGGGTTTGCTTGCACCCCGTTATATTTCGTGTGGGAGAAAGCTATCGGAATGCACGACTGCAAGAGCATGTGCAAGCGAGCGGCAGCACGGTTGCCGGTGGTGGTTCCGATATGGTTTCTTGCCATCATCTTTCCGTTCTTTGGGCCGATCAATTCCACCGTTGGATCGCTTCTCGTTAGTTTCACCGTCTATATCATCCCGGCTCTTGCGCACATGTTCACCTTCCGATCACCCGCTGCACGAGAGGTATATATATATCACATATATATTTACAATATTCATTACAACAAAATCAGTTTTATAAAATGTTATATTTTGTCTAGATGTTTTTAAAAGACTGCTTAATGGGATTTAAGTTTTACAGTATATAATATATGTATACATATATATACATATATGTAGAGGTGGATTCATACGAGAGCATAATTTATTTAAGAAAACACGAGAACAGCCGAGTACATACAAAATCATATATGATTCACGTACAAAATCATATACAATTCACGCGACTTTGCCTCACGACTTAAGTCACGGCCAAAGTCGTCCGCGTCTAGTTTTAGCCAGTTAATGTAAAATCACATATGATTTTGTACATGATTTGTTTTTTTCTTGTTTTTCTTAAATAGTTAGCATTCTTCCTCTCTCTCTCTCTCTCTCTCTATATATATATATATATATATATATATATATATATACAAATATTCACGCACACTTCTCATTTTTTTATAAGGTTTTAACCCTTGACCATTAGGAGGCACCTTTAATTATATAGTACACACTATTGTTTTGTTCCATTTAACTAAAGTCTTATAAAGTAATCTATTATGACATTTAGACATATTTGACGTCTTAATTCTGTTGACAGTAATTTCATTATACATATATATATATACAATGGCAATCGTTTGATCGATTGATTACGGTGGTGCAGAACGCGGTGGAGCAACCACCAAAGTTTCTTGGACGATGGGTAGGCGCTTATACGATCAACGTCTTTGTGGTCGTGTGGGTATTCATCATCGGGTTTGGATTCGGAGGTTGGGCGAGCATGACAAACTTCATACACCAAATCGATACATTCGGGATCTTCACCAAGTGCTACCAATGTCCGCCACAACTGCCGCCACCGTTGCCGCTAATGAACGCCACCAGTCCTATACCTTCTCCGGCCACCATCCACCACCTCCAGTTGTTGGGCGGCACAGGGTTTCACAACCCTTGAATCCACCATGCAAGATTGTTAATGGCATCAATATGGTGATCCTCCAATGGCATTATTTTTATTTTGTAGACAGAAAATATTTGGAAAATTTGGAATTAGATTTTATGAAGAAAAAAAAATATATTATTTTCATATTCCGTATAATATTTGTTTTGATTTCATGTTGGAATTCATTTGCAATTTTGTGTACTTCAATTTCTTGAATGAGTATGTGTTTTAATAAAATCAGGTTTATGGGACGTTAAAAATGTCCAATTATCCTATAATTACACACATAAATGTAATATTCTTCGAAGTTGGATCACAATACTGAATTTTGATCATGTCTTAGGTATAACAACCCAAATCCAACAACAGCTAAAAATATAATATTACAACTCAAAGGGTCTCAAATAATAAGTTAATACATAACTCTCAACCAAAAACCACAATGGCGATAAATGACTATAACTGAGATAAATTAAGTCTACCGGAACTTCGAGCTCCCTCCATGCCTCTAACACGTCACCGCTTCCCATAAATCCCTTCAACGGGCTTCTGTCTAAACCTTTACCTGAAAAAGGTTTTAGTTTTGAAAAGCGAGGGTTAGACCATGAGGTCTAGTGAGTTCCCTCTAAAAACAACATTCGCACCGCAAAAGCATTTAAAACAGTTTACGAACATTTATAAACAATTCTCCACTTTTAGAACATTTAAACATTCAATTTCAAAACTACACACGTAATCGGCACACTGGAGTCATGCCACATGTGACAACGTGTCACTCTCATGCTGCCTTAACTGGAACACACCCTCCATGGCATAAACGGAACACACCTCTTGACATGAGAACTGACGAAACACACCCTCCGACTTAGTTACACATTCTTTTCCAAATATATGCATACAAAAGATCACACCTTTTACAACGTATCAGAACATGCGGTTCATATAAAAGATCAACATGCAGTTTCATAATAACTCATGCATTTAACATAAAACACAAGCCAACACGTTTTCAGTTAGAAAAACTCACCTGCCGTCCCTTACTTAGATCCTCACGTTTACGCCTTTGACTGGTAACGATCACCTATGGCATAAAGTTAATAGAGTGGTGAGTCACTCGATTGCCCTTAAGACTTAAGCGAATCTCTCTCTCAAGATACTCTTTTACCTAACTCAACTTGGTCTAAGAACCCATAGATTTCACTCGATTAAAACCCTCGGACACACGAAGCTTGGTTTGGGTTTACCCAACCAAGTTATCGATTATTGGGGGCGGGGGTTGTTTACCGGTTCAAAATCCGATTCGGGAGCTTACCGGTTCAAAGTCCGGTTTTATCGGGTCCACTCCCGGTGGAGCTCCACGGGTTCGCTCCCGGTTCCTACCCTCTCTCCCGGGTCTTACCCTCACTCCCGGGTTTCCAACACCCGGGTCCCAATCTCGGCGCCCAATCCAGCTTTGGCCGAGACCGGACCCCCTCCCGAGGTGACGCGGAGTCACAAAACCCCCTCGACTGGGGTGGCGATTTTCTCGGGACGGGGATTGCATCCCAACAAGATTGATTCTAGATTCTCCTCTCCCCTCCCTTAAGCTGATTATGGCTTCATAGAATAATAGGATCTACGATTCCACCCAACCATTGATCAATAGAAATAATAACAACAAAACCCTTCTCTAATTGAAAATGACAACAGATCGAATCAACATCATCACCCACAAATCGAACAACAAAGGTTCTTTCCCCCAAATCAAAGAGCAAAAGGTAAAGCTAAAGACTTACCTTACAGAGAATTGATGAAGACCCTTTCTCAAATAGAAATTTTGCTCTTCCTTTGATTCCTCTCCAAATGCACCTTAAGCCTCGATTCTGATAAAAAAATCTTTTAGAATGCGTTTGGTTCGCAGAATGTGATGGAACGTGGAATGTTGAATTCCTTTTACCATATTTCATAGCTTTTCAATAGAATGGAATGTCTTAATTCCAACAAATTCCATAGATGGAGGATTTTAACATTCCATCAATAAAACCAAGTATTTCAATGGAATGGAATCTGATAGTTTAAAAATTCCAAAGTTACCCTCTACCCGCAAACTAAAACCCTACTCTTTTTTTACGACACCAAATCCATATCGTCTTCTCCATCAGACCATCGATCAGCTAGAAATCGATTTCAATCTGCATCGATCTCAATCGGCAGCAAGAAAACAGGTTATCCTCTCTCTCTCTCTCTGTCTTCTCCATTTCGATTTCTTTGTACAAGTTTCGACCGATCTGTATCTTTGCAATAATACTACTGATCTGTCACAAAGAGTTCAACAGTGACCTCTGTTAGAAGGTCTGTAAGGTTTGTTTTTAAATGGGGGAAAAACAGTTTGTTAAAAAGTCCTACATATTAGGTTTTTCTTTGATGACACTGGAACCAACTTGTTTGAGATAATTATCCAATCAGAATACCCATAAACAACGTCATGTGGTACTTCTAATAATCTCATTCTTCAACAATCACCACTAGGTCACATATTTCAACTTCAACCAAGAAGATAAATTTCCATTCTTGTGAAAAAAAAAAAAGAAGAAGAAGAATCCGTTGCTGTTAGTTGTGACATGGCCTTTCGAATTGGATAGCTTGGATTCCAATTGGTGTCTGCGTTATTTCAAAAAGAAGAATTCGCTGCTGCTGAGAACCAAACGAAACACAGAACCAAGTGCCCAGATTGGATTCCAATTGGTGTATGTGATATTTCAATTTATGTGTTATTTCCGTTAATCCACTGTGTTATTTCTGTTTCCGTGTTTAGTTCAATTTATGTGTTGATTTTCCTCCAATTTATGTGTTCACTGTGTTTTGATCAAATTATTCTACAATTGAAAGTAATGTGCTTACTGTGTTGGTTCATGGTATGTTTTTGCTAGATGAATTACTATGTTTTGATCAAGTAATGTGTTAAAGTAATGTGCTTATTGTGTTTTGATCAAGGGTATTTTGGTCATTTACCAAAATTCCATTCCACTTCCGAAACTACAATCTGTGAACCAAACAGACAGATTCCAATTTCTTTAACAGGTTTTATTTTAATTATGTCAACCAAACAGGTGATCAAACCTGACAACATTTCATTCCAATTCCTTCAAAGTCAAATTCCTTTGACATATTCTATTTCATCCAAAAACATTCTGCGAACCAAACGTCGCCTTATCCTCCGCCGTGCAGATGAAAATGAGGAGAGTTATAGGGTTTTATAGTGGTGTTTGGTTCGCGGAATTGGATGGAATTCAATGGAATTGGAATGTCCAAATCCATTGACCAAATTCCAAAGTCTTGTTTGGTTCACATAATTAAAGCTAAGGAATCCTGCGGATTCCATCAAATTCCTTCAAACACGGATTTCACAATTCCACGGGGTATCCTATGGAATTCATTTTCTTTCCAACAGATTCAAATTCCAATTCCAATTCCATCCAACCAAACGCGACCAAAATGCGTGGTCAAATTCCATCAAATTCCAATTCCAATTCATTCAAAGTCAATTCTTTGATGAATTCCAATTCCATCGAATTCCATTCCACGAACCAAACGCCAAGTTTTAATAAAACTCTCACTAACCACTAACTTTCTTACCACAAGATTTCGGTTATTACATTAGGTGTTTCGCTAAAATAAAAATTATTAGTGCAACGTGTGTGTGGGGGGAGGGGGTTATTTGTCTACAAAAATGGTGGTTTTAGAACCTTGTTTCGGTTTCAAACCACTACAATAAAATTGGGTTTATAGGACATCAAAATTGTGTAAATGTTTCACTTTATAGGATATACGTTTATATGACCAAACGTTGAAGTCTCATATCTAAAGGTGTTGCAGTAGGTTTATAAAACACTTTTGGGTGTTTTAACAAGTTTTGTAGACATTTTTAAATTAAAACGTCGTATTAGCTATTTTATAGAACATATTCAAAAAATGTCTTATAAAAACAAGTGTCCTATAAAAGATGTGTTTGTAGGACACTTCCTATAAAATAACCAAGGTGTGTCTAGCCAAATTCCATAGTGTTGAGGGATTTTCTAGAAATTTTGGTTGATTTTGAGTGATTTTTGGTTGATTTTGAACGACTTTTTTCAGTTTTTCGGTTGATGTTCTTTGTATTTTCTAATATCCCGGAGCACCTTCAAAGTTTACCTTAGCAAGTGCACCTATCATACCCAAAAAAAAATGTACTTACGAAAATAAGTTGAGCAGGCTTTAGCCCCCCCCCCCCCCCCCCCCCGCGCCCTACGTATAAACGACTCCCCCCCCCCCCCCCCCCCCAACATATAAACGACTCATGTGTTTGTCTATCATCGATATATATATATATATATATATATATATATATATATATATATATATATAGAGAGAGAGAGAGAGAGAGAGAGAGAGAGAAAGGTTCAAGGGAAAACCTTAAAAAAATGGAAAACTGAGGAACATCCTGGTGACCATTCATCTGGACGGTATACACTTGTGCATACAAGTAAATTAAGGTGTTTTTTGGTTTTATGCACGTGTGCATGTTACAAATTAATTGTATGCACAAGTGCATACCGTCTAGATGAATGGCTATCAGGGTGTTCCTCAGTTTTCTGTTTTTTAGGTTTTCCTTTGAACCTGACCCTATATATATATATATATATAGAGAGAGAGAGAGAGGGGTGGTTTCAATTGGAAACCATATTAGATTGGAAACTTTGGAAACCGTCAATTTCATTGGTTAAATTAATGAAATTGGTTTATAAAGTTGTTTCATATAATTCTTTTGTTAATGAAATTGTTTCATATATTTTTCTCATTCTGATTAAATTGTTTCATGTACTTTCGCAGTTTGATGAAACTTTTTCATTTTTGCATAAAAAACACAAATATACGCAACGATTTCATCAATAAAAGAATTACATGAAACAATTTCATCAAATTAAACAATTTAATGAAACAATTTCATTAACTTAACCAATAAAATCGAGAGTTTCCACGATTTTTAAAATTAGAGTGGTTTCCATTTGATTGCTCCCCTATATATATATATATATATATATATATATATATATATAGAGAGAGAGAGAGAGAGAGAGAGAGAGAGGAAGGATCATGCGAGAAATTAAACATTTTGCGAGAAGGCGAGAAGTGTTTAATCATATATGATATCACGGCATATGGGTGTACTTAATCATATATGATTAAACGTCTATGTATTGCCAATATAACATGTGTTTAATCATATGTGATTAAGCTTGTGTATCATATATGATTAAACACTTCTCGCCTTCTCGCAAAATGTTTAGCTTCTCGTTTGAACCTGCCCCTATATATGATTGTCAAATGCACATAGTTATCAAAATATTCCAACAAAACTGATTTGTAACACACCAAGTAAAACCTTAGTACATAAAATGACTTGGTTGTTTATCAATCATCAAAACTTACATGATTGTCAAGTATATATAATTTTTCAAAATATTTTTCATACACTTGCACCAATATTGACCAGTGATTTGATTTTAGGTATTGTAAAGAAGGATCACAGAAAGGGGGTTGTAGTTAAATATTATAAGGTTATGTGTTCGAAAAAAGTTGGCATATAAGACTGTTATGGGTAAGATTGGGATTATATAGCATTTGAATGTTCAACGACAATTATGGATAAAGCGACATGACTTTGTGGTGTTAGCTCAACTGGCAATAAGACTTGCACCTTTGGGGATTCTCCTTGGAAGTCACCGGTATGAGTCCTGCAAGGCTGCTGAGGATTTTCCTGACTGTTCTCCAGGGTCTTTAGGATTAGTCGAGGTGCGCATAAGTTGTCTCAGATACCCATGATCAACTAAAAAAAGCGACATCCTCTACAGGTTACTTCTTGAAGATGGACAATCAACAATACGAATACTATGTGGAGCAATATGTTGGCATGGTTCCAAATTTTGACTTCGATGACATGAAATCAGACATTGAGGTTTCATGATTTATGAGTACGGTTTACGATTATTTCGAGTATAAGGATCTTCTTCTTTTCTTTTTTGAATTTCGATTGATTGTATAGAATGTTGAATACTATTTCAGTACAAATACTAAGAATGGTGTCGGTAGTACCCAAAGCAGGAACGGGACCAAAAAAAAATTCAAGCAGTGGCACCACTTGACTTTAAGAAACAAATATAGGGATATTTTTTACAAAATTATCATTTGTCTGTTGGTTAGTTCATTGTTTTTAGTTTAAGAAGTCATGTGTTCAAGTCTTTTATGCACCATATGTACTAAGTCATGGTCATTATTATTTCACAACTTATATAATCCCCTACAGTCTTATTATACAATTATTATATTAATGTTACAATAAACAATATATATGGGGAGGGATCAAATGCAAACCAAACCATTTGTACTAATCGTACAAACCATCGATTTCATTGTTTAATTTAATGAAATTTTTCGTGAAAGTATTTAATATGATAAAATTGTTTCATAAAATTCTTTTCTTGATGAAATTGTTTCATACATTTTTTGTTTCATGAAAAAATGAGAAATAATGAAACAATTTCATTTTTACATAGAAACAAAAGTATATGAAACTATTTTATCAATAATAGAATTATATGAAACAGTTTCATCATATTAAGCACTTTAATGAAAGAATTTCATTAAATTAAACAATGAAATTGATGGTTTGTATGGTTTATACAAATGTCTTGGTTTGCAATATATATATATATATATATATATAGGGAGAGGTTCATTTGAGAAATGGTAAATATATGAGAAATAGAGAAGTAATCTTAGCCATTCATCTGGTCAACATTTGCGGCTTTGACCGCGAAGCACCGGATAATTCCTTGTGTGGTCTATAGAAGGTAGAGGGGTAATTTCGTAAAATACACGGGATGAGTTCATATATGAATCTGTTAATTAGTTCAACTGATTCATATATGAATCACAAAGGTTCATATATGAATCAGTTAAAAGAGTTTAGTTGTGAATTGCATTGGTTTATATATGAACATATAGTTCATATGTGAATTATACATGTTCATATATGAACACAACCCGTGTGTTTTGTAAAATTTACGAAATTGTCCTTCTATTTTTGGGATAGCCGCAACTTTTGACCAGTCAAAGCCGCAACTTTTGACCGGTCAAAGCTGCAATATTTGACTAGTCAAATCCGATCTTGACCATATGAATGGCTAAGATTACTTCTCTATTTCTCATATATTTACATTTCTCAAATGAACCAAAAACTATATATATATATATATATATATATATATATATATAGTTTGTACATATATATATATATAGATATATTAAACCCTTATAGATACATAGTTTATACAAATTGTTTGGGTTGCAAAAGAAACGCACCTTATATATATATATATATATATAAGGTTTTAAATATAAACTATTTAATTGTTACAAATCCTACAAAAACCTAAAATCAGTTAAAGATGCGGTTGATAATAATTTTAAGAACCGATTTAATCCACACCGTTGATTATCTACACCTACGATTGAGATTCGTTTATAGGGCTTATAACCATTACATGGCTTGTATTTTAAACTGTGTATATATATATACACACACATACATAGATGAGATCCATGGCCACAAAGACTTTAACAGCGTCTGGATTTGAACACTGGATAGATGAGATTTTCCACTACATCCCCTAAAAGGTTTACCAGTGCGTTACAAAACAAATACACTTGAAGTAATACCTTAAAATCTAGCCTTATAAAAAAATCACATAAAAACATCAAGATTGGTTCTCACAAATTTCTTGGGACATCTTGTTATTCCTAGGAATTCTCTAAAATGGAGATTTTAACAATATAGGGGGTGTTTGGGATTGCTTATTTAAAACAACTTAGAGTTATTTTGAAAAGTGCTTATCAACTTATGCGATGTTAAACCGAAGTTTTTTAAAAAGTGTTTGGATTAACTTATTGTGGTACCAAAACGTAATAAGTTAATAAGTTATTATTTAAAGGTGTTTGAGATTGCTTATACATATAAAATGACCAAAAAGTCATAAACACTTTTCAAATAAGTTGATAAGTTAGAACAAAATGACATATGAAAAAGTGCTTATCTCCGTTTTGGCACCGCTATAAGCACTTTGATTCTTTCTCCATCCAAACACTATAAAGTGCTTATCTCCGATGTCACACCGCAATAAGCTAAATAAACACCTCAAATAAGCAATCCCAAACACCCCCATAATTAAAATTGTAATCTTCAAAATAAAAAATCTATTTAAATTGAATGCTATTTTTTTAGAGATATATTTTGGATAAATTTTAAAGAATCTTTTAACTTTTTTTAGTTTTCACAAAATTTGTCCCTATATGTGTGTATGTGTATACATACATACAAACATACGAATGAGTTCCAAAAGCAAATCAAAGAACTATTACAAACATATTCTTAAGGGAATTTAATTAAAATACTCGTATATCAATTGTATTTTATCAAAATGTCCAAAATCTCTCTATTTTTACCAAAATACCCATTAAAGTCAGGATTTGAGATATCCCGGAGTTGTCAAAGTTTTTGAGAAATAGTGGGGTTACACCGGGCGATATCCTGGGGTTGGGGTAAAAAAATTAATTGAATTTACAATTTAGGGATAGAGGCCCGGATGGGCCAAGTAACAAATTAATATGATTTTAATATATATATATATATATATATATATATATATTTACATTTTATACCCCTATAATTATTTAGTTAGTTTACTTTATATCTTTTACTTTTTTATTTTACCTTTTACATTTTCATCATATTAACACATATAATCATATATTAACTAAAATGCGTTAAAAATACGTTTTAATTTTAACAAGTTACACCATTATAACCGTCTCTTCGATACCTTCGAAATGAGCCCAATATTGAATATTTTTGGATTTAATTATTTATTATATATTATATCAGGTTTAGTTTTAATATTATTATTATTGTAAAAACTTTTAAGAATTATCGATTATACAAAGACGACAATTTCAATACATTTATTTTTAAAATGAGGATATTTGAATTTGAATTTTATTATATATTATATCTGGTTTAGTTTTAATATCATTATTATTGAAAAAACTTTTAAGAATTATCGATTATACAGAGACGACAATTTCAATACATTTATTTTTAAAATAAGGATATTTTATTTTTATTTTTATGTTTAATGGGTCAACGGTAGAAAAAAAATCAGGTAAAAACATAAGGTGAAATGATTGTTACTTGGCCCATCCCGGCCTCTATCCCTAAATTGTAAATTCAATTAATTTTTTTACCCCAACCCCGGGGTAACCCCGCTATTTCTCAAAAACTTTGACAACTCCGGGATATCTCAAATCCCAGCCCACAATCCCTGCCTTAATGGGTATTTCGGCAAAAATGAAGAGATTTTAGACATTTTGGTAAAATACAATTGAAATACGGGTATTTTAATTAAATTTCCTATTCTTAACTCTTGATTTGAGTTCCAAATACAAATTAAATAGCTATTACAAACATTACAAATCTACTCTCAATCCTTTATTTTGTATATTTTAAACGTTATTCTATTTAAACCCTATTCTATAGGACATGTGAGTAAGATAAGGGATAAGTAAATAGGTGGTACTTGGGTATAGAGAGGGTATGAATAGCAACCCCTATTTTGAAATTTAAGCGGACATTTGGTTTACAGAATGAAATTTGATAAAAATAAAATCCATCAATAGAATTTGACCATACATTTAGTTGATAAGAATTTAATTCCTTCACTTAAATTAAAAAATGATTCTTAAAAATATGGAATTCAATGGAATTGAAAAGATTTTATCGCTTTCATTCTGAACATGGATTTAGAATTTGGTCAATAAAATTGGTCATAGCTTTCATTCTGAACATGGATTTAGAATTTGGTCAATAAAATTGGTCATATCAAGTTCTTTCATATTTCTTTCAATTTCATGAACCAAACAACCCTGAACCCTCCTAAAGATTTTAAAGGATTTTATATGATTTATATATAATAATTTATTAAAACATGTTACAAAACATTTGTTTTCCAATAATGAGTTAAATAAAAGATTGTTTTTATTTTTATAAGTTTTTTAATGAATTTTATAAATAATGTACAATTTCATTCCAAATCCTACAAACCAAAACCCTCCGGTTCTCCAATTCATCCAAATATCTAAAAATCATTCCACCAAACCTTTTAAATCCTAATTCTTCCGATAATGAAATCCAAATCCCTCAAAAACCATTACATCAAGCCAAACACAACAAAAATTGTAAACGAAATTCAAATCTCTCAAAACCAAACACCTACTAAAGGTTATCAAATCAATTAAAGAGTTGACTGAGAAAAAATTTAAAAACTAATTTAATCCACATAAATTTCGTTTCTATGGTATATCATAATTACATGGTTTGAAAAACTACATAATAAACCAAATAGAACATCATAATTACATGGCATGAAAAACTAGATAATAAACCACTTAAATTTGGTTTGTATGGTTTATCATAATTACATGGTTTGAAATAACTATATAATAAACCAAATAGAACACTTAAATTTGGTTTATCATGATTACATAGTTTGAAAAAACTACATAATAAATGATATAAAAACAATTTAAATCCTATGATTGAATGAAAAATAAAGAAGATAATGTAACAAATGTAAAAATAAAAAATAACTTCAGATTGTTTCTCATTGAGTTTGTCCCCTTCATATCCATATCCAAAAAAACCAACATCCAACCAAAACAAATGACGTAATCAAAACAAACATCCCCCAGAAACCCTAATTCATGTTCATCCATTTCACCTCACAAACAAAAATGCATTTTAATCAAATATCAAAAAAAAAGATCAAAATAAAACAAACCAACCCCATGATTTCAATCAAGAAAAATCAAGGTGCAACATCATCAACAAACCCTAATTGATTTTTTCAAAACAAACCCTAATTGATTCATTTCAAAAAAACCCTAATCAACAACATCAAGCACCAAAAACCGAGCAAAATCATATCATATAATAAGAAACTGAACATTTGCAAAATGGTTCCAAGCATTTGATTCATCAAAATAAACAACAAGAAATTAGAAAGTAAACACAAAAGGTAAAAGAAAGCAAAGCACACATCGGAGCTTTTACCTCCTTCACCACCACCACTTCAACTTTTCCAATCAACGGTTGCTTCCGGTAGGACATTCACGAGCAAAATGCCCATCCTCACCACAGTTGTAGCACCCGCCGCCACCTCCTCCACCACCACCGCGTCCACCGCCATAGCTACCACCACCGCCACCACGTCCACCGCCATATCCACCGCCTCCACCGCTCTGGTAACAGTCCCTCGCCATATGTCCAGACTCACCACACTTGAAACAAGCGTTTCCACCACCACCACCGCCGCCGCCACCGCCATAACCACCGCCACCACGACCTCCACGTCCTCCACCACCGCCGTACCGATCTCCGCCTCCATACCGATCTCCACCTCCGTAACGATCACCGCCTCCGTACCTATCACCACCACCACGTCCGCCACCGCCGCCGCCTCCTCCGCCGCGAGTACTCCCCTGCACAGGACCTTCCTCCGGACCGGTAACATCAACGGCCTTCGTCCTCCCGTCAGATCCCTTCTCGATCACGTACTCCACCGTCTCACCATCACCTAAACTCCGAAATCCATCGGCTCTGATCGACGATTGATGAACAAACAGATCTTCGCCGCCGTCTTCAGGAGTAATGAAACCAAAACCCTTGGTATCATTAAACCACTTCACAGTTCCCGATTTCCGAGCACCTTCATCCGCCATATTCACTTCGATCTTTGAAACAAAATCGAATTTCACTAAAAATCGAACAAATTAAAAAAAGCCCCAAATTGGAAGATAAGAGAGAGAGCGGAAACCCTAACCCTCTAAAACCTTTTGGTTTTGTTCTTAGTTGCGATATACGATGTATACATATAAAGGGTTTTGGGGGAGAAGGGTAAAAGTGGAAATGGAAAAGACACGTCATCGTTGGTCAAAGAAACGGAGGATTGGATTTTGACCGGTTATGTGGATTTACGATTGTACCCTTTATCGGGAATTTGGTAGCGACTTCTGGTTGATCTCGAAGAGATCCAACGGCTGGGGTTTCTTGTCATCCAACCATTCGCTTAAATGTGTTAATATTGTTTTTAGTTTTTACCACTTTTTTTTATTTTTTTCTTTTTATTGTCAGGATCAATTATATTTTTAATTTAAAATATAAAATATCTTAAACATATTTATCATTTAAATTAAACATTTTTTGATTCGTAACAAAATTTATTATTATTATTTTTTATAAAAAACCATAATTAAACTAAACTAAAATATATTTTTGTTTTAAATCTAGATTTCTCAAAATCGTAAAATAAAATAAAAAAAAAAAACTAATAAAAAGTATGAATAATGATCGAGGTTCAAGTTCTAGATTTCAGAAACCCACTGCATTACGAGGGTACATTTCTAGTATTAGTTAAAATTCAAAATTACAAGTTATTGAAACATAATTATAACTTATTAAATTAAAGTCTCATGTTTTTATTTGTATAACTAACTGCAAATAAACATATTAAATACATGATAAACACTATGAGATAAACTACCTTTTTTATTTTATTTTATAAATATATTTATTAGATCAATGCATGTTTTTATAATATAGTATAGATATATTAGTTATGAGATTATAAGAGCATCTCCAATAACTATGCTATAATTTTTCTAAAATAGAGTATAAAAAGTTAAAATCTCTAAAAGAAATTACATTCAACTCCAACAGCTACTCTATTTTAGCAATTCTACCATCAATTACATTATTAAAATATTCAATACATTTAATGTAATATTATTTCTCTCTCCTAAACATACAAGTTCAATTTCTCCTATTGATGGAAAAAATTAAATATTATTTCTCTCTCTTATAAATAGAGTTTTAGAGATTTCTCTAAATTTGGAGATTTTTATCTTCACTCTCTTCTTTTTTCTATTTTAGTATATGGTTTAGCATAGCTGTTGGAGCAACAAAATTGCTAAAATCTTACTTTTTTTATTTTAGCATAGCTGTTGGAGATGCTCTAACTAATATAGATATATTAAGAGCAAATCATAAAATAAAAAATAAATATTGATAATAGTAATATTGATCAAATCGTCCAATAAATATAAAAAATAAATATTGATAATAGTAGATAATATTGATCAAATCATCCATTAAATATAAAAAAACAAATATTTTATATTAATAAATGAGTATTCATTCCACAAATAGATGATGTGAGATACTGTGCTTGAATAAGTTGTACCAATGTATTATGAAATTGTAAATTAAGTAATTGGCTTTAATTAGTTGTATTTTGTGCTTAAAATGTTGTAATTAAAAGTTTTTTATGTTTCTTTTATAATATACTATAGATACTATAGATATAGATATAGATACTATAGATATAGATATAGATATCTATATTATATTATAAAACATTTAAGTTAAACTCTTAAAAACTAATTTTTATGCATTAGGTACTACTTATTAATGCATATTACTTAAAATCCAAAAGTACAAATTGATTAAACATAAGTACAACTTATAAAAGCTCAATGTTTGAATTCGTGTAACTAACTGCAGATAAGCACTTATTTTTATTTTCTATAATATCTAAAAAATTTAACTATTGATATAATTAACCGATAAATATAAAAAAATTCGAGATAAAACACTTTATTTTTATTTTTAATTGAAGTATGTTATTTTTTTAATTTTAAATATAAAATATTTTAAATATAGTTATCATTTAAATTAAACATTTTTTGACTCTTAACAAAAAAAATTATTATTATTTTTTATAAAAAACCATAATTAAACTAAACTAAAATATATTTTTGCTTTAAATCTAGTTTCTCAAAATCGTAAAATAAAATAAAAAAAAGACTAATAAAAAGTTTGAATAATAATCGAGGGTTCGGGTTCTAGATTTCAGAAACCCGCTGCATTGCGAGGGTACATTTCTAGTATTATTAAATATGTAATTGGTTATTTTTTCTAGATGTCATTAAAATATATAAGATATTCATTGAATTTTAACAAAATACTTGATTTTTTTATATAAAAACATTATATTATTATGCCTAAATTAAACAAATTTATAAAAAAAAACATTATGACTTTATTAAAACCATCCAAAGTCGTACTGTAAATCGACAAAAAAATAAAATCAAACATTAAAATCGTGATGTATCTCGCTGCATTGTACGAGTACGTTTCTAATATGATTTAAAACAATTACATTTTTTTGGGTGAATTTGAAAAATTAACCAAGGAATAAATAAAAGGAATGATTTTGATCATTTACGACATATTATAAGATCTTTTAACCGTTAAAATTTTTACGTAAATTTATATTCTCTTTTAGCAGCTACTTTATTTTATTTAGAGTAAACTATGATTTTCATCTTGTGGTTTGTTGTTTATAATTATTTTCATCTCTGGTTTTTAAAAATTGCTTTTTTCGTCCTTGTGGTTTACAATTCTTTTTGTTTTTCGTCCCTAATGCTAAATGTATTAAAAAAATTGTTAAATAAAGGGTAATTTAGTCTTTTGATAATTCTTTTTATTATTTTCCTTTTCTTTTATTAAGGCTTTATATGATAAAACATCAAAAAAAAAAAACCCTAAAACTAAACCAACACGTGATTACCCCCCTCCCCTTCCCCCACCCACATGAGTTCCATCTTCATCCTTTAACCCCCATATTCAATGGCTGCAAGCCTGCAACTTCTCTTTCCTTCTCTCTATTTTTCTTCTGTTCCTTTTCTTTTCATTCTCTCGAGGTTGAATTAAAATCATTTGCACATATTTCTTCCCTCCCCTCCCTCATCGAAGTTGCCCAGTCGATTGTATCATTGTATCAAAATCATAGGATCGAAAAAAACCCAAAAAAACACATAACCCATTTGAACTTGAAACACAAACCGGTCCTTGAGGTTGAACGTATAACACATAACCCATTTAACCTCAAGGATTGAACTTAATACGTAACCCTTCGATCTCGGTCCCTTCTTTTTTTTTCTTGATCCTCGTCTTGGTGGTAGCAGACATCAATGGCAGCCGTTGAGAACCAAGCAACCCTGTCCTTGCGCATGTAAACAGTTCCTGCTCTTGGAACGAAAGAAATTCTGAAATCTTGAAAAATATATAAATGGGGTTGAAAACGATTGGAAAAAATGGTGGATGGGAAGGTGATGCTAAAAAAAAGACAAAATATAGGTGGTTCAATGGTGCCTGGTTGGTTCTTTGGAGAGAGAAATACTTGTGGGGAAGAAGACAAAAGGGGTAGGGGACCTAGGGTATGTTCATATAATAATAATTAATAATAATAAAAAATTATTTAATAAAAATATAGGGTAAAACAAAAACATTAAAAAGACAAATATACCCTTCATTTAATTGACTTTTTCAATGGAATTAGAGTTAGGGACGAAAAACGAAAGGAAATGCAAAACACAAGGACAAAAAAAACAATTTTTAAAGACCAGGGACTAAAATAGTTATAAACATCAAACCACAAGGACAAAAATCGTAGTTTACTCTTTTATTTATTTTAATATTAATTATATTATTAAAATATTATTCTAATTATTTAAATTTTATTTCAATGTATTTTGTCAATGAGAAATAATTAAAGATTGAGTTTTAAAGATTTCCTCATATTTGGAAACTTACATCTTATTTCTTTTTTTAACATACATTATAGCATAGTTGTTGAAGTAAAGTATTATAGAATGTGTTTTGTTCGCATATAGGAATCACAAGATAGAACATTGTAGGACGGGATAGGATAGAACAATTCAAGACAGAACAGTTGTTTAGCGTTTGGTACAACAGAACTGGACAGAACATAACCGATAACATGACCAATTTACCCCTAATAAGTTGTTTATATATTATATAATTTATTAAATTATAAAGAAATAAATATTTTTTTTAAAAAATATAGTATTAGAAAGTTGTCTTCAAGATAGATTAAAATGACACCAAAATAAAAAAAATTATATAGTTTCCAATTTTTATTTTTTAACCTTTTCTATATTTATTTACTATTAATATTTAATAATTTAAATAAATTAATCAAAATATAGTAACTATATAAAAATAATATTTGGGGACAATAAAATGAAAACTTAGAGAACATAAAATAAAATAAATAAAATTTAAAAAATGAATAAAATATAAAAATGAAGGCGTATTTAATATTTTATAAAAGAACTAGATTTTATTTTGAAGTTATTTTAGTAAAATGTAAGTCTGTTTCAGCTTGTTCAATGGGGTGGGGGTGGAACAAGCATGTTCCACTCTGTTCTTGTCTGTTACACCTAACAGTCCTGCCAAACATGAGACAGTGATCCATGTTCTGTTTTATAATGTCCTATTCAGTGTACCAAACACACCCATATAGATCTCCAAAATCTCTGTTTTAACATTGTTGTTGTAGTTGCTCTTAAAATATTCAAGATATATTTTAAACTTTCAGAAAGTTTTAAATTATTTTTTATAGATATTAGATTATTATCTTTACTATCTATATTATATTAGGGCATTTGTAAGAGGTTCTCTAAAAAGAAAAAAAAAGTAGAGATATTGAATATTTTTTTGTTTCAACATATTATCCAAATCAGAGAAAGTAGGAGAAAGATTTGAAATTCTTCAAATTCGAAGAACTTTCCAATGATTTTTATTATATTCCATCAATAAAAAAAACTTTTAATTAAATGTTTATAAAAGAAAATAATATTTAATTAAATGTATGAAATATATTAATAATATAATAAATTTTGTAATATCCAAAATAAAGACACTATACATAATTCAATTTAAAATTTTATACCATCACCATTAACCTATCATGAACTCTTAAATTTTTAAATAATAAACATTGTTAGACTCTATCTAATATATAATAATTAAATTTTAAGACTTTTCGAAAACACTTTTATCTTATAGCATAGATATGTAGGGGTGGTATCAATTGGAAACCAAGTTTCATTGAAAACTTTGAAAACCAAATTTCAGTCATTGATTTTTGTAATCAATGGTTAAGATTCATTTGAATTATATATGGTAGTAAATTAATTAATTTATTAATAATAAATAAAAATAATATATGAAAAGGGTAAATATGTTTTTTGATTTTGTGTCTCAAATATGGCAAGAAAGATTTATTTTATTTAGATTACTTGAAACCAAAATAAAATTTTTCACACAATCTAAATTTTGTTATTTTTTTTACTATGAAAACGTAGAGCATTTGTCTTATCATCAAAAAAATTATTTTTCTTTTAAAATGTAAGAAAATATTTTTTTAATTTCATTTTATTATAAAGTTTCTCACGCAATCTAATATTGTGATGAAACATAATGAATTTGTGGATTACAAATTTCATTGGATTACAGATTTCATCAGGTTCATCGTGTTAGCATTATTGTTTCATAATGAAACATGATGAATTTGTGTCATTTTTGTTAACTTCCAATTTTTGTTTAATTACCTGTTCAGTTGCATATCCATATATGAAAAATAGATTTACCAGGTTTATCGTGTTAGCATTATTGTTTCATAATGAAAATAGATTTATCAGGTTCATCGTGTTAGCATTATTGTTTCATTATTACCATATATAAGCTAAATTAAAATTAAATAATTTACCTAAATTAAATATCTAATTTTTAAATTAATCAATGATTATTATTACCATATATAAGCTAAATTAAAATTAAATAATTATTAATATAATAATAATAACAATTACCATATATATTATGAAATAATGTAAAAGACAAAAATAACATTTTCAATTAAAAATTAAAAAAAAAAAGAAATTCACTGATTGGTTGATTTTCGTTTCCAAAGTAATACTGGTTTCCAATTGATCGCTCCCCTAAATATGTATTATTCAACAATATCAAATATTTAAATATCTTTTTTTGAAAGCTTTAGTAAAATAATTTATTAGAACATCTTTAACAAATTCTTTAAATTGGGGAATCAGCATTCAAAATATGATAATAAAAAAAATTTGCGTTTAACTCTAAGGGCGCGTTTGGTTTGCGGAATTGGAATGGAATGGATTGGATTTCAATGAGGGATTTGGATTTGGGGGGATTTGAAATCCCTTCATGTGTTTGGTTTGTAGGATTTGGAATGGATTTCAAATCCATTCATTTACAAGTCTTGGTTGGTTTGTAGGATTTGGATTTGGATTGAGTTTTTTTTTTTAATTATTTGTTTATTTTATAAATAATTTATTTTTATTGGTAAGCGTCGGATTTGGATCGATACAATTTGAAGTCTGGATCAATGTTTTAAAAACCGGGTTGATCCGACCGGTCGAACCGGTTGAACCGGGAACCGGTGAAGAGATCGGGTCAATTGTGACCGGGTTTATGCCATTTTATGACCCGGATTAAACCGACCGGTTCTATTAAAAAACCGGTTGAACCGGTCATAACGAACCGGTTGACCCGGTAACAAAAGTTAAAAACGACTAGTCCAATAGGCAATATGTATTAGCGTTAAAAACCAACACTCCAATGTCTCAAGATCCATGATTAGGTTTGATCGTTATGTTTCGTTTTGATGTATTTGGATTGATGAAAAACTTATGTGTGTTTATTTAATGTTTTTGGATTGATGTAAAACTTGTTTTTATGTGTTTTTCTAATGTTTTAACTTGTGGACATCAATATTTTGGTTATAGTATATATATATATATATATATGCATGAAAATGAAAAATACATAGAAATTATTGAAACCGGGTTGAACCGTAACCCGGTTACCACACCGGGTCAATCAAAACATTGGTCTGGATCACGCTTTAGAATCCATCGGATTTGGATTTCAAATCCATGCCCAAAGCCAAGGATTTCCAAATCCATCATACGAGGGATTTTAAAATGGTCAACGGATTTGAAATCCGGTCAACGAAATCCTTTCCTGCAAACCAAACGCAGGATTGGAATGGATTTGAAATACAAATCCCTTCAAATCCATTCCAATCCCGCAACCAAACACGCCCTAAGAGTATTTTCAACAGATTCTATAAAATGGGTAATGAAATTTAAAATCTCTAAAATAAAAATAATTCAAGTTCAACCGATTCTTTATTTTGAAGATTATATCATTGATTATATTATTAAAATATTTCACTCATCTTATAAAATATTATTTCTCTTTTTAAAAATTTAATTTCAAAGTTTCCTATCGTTAAGAATATATATATATATATATATATATATATATATATTAACAATCTCTCTCTTATTGTAATTATTTTTGAAGAGTACTTCAAATTTGAAAAAATTTACACTCTTGTTCTTGTTTCTCTTCTGTTTGAAGAATCTGTTGGAATAAAGAAGTTGCCCAAAATCTTTATTTTTCTTCATTTTGAGATGTTCTAACTAATCGATAATAATAATCAAATACGGGACGAAACATCTTATTTTAATTTTTTAACTTAAAATAGATTATCTTTTTACTTTTAAATCTAAATATTTAAAATATATTTGATACTTTAGTTAAACAATTCAAATCGAAATATGAGCATTTCTTTTTTTAATTTGATTCTTCCTATTAAAAAGTTTCAAGATTTTTACCATGTTTATTTACCAATTAGTATCTTTATTTTTTATAGCATCCATATTTATATTATTTATATTTTTGGTAAAGTCATAAAAAGCGATTATTATATAGCATGTATAATTTATCGATATATATATTTCTTAAAATTCAAGTGTACATATTAATGTTGTAGAGACAGCTTCTTTTGTTGACAATGTAATTAGTATTAATTTAACAAATCAGGTTATTTTTATCTTTTATATATGTCAATACTACATTTCTTAATGATATAATTCACTTAATTATCACATTCTATTTTATTTATCTCATTCAATTACCATAATTTTTCTTATTCCCTTAATTTTCACATTTCATAGTTTGTTTCATTCCTTCTAAAATTCGAAATTTTGAATTTTGAATCCTTTTTTCTGCAAATAATTCATACTCAATTCACAAAGTAAATCTTGCAGCAAAAAGAACATGTATTTAAACAAAAATCATTATTTCACCTAATGTTTTTGTTTTACCTATGAACTTTGTTTAAGCTTCCTTAATTATCCCATTCACTTTCTGGTTTTCACCTATAAACTTTGGTAAAAAAAAATTGGATCAACCAAAGTTCATATATGAAACAACATTATAAACTTTAAACAAAAATCATTGTTTAACCTATAAACTTTGTTAAAAATACCTTAATTATCACATTCATTTTTTAGTTTCACCTATGAACTTTGGTAGAAAAAAAATTGGAACAATCAAAGTTCATATTAATCTAATTTAATGGATAATTGAAATTAAAATCGAATCTAAGGAATAAATGGAATTAAAACCGAATTTAAACCTCCAATTTAACCATAGTCATTGATTAAAAAACAAACAACTCAGACGAGTTTGTAAAGTTAACACTAATCAATGGATTAGCAATGATTACACCTCTAATGTTGTATATTCCATGTTAGAATATCATAGTAACTAATTAATAAACATTTATAAATTACTTAAAGTTATGTGTGAAATAATATAACTAATTGATAAACACTTCATTTTATTGATAAACACTTCATTTTAATTATTTGAAATTAAAAATAGATTATCTATTTATTTTTAAATCTAAAATACATCAATATTTTAATTAAACAAATAATATCAAAATTTGAGCATTATATTCTTTTTAATTTGATGCTCAGATATAATTTTTCATCATTTTTACCAGTTTTGTTTTATTCTCAAAATATATGTATCTACCGATAAGAATCTTTATTCTTTATAATATTATAATATAAAACATTTTGATTACAATTTAAAAAACACATTATAATACATTAGATATCGTATATTAACTAGATTTAGTGAAGCTCTAACATCCTTTTCTCGAACTCATTTGGGAAATGATTGGGGAGCGATGTAACACTTCATTTTGTTTGGATAAATAGTCGGGCAACTTTAGGCTTAGAGAAAATTTTCCCTGTTTATTTAGGATTGGTAAAGATCCCAATACTATGGTTCTAGATTGTATGTCTTGGAGTGGTGTACTTAGTGTGCGTAACACCCGGATTTATGGGTAAGAAGAATTTCATATTTATCTTATTTCATTCCCATTTATCCTTTTAAATTTTTAGACTACTGTGGTAAAGTTTGGTCTATAATAGAACGTCGTAGGAGGGACGAAAACCAAAACTATAAACGCGAAATTTTGGTCATGGTACACTTCGCGCTACAGTGCCCATGACAGTAACATCTGGCACTGTAGCATGTCACAATCGCACCAAAGAGTGAGGCCATGGTACACTCGGTGCTACAGTGTCCGTGACAGTAACATCTGGCATTGTAGCATGCCATAATCACACCAAAAAGTGAGGCCACAGTACACTCGGCACGACAGTGCCCGCTACAGTGACATATGGCACTATAACACATCACAATAGCACCAAAGAGTGAAGCCTCGGTACATTTGGCGCGACAGTGACATCTGGCACTGTAGCATATCACTGATACCAACTTGTAACACCCTAAAAATTCGGGTAGTTTTAAAAATTGAAATTTCGGCAATATAACATTTGTATTTGGAGTTAACCACCCAAAAAGGGTAAAAATGTACGCGTTTACAAAACCTGTATAAGATGCATGAGAAATTTGACAACAAGCTAATCTAAATCATTTCTATCTAGATTACATAGTGTAACACCCCGATTTTCGTTTGGCTATTTTAGAAGAAGAAAAGAAGAAAAGGGGGCTGCATGCGCAGGTCTGCAGGGCGCACGGGCCGTGCGTCCTCCTTCAGCTTTTCCGCACGGGTCGTGCGTAGGAGACAGAATGTGTGGCACGGGTCTTGGCACGGGTCGTGCGTTTCCCTTTAGTAAAATCGCACGGGTCGAGCGTTGCATCAGGAGGTACAGCTGCGGGATTAAATGAGTTCTCCCCAATTATTTCATTTCTCACTTCTCTTTCTCCCAAGTCTTTCTCTCCCAACTCTCCCTTTCTTCCTTAACTACTCTAGGGTTCCTTCAACCACCAAACCCTCACCACTTGTTGCTAAAATCAAGAGTTCCATCCAAGGTTTCGGTATTGGAAGCTTCTTCACCATCTCCATCTTCATCTTCTCCCTTTTCTCTCCCCAAACCCTAAAATCGAACTCTAAACTATTTTGGGAGTTTTTCCTCCCCAAACCACATGATTCTAAATCATCTAGCTAGTTGGGAGCTTGAGCCACAAAACCTCCATCTTCACCTTCCTCCTCAAGTTCTTCGGTTGGGAGCTCGGGTTGAAGTGTTGGATTGGGTGTTCTCGGAAAGTCTCGTCATCTTTAATGGTAAGCTCCTTTGATTTAAGGTTATAAATGTTCCTTGGATGTTCCCTAGTGTTTGATTTATCAGATCTCATATTTGTTAGTTTTGGAGAAACTAGGGTTTTGATTTCGTTTAGGGATTTTGGTATATAATGTCGGAGAATGTTTCTATGTGGTTGATTATGGTTATATATGGTTTGGAATGTTTGGATCTAGGTTTTGGAAGTTCTCGGCTTGAGGATTCAAGCGGCCTTCAAAAGAGCTCGTTGGGTGAAATCTAGATTTAGCCTAAATCTAGCAAGGTGAGTTCAAGTTGATCTATGAAAACGGTGTACATGCCAAAATGGTTATTTTAAAGTGTTTTACTTGAAATGGTTAACTGCTAATAAGTTTGGAGTATTTTGAAGTAAAATATGTTTTACTTGGTTATTTGTCAAAGTGTGAGTATTTCGATAAGTTTTCAGATTTGGTAAATTTGGGGTTGCGTTAATCTCTTAAAATACTTATATTGGGTTTTGAACATTTCAACAACTAAATAGCATGATTTACGTATTCTTGGTGATTTTGTACAAACAAGATCTATTTTATGATTTATGCATCTTTGATGATTTTGTACAAATGAAGTCTATTTCATGTTATATGCATGTTGGGTATTTGCATTCATAAAATCTTTGGAAAACCTTTGGTCCCATTATGTGTTGAGTTTTGGGTTGAGCTCGTCTTTGAAGTATGTGTCTTCGTAAACGTCGTTTAAAGACATTTCATTATTTGGGAAGTCGTTATTTGTTGATCAAATGGGTTTTGGGCTTTTTAGCTCGGTGGTGGCATGAAAGAGTACTAAGGACATTTGTCCGGTTTTAATGGCTCGGTTTAGAGTCCAAATTATGATGTACGTCTTAATGCATTGTATTGCATATTATTGGTAATTATAGGCTCGAGTGCTTTAGTCATTCATGAGTAGTCGTGTAATCTTAGACTGTGTTGCATTGGATCCATAGGCACGTAAGTCAGTCTTATTTGATGGTCATTTGGGTGGTACGGGGTTGGACTCCGGGACTCATGGGATATGAACTTGTCTTTACGAGTAGGCACTAAGAGTGGTTGAGTTTCCGGTTGAGCTATTATGACTAGGGGGTAGTCCTCTGATGGGCGTTGGGACCTTCGCTATGTGGGGCAATGCCTTCGTTGTATCCCCCGTGGGCCGAGCCTTTGGCGGTAATTCCGGTGTTGTTCGCTAAGGTGATAGGCGGGTTTACACCCCCACTAATCTAACCGCAAGTGTACGGGTCGAATCAAGTAATATATACTTAGAAGTACGAGTATCGGACCAAGGGAACTAGGAACTGAGTATCACAATTACTATAATCACTATTTACTGGACGATCCAATTGATGAATTGTTGATGATTAACTAATAACTAAATTAATAAAAATAAACTCTAGAGTAAAAGCAAGAACAAAGTTGGAAACTTTTTCGGGAAGAAAGCAGTCGAGGGTTGGAATTCCAATGGTTTTCACAAAGAACACTTCACTTATGACTGTTATCAGACTAATCCAATTAAATGAATACACAATCACCAAAATAATTGTTATTCTCTCTCGAGCAACAACAGAGTTATCTCTAAAAAGATAAGTTTCATCTCTCGATCTCAACCTATGAGTTCAGAAATTCATTAAGAACAAGATTGTAAAATAGGTACTAAGGTTTACTTGGTATATCTCTATCCAAATTCTCACCTTAGGCATACAAATCCAATTCAAGTTATAAACTAGTTCTCTCGAATCTAATCCATAACAAATAAATCAATTTGTAAGTTGATCAGGCTCACAAAAGCATTAAGACCAAATTCATATGCTTCATTAATTAGAAAAACTGATAAAAGTCACAAGATTTCGTATTCATATGCTTAAAAACCAAAGTTCATCCAACCCCCAACATCTAAGGATTAGTTCATGTTGGGGGTTTTAAAACTCAAAGCAATAGGAAGAAAAATCATAGAAAACATGGTCTCTTGAACAAAAGATCTAAGAATGAACAAACTCCCTTTTGTTGAATCGTAATACCCACGAACAATGCTTTGATCTTCGTTAATCTTGTGTTCCCGGATGATTTCCCCACATCAATTCGGTGTGTTCTTCGTGTAAAAATCGCCCCAAAGTTGCCCTCGCTTCTCTCCCGTCGCCAATTTTGAGAATAGAATGAAAAGTGATTGAAAACCCTAGGAGATAAGGCTTAAAAACAATTTCAGCAAGTCATTGCTACTTTCACCGATAGTTAAGTAGCGGTGCAAGTAGCATTGGGTTCTGTTTCAAAAGATATGCACTGGTGCTAGTTGTACCGATAGACACTTTTCTCCAAAATCAGATTTTGATGCTAGTTACACCGAGACTTAACTATCGGCAAAAGTCTCGGTGAACACTTTTTCTCCAAAATTTCACTTTGATGCCTTTTCCGAGCCTTGACCCAAGATTTGACTTGCACGAGCTTTGATTTGCCATTAAACTCATCGGGTGTGCCATTCTCGTCTATAATTAGCTTATTTTGGACTCATTTTCTCAATTTACTCCCGAAAGATAGATACCTGAAAAACTCGCGAATAAATGTGAAAAGACGCTTCGTTTGATTAGAGAAACAAGCATAATTACTCGAAAAGTGGCTCTAAAATAACGCCGAAATTGGCGTTATCATAAGATCAGCTATCTCTTTGGGTGAAACTCGTCAAGAGGTCGTAGGGGCACTTTGGCTTGTGTGTCGTGAAGTGTCATACGATCAACGTTGTTGAGTGGCATACTTTTGTGTTCCTGCGCTCTCAACGGATACGAGTATCCCCCGTTGTCGACCCGCGGTATTTTGGATATTTAATTGTCTAAGCTTTAATATTGAGATTTCATTCCATTTTATGGTCGCGTGAGTATTAAGTTTCGGTTCCATGTTTTAATGGCGTATCACATTTATATGGATTGTTTCCTTTAATTAAGGGTCGAGTATTATGTTCCACTCGAGCTTTGGGTGTTTTGAGCTATGAAATATTATTTACATTTTAGCACATTGAGTATCGAACTATGACCCCGTCTTGGGTGAGTTACGAGTTGCATCGATTTACAAGAAATGCATGTTTAGGAGCATTGTCTTTAAAAGTGTCTATTATGGGAAAATTTGTCGTTTCCATTGTGAAGTTTAAGGTTTTGAAGGATCTTGCTTTAAAACTGATTTCCTGTCTTTTAAAGATATTTTCATTCATGTTAAAACTGTTGAGCTCACTAGGCGTTAAGCCTAACATTTTTATTTGTCGGCATGTGCATCAGGTTCCAGTTGGGGGTTCGGTTCTAGCAAGTGCTATGAGGATTGAGCCTTAGCTTTATACAAGAGTAAGTAGCTGGTGAAGTCTTTCGCAGATTGGAGATATTGATTGTTATTGGGTTTAGTAACACCCGTCCTTTTCCTAGAATGTATGTATAGGATGACTGTGAGCTTTGGGGTTAATTATCAATTTATGTTTGTAGTTTGAAGTATTTATTGATGTATTTAGAAAAAATTTAATAAGTTGCTATCTTCAGACTTGAGGGCGTTTCACATAGGTTGTCAACCCAATACCAAAATGAATAAATTGTTTTAACGCCAAGACTCCAAATATCTAATCAACCAAAAATGACCTCAAGAGTCCACGCTCTTCTCTCAACCCCTCGACGACCCGCTGCTAAGGGAACCTGTTATACACATCATTTGAGAAAAAGTGATAGACTTAAAGCCTAGTGAGAACATATAGTTATATGAAAATTTGTTAAGAAAGCTAAATACAACATAAGTAACCTGTTTTCACCAATAGCTTTTACAAATGATTTGATAAACACATTTTGACCTTGCGGTCCAAAATACATCTTGCGATGACGGGAAGACCCGATTTTCCAAGGATTATGGCGAAACACAACGTAAGCCACTTTCCAAGTTATTGAGCTCACCATACTAGGATCAAGACCACGAACACGCCGAATCGTACTAAGATGTGGGGGAGGGCATCCAATGATCCCTAGTCATGCTCATTCACTAGGATTTACACTTACGACCCACGGCTAGTATTCGGTCCCACATAACCGTACCAAGTTGCCCTTTAGGGTCCAATGTCTCAACTAGCTACATACGGGAGTTATCCCCTAAAATATGTCGACTCTATACCTATGGATCCACTAGTAATAGTCTAGACTTGTCACAATAACACTTGTGACCAACTATAATCAAACATATAGTTCATAGTACCATTTAGTTCCCAAATCACAATTTTATGGTTAACTGCTGATAAGAAAATTACAAAGCTCAAACATGAAGTATAAAGCTATTTTCTCATTCCCAAATATATGTAAAACCCTTTTGAATGTAAACATGGGCTTCCTCACATTAAACCATTTATTTCCTTTTCCTGAACTACCACTTTCAACCAAATACCCATACCATCATTTGAAACATGAACTTGGCTAGAATGCCACAAGTTAAACATTGACTTATAAACAGGTGAAATCATCCATAGTTATATGTTAAGACATGGATTGTTTCACCATTTTACAAAATGGTAAGGAACCCTAAAAATCTCCAAAATACCATGTAACACCCCAAAAATGGGACTAACAAAAATTTCCGGAAAATAGAAATGTGGTATGCATAACTGCCAAAGCACGAGCTCATACAAAAGGGACAACAAATGCCTGTTAATTACAAGTTTGTAATAAGACATAATAATAGATGACAACTCCCTAATCTATGTCTCGCTAGACATAAGATTACAAAAAGGTTGTCAACTATGTCCAAAATAATGGTCTTCAATATTGGCATCCCAAAATGCTCCCAAGCTCCCCACTAAAGTCGATTAAGCTTCCTTGGCGCTCGCGCCGCTAGAACCTGAGATACATATCAACAATCAAGTGTTAGACCAAACGAGTCTAGTGAGTTACATAAAAGCATAGCATAATAACATAACATATATTATGAACAATTATGACACTTCAATCACCAAAGTCCTTACGGGGTCAATCATGGGGGAGACCCATCACACCAATGAGTTTTACCTCAAGTCAATGTACCTTGATGTTCACTCACTTGAGCAACATCCCAAGGCCCGGCACACTTGAAGACTACCTCCCAGGCATTACTCCAAATGGCGGAGGTCTAGGTGCATACCATCATAGTGGCACCTAAGACTATATCCTCCTAGCACTTACTCATGGTTCTTTCTTGTGTACTTACGATGTCTGTCTCTATACATAGTTTCATACTCATAAGATACATGTATAAGACTACCACAATCCCAAACATGTAAAACCCTGAATTTTTGGGATTGGGTGAGAAGTTGACCTTTACCCAAAGTTCAAGGGGGTATTCTGTAACTTGGGCTATATAAATACAAATCAAATTAGATATTTTGATTTATATCACAAATATCAGTTTCTTGGTTTTGAGAAGTCAGAGAGAAAGGAAGAGTGCAGGAGAAGCTTTGTTTTGGGTCGATCGTTTCGGGCAAATCGAGGTACGAATCTAGCTTAATGCTTTGATCTGAATGCTTTTAGCCGTGTAGAATCTCGTTGTGAAGATTTTGAACCGTTCCATTTTGAGATCTGAGTATTTCTCATTTGGATCTGGGTTGAATCTGGGTTCTGCATCGTACTGTTCTTGATGAACAAGACGATCGGATGAGCAAAGGACCGATGGTCGTTCGACCGGTAGTCCTTTGACCCGATGAGCGTTCGACCGAATGAGTGAAGGACCGGACGAATGCTTTCTACCGGTGCCCTTCGACCGGAGATGGTTCGACCGGGGGGTTGTGCCCGATCGGAGGTCGTTCGACCGGTGTTGTTGTAGACCGAAGTTGTCCTTTGACCGGTTTAGGTTCTGTTAAGTTGTTAGCTTCTGTGTCTTTGAGTCCTATTCAAGTAACGAGAGGTTTATCTGTATTTCGACTTACCGATTCTTTCGGTGTTATCATAGGTAGTGCTTGTTAAGAAGAAGGAAACAGAGGTGAGTTCCTACTATCATTTTAAACTGTATACATATCAAAAGTTACCTTTTTGATCTTATCTTATTTTAAAAGTAAAATGATGTTTTACCTGTGCGTTTATGCGAAAGAAATATTCAAAGGAACTTCTTTTAAATGCTTTTCATTCTTACCAGAAGTTGAACTGGGAATAGCATTTTGTTTATAAAAATGTGTTTGTAACCATATGTTTATTTATGGTTGGTCACATACGTTGTTGTGACGAGTCCTTACCATTACTAGTGGATCCCTAGGTTTTGAGTAGACTGTATTGTTGGGATGTTACATTCCCCAGAATTGTAGCTAGGGATCACTTGTTCCTTGAGGGCAACTTGGTACGGTTATGTGAGGTCGGATACTAGCCATGGTTCATAGTGATCCTAGCGAAGGAGTATACCTTGGTTTTGCGCTTGGGGCTTGATCTCACATTGTAGCACGGACTTTGTGATTCGTATCCGCGGACTCCAATTGGTTTAGCTCGTAACTCGGATTTTTGGCCTAACTTTGTGTTACGCCACAATCCTTGGTAAAATGTTTTGTTTTCGGTCATTTTATGGCGTGTTTATAACGAAAAAGCCCGTTTGTGGCAAGGACCTAATGTGTAAATTTAATCGCTTTGGAAATACTATCTTGATGCAAATGTTTTATCTTTTGAGCTTCATAAACTGTATGTTCTCACCAGGCTTTAAGTCTGACACTTTTTTTCTCAAATGGTATGTGTATCAGGTTTCCATTAGCGGTGGGTTGCCGGGGTTTTTGGAGAGACGAGTTTTGAGTCTCGAGGTTTTTGGAGTTGTTTAGTATTGTTGCTGGGCATTGTTAAGTCCCATTATTTTGATAAAATCCTTGTATAGGATTGTATAGTCTTAAGGACTGATCCCATTTATGGGAAGTTAATGGTTTTACATTCGTCTTATTGTCAGGTTTCCAGGTTTTAATTTACTCTGATTTTCGAGGTGTTACAAGTTGGTATCAGAGCTCTAGTTTAAGCGAACTAGGCATGAATGTAAGATGTCTAGACTTAGACTGCGTATACTAAGAATTGATCCGCGAGAATTGGGTAGAGCTCCTAAGTTGGGTTAGTCTTAGAGTCGACGGAAAGTACGTTTATTAGGCGTTGTAGTAGTGGTGACAAGAACCATTATGTGTTGTATGTTCATAATTTCACTTAGCTAATGTTATTATGAGGATATTGTACGTAAGAGTCCTTGAATTGCTATTAATATGACATTTGGTAATGTGGTAGTACGTTTTCCTTTCGTGTTTTTCTATCTTTTCTTATCTCTTCCACTGCTCCGTGTAGCAGTTCAGAATGGTAGGTACGCGTGGAAGACCGCGTGCTCGTGTTGATGGTCAGGAAGCGACAGCCTCTACAGCGGGTCAGCTGGAAGGAGTTGAGGTTATCGTTCGACCACCCGTTCAGCAAGTACTAGGAGGGGGGCCAGAGGTCATTCCGAGAGTAGAACTGGCTTCGTCCCACCCAGTAATCGAGGATGCTAATCCCCAGTCAGAGTTGTTGGCCAGCGTGATGTTGGCAATGAGAGAAGAGATGGCGAAGCAGCAAGAGTTTCTGCTGAAAGCAATGGAGGACCGCGACGTAAACAATCGGAGAAGTGAGACGGTTGTGGAGAACGTCGTAGCAGGTTCTGGAGGTGATGGTATAAGGGTCGTGTCGGTAGAGCGGGGGATTTCTGGAGCTCAGGGTAACAGGAAGAGTTGTGCCTATAAGTCCTTTCTAGGCTGCGGACCGCCAGAATTCTTCGGTTCTGATGACCCGGTGGTGTGCGTTAAGTGTATCCGAGCGGTCGAGCAAGCTTTTGGCTCTTCCGAATGTGGTGATGATCAGAGGGTGCGGTTTGGTACCCAACTGCTGAGGGACACTGCACTCATCTGGTGGAATATCATCCAATCCACTCTATCTCCTGAAGTGTTGGCTCAGTTGTCTTGGGCCGAGTTCAAGAAGAAGCTGCTAGAAGAGTTTTGCAACGAGAGAACGATGGACCGAATTGAGAAAGAATTCCGGTCCTTGGTGAAGGGAAGCCTGACGGTGAGGGAGTACACCCTTCAATTTATGGAGAAACTGGGTCTGGTGGGGCATGCTGCCCCAACAGAGAAAGACAAGATGAAAGCTTATCTCAACGGCTTGCCAGCGGATATGCAATCAATGGTGCATAATTTCAAATCTTCTAACCTCCGAGAGATGGTGGAAGAAGCTCAGTTCATGGAAGAGATGTTCGCGAAAAGCAAGTCTGAGAGTTCGGTGGTGGTGTCTGATAAAAGAAAGTGGGAGAGCAGTTCAGTACCTCCCAAGCGGACCAGACCTTTTGTTGGAAACCGCAATTTCGGCAGTTACCAGGAAGCAAGGTGGTGCCCGAGGTGTCGGACCAAGCATCACGGTAACTGCAGTAACAGTTCTCAAACTTGCTATAAGTGTGGGAAGCCTGGGCATATGGTCAGAGGTTACCCGGTCAGGGGACCCATCTGTTATGAGTGCAAGGCACCGGGGCACGTGCGGAAAGATTGCCCGAAGCTTGCGTCGGGTAGTGCGCCAGCAAGGAAGGAGAACCCTCCGAAGGTTCAGGGTCGAGCTTTTCAGATGACGGCCGAAGAGGCTAGGGCATCCGCTGATGTGGTATCGGGTACTTTTCTTATAAACTCTGTACCTGCTCGTATTTTATTCGATACGGGTGCTAGTTTCTCTTTCGTATCTGAATTGTTCCGTCAGAAATTTGCTATGCCCACTACTAGTCTTGAGGATGCATTAGTGGTAGAAATAGCAGATGGTAGGCAAGTTCTGATCCACGAAGTTCTGAAGCAGTGTGATCTTAGCATCGAAGGGAGAGAATTCCCTATCAATCTGCTACCAATGTCAATCGAGGGTTTTGATGTTGTAATCGGTATGGATTGGTTGTCAAACAATCAGGCCGAGTTCGTGTGTTCCAAGAAGATGATTCGACTTCCCAACCCCTCTGGTGAGGTCGTTGTCATCTATGGCGAAAGGAGAAAGGGCGAAGTGGCATTAATCACAATGGCAAGAGCACGCAAGTGTCTAGTAAAAGGATGTTCGTCTTTCCTAGCCTATGTGATCGATGCCAAGTTAGAGAAGTCCAAGCTGGAAGATGTGAAGATCGTGCGTGAGTATCCAGATGTCTTTCCGGACGACTTGCCCGGGTTGCCGCCCGATCGTCAGGTAGAGTTTCGGATTGATCTTGTGCCAGGCGTTGCACCGATCGCTAAAGCACCTTACCGTTTAGCGCCGTCGGAGATGCAAGAGATGGTAGCACAACTCCAAGAGCTTTTTGAGAAGGGATTCATAAGACCGAGTTCGTCACCTTGGGGAGCTCCGGTCTTATTTGTTAAGAAGAAGGATGGCACAATGAGAATGTGCACCGACTATCGTGAGTTGAACAAAGCTACAGTGAAGAACAGGTATCCGCTTCCGAGAATAGACGACTTGTTCGATCAACTTCAAGGAGCGGGTTGTTTTTCCAAAGTCGACTTACGATCAGGCTATCACCAAGTGAAGGTGAGAGAAGAAGATGTTCCGAAGACGGCTTTCAGAACGCGTTACGGCCATTACGAGTTCCTTGTAATGCCTTTTGGCCTGACGAACGCACCAGCGGTGCTTATGGACTTGATGAATAGAGTGTGCCGACCATTCCTCGACAAGTCGGTCATTGTATTCATTGACGACATACTCGTGTACTCCAAGAGTGAGACAGAGCACGAGCAGCACTTGCGTGAAGTTCTGGAAGTGTTGAGAAAAGAGAGGTTGTACGCCAAGTTTTCCAAGTGCGACTTTTGGCTTAAAGAAGTACAATTTCTGGGGCACGTAGTCACTCGGGACGGAGTGAAAGTGGACCCCTCCAAGATTGAAGCAATGATGAATTGGGAGCCTCCTAAGAGTCCGTCAGAGATTCGAAGTTTCTTGGGTCTGGCAGGATACTACAGGAGATTCATTCAAGACTTTTCGAAGATCGCTTCTTCCTTGACAGTTCTGACTCGGAAGAATGTGAAGTTTGAATGGGCAGAGGCCCAAGAGAAGGCATTCCGGATTCTTCAGAAGAAATTGTGTGAAGCTCCGATCTTATCTTTGCCTGAAGGGTCGGAAGATTTCGTGGTTTACAGCGACGCTTCAAAGATGGGATTGGGTTGTGTGTTGATGCAACGAGGCAAGGTAATCGCTTATGCCTCGAGGCAGCTCAAAATACATGAGCAGAATTATCCAACTCATGATCTGGAGTTAGCAGCAGTGGTGTTCGCTTTGAAGCTTTGGCGACACTACCTCTACGGCACGAAGTGTACTCTTTACGCGGATCACAAGAGCCTGAAGTATGTCTTTGGTCAGAAAGAGCTGAATATGAGGCAAAGGCGGTGGCTCGAGTTGTTGAAAGATTATGACTGTGAATTGCTTTACCATCCCGGTAAGGCAAACGTGGTGGCCGATGCGCTAAGTCGGAAGGACTATAGCGGGAGTATTCGGGCTACCCATTCAAGAATCGAGCTAGTGTCTAGTCTTGTTGAGAAGATCAAGACATCTCAGATGGAAGCATTGTTAGAAGAGAATCTCAAAGAGGAAGTCATGACAAAACAACGTTTACTCTTAACGGAAGATAGCCGTGGGGTGAAACTGTTCAGCGGTCGTGTGTGGGTGCCCAAGGTTGGGGGAAACCGTGAGCTGTTGCTAGAATACGCACACAAGTCCAAGTATTCCATTCACCCGGGAAGTACGAAGATGTACAGGGACTTGAAGTTGCACTATTGGTGGCCGGTGATGAAGCTTGATGTGGCGCGTTACGTTGAGCGTTGTGTGACGTGTTCGCAAGTCAAAGCCGAACATCAGCGACCGTATGGGAGTCTTCAGTCCTTAGAGATTCCCGAGTGGAAGTGGGAGCATATCACCATGGACTTCGTGACGAAGTTGCCTAAAACTCTTCGGGGACACGATACCATCTGGGTGATAGTGGATAGATTGACGAAGAGCGCTCACTTTCTGCCTATGCGCGAGACTTTACCGATGGATAAGTTGGCGAAGCTTTATATCGATGAAGTGGTCTCGAGGCATGGAATACCTTTGTCGATCGTGTCGGATCGCGACAGTCGGTTCACTTCGAACTTCTGGGATGGGTTTCAGAAAGAGCTTGGTACGCGAGTTAAGTTGAGTACGGCTTACCATCCGCAGACTGACGGGCAGAGCGAACGAACAATCCAAACTTTGGAAGACATGTTGAGGTCTTGTGTCATCGATTTCGGGGGTAGTTGGGACTCTCACCTGCCTTTGTTGGAGTTCGCTTACAACAATAGCTACCACTCGAGTATTGGGATGGCACCTTTTGAAGCACTGTATGGGTGAAAGTGTCGGACTCCCGTGTGTTGGCTAGAAGCGGGAGAGAAGCAGTTCGCCGGACCTGAAATCGTGCAAGAGACTGCCGATAAGATCAAGTGCATTCGAGAGAGGATGAAAGCGGCTCAAGATCGTCAGAAGAGCTATGCCGATAAGAAGAGGCGACCGATGGAATTCCAGGTAGGCGACCGCGTTATGCTTAAGGTATCGCCATGGAAAGGCATTATACGGTTCGGAAAACGTGGGAAGCTGAGTCCTCGTTTCCTCGGACCTTTCAAAGTACTTAAGCGTGTAGGGTTGCAGGCCTACCAGTTGGAACTGCCACCGGAGTTGAGTAGAATACACAACACGTTTCACGTCTGCTACCTCCGGAAATGTTTGGCGGTAGAAGACAGCGTCATTCCCCTTTCAGAGTTAAGGGTAGACGAAGGTAACCGTTGTGTGGAAGAACCCGACGCCATCTTGGAGAAAAAGTCTAAGAAGTTGCGTCATAAAGAAGTCACTTTGGTCAAGGTGCAGTGGAAGCATCACCGAGGAGCAAATGTGACTTGGGAATCTGAAGAGGATATGAAGCGTAGATATCCTCATCTCTTTATATAGTTGGATTTCGGGGACGAAATCATTCCCAAGTTGGGGAGGATTGTAACACCCTGAATTTTTGGGATTGGGTGAGAAGTTGACCTTTACCCAAAGTTCAAGGGGGTATTCTGTAACTTGGGCTATATAAATACAAATCAAATTAGATATTTTGATTTATATCACAAATATCAGTTTCTTGGTTTTGAGAAGTCAGATAGAAAGGAAGAGTGCAGGAGAAGCTTTGTTTTGGGTCGATCGTTTCGGGCAAATCGAGGTACGAATCTAGCTTAATGCTTTGATCTGAATGCTTTTAGCCGTGTAGAATCTCGTTGTGAAGATTTTGAACCGTTCCATTTTGAGATCTGAGTATTTCTCATTTGGATCTGGGTTGAATCTGGGTTCTGCATCGTACTGTTCTTGATGAACAAGACGATCGGATGAGCAAAGGACCGATGGTCGTTCGACCGGTAGTCCTTTGACCCGATGAGCGTTCGATCGAATGAGTGAAGGACCGGACGAATGCTTTCGACCGGTGCCCTTCGACCGGAGATGGTTCGACCGGGGGGTTGTGCCCGACCGGAGGTCGTTCGACCGGAGGTCGTTCGACCGGTGTTGTTGTAGACCGAAGTTGTCCTTTGACCGGTTTAGGTTCTGTTAAGTTGTTAGCTTCTGTGTCTTTGAGTCCTATTCAAGTAACGAGAGGTTTATCTGTATTTCGACTTACCGATTCTTTCGGTGTTATCATAGGTAGCGCTTGTTAAGAAGAAGGAAACAGAGGTGAGTTCCTACTATCATTTTAAACTGTATACATATCAAAAGTTACCTTTTTGATCTTATCTTATTTTAAAAGTAAAATGATGTTTTACCTGTGCGTTTATGCGAAAGAAATATTCAAATGAACTTCTTTTAAATGCTTTTCATTCTTACCAGAAGTTGAACTGGGAATAGCATTTTGTTTATAAAAATGTGTTTGTAACCATATGTTTATTTATGGTTGGTCACATACGTTGTTGTGACGAGTCCTTACCATTACTAGTGGATCCCTAGGTTTTGAGTAGACTGTATTGTTGGGATGTTACATTCCCCAGAATTGTAGCTAGGGATCACTTGTTCCTTGAGGGCAACTTGGTACGGTTATGTGAGGCCGGATACTAGCCATGGTTCATAGTGATCCTAGCGAAGGAGTATACCTTGGTTTTGCGCTTGGGGCTTGATCTCACATTGTAGCACGGACTTTGTGATTCGTATCCGCGGACTCCAATTGGTTTAGCTCGTAACTCGGATTTTTGGCCTAACTTTGTGTTACGCCACAATCCTTGGTAAAATGTTTTGTTTTCGGTCCTTTTATGGCGTGTTTATAACGAAAAAGCCCGTTTGTGGCAAGGACCTAATGTGTAAATTTAATCGCTTTGGAAATACTATCTTGATGCAAATGTTTTATCTTTTGAGCTTCATAAACTGTATGTTCTCACCAGGCTTTAAGTCTGACACTTTTTTTCTCAAATGGTATGTGTATCAGGTTTCCATTAGCGGTGGGTTGCCGGGGTTTTTGGAGAGACGAGTTTTGAGTCTCGAGGTTTTTGGAGTTGTTTAGTATTGTTGCTGGGCATTGTTAAGTCCCATTCTTTTGATAAAATCCTTGTATAGGATTGTATAGTCTTAAGGACTGATCCCATTTATGGGAAGTTAATGGTTTTACATTCGTCTTATTGTTAGGTTTCCAGGTTTTAATTTACTCTGATTTTCGAGGTGTTACAAAACATAACTCAGGTACAAAACTCTAAGATATGAAAATACTCAATATTATCCATGACTCATCAAGACGAATATGTGAACATGCTCAAACATCAAGAATAATAACCTCATTCATGTCCATAACCATATTCAAGACTAAGATGCCAACAATACCAAACTTAACAGTTAGGTCAAACTTATCAGGTGATCAGATCTTCTCATAACAATAATACATCAAGTATGAAATCATATAGAATATGTATCTCATTTGAAAATAATGTAAGAACTCACTATCTAGGGTTTTATACAAAACCCTAGAAAACTTGGATTGGATGGAGAGAAGGTGGAGACTTGAAATGTGGCTTGAATGCTTCCCTTGAGTGATCTTCTAGTTCCCTTAGACCCCAATAAATGTCCCCAACTAATCTAGGGTTTCAATAATGTTTGGTGGGTGTAGAAGTAGAAGAAAATTGCCCAAACTAGCTCTAAGCCGGCCCCAAAATGATTTGAGATGAGAAGTGAAGTCAAAATAGTCAAAGTTGGATTTTTATACTCTCAGACACCGCCGGCGATAGTGCCTGGCGATTGTGCCCATGGCACTATCGCGAAGGCACAATCGCGACACTCAAACGACTTACGGTACATCCCAGGCGATAGTGCCCAGCGATTGTGCCAAGGGCACTATCGCGAAGTCACAATCGCGACCAAACCCGACCTCACGGTACAAATCCAGCGATAGTGCCAAGGGCACTATCGCAATGGCACAATCGCGACCATCCTCCTTGACACCGAAAACTTGACTTTCTAAGGTTCGATAAAGCGAAGCTAAAAAGGCAGATTAACATACACATAACAGGTTGATAAAACGCCAATTAAGCACACAAAGAGATTCTCAAATTAATAAAAGTCAAGGAACGAGGGGAATACTTACCTTAGATTTTTCGGGTGTTACAATCCTCCCCACCTAATAGGGATTTCGTCCCCGAAATCTTATTCACTAAAATAAATGAGGATATCTTTTCCTCATGTCCTCCTCCGATTCCCACGTCACGTTAGCACCCCGATGGTGTTTCCATTGAACCTTCAACATAGTCACTTCTTTATGCCTCAATTGCTTCGTCTTTGACTCTAGGATAGCTTCTGGTTCTTCTACACATCGATTTCCGTTGTCCACTCGTATTTCTGTCAACGGAATAACACTTTCTTCTTCGGCCAGACACTTGCGAAGATAGCAAACATGAAAGGTAGGATGGATTCCGTCCATCTCCGGCGGTAGATCCAACCGATAAGCTTGAAGTCCGATATTTTCTAAAATCGTGAAGGGCCCAAGGAAACGGGGACTAAGCTTCACGCGCTTCCCGAAATGGATGATTCCCTTCCATGGCGACACCTTCAACATAACCCGGTCTCCCACTTGAAAGTCCACCGGTCTTCACTTTTTGTCCGCGTAACTCTTCTGTCGGTCTTGGGCCGCTTTCAGTCGCTCTCGAATGCCCTTCACTTTATCCGACGTCGCTTGCACAATTTCCGGACCCGCAAATTGCTTTTCTCCCGCCACGAGCCAACATACTAGTGTCCTACATTTCCGCCCGTAGAGCGCCTCGAATGGAGCCATCCCGATACTCGAGTGGTAGCTATTATTGTAGGCGAATTCCACTAATGGAAAGTGCGAATCCCAAGTCCCTCCAAAGTCTATGACGCACGATCGAAGCATGTCCTCGAGAGTTTGGATCGTTCTCTCACTTTGTCCGTCGGTCTGGGGGTGATATGCCGTACTCAACTTAACTTTCGTACCCAATTCCCTTTGTAAACCATCCCGAAACTTGGAAGTAAACCGACTATCCCTATCCGAGACTATGGATAACGGAACACCATGACGAGACACCACTTCGTCAATATATAACTTAGCAAGTTTGTCCATTGGTAACGTTTCTCTCATTTCCAAGAAGTGAGCACTCTTGGTAAGCCTGTCCACTACCACCCAAATGGTATCATGTCCCTTTAAGGTCTTTGGCAATTTCGTGACGAAATCCATCGTGATGTGCTCCCATTTCCACTCCGGAATGGTTAGTGGTTGCAAACTCCCGTAAGGTCTTTGATGCTCCGTTTTAACTTGAAGGCATGTGACGCACCTTTCCACATAATTCGCCACGTCAAGCTTTATTACCGGCCACCAATAATGAAGTTTCAAATCCTTATACATCTTGGTGCTACCAGGATGTATGGAGTACTTTGACTTGTGTGCCTCCGTCAAGAGCAACTCGCGGTTTCCCCCGATTTTCGGCACCCAAATCCTCCCTTGGAATAACTTGAGACCGCGACTATCCTCCGATAATAAATCCTTTTGCTTCACCATGACTTCGTCCTTGAGGTTCTCCTCGCGAAGTGCTTCGACTTGAATCCTCTTGATGTCCTCCATAAGATTTGATATTACCTCAATTTTCGCAAACGTTACTTTACTTTCCCCTCCGTAGATCTTTCGGCTTAAGGCGTCCGCTACCACATTGGCTTTACCGGGGTGGTAAAACAATTCACAATCATAATCCTTCAAAAGCTCCAACCATCTTCTTTGCCGCATGTTGAGCTCCTTTTGGTCAAAGATGTACTTTAAACTCTTATGATCGGTGAACAACGTACACTTCATCCCATAAAGGTAATGCCTCCATAACTTTAAGGCGAAAACCACCGCCTCTAACTCTAAGTCATGTGTGGGGTAATTCTTCTCATGATCCTTGAGTTGCCGCGATGCATACGCGATCACCTTCCCTCTTTGCATTAATACACATCCGAGTCCAAGCTTGGAGGCGTCGCTGTAAACCACAAAATCTTCGGATCCTTCGGGCAAGGATAGGATCGGTGCTTCGCATAACCTCTGTTGGAGGGTTCGGAAGGCTTTCTCTTGTGCCTCGGTCCATGGGAATTTCACATTCTTCCTAGTCAGCGACGTGAGTGGAGACGCGATCTTCGAAAATTTTTGGATAAACCGTCGGTAGTAACCGGCTAAACCCAAGAAGCTCCTTATCTCCGTTGGGCTCGTCGGTGGTTCCCAATTCATCATTGCCTCGATCTTGGTCGGGTCCACCTTTACCCCATCCTTTGACACCACGTGGCCCAAAAATTGCACTTCTTGTAGCCAGAATTCGCACTTCGAGAATTTTGCGAATAATTTCTCTCTTCGAAGGATCTCTAAAACTTCCCGCAAATGTTGTCGATGTTCCTCCTCGTCCCACGAGTAAATCAAGATGTCGTCGATAAAGACTATGACCGACTTATCTAGGAAGGGTCGGCATACTCGGTTCATCAGGTCCATGAACACGGCCGGAGCATTAGTCAGCCCGAATGGCATAACTAAAAACTCGTAGTGACCATACCTCGTCCGAAACGCCGTCTTCGGTATGTCGCTCTCTTTCACCCGCACTTGATGGTAGCCGGATCACAAATCTATTTTGGAGAAACACCCTGCTCCTTGAAGTTGATCGAAGAGGTCGTCGATCCGGGGAAGTGGATATTTGTTTTTAACAGTAACTTTGTTGAGTTCGCGGTAGTCTATACACATTCGCATAGACCCATCCTTCTTCTTCACGAATAACACCGGCACTCCCCAAGGCGACGAGCTCGGTCGTATAAATCCTTTCTCAATTAGTTCTTGGAGTTGCGTCATCATCTCTTGCATTTCTGTCGGGGCTAAACGGTAAGGAGCACGAGCAATCAGAGCGGCTCCCGGAGTAAGGTCGATGTGGAACTCCACTTGTCGTTCCGGTGGAAGTCCAGGTAGGTCGTCCGGAAAGACATCCGGGTAGTCGCACACCACTTCCACTTCTTCCAAAAAAAAAATTCTTTAGCTTCGTGTCGATCACATAGGCTAAGTACGACTCACATCCTTTGGCTAGGCTCTTGCGTGCCTTGAGTGATGATATAATCATATGGGTTCCTCAGTTCATCTCCCCGTAAACCAACACTTCACCGCCCTTAGACAAAGGTACCCGAATCAACTTCTTAGAACAAAAAATACCTGCATCATGCTTAGCTAACCAATCCATTCCCACTATTACATCAAATCCTCCAATATTAGCCGGTAACAAATCTATAACGAAGGGCTCTCCATCTAACTCTAAGGTACATCCTACATAACAACCCCTAACAACCATATGCTCCCCATTGGCTACCTCTACCACTAGAGCATCATTCAACAAACTACAAGGAGTAGAGAGGTTCTTGCAAAAGGAGGTAGACACAAAAGATCGGTTTGCACCGGAATCGAATAAAACACGGGTAGGTAGAGAGTTCACTAGAAACGTACCCGACACTACGTCTGCCGCCTCCTTTGCTTCACTAGCCGTCATCTGGAAGCCCCGACTTGGCGCCTTTTGTTGAACTTCTTTCTTCGGCAAGGCCCCACTTGGCACCCCTTGGCCACCCCTCGCTAACTTAGGGCAATCGCGCTTGATGTGCCCCGGTTCCCGGTACTCGTAACAAACTCCCCGCGAGGGGCAATCCCGACTCATGTGGTCCTTTCGTCCACATTTAAAACATTCCATAGCTCCCGAAAACGGCCTCGGATTACAAGGTCCGAGGTGCTTACTCTTACATTTGGGGCACCACCTCGCCTCCCGGCGCGGATCAGTGTTCCTTCCCCTGCTAAAGGGTTTGGAAGATCGCACGGGCCCGGTTGGCCCTTCCCATTTACGTTTCTCTCCTTGAATTTTCTTCTCCTCTCTCTCTTGAATCAGATCATCTTCCACCAACTGAGACGCCTCGATCACTTCTCGTAACGTAACCTTATGAGCGTTCCACACGCCCGTCTTCATATCCGCAGGTAGTCCCTTCACAAAGGCTTTTATTTTGGACCCCTCATCTGTTGCCAAATGTTCGACTATGCTGAGCTTGTCCAAGAAATGTTTAGCATAATCCACGACTGACATATTTCCCATCTTCAGATTCTTGAACTCTTCCTCTATTTTGTCGAGGGCTCTCTCGTTGCAGTATTTCTCCATGATTTTCTTCTTGAAAGTTGGCCAAGCGAGCTTGGACAAAACTTCCGGTGTAAGTGCCCTTCAGGTGATGTTCCACCAACTCAGAGCATCCCCTCTAAGCAGTTGAGAGGCAAACCTGACTCTCTGAGAGTCCGCGCACTCGCTTGACTCGAAAGCCATCTCTACATCTTGAATCCATTTTATGCAGACTAGCGGGTCAGTCGTTCCCAAGAATTCCGGAGCTCGACTACACAGGAAGGTCTTGAAAGAACAACCCCTTTCCTTCCCTTTATCAGCTCTAACTGCATGCTCCTCGGTACCCATAGCATTATCCGCACCGCCCGATCCCAAAACCGCATTGTCCTCCACCGTCTCGTGCCTACGGTTACTTGTATCTCTATCTTCTAGGACTTTCAAGAGTCTCTCGTCCCGCTTGTCCATTGCAGAGTTCATCATTTGCATTATGCTGGCTAATAGGACCGACTGAGGGTCCGCTTCTTGAATAACTGGATCCTCGGTCTCCAAGTTCACTTGGGGATTCGCGTCTATGATACCCTCTAGCATTGGGGGTATTGGTGGAATGACTTGATTAGTCGGTGCGCTTACTGGTCGGGTAATCTTCGGAGCAGTTACACTTGCTTCATTTGCCTCCTCGGTCGCCCCGACCCGACTCCTCGTGTTAACCATAACGAACTGTCACACATGACAAGAGTGATACCGATTAATTCTTTAAAAGATAACTGGTTCAATACGTACTACTACAAGGATTAATCATCATAATAATAACTTCGAACATGCTCACGTAATCATAGATTCAGAACAACACTGGCCAAGTGAGATTGTGAACATATTTTACACAAGAATTCTCGTTATCATCATCATAATTCTCAATCAATGTAATTCTGAATTCCTAATACTCTCCCCACCTAGGAATGCTCTACCCAAGTGGACAGTGATTTTATAAGCATCGCCAGTCTAAGTCTAGGTATGCTAAGGTCGATACCTAGTTCACTTAAACTAGAGCTCTGATACCAACTTGTAACACCCCAAAAATAGGACTAACAAAAATTTCCGGAAAATAGAAATGTGGTATGCATAACTGCCAAAGCACGAGCTCATATAAAAGGGACAACAAATGCCTGTTAATTACAAGTTTGTAGTAAGACATAAACTCCCTAATCTAAGTCTCGCTAGACATAAGATTACAAAAAGGTTGTTAACTACGTCCAAAATAATGGTCTTCAATATTGGCATCCCAAAATGATCCCAAGCTCACCACTAAAATCGATTAAGCTTCCTTGGCGCTCACGCCGCTAGAACCTGAGATACATATCAACAATCAAGTGTTAGACCAAACGGGTCTAGTGACAGTGTCACTATCGGAGTTGGTCCTATTAAACCCTCAGACCCCGTTCGCGATAGTGATAGTGTCACTATCGCGGGTCACAATCGTGCCATATGTACCGAGTGTGGTACTTCCCTCGCGATAGTTCCCCCTGGCGATAGTGACATTGTCACTATCGCGAGGCACAGTCATGCCACGGGTACTGAGGCCCGAAATCCGAGATTTTGAACCCGCGACATGCGTGGCGACAAAAGAGAATAGATACAACGTTCAGAAGTATAAAGATACGCATAAAAGTCGCAAAACGGACAAGTTGGGAAATCTGGACTTACATAAATTTACGGGTGTTACACGATCGGGGTCCAGACTTGCATAAAATCCGATTTTCAGTCTTTTGTTTCATTTATTCCTCATCTACTTCATTCCCCTTCCATTTTCTCTCATCCTCTCTTCACCAAAATCTCTCCCAACCATTTTCTCCCCTCTTAGTAAGATTTGGAAAGCTTGGAGTCTGAATATTTAGCCCTAGAGGCGCAATCTTGGTGGATTCAAGTGAAGTGGTTAAGGTAATCTTCTCATATATTCACCCAAAAAGCTAAGGTTTCATTGTTCTCATTTTTTCTTCTATCTCTTTAGAACTTGGTGTAATTTTGAAGATGTTTGTGGTCAATAACTTAGAAGAAAACTTGGAGCTTAGATCTAGAGGGCTCAATAGAAGGTTTCAAATCTCCATCCAAGAAGACTCAAGTTTTGGGGGTAAAACCTAAATTTAGTTTAAATCTAGCAAAGTGGGTTATAGTTATTTTACAAAAGTATATACATGTCAAAATATATTTATTTTGGGTCTTGAACACATTCCTATAAGCTCATTTCATTTTTGATAAATTTTGTGAATATTTGCGTATTTGGACATATTTGGATTATTAAACCTATGTAGATGATTTACACTGTTTTATTTGGGTGTTTGGAGACACCAAAAAGGTTTTTAATCAACTAAACGAGGGTTCTCTGGTATTTGGAGAGTTTGGACAAAATATTGTTTTAACTACTAATAAGTATGATTTGTGTTAAAAATGGTTGCAATGGATTTGTTATAAGAATTGAAGTATTTATTGACTATTTTTAGATCTAGTGATTGTTTTGGTATTTTACCCAATTTTATGAGTTTTGATGTTGACACTTTAATCTCTTTTGATCTTAAGAGTGTAAATTATTGGAAATGTTTATTCTTTGACCTTGTGAATATTTTGGAAATACGAACCCTACGGTGTGGGGCCTTTGGCCATTATACTTGGATAAAGTAGCGGTTATGGACCTATTGATGTTATAGGTACCATGCATTTTCTTAAAAGTCTTACACAAAATGTTATTACATCTATTACAACATATTTATTTAAAAGAAACTCGTAATCTTCAAAAGATTTGAAAATGATGATAAAAAAACTCTAAGAAACCCTAAAAATATAGAGAGAGAACTGAACTAAAAGAAAATAGATCGTAAGAATGAAAATGAGTTGATATCTTTAAAATATCAATAAACAGGTTGTTTATATATTTTCCACAATATTGCAAAGCAGTCCTCCAATCTACTTGATTTGCTCCGCTACCCTCTCACTTTCAGCAAAAATGAAGCGCAACCCCTCTTGTCCTGAACTTTCACTCACTTTACACTTCAGACCCTAACTTTCTACAAACAACACAAAAAAACCAAATAAGCTATAATGATGATAAGATTGATACAAACAATAAACACACCTTTTAACACCCTCCCTCAATCTTGACATCGAAAAAGATCTAACATTCTTAACTTATCAACAAGATACATATGTTGACTAACACCAAGTGGTTTTGTGAATATATCAACTGGATTTTCTGTAGACCAAACCTTCACAGTTTTCAACATTCCAGATGCAACTTTGTTTCTCACTTGATGTATGTCAATCTCTATGTGTTTAGTCCTTTCATGAAACACTGGGTTGTTAGCAATTTGAATTGTAGATTTATTATCGCAGTTCAAACTTACAGGAAGCAGTTTTTCTATTTTCAAATATGTTAATATGCTAAGAACCCATATGATTTCACACAGAGCCGAGGCCATATCTCTATATTCGGACTCGTCAAAGGAACGAGAAACAGTGGGTTGTTTCTTACTCCTCCACGACACCATACAGTTCCCTAAAAAAAGACAATAACCAGTAGCAAACCTCCTAGTTGACAAACATTTACCCCAGACAACATAAACAAAAGCGGTCAATTTAAAATCACTACTAGAACATGAAGAAAAACAGACCCCCTTACCAGGAGATGCCTTTAAATACCGTAAGACACAAAGAGCAAGTTTCAAATGAGACTGACGAGGTGAGTGCATAAATTGGCTTAAGCAATGAACTGTAAAAGCTATGTCAGGTCTAGTAGCTAACAAGTAAATAAGTCTACCAATTAGCTTTTGATAACCAGTAAAATCCTTTAAAAAACTATCTTTTGATTCAGATCCAACATAATATGTTACAATTAAATTCATATCCATTGGAGTATTAATAGGCTTACACCCTAAATATCCGAAATCATTTAACATTTCAAGACAATACTTTCTTTGAGACATGCACAAGCCATTATCAGTTTCTAATATTTCAATGCCTAAAAAGAATTTTAATAAACCAAGATCTTTGATTTTGAAATTGGATTGTAAATGATCTTTTACCTTTTGAACTTCAGTCTCAGAATTACCAGTCAAAACAATATCATCCACGTAAACAAGAAGAACAATAACACGCTATTATCACACTTGGTAAATAAGGAATAGTCGCTACTACTTTGGCAAAAACCATGATCAATTAAACAGGCAGACAACTTTTCAAACCATTGTCGCGGTGCTTGCTTTAATCCATAAAGAGACTTGACTAATTTACAAACACGTTTGTCATTAGCAGAAAAATAACCAGGAGGTAGATTCATATAAACATCTTTAACTAAGTCTCCGTATAAAAAAACATTGTCCACATCTAGTTAGCACAAAGGCCATTTATTTTGAACAGCTAAAGCAATGACACATCGAAAAGTGACCATTTTCACAACTGGTGAAAATGTTTCCTCATAGTCTAAGTGTTCACGTTGACTGTAACCTTTGGCTACAAGACGAGCCTTGTACCTTTCTATTTCTCCCGTGGACTTATATTTAATCTTATAAATCCAACAACAACCTATTGGTTTTCGACCAGGAGGCAGTTCAGTAAGAACCCAAGTGCCATTTCTATATAAAGCTTCCATTTCATCATTCATAGCATTAACCCAATTTTGATCTTTGCTAGCTTAAAAAAAAAATCAGGTTCAACAGACTTGTTTAACGTAGATACGAAACAATAATTATTTGAATTAAGACGAGAGTAATTAACAACCTCTTCAAGACCATATTTGACTTTACCCTCTATAACATAATCATCAAAACGACGAGGCAAAACAGAAGTCCTACTAGATTTTCGCACAGACATAGTTTGGTTATCAGCAATTTCACCCTCAGGAGGGGACCTCAAGTGATCATCATTTGTATGTTGAACAATTAACCGATGAAAATCAGCAACACATGAACCACTGGCAGCCTCAGTACCACCAAGATCATTCGATCCGGCAGCTCTGTTAAGGTTATTTATAACTTCAGTACTACCAGGGTCCACAGACCCAACAACTCTGTTTTGACTACTCAGATGATCACAGTTACTTGAATTATCAGAAATATTGAGAAAGTTTTCACCTTGAGGATAGTCCCTAATCTCATCATTGGGCAAATCAGAAGTCAAATCATTAGACTGAATGATAAGGGAATCAAAGAAATTTAATGAATCAATGTTACTAGAGTCATCACTTGGTTGACTTTTACTCATTTTGAACGGAAACATAGTTTCATAAAACTTAACATCTCTAGAAACAATAATTTGTTTTGAATCCAAACTGTAAAGTCTATACCCCTTTTTTTGAGTTAGAGTAGCCAAGAAGAATACATTTTTCCGATTGAGGAGAAAATTTATCAGAAACATTTGGTTTTAATGAAAAACTCAAACACCCAAAATTCCTAAGATGAGTCAAAACAGGTGCAAAACCAAACACAAGTTCATATGGACACTTTCCATTCAACACAGAGGAAGGAGTTCGGTTAATGAGATAAACAGCAGTTAAAATACACTCATTCCACATGTTCAAAGGAATGTTTCTTTGAAACATTAAAGCTCTAGCAACATTTAATAAATGCCTATGCTTGCGTTCAACTACCCCATTTTGTTAGGGAGTATAAACACAAGTGGTTTGATGAATAATCCCATTGGATTTAAAGAATGTACCTACCTTACTATTAGTGAATTCAGTCCCATTATCGTTTCTGAAAATTTTAACATACTTCCCAAACTGAGTACTCAACAAACTGTGAAAAGTTACAATATTATCAAACACTTAATCTTTACTTTTCAGCAGGTAAACCCAAACAAATCTAATGTAATCATCCACAATAGTCAAGAAATATCTATAGCCCTCCTTACTGGGAACACGATAAGGACCCCACAAATCTAGATGAACTAAATCACCAAGAGAAGTGGAGGTATGAGTGCTCAATTTAAATTTGTCCCTAGTTTTTTTGCCTTATGACAAATATCACAAGGAGAAGGAGCAGACTCATCTTCAAGATCGAGGGTATTCTTTAGAACCCCAAGAACCTGATCTGCAGGATGACCCAACCTACTATGCAACAAGTGGCGAGAAACATTACAGACAAAGGATATATCATTTGAAGATCCTTTAGAACCACAAGTAATAGAAGGCTCACCCTTAGACAATTTGTCAAAAAAGTATAAGCCTCCTTGTTCACTACCAGTCCCCACAATTCTCTTGGGCAGAGAACCCTAAAGAAGGTAACACTTATATTCATCAAACCCAACAAAGATTTTACTATCTCTAGCAATCTTATGTACAGAGAGAAGATTGACATGAAAATCAGGAACAACAAGAACATCAAATAAAATTACTTTGTTATTCAGTCTATAATTCCCAATTTGATTTATTTTTGCTTCGTCTCCATTAGGTTGAGTTACTTTAAGATTTAAATCAGAAATGTCACAGACATTTTCAAGTTGAGAAATAGAGGAAGTCATGTGTTGATTAGCTCCCGAGTCAAGTATCCAACCAGAATGAGAACTATTTGAAACAGTGTTAGACGTATTTGTAACATGTATATGAAACATACCTGCCATATTGACAGAAATGGTCTCAGACTGTTTTTTATCAAGAAGAGAAAGTAACTTGTTAATTTGATCCTCTGTAAGAGAAGTGGGTGTTGAAGCGTTTCCATTACAAACAGGCGTATTGATATCCTTGGAACAAACATTATGTGAGGAGGATTTGAAAGATTGACCATTTTTTGACTTTGTAAATTGAAAATCCTTAGGAAATCCAATTAACTTGTAGCACCTTTCTATAGTGTGCCCATTCACTCCACAATGCTTGCAAAGAAGAGGGGGTTTTACACCTCTCTTCTTATTATCATTAGTTTTTCCAAAAAAAGCAGAATTCTGACTCTTAGTATCAGAAGATCGAGTCACACCTTGGTGTGATTCTTCTCTTGATATCAAAGAGAAAACAGTTTTGACCGTGGGAAGAGGATCAGTGGTTAAAATGTTACTACGAATATGAGTATAACTATCATCCAATCCCATTAAAAACTGCATTAGTTTTATTAATTGGTTGTGGTTAGAAAAATCATGAGCAACATTGCAAGTGCATGAAGGCAGTTTGACTAGAGCATCAAACTGCTTCCACAAGGCATTTAACTTGTGATAATAGTCGGAGACAGAAGCTCCATTTTGAGAAAGGGAATTAATTTTTTGATGCAAGTTAAAAGTAACAGAACCATCAATTTTATCATAGGTTTCTTTCAACTCAAGCCATACTTCAGAGGCAACTCTAGAAAAAACTTGACTAACAAACAAATCCTCTGAAATAGAGTTGAGTATCCAGGATAACACCACATAATTACACATGTCCCACTGCTTTCCTACCACATCATTATCAATAGAACGAACAACAGATCCATCAATAAAACCAAGCTTATTTTTAGTCTCTAAAGCCAAAATCATAGCACATGACCAAACTTTGTAATTATCAGTTCCAGTAAGTTTCATAGTCAATATAGAAGCTCCTGATGTGTCACTAGGATGGAGATATAGAGGATCTCCAAAGTCCAGTTTTGCGATCAAAGATCGTTGTTCTGGCTCTTTGGATGATTCAGTTCCAGTCATAGTGAAACACAAGGAGGAAACAAAAAAAGAAAGCACCACACACGAACAAACTCTAAGCAGCTTAAAGACAGGATTCATTGCCACTAGAGTGGTAGGTCAAGTCACCGCTTAGATGTCCAAAAAAAACACACAAACAAAGGAAAGAAGAACTTACAGAGTTACAGAGATATACCAAACAGAGAAGGTTAAAAGAAAACTTACAGCGAGATCCCTTAAACACGAGAGCAGTAGATTAAGAGAAGGTTAAAAGGGAACAAACTTACAGCGAGATCCTTGTACACAATAGCAGCGGATTAAGAAGGGTGACAGATCTGGACCTCAAAAAACAGAGCCCAGAATAAACCACAGGAACCAACAGATAACCAGAACCTGAACAAACAGTGAGCTCCAAGTGATCTCACAATGGAATCCAAAAGACAACCAAAACTCTCAACACGAGAACGAAGATAAGATCCAAGGAGTGAGATTCAGACCTTTAGTGAAACGAACTAGAGGTGGTTTATTGAACCAGCTCTACGAGTCACGTCACTAGGTAGCCTCCCTTAACAAAAAAACAACCCAACAGAAATGATCTACAACACAGATCTGAATCTCGTGATACAAATGAGATAAAAAAAGGTAAACGGAGAGAAAATGAACTATCCTTCAGTGAACTCGTACAAAAAAATACGATCGTAGACGAGATCCAGGGATCAAGTCACAGGTTCACGTCACAGGAGGGAAGAGGTCACGAAACACGGTCCAACCAAAAAAACACTTAAAAAGAGTAAATGAATCTTTGGTGAATCTGAAAAACACAGATTAGATCTATCGACCAGATCTGAGATTCACGTCACTAGAGCCACTCCTTAATGAGTGTAACAAGAACCAGATCTGTAAAAGCAATGTATGAGAGTGAACTTGAAACAAAGAAGAAAACGAGTAGATCTGATCTATGAAAAAATATCAGATCCACGTCGATCTATGAAAAAGAACGAGTAGATCAGATCTATGAAGAAGAATAAGATCCACATTGATCTATGAAGAAGAACGAGTAGATTAGATATATGAAGAAAACAACAAGAGAAATCAGATCCACCTCGATACCTCGATACAAGGCACTAAGAAACGAAAAAAAAACGATGTTGACAGGAAACTTTGGACAAGATCAGATCCAAAAGTAACAGGTCGACAAAGAGAAAATAAGAACTGAAAGTAAGAAGACTGATTTGAAAAAATCTTTTGAAAACAGAAACAACCTCAGAACCAGATCTAGCAAGATCAGATCAATAGATTGTAGAACAAAAACATTTGGAACAAACGGGAAAGAAATACGAAGATCTCATTTGAATCAAAATGGAAAATCACTAACACGACACAGAGGTCAATGCAGTGATTGAGAAGTTAAAAACGACGAGAGAAACAAACTTACCATTGTTGTTGAAGACAGAGATTTCAGACGCCATTGAAGCCAACATAGCTCTGATACCATCTTAAAAGTCTTACACAAAATGTTATTACATCTATTATAACATATTTATTTAAAAGAAACTCATAATCTTCAAAAGATTTGAAAAAGATGATAAAAAACTCTAAAAAACCCTAAAAATATAGAGAGAGAACTGAACTAAAAGAAAATAGATCGTAAGAATGAAAATGAGTTGATATCTTTAAAATATCAATAAACAGGTTGTTTATATATTTTCCACAATATTGCAAAGCAGTCCTCCAATCTACTTGATTTACTCCGATACCCTCTCACTTTCAGCAAAAATGAAGCGCAACCCCTCTTGTCCTGAACTTTCACTCACTTTACACTTCAGACCCTAACTTTCTACAAACAACACAAAAAAACCAAATAAGTTAAAATGATGGCAAGATTGATACAAACAATAAACACACCTTTTAACTTGTTCAATATTGAAAAGTATGCATTTTTTACTTATGTAGTTATTTTGGCTTTACTGTCATAGTCAAACGTTTTACGAGGCCTTTTGGCTTGATTCGAACTCAAATGAGTTTTGGGACTTTGTCCGATTTTAAGGACTCAATACAGAGCTTAATAATAAAATGCATTTATTATATAAGTGTCGGATATTACATGTTTTGAATGTGCAAATCATTCAATTGGTGTCACGTAATTTTAGACTATAATGCATTTGATCCATAAACCTAAGAGTTTGTTTATTTGTTAAGTGTGGAGTTTTGAGGTCCACAGTTAAGTCTAGTGACTAGTCCCCAAGTCATGAGTAGCGAGCTTGCGGTGGTACTCGGTTGAGTCGTATAAAGAACTAAGTCTTGCGGTGGTGATCATTGGAGCCGGATACGGAGACTGATGACTTTTATAGTGAGACTCATCTAGAGGTCGAGTAGACACCAGGGTCATTTGTGTATCTTGCGGTGATGCTTAAAAGAGCCGTATGCGGGGATCCATGACCCGAAGTGAACCTCAAGAACGTTGATAAGTGGCTTAACTTCGTGTTCCCTCCACATTCAATGGAACCGAGTCTCCCCTATCACCGAAAGGTTTTATTTACGGGTATTCCCTTACCCATACTTTCGGTGTTTGAAATGTACAATTTTATTTATACAAATAGTATTTTGGTGTAGCACCATGTGCGTGCGTTTTGGAAATTTGGATGTGGGACATTTATTTAAAACGGGTGTTTGGTTTTGGAAGTGACATGATTTATAAATAAAGCTCTTTTTATAACATATGTTTTCAGGGATGGTCGTGTTTAGAGGAAAATATTTGTTTATGATTTATATGATGAAAACTGCTTTAACTCACTAGCCATTAAGCCTAACACTTTTTCTTATCGACATGTATACCAGGTTTTAGATGAATCTGTGCGGTGCTTGGAGCTTGGTGGAAGTTCCGAATAGATGACTTTAGATGCGTCATCTAGTTTTGAGAAGATAGTGGACTATGGAGTTTTAGTAACACCCGACTTATTCTATTTTCTTTTGAAGGATTAGATAGTCCCGTTAGAACTCTGGTACGTTTTTAGCATTCCTTCATTTTTAAACTCTAGATATTTGAAATCTCAAGCTATGTATTTAAAAGATTTTGGAAGTTTTTATTTGTCTACTATTTTCAATTTTTAGGGGTGTTGCAGTGTGGGTTATGGGATTAGTTTCGGGAAGCCTCGTGGGAGATTGAAGGGGGACTTAGGTGGCGTTTGTTTTTTAAGAGACCTGGATTTTGAAGTCTTATTTCACTTATGTTTAATAAGAGGTGGTGCTTTAAGAGGTTATAAGACATTAGATTACCTCTTCTAATTTCAGACATATTTCAGACTTAAGAGCCTCTGAAGTTTGAAAAAAAACCCCGGCCTGAACGTAAAAACGTCTGAACGATTCAGACTTCAGAGGTATTAAGAGTTAAAAAAAACAGCCCCTTAGTGAAGTTGGGTGCTCTTATCGACAATGCTTTCTCTCAGCCCGTTTGAGCACGAAAAAATGGATTGGATGGCTTAACAATGATGGTTCTTTTTCGGTTAAGGAGCTCTGTGTTGGAAATTTTAGTAAAAAATATGGGTTTTTACTAACTTTGGACACAATTAAATACATGTATATGTATTGTATATATCTAACTCTTCGTGGGTTTGTGTTCTCCTATATGAGAGTTTCGGAACGATATATTGTGTGTCCAAAACGAAATATATGTGAATGAGATATTGATGCTCAAAGTTGAGTGTTTGGGATGAAATTGGCAAAAATCAAGTGGGTGTTGGATTGTGTCCCACATAGGAAGGAGGAACAAAACTTTTGTGGTTTATAACCATGAATGTGTGAGGGACTTACAAATCCTTTGTTTGGTTTTACTCCATCACCTACCCGAGCGCAGGAGGGGTGCCGATTGAGACTTTCGTAGGCTAAAATCGGCGAACTTGTGCGTGGGCGCAACCTGCGGACAGGAATGTCGCTCCGAAATCTTGTGCTCGCGCAGTTTGGTTTTTGTGAACTTGTGCGTGGGCGCGACCTGCGGATACGAATGCCGCTCCGAAATCTTGTGCTCGCGCAACTTGGTTTTTGCGAAAATTTTGTTTTAATCCAGTGCATTGGGTGAGTTATGTCGCGGGTTTACCCGCGTGGCAACTCGCGACATGCAATGGAGTGTGGACAAAAACAGCGAACCACGCGGGTTATGTCGCGGGCTTACCCGCGCCGTAAGCCACGACATGAATTGTCTTGAGGACGAGAAACAGTGCACCACGCGGGTTATGCCGCGAGTTTACCCGCGTGACAAGTCGTGACATGCACTATTGAAAAAGTCCTTTGTAACTCCCGATTGATACTCATTGATATATATGATTAATGGTAATTAAAATTAATTTTAATTACTGGTTAATTTCATATTTAATTGTCGGTTTCGAACTCGAGTATAAAATGGGAGTCTGGGTTCATTCCTCGATACACCGACATATCTCTCGATATACACCGAATACCGAAAGAAAATCACACATACTCTCTCTGATATCTCTGAGGCATACGAAATTTCCGACGATTTTTCAAGGCAAGTGGTCATCTCCGGCAGTACATACTGCTTACGCTATTGTACCATGGGAACAGACGGAGAATTTGTTTAAGGGAATCGTGTCACACACGAGCCTCAGCGTCGTTTGATTTCATATTCGGTTTATTCATATACATTTATCTTTTGTCGATTTCCTTGTATTCGAATTTACTAATCATTCGTTGATTGTATTTAGTTCTTACATTTGTTGTAATTTTATATGTATTATCAAAATACATATAGTGGAAAAAACCAACACTCCGAACCTTGATTGATAAGAAACATTTGCATGTAGTGGCGCAAGTTGTCCCAAATATTTAGTGTTTGTTAATCCCAATGAAGGTTTGTGTTTTCGTTTTGCGGCTTCGATGGGGCAAGTTACTGGTGAGGACAGTTTTGAACGACAAAGGCTTGGACCTGCCCTCCCGTCTTTTTTGCCCTTGTTGTGAAACCGATGTTCATTGTTTTGTTAATTGTTCGTCGGTGACGTATCTTTGGAGTTTTATTTTTCGGTGGTGAGGCTAGAGTCTTTCGTCCATGTTTTCCATAGATGTCTTGCTCTTATGTATGGATTATATCTCTATGCCAAGATTGAGACATCTCTTTCAAAGGCTATTGTGTGGGATGCCTTATATTCTAGACACCTGAACTCAAGAGTCTTCAATTGTGATAATACTCATCATATTGATCGTCTCACTACAACTAAATTGGGTTTATAGGACGCCAAAAATCTATAGACGTCCTAATAGACCGTTTTATAAGACTTAATTTATAAGACCAAAAAAAATAAAATGTTATATCTGAAAGCGTTGTAAAAAGTTTATAGGACGTTTTTGGGTATCGTAACAAGTTTTTTAAGACATTTTTTAGAAAAGTGTCGTATTGGCTATTTTATAGACCACTATTTGAAAAGGTGTTTTATAAAAAATAGTGTTTTATAAAAAATAGTGTTCTACAAAAAGAGGGGTTTATAGGATATTTTTCAAAAATGTGTTATAAAATAGCTAATGTGACGCTATGTATTAAAAGTTGTAACACCCGGAAATTCTTAAGGTAAGTATTTGTTCTCTTATTGCATTAATTGTGTTTATCTGGAAATATGAACCTTTATATGCTTATGAACCTTATTTTAATGATATGATGTTATCTGGTTAGTATTAAAGATGCATGTGTTTAGACCTCGCGCTCGTTTTCGAATTTGGTTAAGTTTTCGGGTTGTTTTGGGTTTGGCGCGAGAGTGCCACGCGATAGTGACATTGTCACTATCGCCGGGCACAATCGCTGAGAATGTACCTTGAGTGAGGGGAGTTTCGCGATAGTGACACGCGATAGTGACAATTGTCACTATCGCCGGGCATACTCGCGGAAGATGTACCGTGGGTGTGTTTGGGTTCGCGATTGTGACTCGCGATAGTGCCCTTGGCACTATCTCCGGGCACTATCGCCCGTGTGGTCTGGTCGATTTAAAACACCATTTCAGCCTCTATTCACTTCATAACATCAAAAAATCAGAACTAGGGTTTGGTTGAGAGTATTTTGGGGCGATTTTCTTCACTTCTCCACTCTCTTACTTCATTTATTACATAGAGGTTGTTGGGGGGTTTTCAAGTATCTTATCAACTACTTCAAGGGTGCATTCAAGACCTATCAATCGAGTGTTTGGAGTCTCAAGACTTCATTCTTCTCCATTTCATCTATTTTCTAGGTTTTGGTTCAAAACCTAGATAGTGAGTTTACTAACCTTTGTTAAAACTAGATACACATCATAATCTTTTATTCATCATTTTCTATCTTTATATGTTCAAGTATTTGGGATTTCTTTATGAAGATAGTTGGAAAGGTGATTATTGGTGAAATGCCATGATTTACTTTATATGTACAAGTATTTGGGGCTTTTCTCTTGGATATATAATGGTGTACTTTTATATGATAAATGTATACATGTCTTGGTGATAAGATGTTTTCTAGTTGGAATACCATGTGGGTGATATATTCATATGTATGACGAGCATGATTGTCATTTGGGTCTCTTGTTAGACTTCTCGTGAGTAGGATGGTAATATTGTACCCGTAGTTGGTATTGAAATATGTTGGGTTGAAATATACCTAAAGGACCTCCTCTATGCGTATGTTGGACGAACCAAGTCAGTAGACACTAGAAGGATGTAGTCTTGGGCGCCACTGTGATGGTATATGCCTAGACCTCCGCCATTTGGGGTAATGCCATGGTTGTAGTCCTCGGGTGTGCCGGGCCTTTGGGTGTCACTCTTAGAAGTGGGCACTAAGGTACATTGTCTATTTGGGTGGAACTTGATTGGTGTTATGGGTATCCCCTATTGACTCCACATATATTGAACTCTGGTTAACTGCTGATAAGAATTGTAACTGTTCATGCATGCTTATTATTGTTCAACTCACTAGGCTTTTTGGCCTAACACTTGTTTGGTGTCGATGTGTATCTCAGGTTCTAGCGGCGCCGGTCCTAAACAGGCTTAGTTGCTTTGGGTGAGAGCTTGGGGATTTTGCACTTGGACGCTTAATACTTTTGGGAACGAACCGTTGGATTTATAGATGACAACCCTTTCGTAATCTATTTTCTAGTTGTATAAATTAGATTAGTTGGTTGTTATTTATCGTCCGTTAAATTATAACTGTAATTAAACAGGTTATTTATATATTCCCCATTTTTGGGAGGCTCTTGCTATGACAATTTTAGTATATCTCATGTCCGTTTTTCGGATTTTTGTTATCCCTATTTTTAGGGTGTTACAAAAGTGTCCTAAAACTTGTTAAGACACGTAAAAACATCCTATAAACTTATTATAACACTTTTAGATATATAACGTTTTATGTGTTGATCCTATACTTATTATAACGCTTTTAGATATATATAACACTTTTAGATATATAACAATTGAGTCAGATTCATACGAAAACAATAATCAAATAAGGGGGTGTTTGGTTCACAGAATGAAATTTGATGGAATTGGAATCCATCGAAAGAATTTGATTTTGAAATAATTGGAATGAAATTTGATGGGATTTGACCACGCGTTTGGTTGATAGTGAATTCTTTCACTTACGTTAAAGAAATGATGAATTCATTAAATTGTGGAATTCAATAGAATTGAAAGGATTTCATCGTTTTCATTCTGTGAACCAAACATGGGCTTGTAATTTGGTCCATTGAATTGGCCATTCCAATTTCTTCAAATTATTTCCAATTCCATGAACCAAACAATCCGTAAGAGAATAGAAAAAAGGTCGAATCACATGTTCTTTTACACTAAAATCACGTGTAAAATCACATGTGATTCACGCGACTTTGGCCTAAGGTTGCGACTCACGTTGCTCACACACCCTTGCGTTGATCGTTGGTATAAAATCACATGTGATTCTCCACGTGATTTGGCCGCTTTCACATTATCTTATTTAGGGGCCGTTTATTAAATACTTACCCGAGTAATCGCTTACCGATATCACTTATCTTACGGTGGTCCTTACCTATTAAGTATAAAAACTACCTAGAGTTTTACCCGGTAAGTGAGAAAAATGTCTCTTACCCGGTAAACGTTTATCGGGTTTAAAACGTTTACCAACAATCAATTTTGATGATCTAGAAGGTTATACGATAAGGTAAGTGAGGGCAATATCCATCCTTGTCAGTAAGCACTTATCCGGTAAGCATTTTGATAAACAACCCCTTAGTTATTGTTTTCTTTTGAACATCCCTTCAATAATCTTAATCTTATCTTTATAAAATAAATATTTCATTATTAAAACTAAAATAAATTACTTTTCTATTCTTAAATTTAAAATATTTAAATTATAATAAAATTTAGAATCAAACAAATTACACTCAATTTTTTTTTGTAACTTTTAGAGTAAATTATATAAATCGTCCATGGGCCCTTTGTTATAGTCCTTACAATTCATTTATTACCAAAAAGTTTATTTCTTGAACAACCTGTTACTCGACTCAACTTAAGAGTTTTCTCTAAACTATATTTACACAAAGTTTATATATATAACCACTATTTTTATTCCCAACATTATTTACACTACAAAAGATAAAAATTCGTAAAGTCGAACACGATCAAAACTTGTTGTCCCATATTCTATTTGTCGTTTTTTCTCAAAATACGTTATGATCTTCTCGTATCTCCAATCTCTGTCTCCCTTCATTGACGAGCGTTTCTTGAGACGAACCTTGCGTAAAATGACCGCCCATTCGAGCACGACAAGCCCTTTGTAACATCGAAAACAATCAAAACTTGTCGTCTGATATACGGTATTTGTCGTTTTACTAAAAAAAACGTTATCGTATCGACGATCCTCTGGTATTTCTACACTGATAGATCTCCAATCTTTGCTTCGCTTCGTTGATGAGTGTCTCTAGTGACGAATCTTTCGTAAAATGATCTTGTTTCAACGCCCATTCGAGCACGACAAGGACTTTGTCTTGAGCGAGTGTCTCGCTATCGGGTACGTGAATCGAAAGGTAGCAAAGGAGGATCAATGCCGGAAACTGAGCCATTTGTTCGCCGAAATAAGTTAGCTGAATCAAGTGCTTAACACCGCCCGCTTCTAATATCGACTTGCAATGCGTTACGTGAAGGAAATTATCGGTGCAAGCAAACTTGATCAACGTGATCGTTACTTCGGTCGATACATGTGTTTCCGTGTCTTCGAGGAGCCTGACTAACGGCGGAATGATTCGTGTTTCGGTGGCTCGAAACGTTCTCGCCAAGTGGCCGATCGCTTGGATGCTTTGGATGAGGAAGTCCGAGTTTGCGTGTTTGATGATATTAAGGAATTGGTCGATAACGGCTCGAGCGGCGGGAGACGTCGGTTTAAATCCCGAATGTCTTAACTCGACGTGTTGTTCCGCGACCGCGGTGATCTCGGTTAGTGCCATTGCGGAGTTATATTGTATGTCATACTCGCCTCTTTCGAGAAGTACCGCGAAACAGAGGAGTGCTCGTGACTCGGTTATGCTTTTGCAAATCGAGACGTTGCCCGCACAGAGGTGCCATAAAGCTCGAGCTGCCATCGCCTTCATTTCGGCTTTCGTGGACGGATCTTCGGCTTCCCGCTCTCGAATGCTAATCCCAGTTAGTGTGATGTGTTTTCGATTGTCTCTTGAGTATTGGTGTTTGTTCGGTTTTGTACTCGTGGTTCGGCTATGTGCTCTATCGTTACGAATCTTGCCGGATTTCATAGTGACGGTATTCGTCACTATGTTATGCATATCGCTCGTTTTCGAGGCTTCGGGATGTAAAATCCGACACTTTTCGACCTCCTCGTTTCCATTTCGATCGTTTTTGCTAGGGTTTTTGTCGGAATTGGCCATAACGACCGTATGGATCGACATATTCTGCTTGCTAGCAATCGCGTATCGGCTATGCTCTTGGATCGTTTCGAACGCTAAATGACCAACGAGTAACCGGATCACGTTGTTTTGCATGAAATGTTCTTGACATTTCGGGTAGTTCGTGGCTAACTCTGACACGGCCCACGCCACAACTACTTGCACTTTCATTTCCGCAAATTTCAAGATTTTCGTGAACGCGGAGCAAACGCCCGCGTTCAAAATATGTTCCACGCTTTCGGGGTCGCGGCCAAGTAGCCCGATCGCTCTCGCCGCGTTTTCTTGCCCTTCCGAATTCCCTTCTTTCGCAAGCCTCAAAAGTGGCGGTACCCCACCTTCCTCGATGATCAATTTCCCGTACCGCTCGTTATCGCGTGCCAACGACACAAGCGATGCCGCGCCGTCGACTCGCTCATCCACCGTACCGGAACAAAGGATCGCGATTTGCTCCCAAATCAAGCACAAGATCGGCTCGTTAGCGGCAATCGGCGGCAACCCGAGGTACTCGTCGTCGCGATCATCCGCGGGGGTCGATACCCGAAGGAGCCACGACACGTCGCCGATCGAATTCTCGATTTGCTGTGACGTCTTCCGCGGGAGACCGTTCGGGATGATCTTGAACACGCGCCGGAGCCCGTTCCGGCTACATTTGAACACGAGGTGCAACGCTTTATCGAGGACTTGTTCGGTGTCCTCCATGATCCGCCGTGTCGGTCGTTCGTAGAGGTCGTTGCTGGCACGCGCCGCCTGCCGGAGGAGGCCTGCGAGCTTTTCCGTCTTGCTTTTGATCTCGGCGCAATCTTGCTTAAACGAACAAACGTATTCGGATGCTTTGATGATCTGGTCTGCTAATTGTATCGGCCTCGCAATGATCTGTTTCACGATATCGGCCATTGCCGCCAGCAGACCGCCGATTCGACGGTGGCCGGAGAATTGTAGGGGGGAGAAATTTGAATGTTAAAGAGGGAAAATTGATGAATTTTTATTTGGTATTTTGGGCGTCTTTGAAAATGGGGAAGTGAGGATATTATGGGTTTGTTGTAATGTGGGGTTGGTGGTGGCGGACGGTGGCGATGCGTGATGGTGATCGGAAAAGTTTTGGGATCAAGAAGGCGTTGTTGCAGGGGGGATTTTTGGTGTGCCAAAAATGGTAATCAATATACCATGTTTATAGGGATTGCAATGGCCGGTGAAAATAAATAAAACGGTATTTTTATGTTTATTTTATATTTGAATAAAAGATTTATCAATTTTAGATTAATTGTGATTTTTTGGATTTAATTAATTTAGTTCATGTAAATAATCAATAATGGTTAAAAGGTGATAATTTTATTAAATTATTCTTTTTATCGTATTTTTGCTAGAAATTGATTATTCATGTTAATTCATATGATTAAATCAAATGAAAATATTGTAATTATATAATTACAATATTTTAGATCAACACAACTTTACAACAATTTATATTTGAACATGAGTGTGCTCTAGTCTACAACGACCATGGCATCTTTGTTTCCCAACGATATACCAACCCAACTTGTACGGGTTGGGTTGGGTTGGGTTATGTTTCAAAAAGAAATTAACTGATAGAGATTTTTCGAACAACAATCGAGACCGCTGATGGACTCGGGTAGGTAGCGATCTGTGTTTTTTTTGGCAGCCGGTTATGGCTGTTTTTCTTTTGTAGTATGTTCCTTCTGTTTTTGGTAGCGGTCGTCCATGGTTTGCTCCTGACAATCTGTGGTGTTCGCCTGTGTTTGTTTCTGACCGGCTCAGCCGTGGTGGTTGCTTGTTTGTATCTGTGGTTTTGTGTATTGTTATGCTTGCCTAAAAAAAATAGCAGAGTTTTATTGGGTTGTTCAAACACTTTTAAATTGACAAACCCTACCTATGTACAAGGTACAACTCTAGATGTAGTTAAAAATGTTTTCAGAGATCAATTTATGTAGCTCTTCTAATTAGTGGATTATCTAGACCTATGTTTATTATGTTTAGAAAGAAAAAAAAATCAATTTAACATATTAAACTATTGATATACACAGGCCAATAGAGAAAAGTTTAGTTGCAAACATAATTTCCATTGTAAGTCGGTGTATGGACGAAAGTGCAACACTTATCCTATTCATCATGAATAATGAATGTAAACTTTTTATATCATTCATGATGAATATCCGGGACACGTGACACACTCTCATTTGTCTCTCAGCTTAGAATAGAAGTCAGGTTTATAACCGAACCTATCCTTAGACACCATAATAGAGGCCAGGTTTGCAACCGAACCTGCCTCTAAAGACCTAGGGGTTGTTCGGTTGTGGCTTAATGGGCTGTATAGCCTATATGGATTATTCGTTCAGCCATAAATAACCGTTCGGTTGTGGTTTATTCGGTCAGCTGATGACTTAATTGCTCAGTTGAAAATACTTACTCCTTTACATTTAGCCATTAAAGTACCCATTAATTCCCCAGCTACCCTTCAATAAAGAAATCTATTTTGACACTCTTCCCACTTCAACATCATATCACTTTCCAAGATCCATCCACGACTTTATGGTCTTCTTCAACCTCAGTTTCTCCACCAAGTTAAGATCCTTTTGTTGGTTGGTCGGATCTCTCTGGTTTGCCATCGCCACCTACCCAAAACATATTTTATTCGTCGGAGCTCTCTGGTTCGCCGGAGTTCTCTGGTTTGGTCAGAGCTCTCTGGTTTGCCATTGTTGATATCAGGCATCGATATATCAGTTGGGTATTCTTTTTTCGCTGCAACAATTTATTTTTCTTCTTCTTCATCACTACTACCATCATCAATCGCAAAACCCTTCGACAACATCTCTAAAGCTTTTCGTTTTGATGATTTGGTGCCACGAGCGATGAGATCGTCGGGTTTGTTGCCGTTGGCATCGGTTACGTTAACATCCGCATAAGCTTCAAGTAGAAGTTTCACAACTCCAACCGACATAGGAGACCCACCGGCGGCAGCGCAGTGGAGAGCGGTGGCACCGTCAGAATTGGAGGTTTTGTTGACATCGATCTTCTTTGTATCGATTTTATATTTCAAAACATGAGTATAGAAGGGTTTATTTGAGTTTTGGGGAATCCAAAAAAAAGGGGGTGATGAGGTGATCTGATTACCTTTCTTTGAAAAAGAAATCTCACTGAATATGAAGATAAAGACTAAAATCTTAAAGTTTTCAACATATTTTATAAATAAGGGTAAAATGGTCAATTTTTTTTTCCATTCAGACTGTTTATTCAGCACAATAACCGAACAACAACTTATCTGTTAACATAAAGACAAGTTTATCAATACAGACAACTATATCCATTCAAGTTTTAACAGAAAACAAACCGAACAACACCCTAGACAGATATATTTCAAATGTAAATTAAATTTTTTAAAGAAGAAAAAAAAAAATACTAATATAAAGAAATATGGACCTTGTTTGAAAAGGGGTAGTTAGGCCCAAAATGAATATTAATCGGAAAATCAAAGAAAAAAGCGACGGAAATGGGGAAGAAGAGGAGGAGGGAGGAGAAACGGAGCATACATCCCCGGAACAAATACTCCGACAACCCGCCGGACTTCGCTCTCTTAGCATCACTTTATCCTTCATTTCAATCTTACGTTTTCTACTCTCCTCAAGGCAAACCAAGGATTGATTGGAAGGATTTCAATGCAACTCGTGAGCTCACTAGGGTTTTGCTACTCCATGACCACTCCCTCACCTGGTATGTTACTGCTAAATTGAGATTAGGTTCTTGTATCTATGCTTATGTATATGTTTTGCTATCAAAATGATCATCATATGGTTCGTATTAGAATGAAATTTTCTGAATTAGGGATTTGGGAATGTAATGGTTTATCTGCTGCTGTCCTTGGGATTCATTTATTGGAAAGACTTTAATGCCATTTGTGGTTGATGATTGTAGAATTTGATCTTGAATTCGACATGAATTGGATATAATTTTAGGAAACATGGATAATTATGTTTGGTTTCATTACAAATAGATAGGATGAAACATGTTGTGGTTCGATTTTATTGAAAAAGGATGGTAGTATTACCTTGAAAAAGCATAGGTTTGACCTCAAAAGTACAAACAGCTATCTGGAAGGGAGTGGAAAAATATAAGTTTTTGGTTGGCGTTTGTGTGTGTGTGTGTTTTTGGTCATCTGTCGTTGCTGATTCAAAAAGAGTTATATCCATTTTCTTCAGCTCAATTGAAACAAAAAGTTCACTCTTTTAGTTCAATAGAATGTTCCAGAATTTGTTTTGATGTGAATTTTTAACCTTTGAGTTATTTGAACCATTTTATTAGTTGCTTCCATGGACTCTGCAACATTCCATTTTGATATGTCCCATGTAAATTCCATCTGTTTTAGGCAAGTTTGAAAGCTAAAATCACCAAATTAAGTATTTCCATTATCACATACGAATTGGGTGTACATACACATTTCTTGTTATTAACTTATTATTGATGGGTATTCTAAACCTTTGATTAGTAGTCAAATTCTTTAAACACAGAATTTGCAACTTTGGATGAAGTGAGTATTAATTTATCATAGTCGTGTATTAATCTTTCTTTAGATCTAAGTAAATTTTTAAAAAATGGTTGCACTGTATTAGTTTAACGAGCTGAAAAGAGAATAAAATAATTCAAGTAAGAAATAGTTATTGTAATTTAGGTAGTAGAATAGTACCACATTCGTTGTTGTAGGCACTCTGTATAAGTAGTTTTATCTTTGCTGGATAAGATTATGCAATCTGCAATGATATAAAGAACATCCTTCTTGGGCCCAATAGTGTTGTTAGTTTATATAATCTTGAAAGATAAATAAGCCATGATTTGATATATAAGAAAAATGGGATTGGAAAACTTTATAATATAGAGATTCTTGTGTTACAGACCCAGTAGGGAAAAAAAACCACGACTACTTGAAGGTATAAGTCCATCATTCCAGAAAAAAGGGAAATACATTTTGGCTTTTAAACTCAAAAGCCTTTGCTTTTTAACTCTTCGGGACTGTGAGTGAAAAATTAATAACACACCAAATTAACAATAAACAACACAAATTGAAAAACCTAGGTGAGATATGACTACTAGGTTTCCTTTGCTGTAAATAGTTAGATTGCCAAATGATATGATCTGAACTTATAAATGTAGGTGGATCCCTGATGGACAGCTCTGCCCCACAGTACCCAACAGATCTAACTATATACATTGGATCGAAGACCTTTTATCATCTGACACCATTCCCAGAGAAAACAATGTCGTAAAAGGGTTTGATATTGGCACTGGGGCCAATTGCATTTACCCTCTTCTTGGTGCTTCCCTTCTTGGTTGGAGCTTCGTTGGAACAGGTACTTGACTTTTTAATTTCTTGTAAATTTAGGTGTCGTTTGTTTTTTAAGAGGTCTGAAGTCTTATTTTACTTCTGATTAATAAGAGGTGGTGCTGAAGTCTGAAATCAACGTCTGGAGGCGTTTTGAGAGAAAAAAGAGCATATGAACTAAGGTGGCGATAAGAGGTTTTAAGAAGTTAGGTCACCACTTCTTATTTCAGATGTATTTAAGAGTTAAGAGGTTCTGAAAACTGGAAAAAAACAAACAATCTAAATGTAAAAAGGTCTGAACGATTCAGACTTAAAAGCCATTACGAGTTTTTTTTTTTAAAACAAACAACCCCTTAGTTTCTTTTCTGAATTTGGACAGTCAGAATCTTGGACATGTTATATAAATTCTAATAGCTACCAATGTTTTTTAAATTAATAACAGATGTGACAGATGTAGCACTAGAATGGGCCGAGAGGAATGTTAAGAACAACCCACAAATTTCTGAATTAATTGAGATTCGAAAAGTTGACTTTGAGGTAAAGTTGATTGATCGAAACACAAACAATGGTGAAAGTTGTTTGGATATGAGCAGAAATACAGAGCTTTCAACTTCATCGTCAGTTGAATTGTGTTCTGGTGAGAATAAGAACTACCATGGGCCACCCATACTTTTAGGTGTTGTCAAAGCTGGTGAGAAATTTGACTTTTGTATGTGTAATCCTCCTTTCTTTGAGACAATGGAGGAATCGGGGCTTAATCCAAACACCTCTTGTGGTGGGACCCCAGCGGAGATGGTTTGCCCTGGTGGAGAACAAGCTTTTATCAGTCGGATTATTCAAGATAGTGTTCAACTTAAACAGTCCTTCAAGTACTGTATTTCTTAGATTATTATTTTTCTAATCCGGCTAATGCTTCAAGTTGATTTTTTGTGTAAATTCTTGTTATTTCTACTCTTGTCTGTATTATAGGTGGTACACATCAATGGTTGGAAAAAAGTCAAGTTTGAAAAGCTTGATAGCAAAACTTCGAGAGGTGGGAGTTACTGTAGTTAAGACAACCGAGTTTGTTCAAGGTCAAACATGTCGGTGGGGGATTGCATGGTCTTTTGTTCCTCCCACCAAGAAGATAATATCATCTCATGTGGCATCGAAGAATGTCCTCACTTTCATGCTTGAGGTCAAGATATCGTTTCCAAAGTGCACCAATCCTTCATTTTTATATACTTCTGTATGTTGTTCTTACTTCTTCTAACTATGCACTTATAGAGTGTAATAAAATAGGGTTCTGTATGGATATCCAAGAATTTGCATATCCACTCAAAATCATATTCAATTAATCGATTCATATTCTTATCCACTGTAACAAATGTGAATATGAATAGTCATATCATTATGCAAATATAGCTAACATCCAAATTTATTGTCCTTAATGATATTAATATCTAATTAACAATGTAATTTTATTGAATAATAATATGATCATATGGATGTATATTCAACTATTTGACAAGTAAATTATTTTCTAAAAATTAATAAAAAGTTATATGCATTGTTTTTTTTGGAAGGGTGTCCTAAGCTATACCTAGACTAATCCCTTGGCAAATTATGACTGTAAAGACATCAACCCTGATTAAACCTCAGTGGCCACAATTGTTATGTACACCTGGATTCGAACCTGGGCAGATGGGATATTCCATCACATCCCCCAAGGCCTTAACCAGTACGCCACAACCCTTGTGGTTAGTTATATGCATTGTTCATTCATTATGTTTTTATCACTAACAATAATACACTGTCAACTAATTCGTAGTCATTTATGAGGGATGTATACATATAACATCTGAATCCATATACGATAAGTAAGGATGTATTCATATCAGCATATGTTACTAGCATATGCCAATATGGATATATGCCATTTCTGGATCTGTCTATAAATCAATCATCCATATTTCCAATAAAAAAGGTACAGTCTGACTTTTGAGGTTAAGCAATCTACTTTTTAAATTCAAAACTGGTATGAATATTATCTTGAAATTAATAATAACATAAACTTTTCTCTACTTCAGGGAATCCAACGTCAGTTCAGTGCATTTCATGTTCTCCAATCAGTTGAATCCTTCTTTCAAGCGAGTGGCGCATCCTGTAAATCAAACGCTGCTTCATTTCATGTTGATGTATGCTCAATTACATGTAGTTTTAACACTGTTATTCTTGTTGAAACCCCATCTATCTTTTCTCCATATATATTTGATACAATAATGTGATGGAAATCAGATATGTGCAGCGATGTCTCACTGCAAAGAAATCTTGAAGAACAACTCTAGCACTTTGAAAGAAACCGAGTGGGATGATGAATCTAGTGGTTCACTTTGTTTGAGTTCCACTTCGGATGACTTGCATTTCCGCATAACAGTAAGTAACTAAGTATACCGATCCCTCTGTCACAAAATAAATGTTAACAATGAAAAAGGCACAAAATTCTAGAAATGTGTAATTATTAAACTTTCTTTACTTAACTTAGGGGCCGTTTACCAAACGCTTACCAAGTCATATTACCTTATGGATGAAGATGACAATGTCTAAGAATCTTAGCCGGTAAGAACTAAGGCAAGGACCAAAAGTCTTACCCTGGTAAGTGATGGCGAAAAGTCTTACCACGGTTAGCGCTTACCGGGAAAATTGTTGCATACGATACCGTTTTGGTGGACTAAAATTTTACCCGGTAAGTAAGTGATAGTGTTAAATTTTACCGGTAAGTGCTTATCGGGAAAATTGTTGCATACGATACCGTTTTGGTGGACTAAAATTTTACCTGCTAAGTAAGTGACAGTGTTAAAATTTATTGGTAAGTGCTTATCCGGGTAAGCGTTTGGTAAACGGCCACTTAAATGACAATTTACTTTTGAAAAGTGGACAATTTTTGAGACAAACTAAAATAGAATCGTGGACACTTATTTTGGGACGGAGGAGAAATGATGTGTTGTTGTATTGTTGTATGTTGCAAGAACACGCTTGTAATTATATTTTCTTTTGCCTTTTCTAATAGGTCTTTGAGCAGATTCCGGGCACTCTTTTGGTTAGAGGATCTTTGAAACCCAGAGAAAGCTCTTTGCCAGGTTTTTCCTCATTTTTGAATTGTGTTATTTAGATACTTGAACTAATAATATGGACCCCCATATTTACCTAACAAACATGAAATTGAGAACCATGAAAAAATGGTGAAAAAACATATAAAAAATCTTTACATTTCAGTGCAAACAAGCCGGTGTTATTTGAAAGACAAGAGAAAGCAATAAATAGGCCCGGAGCTTGAGAGCTTGTTATCCGTTGGTTTAATATGCAAATCTTATATAAATGTACCGAAAGTGCCTTATGGTTTTGTTATATGGTGCTAGCATGTATGTTGGAGGTCTCTAGTTCAATCCCAATAGAAGCAATCTACTTTTTTCTTCGCTCATAAGAGAGATTTATAATGCTGACACATTTGTAGTTTAGTTTGTCCCAAAATAAGTGTTTTATATCAAAGGTAAGTGTCTATTTTCCAATTCTACCCTTAATTATGAGATAGATAAATTCATTATTCTCTCTATTATTAAAGGTAAAATAAGTGTTCAAAAAGGCGCGCCATGGCGCAAGACGCGTCTCCGCCGTTACGAAATAGCCCATAACGTTTCTATAAGGCGTGACTCACGCTATGGCGCCTTAAGGCGCGCCGCGGCGCGCGTTTTTTCTAAGATGTGATTTTTTTTTTCAAAAAAAAATATTTTTTTAAAATTTTTAATTTTTTTATCTTTTGTGTTTTTACATTTTTAACTTTAGATTTAACATTTTTATAAATTTATCTAATCAATCACTCACAGTTTCACGAAATCATAAACGTTATGGACTCTCGATTAAAACGATGTTGTAAAATTATCTTTCTATGTTCTATTTTAAATATTAAATCAAAAACTATTTTTATACTATTAATTTATATGATTTTTTTTCTTCCAATATGAATGTACATATTTTAATATCATTATTTGATTAGAATAATATATATAAAACTTATATGTATATATATAATTTTGAATATGACATACAAATTTGCCGCCTTATGTCACGCCTTGAAAAACGCCGCGTCCTCGCCGTGGCGTGTAAGGCTTAAGGATTGACATTGCCGCCACGCCACGCCTCACGCTATTTTGAACCTTGGGTAAAATTGTCATTAGTTCATTAAAGAGTGTAATACTTGCACATTTCTAAAACTATGTGCCTTTTTCATTGTGAACATATATTTTTGGGTCGAAGGGGTTTGTTAGGGGTGATTTTGTCCAAAAAGAATCAAAACTTGTGTGGACATTGTGTTTCATCCATTAAGAAGCGTTCGGCCAAAATTTCAAAAGCCGCAAGCCTCCAACTCCAAGTGATTCAGATGTAAAGCCAATTTAGAGATCCTTCAAGTGGGAAACAAACACCCCCGAAAATAACCATTATGTGCTTGTTTTAAAACTTTAAATGCTATCCGCTCCTTTATACGACGGTTTTGGTTGATGAGAATCGTTTATCTTTCGTTTGCAGGGTTACTTTCATCAATATTCCAGCAGTTGGAGGATGCTTTGAGAAAAGAATTCTTCCCGGAAAAGGTTTCTACACACATCTCATCTCAAATCATGCATAATCTTTAACATTTGATTCCTGTTTTGATCATCTTTTTTACATATATCAACTTTCTCTTGATTAATATATACATCAGAGAGATTTTCAGCATTTTGCTTTCCATATTAGCTTATCTAGCAACAACTGCCATGTTTCTTGGGGAGACCATATACACCATCCTGTGTAGCCTGACTCGTTGGTTATGGTTGATCCCACCGATGCTTTAGCCTTTAGGTTAATCACAAACTTTGCCATCGGTATTCTGGTCATCTTTTAGTTTTCTTTCAAGGGTTATTTAACTAAATGACCTTCCGACAAAAGTGTTTTTTAAATCCATGACCTTCTGACAGGTTTTTAGGCATTCTTCTGTTAAGCAGTGACATTCTCAAAACGGGTCATTTAGGTATATAACCGTAAATGAGATTTTAATTAATTTCATGACCTTCTATCTTATTAAAGAAAAAATGGCTTCATACTCATTAGATGGTCGTGAATTTAATTAAAATCTCGTTTAAGTTTATATATCTAAATATACTTCTCAAACATGTCACAAGGTCATAATTTTGGAAAAGAAAACCCTGTCAAAAGGTTATTGTTTTGAAAAAGAAAACCCTGTCAAAAGGTTATTGTTTTGAAAAAAGTCTGTGAGAAGGTCATGGTTTTGAAAAAACCTGTAAGAAGGTCATTTAACCAAAGGACCCGGTTTTCAAGGGAAAAGTGTTTTTAAAGTCATGATCTTCTGACAGGTTTCTAAGTCGTGGCATTCTTAAAACCTGTAAGGAGGTCGTGGATTTAAAAAAAAACGGACCCTAGTTTTCAAGCCTTCCCTTCTATTCTTGCCTGAGTAAGCCCAACACAAGCATCAACAAAATCCTCATCTATGAAATCTATCGAAAATATCTGCAACTTATCGTCACAATTCTGTGAAAAACATTGTGCGATAAACAATCTTCCGTACCCGTGAATCCGGTTCGAAACCGCCTTCACGCACACCACGGGGTTATCCGCTTGTGGTGTGACGGTATTCTCCACCCTGTAAAAATATTTCCGGGAAGTAACCGGTGGTTGTTTACTCAGATACTTTAGGTTACTCTCGAACTTTGTAGCTGGTAAGTCGGTATTGATCCAGTTATCTTTCAAGTGACCCGAATTCCAAATCGGGCTACCCGCTTTTGCCTCCGGTGATACGTGAGGCTTCCAAACGCATATAATCCTTCTTGGTAAGATCTCCGCTATCGTTTTCTCAAAGACATCATCGTCTTGATGGATCAACAACTCTCCAAGCTGTTCATGCAAGTATTTCTCGAACGCCGGTGGATCCTTGCGACCGAACTCGGTCCGCATCTCGAGAATAACGATTTCCGATTCGGTTTCCGCAATAAACTTCTTGACGTCATCTATAACAACATCAACACCGTACGTAGTCAGGATCCCGTGACATACGTTCCCGTTCTCCTCGACCCGAATATCGAGGACACGAGCCCCGAGTACGAGTTGTCGGTAAACCGACAGATACTGGCATTGAGCGAAAGGGCGGGTAATGACCTTGATCCCGATCTTGTCGGTAGCCGAATTGTGGGTTCCGGGCCACACGATCTTGTTGACGTGAACTTTCTCAGGGTCAAGACCCGACATCCAATTTTTCCGATCAGGCGGATGCCAGTCGCTTCCGGGGTACTCACACCCGCATCGTTCTTGGAGCTGCCGTAATAGTTTCTTCTCGGCGATGACGGCTTTCCGCCGTTGGATCTGTTTAGACCACTGAGCTCCCATTACTAGAACCATAGGATGATGAAAATAATCAGGAAAACCATTTGGCTCATATATATGGTACATTTTATAACCCTAATCTTTTTATTAAAGTTTTTTTATTTGAAAAAATATATATTATAAATTTATAAATAATGATATGATCAAGGGAATTGGATGTTTGAAGTCTTGTTTTGTGGGTTGGGGTTGAAATTGGATTATTGGTTGGGAGATAAATTCTAATGGCTTTCAAATGTATGGTTGGCAATTGGGGAATATGTCAAAATTCCCAAAGTAAAAGGAGATTTGGTCTATAAAAGAACTGGTGTCTATTCCTAAAACATATGAATATAAGCTTAATGATTAGCAAATAAAACAAAAGTATTCATGTGTGAATGCAATCCAACAACACAAGGTTGTAATCATATTATTTTTTATATAGAAACAAGTTGAATTCACATGTGAATGTTGTCCAATCACACATTTATTATGTATTCACAATATGAATAAAACATATGTCAGCCCTACAAGTCAAGAAAGCAAGATCAGAATGAGCAATGTAGAAATAATTTATATAAGGTTTTATGAGTGATTTGTGAGTAGTTTAATTAGCTTAATGAGACTCGCAACTTATTCGGTCAACTAGAAATGACTGTTTGGTGGTGGCTTAATTATATAGAAAGTGGCTTATTCAATAAGCTTCTAGGGGAGAGCTTTATACAAAACGCTAAGTTCTTTCCAAACATGTTCCTTCCAATTAGAAAACACGCTTCTTCCATCTATGAAACACCATTTCAATCAAAAGCCTTCTCAATCTATATAAATTTACATTGATAACTTTTTCCATACAATGCGGCTTATACTTGTTCTAAATTTAATTACATAAATATGTAGGGTTGGGTTCACGTGAGACCAATTTGTTTTCGTGAGACCACATTTTTACACTTGAAACTTCACAACAAAATACTGTGAAGGTAAAAAGAAATCCAAACCTTCACAAACAAAAACACTGTGAAGGTTACCTTTACAGTGTTTTGCTGTGAAGTTCAAGTATAAAAATGTGGTCTTACGGGTCTCACGAAAACAGACTGGTTTCACGTGATCTCAAGTCTTTACGTAAGACTCTTAAAAACCTTTAAATTTCAAGAATACGATCAAGGGTTATGATGTTTTCTAGTTTTAGCCAAATTGATGCGAGTTAAATCTTTGGAGTTAAATCTACTCTGAAGACTTTTGTTTCATAAAAAAAATCAAAACAATTTCAACCATTTATGTTTAAAAGTAAACTTTAGATCTTTTTTTTAACAAGAATTATATTAATTTCCTATTATTGATTTATAATAAAATTTTACATATTACTGTATCGAAAACCGCTTCTAATCCTTTTTTTTAGTAAGCCCTGGATGGTCAGGCAGATCGCATGCACCTCGCCTAATGTTACGAGTCCCAAAAGATAACAACTATGAAAAATACGATAGTCTTGAGAAGACTCAAACTAGCGACCTATTTGTAAGTGCTTCAAGGCCAACATTTATTTCTCTGTTAAGGTGACTTTCAAGACGAGTCATCTTTGTATTGGATTCTTGGGCTTTTTGAAATAAGATGTTAGGGAATACACATTGAAAAAATCTCAAAGGCCCATCAAAGCACGAAAGTCAGGGTCTTTACGAAAACAGAATCCAATATAATTATCAAAATAAATAATTTTCGGTTTTGACACGCAAGACAATTAAGGCATCGTTTGGCAAAAATAAGCTAGTTTATTTTCTGGGTACATGTTTGGATGGACATAAGATAGCTTATAAACTTTTGATAAACTACTTGGAGTAGCTTATGAGGAGCTTTTTGTAATTATTTTAATTATGCCCTCGTTAATATCCATTATTTTAATTGATTATTTTTTCTATATATCTTTTTTGGTAATTTTACATGCTTATAAGCTAGTTTTTACCAAACGTGACTTTTTCATCAGCTAGCTTATTAGCTAGTTTGTCAAACATAGCCTAAATGAGGTGTGGTCATAATTTACACATCGATGGATAGAGAGTTAATAAAATGAGATTCGAAAAAAGGTTGTGATGAATTCATGTTTTCAATTCAACTTGTATCAAGTAGTTCATTGTTTTCTTGAAGAAGCTAAAGGAAATATAAATTTATTTGTTAGGTGTGTTTGGTTATTGGGACAACGCAGAACACAAACTTGTTATCTCACGTTTAATTCAAACTAACATGATATGATTGAGTTGAACAAAAATGCATTTTTTTGCCCCTCCAAAGTAAGTAAACAAAAATGAGGGACATGAAACAAGATTGTTAAATTACTAAATTACCCGTATAAAAATTAAAACCCTCAGTAGACAACTAACAAACTACTCGTATCGAGGAAGAAAGACCGCATATATTTCACCCTCACTAGAAGCAATTGGGGAACGCTTCCCGCCTAAATAGCAATCGGAGGCCAAACCTTTTTGCTGAAACAACTAAAAATAAACCGAAACATGTAAATCCCATACAGAGGGAGGGTCTAAGAGTAAGATGTATGTTGTATGCAGACCTTGTCTCTATCCCAAGGGGTAAAGAGGCTGCTTCTATGACGTTGCCTACTCGGGTCTTGCATAGATATGCAAGAAGGGTGCACCTAAGTGTGTGTTAAGGATTTTCTTTCGTGTGAATCTAGACTCCGCTTCAAGCATGAAGCGAACATAGAAAGAGCTCTTTAGCACGAAAATGGGAAGCCTTCCATCTAAACGATACATTCGTGTCTTTTTAGCATACTTAACCCTAATACGCACTCATTCCCTCGCACCATATCTGGATGTGATTACTCGACACATCTATCTTCGAACCTATTCACATGTGAAGAACCAAACCTGATAAATACATCATCTTAGGGTACTCCCAATCTTAGTTACCCACAATACCTCACCCACCTACTTAAAAAACCAAAACAAACAAACCCAGTAAGTCCCATAAGAAGCAGGATCTAGGAGGGTAAGATATACACATGCCTTACCTCACCTGCCTACTTGTTAGGATCATATATCAATCACACACACGCACAATAATAGCTGTACGAAACAAAAAATCAAACATGGTATTTACGCGGTTCAACAAGTTCCTTATGTCCAAATTTGTTGCTTGGATTCCGATAATATGTCAAGAATTTTCAATAGTACATAGAACGGAATGAAGAGGGTTCGCACCGTTTACAGTAAAACACGAAGAAAGCACCACGAACTCGGGGCATGCTACCTATCTATGAACTTATCCCAAAATTTTCTTTTGAATCAATCTTCAATTATTAGATCAAAACATATATATGTATGTATTCAATTCATCTCATTCTTCATATCTAAAAGAAGGGTTTTAAGAAACATTACCTTCAAGAATCAGGAAAAAGAGTCATCATCATCATCGTCTTCCATTTGAGTCGTTAAAATCTCCAAAACTGACTCAATTTCGTCACTTGAAGTGTGGGATTTGTCTGATACCGTAAAAGAATGGAACTTGTTCTCGTTTTCTAACCAACTAACGCCTCGTTCTTTCCTCACATCTCTTTCGTTCATAATCTTTCTCACTTTTGCCACAGATTCCCACCTCCCGGATGCTGCGTATATCCCTGCAAGCAACACATACCCTACAGAAGATCGAGGTTCCAACTCAATAAAACGTTCAGCAGCTTTTCTTCCTAATTCCACGTTTCCATGGATCCTACAAACCCCTAACAAGGCTTTCCAAACACGAGCATCAGGCTTAAAAGGCATCCTTTTCAGCTCATTCACCATTTGATCAAAACATCCCGCTCGGCCCAAAAGATCGATTAAGCAAGCGTAATGTTCTTGATCAGGAACGATATTATGTTCGTGCATCATCGTGTTGAAAAAGTGTAGACCCTCTTGCACGAGCCCCGAATGACTACATGCGTTGAGAACTATGATGAATGTAATCCTATCTGGTTTCACTTTTGATGATCTCACCATGTTGGAAAACAGCTCGATTGCTGCGTCTCCATGGCCGTGTTGAGCCATGGCAGATATCATGGTGTTCCATAGTATCGTGTCGTGATGGTTATCGCCTGTAAGTTTGAAAACTAGCTGCCCGAGTCGAAGATCTCCGCACTTGGAATACATGTCGATGAGAGAGCTAACTACTATAGCGTTTGGTGTGAAACGTGTTCTAATTAAAAATGCATGGATTTGCTTACCGTTCTTGATTGAAGAAATGCTAGCACAAGCACATAAAGCGCTGCTGAAAGTGAATTGGTTCGGTTTAATTCCACGAGCCATCATTTCTGTGAACAACTCGAGGGCATCATGGCCAAAACCGTTTCTTGAATAGCCAGCGATTAGTGAAGTCCAAGATACGGGATTCTTTTCCGGCATGACATCGAAAAACTCCCTAGCCAATTTCATGTCGCCCCATTTCGCATATCCCGAAACCATAGTGGTCCAAGCAAGGACATCTCTTTTAGGCATTTCATCGAACAACTTCCGAGCATCACTCATCTCCCCACATTTTGCATAACAATCGATCATCGAACTGCAAAGTACCACGTTCGACAAGAAACCAACACCAAACACCTGACAATGAACTTGTCTCGTGAATCGGAGTTCTTTCGTTTTCGCACAAACGGTCAAAACCCCAGAAAAACTGAACTCATTTAACCTAATGTTCAACATCCTCAACTCTTTATACAACTTCAAAGCTTCATCACAGTTCCCATTGTGTGCATAACCGATAACCATCGTATTCCAAGAAACAACATCCTTCTCCTGCATTTGATTAAACAAGCTCCGAGCAGGCTTCATCATCCTTAACTTAGCATACCCAGAAAGCAAGTTGTTCCAACAATACAAATTTCTAACAGACATTTTATCAAACACCTTCCGTGCACCAACCCAGTCCCCACATTCCGAGTACATATAAATCAATTGGTTCGACAAGAACGTACCGGGTCGTTTCCGACCCGTGTAATTCATATGAACATGAACCCATTTCCCTTCTTTTAACGATCTGTATTTCGCACACTCTTGCAAGATAAAAGCTAGCGATCTCGTGTCCAAACGTAGGCCTTTACTTGCTAAATTGTCGAGGGATTTCACTGCTTCTGTGAGCAGTCCTTCAGAGCATAATTTGAGTAGGCATTGGATCACACAAGGACGTTGAATTTGATTGTAGTTGGTGGGTTTGATTGAGGGCATTGCAAAGGGGAAGACACCATGTTAGGTGATCGATGATTTATTGTTCTTCGTAAACTTCATTTGGGGTTTCGTAGTTATAGATGGTGGCGGTGGCCGGTGGTGGTGGGGGATTTAGTTCCGGCTAGCGCCGCCGGTGGAGGGTTCAGGAGACTACAAATGAAGAAGATTGTAGCACAGCGGCGATTGATTCCACCGACCTTTCTACCAATCATATATTGCCACGTCACACTTGTTTCAAATATAACCAATTGATTTATTTTTATGTTAAAAATGTTTTTTTTTTCTTCCTATGCTGAACTAAATTAAAAGGTTAAATATAGGAAATTTATGAATCAAAATAATCTAACAAGATCTTAATCGTTATTAATTGACATATATAAACTTAACATTAGAAAAAAGAAATAGGTTGGGTTTAGGCCGGTTATTGGTATTTTCGTCCCTGAAATCAGTAACCAAAACCATCCCTGTAACCACCTCTAATCCCTGTCGGGGATGTTAACGGGGAGCCCGTCAAGGGTAAAAAGCCATATTCTCCTTTGCTTTCCCGTTCATTGTTGGTTATCCTGAAACCTTAAATCAAAATCGACCCGAAAAATTGAAGACTAATTTGAAGGTGAGACAGTGAACGTAGGAGTACTCTAGTAAAAAATGAGAACTACAAGAAGATAATACTAATTGGATGTTTTTTTAGTGATATATATATATATATATAGAGAGAGAGAGAGGGAGAGAGAGGGGTTATACATATATATAGAGGCACCTTAAAATACAAATTTTTTAATGGTGCAAACCATGCAACCCACTTATCTACCACATATTTTGTTTTTATCTTTTTAATAAAAAAATGGGAAAATAAAATATGTGGTAGATAAGTGGGTTGCATTGGTTTGCATCATTAAAAAGTTTGCATTTGAACCCCCCTCTATATATATATATATATATATATATATATATATAGAGAGAGAGAGAGAGAGAGAGAGAGAGAGGAGGGGTATAATGCAAAAACAAATTAATTTGCGATAAGACGAGAAATATTATTAGTTCAAATACCTTATTTAATAAATGGATTAAATAAATACATTTTTCAATTAAATTAAAAAGAGTATGATTGTCATTTTGATGTATAACATTATTTGTAATCATGAAAATAATCTCTAATAAATTGGGATTGAGTTTGTTCTCCAAAGTCCAAACCGATTTATAATAATTTTTAATAAACTGATTTTTCACAAAAATAAATCTTTAATAAGTTTGATTATAGGTTTTTAATTTTTTATCACATATGATAATTTTTCCGATATATCAACCATATGTGATAATTGTAGATATTTTTATTAATCATATGTGACTATGTATATATTTATATTTATAGATTTTTGTGATGCAACTATTATATCACATGTGATAATACGTCACTTATATTCACACGTAATTATAATATGTGATATGTACAAAAATTTACATAGTGGATCATATATGATACGTAATACAATATGTGTAGAGGACAAATAAAGTACAAACCATAGAAACGATGAAGGTTCATTTATTATGATTTGAATATTTATGGAAGATGATTATAATTCATTAATTATGATCAACGTTTTATATTAAAAAACAGTTGATATATTTATGAAACCAAATATTTGTTAAACTAGATGGAAGGTGAAGATTGGTTTGTGTGTGTGTATATACATATATAGGGTTGAGTTTTGAAGACAAGGGTAAGAAGGATATCCACCATCTGGATCAATCTTAATTGAAGAAAACCACTAGATCAACACTAATGAGATACACTGGATGAATTCCCTTCTAAAAGGCAGTTCATGGGTTGTTTTGAGATTAAGGGGCCGTTTACAAAACGCTTACCCGATAAGCGCTTACCGGGGGATTTACCTTAGCAGATGAACTTGACAAAAGCATATAATCTTACCCGATAAGAGCCATGATAAGGATACCCTTTCCAAAAAAAAGAGCCATGATAAGGATGGAGAGTCTTACTCGATAAGTGAGAGTGACAACTCTTACCCGGGTAAGCGCTTACCGGATAAATTATGATATATAATACCATCGTGATGCTTACAATCTTGCCCGGTAAAGTAAGTTAGTGTGTCGAAATTTATCGGTAAGTGCTTACCGGGTAAGCATTTGGATAAACGGCCCCTAAAAGTTATCAAGGGTCCAAATCATTTCTTGAACTTCTCACCTTAACTCTTATTCTCACACGATCTTTCCTCTCTCTCTCTCTCTCTCTCTCTCTCTCTCTCTCTCTCTCTCTATATATATATATATATATATATATATATATATATATATATAATATTGGACCGATGATGACCGTCTCCGTCCTCATCCTCAAAACCAATAAAATTCCCAAATTTTATCCCCCAATGCCCTCCCCGACCCCGAAAAACAGTCCCTAAACCTTACCTGAAAATTTCGAATTTCACTGTCGGTTTGATTTTTTTTTTTGCCATCCCTAATGATGAATTAATTTCCAATAATGTTTTCATAGTTTTTACAAAATGAATAAAGAAATGTTAACATCTAAATTGAAATTATATGCGGACTTTAACAATTTCTTTCTTTTGAAGCTCTAATATTAATTATAACAGTAAACTATTCAATACATTTAATAATCCAAAAACCCTTCAATATTTAATTGATGGGAATAATAATAAAAATGTATTTCTTTCTACAAACATTTCTTTTGGAGGGTTCTCCAAATTTGCAGATTTTTATTTTTTTTTTCTTATTTTCTTCATTTTGAAAAAGGTTTTGAAGGATCCACTACGAACAAAAACAATAGAATAAAAACTCAAAAATCTCAATTTTCTCCATTTTGAAAAATGTGTTAAGAGTTGCACTTAGAAACTAAAACCGATAGAGATCTTTCAAGTGAACTACACAAAGAGATGAATTATAAAGACCAATGATGGAATTAGAAATGGAGAAATTATATTATTGATCACAAGCTGCTTAATAATAATGAACAACAACAAGATTGTATTCCACGATGGCCGATGTCTCATTTAGAAAATACGTCTGAGCTGTCGCGATCCCACGTGCTAGTCGGAAAACGCCAGTCCCACCAACAATAGACATCTCACGAATCCGATGAAATATCGGGTTCGTGCCCAAAAACTGGAGAGTGCTACCGTTATACCTCCCGTTTGTAACACAAAGTTCCAGTTCATAAGAAATCGAGGTTCTTCAAAAGAAGCTGCACCAAAGAACCCTTGGCCTTTACCAATCCTCTTGGACCTTATATCTGGATTGGCGGTTAGTGGGTTGTCGAACATGAAGGTTCGACCAAATTGAGTGACTGTCGTCGAGCTGATGTTTGATTCAGCTATTTGATGCGCAGTTTGAGCTGGTCAGCAGTCGTTTCATGAAAATAAAAATGTAGCTTTGTGACCTTTTCTTTCTTGATTGGGAGCTCTTTGAACCATTCTTCCACTTCTTTTGGTCCTTCAAAAATGCTTTGCACCAATGGGAAGGCTATGAAAATTGTGCATAATATCAAAACCCTACTTTCTTTCTTCATATTAGGATCTGAACCCATGATATTATTTAAAAACGAACTCTAATCTTTGTTCTTTTATCAAGTAAAAGCTTCTGTTGACAAGAATATCAAGATCATAAGAACGAAAGAAAATGAAACAATTGAAACTTAAAGAATGAAACTCAGAGTGTTTGATCTTACTCTTGCAAACACACTTCTTAATAGGCAAAAAGATTGAGACTCAAACAATAATATCCAAATCTATGTTCTTGCATAAAAATGTTTTGAATGATAACCAATAAGCATACCATATAAATATATATATATATATATATATATATATGTATATATAATACATATGTAAGGAAGGAAGTGGGTATGTGAAATCCATCATTTTTTTGGAGAGTTGGTACCACCCAAATTCAACTAGTTTTAACTTTTGGGTAAGTGGAGAGAACACCACCATTTAATACTATTCCCTCATTAAAAAATAAATTTTTTTTATAATCTTGATTATTATAAATTTATGTTAATTTGGAATTGAGGGTACCATATTCTTCATTATTTTTTATAACATCATTATCTTTTTATTATAGTTATTATTATAACAATATTACAATAAGACGTTTGTAGTCATATAAACTTATAGGTTCATAACTTTGGCACATCAGTTTTCTCTACTTACTATATTAGTTTTCTCTTTTCTATACATTTCATAAATCTTTCACTTCCAATTATAAACGGATTCATTATAAAAAAAACTCTAATAATAAAATTATAAAAGTTAAAAATTACTTATTATAATTAAAGTCATAATAATTAAAATTATAAAAATAAATGTTACATTAATAAAAAATAATAAAATTAAAAATTATAACTTCAATAAATATCAAGATACTAAAAACAAAATTATTATGCCTTCATATATAAACCTTATCTATACTATATTATAAAGATGGCATAAAAAACTCTTAATTACAACTCACTAAGCTTTATGTACTATCATTTAAATCTATTTACTTAAAATCTCTTAAAAATAACTACTAAAGCCAAATGTACTACCTTTTAACCCTAATTAATATATTTCATCATTATCCCCCAAAATCCTTATCTCTAATCCCCAAACCCTAAAATTATGAAATTTGAATTCTGATAAACATAATCAAAACATGATAAGATATAAAAAATTTAAAATATATAAGATAATTAATGAATTTTAACAAACTACTTAATTTTTTTATATAAAAAACAGTATATTGTTAAGTCTAAATTAAACAAATTTATACATAAAAAACCATTATCACTCAATAAAAACCATTCAAAATCGTACTGTAAATCAATAAAAAACAAAAAATAAAAATAAACATTAAAATCGTGATGTATTAAGCATTATGTACTATTATTTAATGCTAATCTACTTAAAATCTTTTAAAAAACAATTAATTAAGCAATATGTACTACTTTTAAATGTTTTTAACCCTAATTAATAAATTTCATCCTTATCCCCCAAAATCCTTATCTCTAATCCCCAAATCCTAAAATTATGAAACTTGAATTCTGATAAACATAATCAAAACAGGATAAACATCTCAATTTAAATATAAAAAATTTAAAATATATAAGATAATTAATGAATTTTAACAAACTACTTAATTTTTTTTATATAAAAAACATTATATTGTTAAGCCTAAATTAAACAAATTTATATATAAAAAAACCATTATCACTCAATAAAAACCATCTAAAATCGTACTGTAAATCAATAAAAAACAAAAAATAAAAATAAACATTAAAATCGTGATGTATCTCGCTGCATTGCGCGAGTACGCTTCTAGTTACTTTTAAGATACAAAAAGAAAAAATATTTCACCGTTAACATATATTAAAAATATACCATTTCAAATTCAAAAAAAAAACCCAACTAATTACATATTTTATAACTTAGAGGCTGTTTGGTTGGTTTTCCATTAAGTCATGTTATGGATAAAGGTGACTGTATGGAATAATCTGTCTGTATAGAGTAAGATAATTTGTTGTTTGTTTGTTGTACTGAATAAACTGCCTGGATGTCATAAATGACTATTTTATCCCCATCTTCTCCAACACAATTTCTGCCATATATATATATATATATATATATAAATCAATGATGAAAACCAATTTTTACAAGTTTCTGTTTACCAAATCAAATTCTATCAAAATTTCATTTCTACTAAAACAACACAATTTCTGCCATACATACAAAAATCAATGATGAAAACCAATTTTTCATCAAACCCACCAAATTATACATAAAGAGGTTTGATTCCCAACCCTAAAGAGTTTCCATGGTTGGAACTGAAAAAGAAAAAAGAATACGAGGCCACGAGGGAATGCTTGACGAGGGTTGCGTTTTTGAGAGATGGAGAAGAGAGAAGGAAATCTTACAAAACCCATTAAACAAATCTGGAAACCTTACAAAACTCATTAAACAAACCTGGAAACCTTACAAAACCCATTAAACAAATCTGGAAACCTCTTTCTAAACCCATTACATAAACCTTACAAAACCATTTGAAGGGAATCCCTGAACAGGGACGATTTTGGTGACCTCTTCATCATAAAATCTTCAACAGGGACGATTTCTAAACCTTATCAAACTTAATTGACACCCTCTGCATCATAACCTCTTCAATAGGGATGATTTTGGTGACCTCTTCAGCAGGACGATCTCAATGGTGCAAAGGAAAGGAGGTGATTTCAGCGAGGAAGATGAGGGATCTGTTCATTTAAGATGAGGAAAATGAGTCGATGAAGAGGATTCAATGGTGCAAAGGGAAGGAGGTAAATGTCGCCGAGAATGAGGAGATAATGAGGAAGAGGAGTCGATGAAGGTTGGGAGATTTTAGAGAAAGGGATTTCAGGTTTTAGGTAAAGATCTGTTCATTTTAGAGAGGGGTAGTATAAGTCATTTTGAGAGCTTAGTGGATACAAGCAATCCAAGATTGCTTAGTGAATAAGCCATGGGCTTACTCGGTAAGCCCCAAACAAACAACAAAATATAGCTGTGCGAATAAGATATATAGCCCATTAAGCTTCTTAAGTCATAAAGAAACAGGCCCTTACTTGTGTTCCTAAATTAAGATGGACAAATTAAAACTGGTCCAAAAACATGGACCTTTTTCTTTATCACCCTCTCTCAATGTCTTCACGAATATTCACTATGAATTTTAATTTATAAAAATTACATAGTGGATCATATGTGATACGTAATACAATAAGTGTAGAAAACAAATCAAGTACAAATCATAGAAACGATGAAGATTCATTTATTATGATTTGAATATTTATGGAAGATGATTATAGTTCATTAATTATGATCAACATTTTATATTAAAAAACAATTGATATATTTATGAAACCAAATATTTGTTAAACTAGATATGGAAGGTGAAGATTAGTTTGTGTGTGAGTGTGTATACATATATAAGGTTGAGTTTTGAAGACAAGGGTAAGAAGGATATCCACCATTTGGATCAATCCTAATTGAAGAGAAACACTTATGAGATACACCGGATGAATTCCCTTCTAAAACGCAATTCGTGGGTTGTTTTGAGATTAAAAGTTATTAAGGGTCCAAATCACTTTTTGCACTTCTCACCTTTAACTCTTATTCTCACACGACCTTTCGTCTCTCTCTCTCTCTCTCTATATATATATATATTTATATATATATATATATATATATATATACTAGCCGTCTACCCGCGCTGCAGAATCACAATTCTAAAGCAAAATAACTTTTCTGACACCAATATTTTTTGTTCCTATTATTCTTGTTTTCTCCCATTTTTTTTATAGAATATTGATTATTGAAATAACTTATAACGTACTTGAAGGTAAATTGATAAGTTTCACATGTGATGCGTATATTATGGATTTATTTGCAATTACACGAGCTATCCTCACATGACACATTTGAGGAACATTATACAATCGCATCTTTATTATGTTTCCCCTATTCATAATATGGATGTTAGTGATTATAACATATTGTTAATAACTATAATAAACCACAAGGGTTGTGGTGTGATGGTAAAGACTTGAGGAGTTCATAGCGCTTAACCCGAGTTCGAGCCTCACTCGCAGCACTTGTGGCCACTGAGGATAAACTCAGGGCTGCACGCTTTAGCAGCTGGGCCAAAGGCCCTAATTGCCAGGGATTAGTCTGGGCCATAGGCCCAGGATACCCTTTCAAAAAAAAAACTATAATAATATACACACTTACGTTATGTCTTGTAGAAATAATTCACACCAACCAATTTGGAATACATTTTCATGTATAGGTTCTTCGTCCTCCCATAATGATTTTTCCAACAACATCTAAAATAAGGATATTTATATTTTTTTGAAATTAGATTTATATTATCAACTTTATATTTAATGTATAAAAAATATATATGTAATGAATAACTTAAATGTACCGATTGGATGCAGAAAAATGAGCTATTATGTATAAAAAAAAATTGATGATTTTTGGGGGATGAATTAATGAAATAGGGTAGAATTGTTCTTGATTTAAAAGTTAAAAATCTCACAAAAATAATGTAAATACCGACCAAGAGGTTGAGAAAACAATAGGCTTGTTTTAGTTGACTCAACCGGATGCTAAAGGGCTCATGCTAGAAGCCTAGAAGGCTTGGTTGGAGACAGTGAGTATTTTACTTTAGCTAGGTTTTCTGTTCGGGATTCTAGAGGCATCTCTAGGTGATTTTGAGTTTTTTTTTCAACATTTTTAGTTGCTCTAAAATGTATAAAGCTTAAAGTAGCTAGAATATAACATCTGACATGGTGGGTAGAAAGAAACCTGTTGTTAAATTTGAAGTAATATTTTTATACATTTGATCAATATCAGGGTTGACCTCAAATTTCAAAGTTTATCCTCTTTTATGCAATTAGGCTGCAAATATATTGCAAAGGAAAAGCTACTGTGTGATATATGCTTTTCTGCCTGCCATTTTGCAGTTATTTTAGTTGATGTTATAGACTTTATTTTTTTTCCTTTTATGCAGTTTACTTTGTAGTAGCCTTTTTTCCTGTAAATTTCGCAATTTACTCTTCAAAGCAAAAACATATTTGAATTGCATCATCTTATGACTCCTTTTTGTGCATACAATGCAATTTGTTTTCAGAAATGTACCCTTATCGAGATTCATTTACTTACTCCTAAAGGTTTGCAGGTGGGTTTGTGTTCATGAGATATTTATGTCGATTTTTATTTTTCTACCATTGTCGTGTATGCATGTTTTTTATAGCCATTTTTCTTATTCTTGGAGATGTGCTTTACAATTTGGTGAAGATAAAAGTGATTTAGTTACGGACTGTTTGGAACAAGCGTACCAAACAAACTTTACCAGATAATTTGAGTAATGGTCTGTGTTTAAGATTAATCATGACCGGATAAACTTTACCAAACTCTGATCTCCATCAAATCTATCTTAAAAATCTATCTGTTTTTTAATGATTTTAAGTTAAATGTTCATTAAATCAATTATATCTTGCTTTGAAGTTAGCTCTTGTTAAGAGTTCTATGATCAAATGCCATTAGACAATATATGCTACTCCGATTGTTAAATGATCATAAAGTTATGTTTGATTTTAAAGAATCTATCTACGATATTAGCGAAGATTCACTTGCCTTTCTCTTTTTTCTGCTTTGATACCTACAAGATCTGTTGTTAAAAAAGATCTTGGTTACTCCCTTATTTTTACTATCTTACAAAAACTTCTTTTTTTAATGAAAAAATCAAGCATTATGTAACAGTTGTATTTTTTTAATTGTAGGGATTCTTTAACAAATGATACTTCCCTTTTATACATCAAGACAAATGTCAACTTGTAGGTAGGGGTGAGTATCGGACAGGTCGGGTCGGGTTGAGGCCCAAATCCCATAACTCGATTGGATATCGGGTGGTCAAATCTAGCCCCGAAATTCGACCGAATCTCTTCGGGTGGATCGGGTTCCGAGTTACATAGGGTTGGGATTCGGGTATAATGAGACGAGAGGCGACGCCCATCATGATCATCTTCAATTTAAAATAAGTTTCGTTTCATGGGAATAAATTCTTCCAGAACCGGACCCTCACTCCATGTTTGATTAGAATACTGATCAGATTGACCATTAAAGCAATCCGTATACATTTGCGTAGATTTGCATCCACAAACAAAATCTCATTAAGAATTGGATTATCAGGAAACCATTAATCAAGGTCCTAACAGTAGAGAAGTAATTTCTTTGTAATGGTGACTCAGTGAGTGTGTACTGTGTGAAAATGTAACTAAAAAGAAATCACTACATGAGCTTTTTTCCCACCCACAACCAATTCACATACACAAAAACCCAATAACTTAAACACAAAATTGTCAAAAGATTTCCAAATAAAGAAAATTACTCACACACAGTTGTGTGAGAAACTGCGTGTATTCTATTTTTTAGGGAGGAAATAATCATTTACCTTTAGAAACAAGCTCGAGACAAAGAAAAAACTCATGTTCGAAAGCTCGAATCTTTCTATGTTCTTCTTCTAAAGCTTCAATATCTTCTTGACATTCTTAGGGAAAGCTCGAAATCGGGCTTTCGGGCCGGGTCGTGTGGGGATTTAGATACCCACCCCGATCCGTTTTATCCGGTAAAAAGTTCGGGGTCGGGTGTTCGGGTTTAGCTAATTTCGGGTACCGGGTCAGGCGTGTTTTGCTCACCCGGGTTGTAGGCCATCTCTCTCTCTCCCTCCCCCCCCCCCCTCTCTCTCTCACACAGATATGTTACTATTCTAAGGCCATTATGTTGCAAATGTAGACATAAACTCACCAATCTGACCAAGGAGCTCTATCTTATAACATTGTGCTCAACCTTCTTTCCTTGCGCTGGTTCTAAAGAAATCTGAAAACAATTGAGCACAATTATAAGCTCTTACAGAGGTTATAGGTAGCCTCGATATTTGGAGAAATAAATGTCAAATGCAACACAACAATGCGTCATGGTCACAAACTTGCATGTAGTCAATCGTCTAACAGAAAGATCACATTTATACCTTTCCAACAATGTTTTCTTGACTTTGGAAAAGAGGAACCAGTATCATCTGACCATTTTCTTTCTTTAAGGGAACCTAGAAAACAAAAAATAGTCTAGAAGCATCATTATTGTCCAAACCAGTTGTGTTCCTACAGTATGAGGTATAAGAACCCATTAGTTTTACATATACAAATCAAAATCTCAGACCATTTAGTTTACTAAACCCATATGAAGTTGGAGCAAATTCAAATTTGAGCTTTGTACCTTACTGTGGATAGCAACTTCAATGCTAAGGTAGGGAGCTTAAATCTGATGTTGGAATATAGAGAATGGAGAAAACAAAACCTCTTACAATGAATTATATGCAACAGATTATTTAGAGCCACTTATTACAACTGTCATATACATAAAAATGGCATGAAGAAAAGCTTGTTCTTTAAAAGGAACCCTTTAAGACTTCCAAAATAGGAGCATCAATTTTCAAATGTTTAGGTTAGAACTTGGAAAGGGACGAGGAAAAGTCTCAATAAATGAAAGCAATTCTGAAGTTTCTAATTTGGTGGTGGTGTATGAGCTAAAAGTATTGTGTTTAAAGGGTTGTACATCTTGCATTTAAACTTGTAATTCATAGTTTTTCCAAATTCATGCTTAAAAGGGTTGTACATCATGCTTTAATACTTGTTTTTAAAAGTTTTGATATGAATGTATTATAAGGTAGTAATAGATAATAGATAATATTGGACCGATGATGACCGTCTCCGTCCTCATCCCCGAAACCTATAAAATTCCCAAATTCGTCCCCCAATGCCCTCCCCAACCCCGAAAAACAGTCCCTAAACCTGACCTGAAATTTTCGAATTTCATCGTCGGTTTTAGTTTTTCTTGCCATCCCTAATGATGAATTGATTTCCAATAGTGTTTTCATACTTTTTACAAAATGAATAAAGAAATGTCAACATCTAAATGAAAATTATATGCATTTTAACAATTTCTTTATTTTGAAGCTCTAATATTAATTATAAAACATTTAATAATCCAAAAAACCTTCAATATTTAATTGGTGGAAATAATAATAAAAATATTTTTCTTTCTACAAACATTTCTTTTGAAGGGTTATCCAAATTTGCATATTTTTATTTCTCTTTCTTATTTTCTCCATTTTGAAAAATGTTTTGAAGGATTCGCTATGAACAAAAACAATAGAATAAAAACTCTGAATACTCAATTTTCTCCATTCTGAAAAATGTGTTAAGAGTTGCAGTTAGAAACTAAAACCAATAGAGATCTTTCAAGACAAAGAGATGAATTATAAAGACCAATGATGGAATTAGAAATGGAGAAATTATATTATTGATCACAAGCTGCTTAATAATAATGAACAACAACAAGATTGTATTCCACAATGGACGATGTATCATTTAGAAAATACGTCTGAGCTGTCGCGATCCCACGTGCTAGTCGGAAAACGCCAGTCCCACCAACAATAGACATCTCACGAATCCGGTGAAATATCGGGTTCGTGCCCAAAAACTGGAGAGTGCTACCGTTATACCTCCCGTTTGTAAACACAAAGTTCAAGTTCATAAGAAATCGAGGTTCTTCAAAAGAAGCTGCACCAAAGAACCCTTGGCCTTTACCAATCCTCGTGGACCTTATATCTGGCTTGACGGTTAGTGGGTTATCGAACATGAAGGTTCGACCAAACTGAGTGACTGTCGTTGAGCTGATGTTTGATTCAGCTATTTGATGTGCAGTTTGAGCTGGTCCAGAAGTCGTGTCATGAAAATAAAAATGTAGCTTTGTGACCTTCTCTTTCTTGATTGGGAGCTCTTTGAACCATTCTTCCACTTCTTTTGGTCCTTCAAAAATGCTTTGCACCAATGGGAAGGCTATGAAAATTGTGCATAATATCAAAACCCTACTTTCTTTTTTCATATTGGGATCTAAACCCGTGATGTTATAAAAAACGATAAAAATCGAAAAACAAACTCTATTCTTTGTTATCAAGTAAAAGCTTATGTTGATAAGAATATCAAGATCATAAGAACGAAAGAAAATGAAACAATTGAAACTTAAAGAAAGAAACTCAGAATGTTTGATCTTACTCTTGCAAACACACTTCTTAATAGGCAAAAAGATTGAGACTCAAACAATAATATCCAAATCTATGTTCTTGCATAAAAATGTTTTGAATGATAACCAAGAAGCATACCATATATATATGTATGTATAATACATATGAAAGGAAGGAAGTGGGTATGTGAAATCCATCATTTTCTTGGAGAGTTGGTACCACCCAAATTCAACTAGTTTGGGCAAGTGGAGAGAACACCACCTTTGAATACTATTCCCTCATTAAAAAGGAAATTTTTTATAATCTTGATTATTATAAATTTATGTTAATTTGGAATTGAGATTTGAGGGTACCATATTCTTCATTATTTTTCGTTACATCATTGTCCTTTTATTATTGTTATTATATATTATAACAATATAATAATAAGAATGTTCAGTCATAAACTTGTAGATTCATAACTTTGTCACGTCTCTTTTTTTTGTAACCGTGGGTTTCCGGGCCAGCTTACGTGCACCGACTAATCCTCGGGCGACCACGAATGACCTGGAGTCATCGCAGGTGAACCTCCATAGCCACAAGGGCTTTGGCAGCGCCTGAATTTGAACCCGGGGTAGATGAGATTTTCCCCTACATCCCCCAAATGCTTTACAAGTGCGCCACAACCCAAGTGGTTTCATATTCGTTTTCTCGTTTTTGTACATTTTATAAATATTTCACCTCATGAACGGGTCCATTGTTTATATTATAAAAAATTCAATAATAAAAATTATAGAAGTTAAAACTGTTGAACCAGTCAAGGAACCCAAGATTTTTCAGTGCTCTAAGAAAAAATAGAAATATGATAATATATATATATATATATTTGATTTTTTGTATTAATTCTTAAAAAAGTATTACTGACCAAATCACCCTCTCTCAATGTCTTCACTAAACAAAACGAAAAAAACAGTTATGTTAGGATCTTTAATCGTCTTAACATAATCTTTACCGTGAATTTTAATTTATAAAACTAACAACTGTATGTTATGTATGAAAACATTATAATAAGTTATTCCGATGAAATTAAATGACATAATGTAGCTTGATTTATAACAGATGATAATTCCGTCACTGGATACTAATGTGACCGTCGTTAAATTTTTGTCGGTGATACCCTTTGTGGGGTAGTGGTGGTTGACAAGTGCTTGTAACATAATGCTTAGATATCATACACACCCATTTTATATCACACTAATTGACACTAAACATATTGTTTTCAAGGTACTCTGATTAAGGTTCGACTTATCTGAATTCTTGACTTTCTTGATGCTTATTCTACGATGATTTAAGTACAAGTGATTTGGTATTCAATTAAGAACGAATTCTTATTTGTCAATATTTCAAAAATTGATGAGTAATGTGTAAATTTCGACACTTTTGAACCTTTTATCGGCTTTTGAGATAAATCAACATTTAACGCAACTCTATGCTCTATTTTCTTGATCGAGTGTTGTAAAGCATGGCCGTTCCTACCGGAACTTATCGTGTTATGCATTTTAAAAATAACGAGTTAGAATTAAGTCACAAGAACGATACTTTTCCTATACAAACAGAATAATTCAAAGAAAGTACCGTAATATTTTTATTTTCCTAGTATCATTTATCAAAATCAAATATTAACATTAGACCTGGCAAAAACTGACACGACACGCTAACCCGACACAAACTCAACACGAAATAAACAGGTTTGGGTAATACATTTCAACCCATTTAAGTAAACAAGTTGACACGACACGACACGAAAATTAAACGGGTAAGGTCAGGGTCAAAAATTTCAACTCGAAAATGACCCGAATAACCCGTTTATATATATATATATATATGTATAGTGGAAGGATATTTTGCAACCCACATCTTAACCGTTGGATTCATGATCGACGTTATTTTATTTTTATTTTTCTGTTTTTTTTAATTAAAAATATTGGGCCCCATATCTATTGTAACCGCTGATCATGAATCCGACGGTTAAGATGTGGGTTGCAAGGTTTGCAACCTTTTCAAGGGTTGCAAATGAAACAACCCCTGTATGTATATATGTATATATATATATAAATTTTCCTTTTAATGCTTTGAATTTTGTACTTGTATTTTTTGTGAATTTTCAATTTTTAATTTTAATTTTATAATTGTTAAACGGGTTAGACGAGTCGGGTTAGGGTTGGGATTTTCTGACTCGTTTATTAAACGGGTCGGGTTAGGGTTAGACACTTCAACCCGTTTAACTTTGAACCCGACACGACACGTTTGGTCTGGTCTAATTAACATACTCCCAAACTCTTGTTAAAGAAAATCCGTAGCCATCATAGAAAAATATGCATACATTCAAAGATTTATATCAATACACTATCTTCTAATATATTAACGAACTCAAGGATAATGTCGTTTTTGTTCACATTTTAATATACCAGAAATATGTCCGAATAAAAATCTCACGTACACTTGACATTAAAAATGAACATCAAGAAGAAAAAAAAAGATTGCAACTTAAATATAAGTAGAAATCGTAACGTTGTACCCTACAATTGCATCGCCAGTACTAGCATCGATCCAATATGTTTGAGCCAACGCATACCCACGTGCCAGTCGAAAAAGTCCAGTACCACCGACTATCGTCATCTCACGAACACTCTGCATCGCAGGGTTCAGGCTCAAAAGACTAAACGAACTATCTTTATACATCCCATCAGTGAAACCATAGTTTAAGACCATAATTAACCCAAGTTCATTTTGGGCCGCTTGACCATACATCCCACGAGCATGTCCAATGAGCTTGGACTTCTTGTCGGGTCCCTCGGTCAACGGGTCATCAATCATCATGAGTTGACCGAATCCGCTAGGTGAGCTGGCGGATGATTGCGGTCCAGCCACCTTGATCGCACTTGGATTGCTGCCGCTCAGGGTGTCGTGGAAGTAGAATTGCATGGTGGTGACGACTTGTGAACCGGTGTCTACGCGTTTGGCCCAACTGACGTCGTTGGTGGTTTGACCACGGGCTCGGGTGGCTAGGAACAAGATGAGGAAAGTGGTGACCATGGGTGCAACCATTGTGTGTGTGTGTGTGTTTTGTGTTTTGGGAGCTCAACCGGTTCTTTTATTTATAGTGGTCAAGGGTCCAGGGGGGTGGGGGTGGGTGGGTTCAATATATTCAGGAGTGGTTCAGCTAATAAAGAAACTAAAAGTGAGTCATGAAATTTGCTTTCAAAAATGATCCTTGTATTTTGAAGTTTATGACACTTCACCCCCTTTCGGTTTTGAAGTATTGTCTTAAAACACCCTTTGTAAATTTACGGACAAATTATTTCAAAATGTAACAAGATTTGTCTTAATTTCAATTTAATGTAACGATGATTTTGTTTTCTCAGTCAGAATAACAAACATTTCGTTCTTCAATCTTCTAATACAATATCTATTTTGACCGGTAACCATTAAATCTTGTACTATTGATGGCGTGTATGTCAAATTGTCAAGTTATATTGTAATTCTTAATTCGTGGAATGAGGTGAAATTAAAATCCATTGATGCCATGTAGGCCAAAAACCAGCTTATAAGGTAAAATGACTACGAAGTAGAAAAGAACTGAACATTTGTTACATTAACTGAGAAAAATAAATCATCTTTATAATAAATAGGAAACAATACAAATTTCGTTACAGTCTGATGCATTTTGGCCTAAATTTATTATACTTCCACTCAAAAAGTAGTGGCACGATTGTATTTTTGTTTTCAAGCCGGGTTAAAACGAATCGGGTCGGGTTGATCCATAAACCCTTTTTTGTTCGTTTTACATATACGGGTTGAAGTTACCCCCTCTAGTATTATAGAATACTAACTTGTTTTGCATTTAAAGTTAAAGTATGACAACTAATAAAGAGTAGAAAAAGCAAAAGTTAGCGACTATGTTAATAAATATCAAATTTTACAAGATTAAATATGATAAACCAATCAAATTTATTGAAAAAATAACAATATAATATTTTAATAAGTAACGGAACATATAAAATTATTCCTTTGTAACCAATAGTTTCACCAATGCTTCCCTTTTGCTTGTAAGTCAAATACATGATTAAGGTTGGTCAACGGAAATATAGAAGAAAACCGTCTTTGTTGTTTGGTTAACCAAATCCTCTAATTAATATTAATAATACTTACTTCTAAATAGTAGTTTTGGGTCGTTATTCTTGTATTATTTTAATAAATCGATTTTCTGACGTTATAATTTAAGTAACATAGTTGATGTCATACGCCATGTGTGTAATAACTAAATACCAATAAGACCCGGTCGATAAAACTTTATCCTGACGTATTATATTAAGAATAAAATAGTAAAATCAAACAAGGATCAGCCTCTTATGATTTCTTTGTTTTGTATCGTTAGAAAACGCCATAATCAATTTGAATCCAAGTTCTCCGACATACACTATAAACTTTTAGTGTGTGTGTATATATATATATATGTTTCTGTAAAGTCATAGAGATTACGTGAGACCGTGACACTGTTCATATTTTCCTTCCTATGAAAGTTTGATGTGTTTTTGTTGTGAGATTTTGTTGTGCTCATGTGAATGTTTGGTTTCTGTGAAAGTTTACTGTGTTTTTCATATGAATGTTTGTTTCCTGTGAAAGTTCAGTGTTTTGTTGTGAAGATTCAGCGAGATTTAAAAAAAATCAAACGGCCCCAATGTGATTTCACATGTTTCACGAAAACTAGGTTGTTTCATATAATCTCATATTTGTATATGAATATGTGTGTATGTATGTATAATGGACGGGTTTTGGTAGCCACCCTGAAGCGTATGCTATCAAAGGGTTCGATTAGGTTGGTTATCATGTCAGTTTTCTAAAGTTAGTATCTACTATTGATGTCATAAGACAAACCATATTTAACAAGCTTATACAAAATCTTGTTACATTTTAAATTTTGTTTTTTTTAAAAAGTGGTCACGTTTTAAAACATTTGACGTTGTAAAACAAACTGTCGTTTGAAAATTTCATGATCACCAAAACCCGTAACTTACAAATAATTTGGGACAGGAGATTTCCCATAAAATCTCTCTCCAAAGGAGGGCTTCCTAAAGCATTGAAGTCCATTGAGGCAAATCGTCGAACACCTGCCAGGCATGAAACCAAGAACATCTTGCTAATCCATTCACAAATGGCTGAAATCGCCTTTTCATTTCCCATATAACCTCACTCAAAGTGAACAAGAATCCCAATATCTAGATCCATAAGATCAAGTGATTACAGCAATTCTTCAAGGTAGAAATGTGGGAAGCTTTCGGACCTTCGTCGCTTGTTCGAACCCGTAACTGATTTCGATCAACGTAGGCTCAGACCCTTTCAATCCACTAAAACAAATACCAACAGGAACACCCTTGTTGTCGTATGCAGCCGGAACACTAATCCCCGGAAAACCACCAATAGCCAATACCGGAGAAATATCTGGGCCGGGTGTCACCACCGCATCTAGGTGGTTCTCCTCCATCATCTTCTCGTATCCGTCTCTCGTCAGCCTATCCATGTTTGCTATCGCTGCCTTCTCCCGATCTCCGATCCCGTTTGTCGCTTCGACCGCCAAGAATATATCTTGCCCGAAATTCGCAAGCTTTTCCTGCATGACTGGCTTATCAGAACAGAGATCACTGTTCCACGTTTGACAAGACTTTTACAGGCGTGTTTTACCCCATCCCATGGAAAAAAGGTAAAACAAACCTATATTTTACTAATATAACCTCAAAATAAAACCTGTAGGATAAAACCAGTACAAAAAATTTGTGTTATGTTGGACACCATATCATGTTTCAGTCTAATATTACGTCAAACATATTGTCCTGTCTCTGTACCAAATGCACACTTAGAAGATTTTATAAATCTGATCGTTACCAAATCGGAAAACTTCTTATTGAAGGCTATTATCTCCGCCAACGAGCGAACCGGAGAAGTCACAAGTGCTTTCAAGTAAGCGTTTATCGCGATCTTGAATTCCGCAATCGTAGCTACTCCTTCACCGCTCGCGGTGGCGTTAAATATGGTGTCGAACCCGGCAATCTCCAAATTATCGATCAAGATTGCACCTTCTTGCCTAACAAACGTTTCAAACGGTGTAAAAAGAAGCGGGCCGTTATCATAACGATAATACATGATTCGCATATTCTATGTTATATTTTGTATAATACATGTCGTTATCGCCAAACGATACCTTAGTGTTTGCATATGGCTTTGGAAAACTTTATGTAGGTTTGATCCGTTAGCGAACACGAAGAACGGGTTTCTCACGACACCAATTCGCTTCCCTTTGATCCCATCGAGCTTTAGGAATTGAGTGTATCCACCATTCGGGATATATCTCGACGCCCTTTTCGTTGCCTCGCCGTCGTTGTAATCGTATCCCACGATCGTCTCTAGAATGTAAACGGCATCCGACACCGTTCTGCATATTGGCCTATTCGAAAAAGGCAATAGATACGTAAAATTCAAACATTATTCGGAAATCTAAGCATTAGCAACACTAGGGGTGTAAATGAGATGAGACAACTCGCGAGCTACTCGAGATCGACTCGGTCAAAACTCGGTCAACACTCGACTCGAATAGGCTCGACTCGAACTCGAGCTGGACTCGACATACTAACAAGTCGAGTCGAGCGACCTGATACTCGACTCGATAAGCTCGTGAGATACTCGAATATTATATATATATATACACGTTCATTAATGTTCGTTTACATATAATAGTAATCTAAATAACATATATTAAAAAAATAAACATTAAAATAATAATATAATAATAATTATTATTATTATATATATATATATTATAATTATATAATTATAATTATTATTAAAGAATTACTAACATTTTCTTTAAAAAAAAGTAATAACACCTATATGACTTGTGGGTACCATTATTTAAATAAGGATTGTCCTCCTTTTGCTTAAAAACTCATCCCACATTGGTGGGACAATCCATCCAAGGCTTTTACATTCAACTATAAATATGACTCACCCTCTTCCTTTCTCTTGCTATTCCATAGCCTTTGTGGCATAACATTTCTATTGTGCCTAGTGGCTTAAGCCCTTTGGCTTGAAGTTAGGCAAAAAAAAATTTGTTGGTACCTATGGAAGTGGGTGCAACTATTTTGTTATGTTTGTTTACAATTTTAATCAAACAAACATAAACAAATAAGAACACATTGAATTTTTAAATGATTGAATACGAACACTAGTTCGAGTTTGAGCTTAAAGTTAGTTTGAGTTTGAGCTTGAAACGAGTTCGAGCGAGCTTGAAACGAGTTCGAGTTCGAGCTCGAGCTTGGAAATTGGTTATCGAGTCGAGTTCGAGCTTGAATTTTTTTTTTCGAGTTCGAGTCGAGTTTACTAATACTCGAGCTTGACTCGCATCATTTACACCCCTAAGCAACACCCAATCTGTTGGGATAGTTCTTCTCGATGCACAAATTGGAAAGTATACATCCCACACGATTATGTATACGAAAGTTTACCCGACGGTGTCCCTTGACGGAGAAATCGGAATGACCCCAGCTCGGCTAGTGAGACCGACCGTGGGTTTGATCCCGACTGCTGCATTAAAACCGGCCGGACATAATATAGAGCCGTCTGTCTCGGTTCCTATCGACACCGCCGCCAAATTTGCCGCCACGGATATTGCCGGTCCGCTACTCGAACCACACGGACTTGCCGATAGAACATAAGGATTCTACATAAGACGGTAAAGAAAACTGTTCGAGAGATGTTCGTTTAGTTTGTAAATTATATAATATACAGTGGTAGTGTCAAGGGGCGAGCAAAGGCGGGTATCCGGCCAAAATTCATGGAACCGGTCCCGGAACCGGAACCGGGTGTTCCTGGAATGAAGGAACCGGAACCGGTTACACCGGTTTTTTATATTTGGGAACCGGTCCCGGAAACGCCGGTTCTGGTTCCGGCACCGGGTACCTGGTGACTATTTTTTTTTATCATTTCATACTATAAAAAAGTAATTATTAGTCTTTACAAAGTCTCAATGTAAATAAATAAATATAATCCGATAAAAACTAAAAACTAATAATTACATGAATAATTTGAGAAGTCGATTGAATGAAGCAGTCGTAAGTGTAAGTGTGTAACACTAAAATATAAATTAATAATTTTTATTTTAGTTTATTAAATGTATTAAATATATAAAATATTTTTTATTAAAAAAACTGCGGGTATCAGTCGGTTCTGGTTTTTGGTACCTAACGGGACCAGGTATCCGGTCTCGGAACTAGTCCCAGCTGATACCCAGCAGTTAACGGTTTCAAAAAACTGAGAACGGGAACAAATCCCGATCAGTTCCATATTTTAGGAATCGGAACCAATCACATTGGTTCTGGTTCCGGAACTGTTCCGGTTCCAAAAACAGGTACCTGGTTCTCGTGCTCACCCCAAAGTAGTATTCAAAGCTTTGACATACTTTTATGTATTGCTTAGTTGTACTGTAACATACAACTAAGCAATGCATGCAAGTTGGTGATAAAGCTTTCAGACACTACACTTTTTATGTAACAACCTATAGTCCAAAGTAGCAAACGGACCTTAATAACGTTGAAATCAGCTAAAAACCCTGATGAAAGTTATTTATATTGTGTAACCGAATTTTGAACTTACGAGGAGGTTACAAATATAATTTTCTATTCATGTGGGACCAACTCTTGCATTTTAGGACTAACCTTTCCTTGTCCACCCCTCGGGCTCCAACCGCTAGGTGCACTTAGCGATCGAAAATCAGACCACTCGCTCATGCTCGCCTTTCCTAAAATAATAGCACCGGCTTTTCGCAACCTCGAAACGACCCCGGCATCCCGAGGCAAGACGGACCCAAGCAACGCAAACGAACCACTCGTGGTGTTAAGTCTGTCTTTTGTCGCGAAAATGTCCTTGAGAAGCACAGGAATGCCGTGCAAGCCGACCATGGACCGAGGCACCTTAGCCTCCCGTTCACGGTCGGCTCGGTCGGCTTCATATAGCACATCGGGGTTCACTTCAATAACCCCTTTTTGAATCGGGTTGAGTTTCTTGATCTCACCGAGATAGAACTCGACGAGTTGCCTCGAGTTGAGTCGGTTCTGGTTAAACGCGGCCCTGAGTTCGTTTATCGTGGCTTCTTTGTGAGCATGGCAAGTCGATAACGCTAGAAGAAAAACGAAGAGCGAGGAGAACATGGACACGGCCATCGCTGAGTCGACTCGGTACCGAGTCTACAAACGAGTTCGTTAACAACTCGTTACATTTATAGGGTTTTATAAAGCTAAATTGACAACATTCATCCATGAATACAAACAACTAAATGTCAAAAATTTGCTGGCCAAAAGTAGTAGTTTAATTTGCCGTCTTTAGTGCTTGAAAATGTCTTATGATGCATTAAATACTTGTACTATACAAACTCAAACATATCTTATAGTGCAATAAATACTTGTACTACATCGTACAATACATTAAAATTGGGTTTATGGAATGCTAAAAATGTCTTAAATATCCTAATATACTGCTTTATAAACTTAAAATTGTAAGACCAAACAATTGTGTGTCCAAACAAAAACGTTTTATAAGCTTATTGCAACGCTATTACATACGATGTACAATTACTTGGTCCTATAAAACAGTCTATTAGGACATTTAGGGTCTATTTGTTAGCAGTTTAATGAGACACACAGTTTATTCGGTCAGCTATATATGATTATTTGGTAGCAGCTTAATGATATTGAAAATGACTTATTCAGTAAGCTTTTAGCAGTGAGAGTTTTATGCAAAAAGTCAAGTTTTTTTCCAAACCTGTCACTCCCAATTAAAAAACATGATCCTTTCATTTATGAAAAACCCTCTCAAACAATAACCTTCTTAATCTATATAGACAGATTAATTCACACATACATACAGTTTTATCTATACAGGACTTAATGAAAAGCAGCCAAACCGTAAAAAAATTTAACGTCCTATAAACTCGATTTTATTGTAATGATAGGACTTTATAATATAGTAATTAAACGATTGTATATGAAGAATGTTGGATTAATTTAGTAATGAATACAACATTAATAGTAATAAATAATTTCCGCGATCTCTCGTGTAGATCATAGATATTGAAACTATATTCGAACAGTAATCCGTTTCGACTTTAAAAAGTCAAAATATATATCTTTTCTGAACGTAGAAACACGAAAACGGGATTTTACTTGCAAGTTGTGAATTTGCAGGTAACATTTCCGGGTTGTCCTGAATTTGCCTTAAGGAACCGAAGGGCGGTCATGAGAACTTGGCGTGTGGATCCTCCGATCAAAGCGTAGTTTAAGCGTTGGACGACGTCGAGAGGATGGTACGGGAATTCGATACTATTGTAAGAATTGAGGAGTGCGGTTGTGGCTTCCCGTAAAAGCGTCTTGTAAGGATCTGCTCGACCCGTCATGCTTCCTCGTAGCGTAAGATCCGTCCCGTATTTTTGCCCCGCCAGTGGTCCGAAAACGACCGCCACTTTGAGGTCGGGGGATAGCACCCGCCAATAGCACTCGTGCTCCGGCATCGTCCACATGCTAAAATCGAGTGCCAAATGACAAATTAGTTTCAAGTTCGAGTTCCCTGAACTATCGTATTTAGAGATGCACAAAAAGCCCGAAACCTAGTATAAGTGGGTTAGGACCTCGTGCATGTCTAATTGTATTTAACCATTTTTTTTGTCCTATTCGGTGTACAATGAATTTTTTTTAGGGAAACCGACCAAAATAGACAATTTCTTAAACCAACTTCACTCTTTTACCACTTTTTTCAATTAAATTCTCATTTTAGCCAAAGTTTATGTAGAAATTTGAATTTTTACGTAGAAAATTGAAAAAAAAACATCTACGTACAGATTCAAATTTCTATGTAAGGATTCAAATTTATGCATTTTTTTCCTTTATTTTTTTCTAGAAATCAAATTTCTGCATTGGATATCTTTGGGAATAAACCTTGAAAAGTTGCTAAAAAGTGAATTTAGTTTATGGGATTAGCTATTTTGATCAATTTCCCCTTTTTTTTAGAGTAAATTGCATTTTTAGTCCCTATGGTTTGTTGAAATTTTTTATTTTCGTTCTTATGGTTTTGAAATTATGATTTTCATCCTTATGATTTATAATTCATTACATTTTTCATTCTTATGTTTTAAATTTGATTGTTTTTTCATCCCTATGGTTTACAATTTATTTCTATTTTGGTTCTTCATATTTAAAAGTAGTGTTTTGGCCTCAAGGACCAAAATATAAATAAATTGCAAACCATAGAAACGAAAAATGAAATTTTAAAACCATGGGGACAAAATTCGCAATTTGTAACAAACCACAGGGACTAAAAACGTAATTTACTCTTTTTTTTATTTCTCAATCGATATATTATAAAAACCTTACGTATCTAAATGATTGTTTTCTAAGGTAGCGTTTGGTACGCAGACTAGATGGGACGGGACGGGACGAGACGGAACAGGATGGGACGGGACGGGACTAATTATCTGTCCCACGTTTAGTTTAGGTTTAAAATAATATGTTTGAAAGAAGGTAATATTGTAATCTTACATTTAGTCCCATGTTGTTCCACCTATTTTGGTGGAACTAAAAAACTTAAGTTTTGTCCCATGAAATCTGATTTTTGTCCCATATTGTTCCATGTGATTTTTGTCCCATGGTATACCAAACATGGGACTATTTTTTTTGTCCTGTCCTGTCTCACCCAGTCTGCGTACCAAACGCACCTTAAGGGGTTTGTTTTTAAAAAAAAACTCTTAATGGCTCTTAAGCCTGAATCGTTCATACCTACCACCTCTTATTAATCATAACTAAAATAAGACTTTAGACCTCTTAAAAAACAAACGACACCTAAGAAGAAAATAGCAAATATGATCACACTTACTGATACGGACAAGCCGAAGCTTCCAAGAACGGCACCGATGGCGCGGGGGGCAGCCGCGGCAGCGGTGGCAGTTGCGGTGGATGAGGAGTGGGCTGAAGTTTGGCCGGAGGAGGCAATGCCGGTGTCACGGGTTTGGGCGGAGGGGAAGATGACCGGGGGCAGAACGACATTGGTTGGGCAGGCTGCGAAATCAAAGGATCAACCGTATAAATCCCGGTATCAAACATTTGAAACACCAAATTCAGGGTCCGGGAAGGACCGGCAACTGCCCCACATCCCTGCCCGTTGCCCGAAACCTGTACCCGACAGCCACTCATCTCCGGTGCGCCTTCGAACCGCATTACGTAGCCCCCTAACCAATTTGTCGTTACTTCGCCGATCACGGTCGGCTGCCCGCTCTGCCCGGGGCAAACCATCGATACTTTTGTTCCTATAAAAACAAGAAAATAAAATTGAGTTTATTTTTTAAATAATATTTTCTTATTTACATGACTCCAAAATATTACTTATTTTAGATACTCTATTCTTTATTAAATTGTAGGTAAAATAAACGAGTCAGACAGATTAAATAACAGATCTAAATACATCAGATTTGGTTGATTTAAAAAACTTTTTTACCCCTTTTATCTTTTTTACGCTATAAATAATGATCATTAAATTTATAATAAAATATGTCCATCTATTTCGAAAATTTTATAATGTCCATATATAAAATAAAAACTAACTTTTAACTGTTTAACGAGATTCATAATTTATTTAGGTAGGTATATATGATTACTAGGTAGTGACTTAATGATATAGAAAGTAGCTTAGGTAGAGTTTTACGTAGAAAGTCAAGTTTTTTCCAAACCTATCCCACCTGGTTAAAAACACGTTCCATCGGTCTATAAAAAAACCCTCTCAAACAAAAAACTTCTCAATTTATACAGACATATTAATCCACACATATATCTTTATCTATACAAAACTGTTTATTCAGCACAACAACAGAACAATAACTTATTTGATATTATACAGACTGATTTATCAATATTCAATACAAAAAACTTTATCCATACAGAACTTAATTAAAAACGAACCGAACAACCCTAAATGAAAAAACTAATCAAACAACCCCTAACTTTCCCGAAATATTATACTTGTCTTCTTGTCTTGCAAAAATGAGCGGTTTCTAACAAACTTTGAAAAGTGAATCCGAAAAAGAACCTTTCTTTTATATTAAAAAAATCGCACTTTTCAAAAGAAAGATGGATAATGTCAAAAATAGAAATCGAACTCGGGCTTCTTACTCATTCAGCAATAATACCCACCTATTTACCTGCTAGCCCAATACCATATGGACCGGAAAAAAAAACGCATTTTACTGTCGGGTTTTCATAAAATGTAGTGTCCGATCTTTCTTTAAAACCCGTGATTAATTAAGTACGATGGTTCAAAATATCAAACCGAAAAAAGGGAAATGAAGTTACTAACCAGTTAGAGGGTAATCAAAGAGGGTAACTTGGCCATCTTTGCATTGGTCACAAAAGACTGAGCCACTGACCATGGCATCTGCATTGGCTCCACCAATGGCTGCACCCACAATGAGCAGGGTTGTGACCAGTCTCAGACCCATGGTTAGCCAACCCATGAACCCACTTCAGAGAAGGTCTGAATGAAAGAGGAGAGAGAGTAGAGAGAGAGAGAGAGAGAGAGAGATGTAAATATGAAATTGAGGGTAGAAGGAAGTTAATAAATGGAGGGGAATTGGTGTAATACAACTCTCAACTGTCCAACAATTAATGAAATCTTGAAAAAAAACATGTAAAATCTTGGACCTTTTTCACATTGCACAAATTGGTCTCATCATAATAATGTATAAGTTTTAATGCATAAAGTACAAACAGATATTAAATCAAACTAAGGGGTTGTTTGGCAGTTGCTGAATGGTTTCGTGCAGAATAATTAAGTGGTCAGAATGATTAAGAGACTCTTATAATATAGTGCAAAATGAAATACGGTTGTTTTTTAATTGTTCAACATTAAATTAGGGCTCTGAATGGTTAAGGGAGGGTCAGGATACAAAATCATTCAGAGGGTTTTGGAACCATTAAGAGGCAGACCTTTTTTTGGCCAAACAAAATTCATCTCTTAATGATTCAGATGTTGTCTCTTAATGAAACTATTAAGAGGTAAACAAACAGCCCCTAACTCTATTTATCTATCTATCTATATATATATATATATATATATATATATGGTTGGGTTCCGGTGAGAAGTTAAGGTTAACGTGAGAAGCATGAGAAGTGATTATCAACCGTTGGATGAGAAATGGATGCATATTAGGATAAGATGCACCGGATCAATTCCCTTCTAAAGCACACAGTTCATGGGAGGGTATGGGATTAAAAGTGTATATGGAGGGTTGGGTTCCTATGATAATGAAAGTTAGGTTGAGAAGGATATATAAGAAGGATCTCCACCCGTGGATACATATTAGGATGAGATACACCGAGATGCATTGGATCAATCCTCGTATCAAACACGATTCATGGGTGAATTTGAGGTTAAAAGTGATTAAAGTCCAGATCTCTTTTTACTTTCTCACCTTAACTCTTATTCTCACACGATCCTTCATCTGTATATGGAAGGGTTCAAACGAGAACACTTGTGATTTAAGCAAATGCGAGAATACTTGTAAGCCTATAATTCTGTTTTAAGTTACAATTTTAGAAGGTTTGAGGGAGCAGTAAAATATTAAATAAATATTAACTATTTTAAGGAATGTCGAAGGCATGTAGCAGTAAAATGGGACTGTAAATCACATAATGAACATATAGACGCAATGATTGTGGACGTGAACATTTTTAGGTTACGAAAAAAAAATTTAAAGCAAGAAGATTATATTAAAAGACCAGTAAGAAGCTAGAAAAAAAAATTACAAAGAAACAGTCATCGGATATTTCAACCAATCAACCCAAGAAAAAATTGTCTTCATGCATCTATTAGAGATCCAAAAAAATGATTTTGCAATCATATGATCAAACAAAAAATCCAGTCGCGTCTTATCACATTATCACAACAAAATCACATCATAAAAACTTAAGAAATCTTCAATTTATCAAAGCATTGTTAACATTATTGTCACAACATTATCACATTATTATCAACAATTGAGGCACCTCATAAAATCTTCGTGATATTAGTAACATTTCAGGGATAACAAATCTAATATAACAGAAAATTGATGATAAATAGTAATTCATTTTAAATCTAATATCATTTAAAGTACTGTTTGCACCCCACCTACATATATATATATATATATAGAGAGAGAGAGAGAGAGAGAGGGAGGGGGGGTAAAGTCTCGACAGTACAAGAAGACATGATGTTGTGAAATCTTGAAAAGTCAAGAAACGTTGACCCTTTTCTAAAACAATGTACAATTTTTATTGCACGAAGTGTAGAAAAATGTGATATTATTGTTATTGGTTTATTGTTTCCGGTTCGAGAAAAAGAACGAAATGTTAACAATTTTGTTATTTTAAGAAATGGTAAATCTGAAATCTTGTACAACTTTTAATGCATGAAATACAAGAAAAAAATGAAATGACAACTATTGCCACTTGGCATGCAAAAGTGGTCGGATCGAGAATAAGTTAAAGAAGTAAAATGTTATGGTTTTCGGTTTCACATTTTTGCTCTATGAAGGGAATGGTTTCATTGAATGATTTACGAGTTTTATTCGACGATGTATAAGAAAATGTAACATGTCTTTGAAATTGTTGGTTATGTTATAAGAAAAGACCAATTTGTTTTTTTTTTTATGCAACAACATACAACTTTTAATGCATAAAGTACAAATACCATTTAATGGATAAAGACCGATTTATCATTTCTACACTTTGAAAAGATGAATCGTATCGTTATAAAGATCTCGAAGAAATCTCCGATCAAAGATTACAGATTTTTTAAAGGCATAGCACAGTTGATTCTGAAGTGTATATGTTAAATTATGTGATACATGTAAGTGTGTTGGGCAGAAGTCGTCTTGTGATAAGGTGTGGGCACACCTTACTCAAGAAAAATGCTTTATGTATTGCAAAGCTGGACAAAAGATGTTTTGTCATAAGGTGTGGGTACGCCACGCCTTATGCAATGAGAACTTTCTGATGAGTTAAAAGCTCAATACTTGGCCCATGGTCAAATAGGTTCATTCTTTTGTATAAGTAAACTCGTTTAAAAAGAGAGGGAGAGCAGAGTGAAAAATACTCGGTTGTCTTTTTCTTCTCCTCTTGGTGCGATTTTGGCAAACTTGGAAGCCAAGTTAGGGAGTTCTACCTCAAGATTGTATGATCTTATTGTTACGGTAAACTCTATTGTAATCTATTCCTTTTGTTCATCAATATATAATCTCCATCTCTCCCTGGTGGATGTATACTATTTCACGATAGTGGAACCACGTTAAATCTCGGTGCTCTTTGTGTTTGATTGCATTTACATTGTTGAGTATTGGTTTAGATTGCATGTTCTACTTGTTGGTACATTTGAACACATTTACGATCCTTATATTCTGTTTCGGTTGTTGGATTACATCTTTGCACATTTTGGTATTTGGTTTGGGACATTTGTGCATTGTATTGTGGAAAACATTTCCAACAGTATAATTACAGAAAACAAAACAAGGGTTCAAATCTTGTGGCCGGAGTGTGGATGCTACAAACAATTCCTTTGGACACTGGACTCTTAAGCCAGCCACCTAGCAAACAACTATATATATATATAGATATATATGATTTATCTCTCACATGATTATTTTAAGATAATACATTTTTTTATACATGTATAGCCCTGTCCACAAAAATTAATCGTACGGAACATGAATTTTGGATCGATAAATGTAGATCTACAATTTTAATGTCTCATTTAAGAGGTTGAGGGTTTATAGGTGGACTAGAAACATAAATGATTTTTGAACCAAAAAAGTTTGGTGGTAGAATTTTATTAAATACCATTTTTTGAAATTTAGTCGACGTCTAAAATCTATAAATCGAGTTAGGGTATGTTTGTTAGTAGCTTAATGAGTTTAAGGAGACTCACAGCTTGTTCGGTGAGCTATACATGATTGTTTGATAGTGGCTTAATGATATAAAAAGTGGCTTATTCAGTTAACTTTTAGAGGAGAACTTTATGCAGAAAGCCAAAATTTTCTTATACTTGTCGTTCCCAATTAAAAAAACACACTCCTATATATGAAAAAACCTTCCAAAACAAGTCTTTCCGATCTATACAGACGGATTAATCTATATAGACAATTTTATCTATACAGAATTTGATGAAAACCCAACCAAACAGGTTTGTGTTTTTAACAAATCATATCAACCCAATTTGGCAGACTAAAGGGTTTGACTACTTTCGGCTTAATGAGCTTAATGGTCTAGACGACTTATTTGCTCAGCCATAAAGAGTGTTTCGTTACACTTTAATCGTTAAGTCATTAAGCCAAAATGATTATATGAAATAAGTGAGGACCCTTTACTTGTCTTCATTAAGCCACCTCAAACAAATTAACACCAAAAATAGCCCTGAAATAATTTGACCATCTCCATTTGCCTCCCCCAAATCTATTGGTATCGCATCTCTCAGATAGACAAATCTATCCGGACAAACAACTTAACACATACTGACATACAAAATTTAATGGGAAAAAAAGAGAGTAAACAGCCCTAAGTCCAAAATCTAGATCATCTCTCTTTCGAAGAGGTTCAAAACTATTTTTGATATATTATATTAATATTATGTATTTGGATGATTGTAATATTTTGGCTTATTTAGTACTAACCACTAATACTTCGATTTCTTGTGTTTTACGTTGTATATTTTAATTTAACCATATTTTTAAAATTACGTTCAGCTAGATCAACCCAACTCGAATGAATTGTGTTGATTTGTTAGATTGAATTATACATAAAAAAAATGTTTTAAACAGATTTAAACTTATAAATAAAAGTAATTGAGTTGGTTACTTCAAATCCTCCTGGTTAAATAAGGTGATGTAGGGAAAATATCATTTTTCATGGATTCGAATCTAGGATCTGTTAAAGCCGTTGTGACCATAAAGGTTCACCTGCGATGACTCCAAACAATCGTGATCACTCAAGAGATTAGTCGGTGCATAAACTAGCCCAGATAACCATAGTTAAAAAAAAAAAAAATTAAAAAAAAAAAAAAAAAAAACCTTAACCCAACACATTTGTACATAGCTTTGGATTAAAAAATAGTGAAAACAATTGCCTCAAAAATCATTTATTGTTTTGTAACCAATTAAAGAATGCATTAATTGCAAATACGAAAGCAACTTTAGTAGGTGGAGAGATGGGTATGTACCATAAACATATATCACAAACACTACAAACTTTTTCTTTAATTACTTTATAAGGATTTTCTTTCTTTCTTTTTTTATTTATATTAATTTGATAAACAAAAAAAAATCTCTATTTCAAAAGTATTTCAGATGTTTCAATAATTAACTGTCTTTTAAATTATCTATCAAATCAAATGCTATAATTTGATGTGAAAACAGTCGGATTATTAAATTAATGAAAAAGAGTGCGACGTATATTTGAATATGTCTCTCTCAGTACCATCCGTCGTCTTTTTTGGTCATAAATATGTCGTTTGGACTTTAAATATTCTATCTCAAGGTTAGTAGCGTAATTTCTTACATGGCCATTTCATTTTCACCATTTGCCATTTTATTTTATGAGTCTTGTAAGAAGTAGATCTATTTTAATCGAACCGGGTAGAAATGCACATAACCCACAAAACGACAAATACATATATGTATAAATAAATGTGTACAAAAGATGAATGGTTGATCTTCACAAACTAAAAAAACTAACACCTCAAACTAGAATCATACGAGCGAAAAAAGAAAACATAAAATATGTACAAACCTCGATGATAATCCAAACAATCTACGATGATCGAGTGATGAATTGTTGGAGACTTCATATCCGAGTCGATACAATCTTTAATGATCTTCTTCGGCCGCTAAAACCCTTGCAACTTCTCAAAGGAAACATGTTGATCCGATCTCATATTCACTTGTGAATACATCTCCAAGAAACGATGATCTATACAATCTTGAAACAAGATTTCTAGTCGAAATAATCTGAATTGTGAATGGTGATTAGATGTTCATCCTCCTCAACGGTTTTTATGGGATCTTGATCATACCATGTTACGGTTCCTAAAAAAAAGTAGCGGATTTGTTTAGATTGTTTCTAACGATAAAGGGTACTCTTGAATCTACCGAGTTATGCATCTTGTGCATTGCTAGCCCGTATAAAACCAAACCAACCCGGTATATCCCACTCAGGAGTAGGGTCTGGGGAGGGTGGGATGTATACAGACTTGTCATCTGTCCAAAAAGTAGAACAGTTGTTTCCATGAAGACCCCAGATTGCAAAAAAGTTGACTTGAGAATTTCAAAAAGACCATCAAGTCCCTATATCCCCCTAGTATGCTATCCTAGTTCTCCCTCCCTTGCACTTGTCTAATGCAAAGTTACAAATTTTCTTTTTTTAGAAAATTTTCATTATTTAAAATTACCTATTTACCCTTGACATCGCTAGCAACTAGCAAGTATGCAAGGGGCAAAATGGTAATTTTAATATGAAATCTTTCTAAAAAACAAAGCTTCAAAATTTTCATTAGACAACTTTGAAAGAGAAGTACCAACAATCTTCATATGTCTAAAATACCATTTCATTAGCGATAAAATAATGAAATCTTATAGCTCGTTGATTAAGCGAATCTAAAAGCTAGACGGTCCACCAATACGATGGGGTAGAGGTCACGTCAGCGTACATTTCAACACCTGACCCTACTTTCGAGTTGGATTAATTGGGTCAGTTTGGTTTGGTTTAGTCTATCGATAAGATGGATGGAATGTACCTGGTGCCACGGATGGTTCTTGTTCTCTTGTCGAATGAAGAACAATTGTTCCCGAAAGAACGGTGATGAATCCACATATTTCAGATGCGATATCGCTAACACTTTGATCTTTCCAATCCTGCATTTTTACACATGCCAAGAGACAATAGCTCGCTCGTTATTTGTTGCTTAAAAAATCTAAAAGGGTCGGGTCTCGGGTGTGAATTAGAAGATACCTTGAACATTATTACACTTGCAACGATCGTTAAAGAAGTGAACATCACATAATATATTGGGGAAACAATTGCTGTGTTGAATGTATCCAAAGCCTGCAAATAGAGGTGTTGCACAATCAGTATAAACCAAACCAAACAAGCCCAGTATATCCCACCTAAAGCGGGGTCCGGGGGTAAGATGTACGCAAACCTGACCTCTAACCACAAGTTAAGCAACAAATGGTTGCAGCTTCAAGAATCACTGCTAAAAGGGTATTCATGTAATTTGATTCTATCGAGAAGAAAACACGAACATTACCTTGTTAAGATAATTTAACTGCGTGATCACGCATAGTACAGCAACGGTAACGAAGACCCATGTTTGAGGATATGCAACTTGACTAACTCCTTCTAGAGTAAGCTTTATTGCAATACCGATGGCCTTTATACTTACGACCTACAAAATGAAAAACAGGTACTCAAGTTCGGATCATAAGACAACATTCTTGATTTCTTGTGAGAAGAATTGTAATCCATGAATTTACCGTTAGAGAACCCATTAGAGAACATATCCCCAAATATATCAATATATTTGTCTGCCCATAACGCGGTTCAAAATGCATCACAAGAGCCGCTACTAATGATAATGTAGCTGCTACGTATAATAGGAATGCTGTCAATAGAAATAGGTTAGCAAGTGTCGATTACTAGAGTAAGTTGTAAAGTTCTAAAAACCAAAACCAAACGAAAGGTAGTGTTTGATACACAGACAGGAGACTGGATAGGACAAGAGGTTGTTGTAGAGGTGGCCAATGGTGGTTGAGGGCGACGGCGATGGGCAATGGTGACCATTAAAAGAAATACCATATTAGGGTTATATCAAATGAGGGTAGATTGGTAATTTTTTAGTTTTTGTCCCATCCTTGTGATTTTTTTTTCATTTGGGAAGGGTGTCCTAAGCTATGCCTAGACTAATCCCTTGGCAAATTATGACTGTAAAACAGATTAAACCTCAGTGGCCACAATTGTTGTGTACGCATGGATTCGAACCCTGGACAGATGGGATATTCCACCACATCCCCCAGAGCCTTAACCAGTACGCCACAACCCTTGTGGTTTCAACCTTGTGATTTTAGTTCCACTTATTTGGTGGAACAAAAAAAAGCCTTTTTTTTGCCCCACATAGTCCCTGTCATATGTCAAGTCAAACGCCGAACGGTGAGTTTTTGTCCTGTTCCATGTTTTACACCAATCGTGGGACAATGAGTTTTGTCTCATCCTGTCCAGTCCCATCCATGTACCAAATACAGCCAAACTGACACGGTATATCCCACTTGAAAGTAAGGTCTGGGAGGTTGGATGTATGCAGACCTGTCCTCTGCTCCAAAGAGTAGAGCGGTTGTATACAAAAAGTTGTACAGTTCTAGTGACGAAATGTTAAGTGAACCTGGTTCAATTGCTAGATTCCATATTTCTTCTACCGAACTTGGAGTGTGCTCCTCGGGTGCATGCATCACGATCACAATCGAACCCACTATGCACGAAACACATCCCAAAACACCCATCCGCTTCAGGTGTTCTTTTAACAAGAAGTGCGCCAAAACAGCACTGTTTTCAAGTTTATCACACATTTTAGTTGGGGATTTTACAAAAGTCGTCGTTGTACGAATAGCTTATGAAGTAAAACGCGTGATTGGCTTTCTGAACCATCATACTTTCTTGTAAAATTACAAAGAAAAACACTACAGTTCGTAAGAATGATTGTGTTTGGACCAAGTTCGCAAATGCAAATGGACTATGATGTTCTTTCTAGCATTTTTCACGAAAATCATAATTTATTTGCAATAAAAACCCGAGTATGATGTCAGAAAAATCGATCACTTCATGTAGAATAGAGTTCAAGGTATTACCTAACGATTATACTCAATGCACCAAGAGGGGTTACAAGAACAGCCGGAGCATAAGCGTAAGCAACAAAATTAGCAGCTTCTCCAACAATCACTATATGTTATCAGAAACCGACAAATAAACAAACACGGCCTGTTAGTTTTTGTTCTAATGCAGGGTTACATATGCGTGCCAAAGAGAGAGATTTGAGTTCTATTGGTTATCGACAACTTACTTGTAATCATTCCTGCCCACCAAAGTGGTTCTTGTAGGTAAGTGTAACCTCCATGTCCTAAAACATTAATAAGATTAAATCATGTTACATGAAATTAAAAAGACACAAGAAACAATTTGTCGAATATGGAACCAAATTTGGATTTTAAACGAGTGCGCATATCCAAATTCATTAGAAAGAAACTTAAAAAAGTTTAGATAGTTATATCACTGCGTTAGGGCTTGTTTGTTAGCAGCTTAATGAGCTTTATGGGACTCGCAGCTTATTCGGTTAGCTGTTTGGTAGTGGCTTAATGATATAGAAAATGGCTTATTCAGTAAGCTTCTAGGGGAAGCTTTATGCAGAAAGCCAAGTTTTTTTTTCCAAACCTACCCTTCCCAATTAAAAAACATGCTCATTTGATCTATGAAAAAACCCTCCGAAAAAAAAAACCTTCCCAATCTATATGGACAGATTAATCCACACAGAAAGCTTTATTTATAGGGCTTAATGGAAAACCAACCAACCACTTATAAACTTGACTTATAAATGTTGTAAGCCTTCCATCTTTATAATATTACAAAATTCACAAAGAATCATAAAATCCTACCAATACCCATGACGTGTTTTGATAATGTTATTACTATTGTATGTGATCCTTGATCCTAACGCGTACATAGTTGATACTTGAGTCAATAAAATAACAAAGTTCTAATGAACCTCAATAGATTAACCTAGTTGGTAAATCCTGGGGTGGGGTGGGGTGGGGTAAGGTAGGATAAGATCTGCATACATCTCACCCCTCCCAGACCCCACTCCGAGTGGGACATACTAAGCTCGTCTGGTTTACACATAAAGACTTCAAAACATGTTTTCCATCAAACTCCTCATGTAGTAACAACACATAATCCAATGGAAATGTTTTAATGCAACGTAGTTCGATCCATGTAGATAAGATATTTCTAGCGACTTGCCATGATTTACACATAAAGACTATACAAGAATTTCCTTACAATTATATATAGTGCACAACGCACATATAACTTCGAAAATAGAATGTTTGGCCATCATGGTTAGAAAAACTAAGAAAGAGGAAAATCTTAGACCTTAGATAATCTAACACTTGTAATTTAATATTACATCTGAAGTGAAATCTAACTCTAACAATGACCAATATACTAAGGGCCCGTTTGGTTTCACAGAGTGATTTTGAGGGATTTGGATTTCATGGAAGGATTTGGAATCTTATGGTGTGTTCGGTTTGTAGGATTTGGAATGGAACTGAATTCCATTATTTATAAATGACTTTTATAAATATTTAAATTACCTTTTTATCAATTGATTATTACAAAACAAGTGTTTTTAACATATTTAATATTTTAAAATATTATTACAAACAAATCCTATGAGATCCCACGAAATACCAACTAACCCCATGGGATTTCTAAATCCCGTGTTTGTGGGATTTCATTGAAATCCCGGGATTTCAATTCCGGACTTTCTTTAAACCAAAAGCGGGATTAGAATGGAATTCAATTCCAAATCCCACCAAATCCCGCAAACCAAAAGGGACATAGAATTGCTTGATTTTGGATGAAACAATTATGTAACAATTTACAAGAAACAATTACTGGAAATGAAGCCTGATTTGGACTAATAGATCCAATGTTATCAGAGAACTTGTACAAAAGACAGTGAAGATAGTTACAATCAACAGGTTTCCTGCCTTATCCATTTTTATGTCTAATTTCTACTTGTAAACGAAATCACGAAAGCCAATAAGAATCTTATAGCATTCACGAATTATAATAAGAATCCTAGCAACAACCATGGGTATAGGCTAAACAACACATTAACCCCTTTAGATTTAAGAAAACTCGTAGTCTTTTTTCCATAATTTCTGGTACAAATTAGATTCATTATTGTTCTCTTTATATATAGGATCTCAGTTCCTCACTGTTTACCACCATTTGGCAATAGCACAACTCCTTTAACCAACAACGATCTGCCAATATCGGTTTAACAAATTCTGTTTTGGGCTCTCCTATATGTTTTTCTTGTTCATCCAACCAATGACTGCATCTAGAAAACTACATTAAAGATCCTCAACCACCGGCCACCTCTTACAGGCATATTTTCCGGTCAAAAATGGAACACTCTTCTTTTTTTCCCTTACTATAAAAGATTTCACCTAAAGCCTCCACAAACCTCTTTCTTTATACACAAAAACACACTCAAAAGACATGAAAAATGAATCAAGATTTAGCCACCAAAGATTTGGTTCCACACTTTTTTATAAACTCCATCTCAAATTCTCAACTTCTTTTTTCAAGTATATAATATTAATATGCGACAAATTGAACTCATACACACTTCAACCCTTTACCTTACCACTAGGCCAATGGTCCTTTAGGACACTAAGTTTGGTTGGTTTTTTATTAAGGGGTTGTTTACTTACAGCTTAATGAGCTTAATGGTTTGGGCGGCTTATTCGCTCAGCCATGCATGAGTGTTTCTTTATGTCTTAATCGTTAAGCCATTAAGCTAAAATGACCATATGGAACAAGCCAGGATTCCTCACTTGTCCACATTAAGCCACCCCGCATAATGTAACAAAGAAGTAAACAGCCCCTAAGCTGTGTGGATTAATCTGTCTGTATAGATCGGGTAGATTTTTGTTTGGGAGGGCTTTTTCAAATATGGAAAGAACATGTTTTTTAATTGGAAGGGGCAGGTTTAGAAGAAACTTGGCTTTCGCATAAAGCTCTCCCTAGAAAGCTTATTGAATAAGCCATTTTCTATATTATTAAGTCACTGTCAACCAGTAACGTATAGCAGACCTATTAAGCTGCTAACAAACAAACAAGCCCTAAATCTCATTAGAATGCAAATCAAACAAAGTGAACATAGACCCATGAAAAACTAAACCCTTAAAACAATCCCCAAAATATCAAACTCACCATATGAAGCTATAACAAAAATTAAGTTATAATTACAAGATCCAAACACACATACCTGCACCAAAACCAGTAGAAGCAGCAGCTTTCTTCAGACCTTTCTTCTTCAATATAAAGCTTGTTCCAATAAATCCGCTAGATAACACAGCAAGTATCAACCCTGTAGAATTATCCGAAACACCCATCTCACTCGATTTATTCAATCTGCTACTCAAATTCTCTCCTCAATCCTACAAATAATCAATTAAAACTATCTATATAAATAAGAAACAAATTTTCCCGCCAATCAAAATCGGGAATACCTAATAGGACAAACCAAAAAATTCGAACCAAAGTGGTTCGAATTCAAGAAAAAATTGGATCTGATGGAAAATAAAATTGATTGATAAATCGGAGAGGGTTTTCTAGTTGAGTATGAAGTCTCCGAATGTGGGTCCGAATAAGCAGAGAGGATATTCGGGTAAAGTTTTCGGGTGGACCCATATGATTACAACGACATTGTTGCCAGCTACAGGTAGATGAGATCCAGCTCATTGTGTACCCCCCTAATTGGGTCTTCTTTCCCCCAAATTGAAAATTAGGGTTGATTGTATAAACCACCACCTTGAGGTTTACTTTAATTACAGAAATCGCCCTTTTAGTTTGAATGAATTGTATTTTATGTACTTATGGTTTTTTTTTAGAAGATTAAAATACCTCTCAATTTTAGGAAATTGACCAAAATAATCTTCCCAACCAAAATTCACTTTTTAGACACTTTTTCAATTGAATTACTATTTTTGCCAGAGTTTACACACATGTCTTGTGTATTTGCGTAAACTCGAATTTCAAATTAAAAAAGAAGGATTTGCGTAAGGATCTCCAATCGCATTTGCCAATGGTCCTTTAGGACACTAAGAGCTTGTTTGTTAGCTGATTAATGAGCTTAATGGGACTCATGATTTATTAGTCAATTATACATGATTGTTTGGTAGCGGCTTAATGACATAAAAGTAGCTTATTCAGTAAGCTTCTAGGGGGGCTTTATGTAGAAAATCAAGTTTTTTTAAACCTATCATTCATAATTAAAAACACACACACTTTCCATCTATGAAAAATACCTACCAACAAAAACCTTCTCAATCTATATTTAATCCACATAGACGACTTTATTTATCCTGCACTTAATAAAGGATTAAAATATCCTTCAATTTTACGTCAAAGGTTTAAAAAAATTTGACCGAAAGGCAAAAGAGATTGTACTCCTAAGGGAGTGTTTGGTTTAACGGAATGTTTTTGAGGGATTTGGATTTCGTGGAAATTTTTGGAACTAGAAAGATTTGAAATATTTTGTGTGTTTGGTTTATAGGATTTGGAATGGAATTAGGTTCCATTCTTTATAAACAATTTATAAAAAGAAATTAAATTAACTCTTATTAATTGATTGTTACAAAATAAATGTTTTTTTTACATATTTTAAAACATTATCACAAACAGATCTTATAAAATCATATGAAATACCCATTATCCTCGTGGGATCTCTAAATACAATGTTTATGGAATTTCAATTTTAGAACATTCCTATAAACCCTGATTGGTTTGACATAATGTTTTTGAGGGGTTGGAATTTCGTGAAACTAATTGGAATTTTTGGTGTAGGATTTGAATTCTAATATTTATAGATATTTTAAAAAATATTAAAATAATTAAATTATTTTTTATTAATTGATTATTACAAAACAAATGTTTTTAACATTTCTAAAACATTTTTACAAATAAATCTTAGAGTTAATTATGGATTTGGCCCCTGTGGTTTGGTGTTTTTTACGAAAATGGTCCCAAAACTTCATTTATTATAGAAGTAGGACCAGGGGCGGACTCAGGATTGCGTATCAGGGGGAGCACCAAACATAAATAAATAAAATTTAAATATTAATGTTTCTAAAATGGAAAATTAAGGTAACCTAACTAAAATATTTGTATCGCTATTCTTATTTGGCACATCTGATGAAACACCGGTTGTTCTGCTCTTTATTATATCCATGGATATTAAATATTAAACTAGTTAATATTGTAACACCCTCAAATCTGGAAATAACACCTAATTTAAAATTTTCTAATTACATCAATAAATGATTCATCTACAATCACAATTTAAGATTTAACCTTCATACGCACATTCATTCTATCCATGCAGTCTATAATAATGACAGGTGTTACTAAAACCCAATAAATGTCGCTATCTTCAAACTGCGGAAGAATTCACCAAGCACTTACACTTGTGGACACTAAGACACATCTCTTCAATACTGCTAGAACCATACCCCCAACCGGAACCTGATGCACATGCCGACAAATAAAAATGTTAGGCTAACGTCTAGTGAGTTCAAGAGTTTTACATGAGAAAATGCTTTTAAAAGTGATACACATCTCTTAAAACCATAACCTTTTAAATAATTTATACTATATTATAAAAACGGTATAAAAACTCTTAATTACAACATTTTAAGCACAAGTTACAACTAATTAAAGTCAATTACTTAATTTACAATTTCTTAATGTTTGGTACAACCTTTCCAAGCACAGTATCGCACATAATCATCTATTTGTGGAATGGATACTCATTTATCAATATAACTATTTGTTTTTTTGTTGGAGAATTTTATAAAATATATTTTATATTAGCATAATCTATTTTAAATGTATCTTTTTGTGGAATGGATACTCATTTATTAATATAACTATTTGTTTTTTTGGTGGAGGATTTTATAAAATAGATTTTATATTAGCATAATCTATTTTAAATGTAGAATTTACATTTAAATCTATATTAATGAGATGTAATATAAAATCTTTTTTCTTCCGTATTTTTTTATATTACATCTCATAATGATTTTTTCATATTTTATTTTATAAAATCTTTCTCCATATTTTATTTTATAAAATCTTTTTACATAATGAGATGTAATATAAACTCTTTTTTCTTCCGTTTTTTTTTTTTTTTGCTAATATAAAATCTATTTTATTTTATAAAATCTACACGTATTTTATATTAGCATAATATAAAATCTACACGTATTTTTTTGATAATATAAAATCTACACGTATTTTTTTTTCACGAGCATTAAAAGAAGAAAAAAGAAGGTTGATATAAATAAAAATAAAAAAATAACGACATACACTAATAAATTATCGTATTCTTTAAAATAAAAATATTCCGCAATATTTTCCAAATTAACCAAGTGTAAAGAAAATAAAATAGAAACGATGTAGATATAAAAATATTCTTCCATATTTTTAATATATTTACATTTAAATGTAAAATCGAAAATGAAAATAAAAGATTTTAAAATATTCTCTACATTCACTATAAATATATATAGATTCTCTATGTATCATCCGAGTACAAGAAGAAGATGAACGGTCGGGTGTCAATGACGGAACTTGCAACTGAACAAAAGGTATTCCACTATATTTTTGTTTCTTTGAAAAATTACTTTTTTATATTTTATTTTATTATTTTTGTTTCTTTGAAAAACTACTTTTTTATATTTTATTTTATTTACTGAGGATTTGTTTATATTTTTCAAAACCCACAATCATATTTTTCGAAGTAGGGGAATAAGATATATATACATATCTTTATTTTTATCGACTAATACTATGAGGTATTGAAGTCAATAGTCATATTTGGTTATAACTTATTCGTTATAGCTCCATTTTTTCTCCGGAAAGAACCGTTGGACTCGTAATTGAATCATTTATTCATCAAGACTATAAAATCTAGGATCCAAGTCCAAAATCATATATCTTATTTTTCCCTTTAAATCTACTGATTTATGTAATAACTTGAAACGATACCTTTTCGACATCGGGGTGTTACAATCCTCCCAACCTTAAAAGAGATTTCGTCCTCGAAATCTGGCACCAACCAAACACCCAACATCGCACTTGGCGAGGTCAATTGATTCCCTATCCAAAAGGAATTCCTTTACGAACCTTACCTCATATACGAACCCTATTACATTCCAGTTAAGGTTGTTACTGTACTCCTCCTAACGTGTCGTCACAACTCAATTTCAAGGTTCGACATAACTCACCGATGACGTATTGAACATAGAGTCCTTACCAAACCATCTTCTTATCATTAAGATCTCGGTTGTCTCCCAACCTTAGGCTGTACACATCACCTCACGAGTGGCTTACAACCTTAAATAAAAAAATAAAATAAAAAACTTCCACCAAGGACACCCCAAAACGAACTTAATTCTTAAAGGCTTCTAATTTTGACACATCACAGCTTATTCACAAATCGATTTGTACTTAAAGTCTATCTCGGCATTCTCGCCAGATTTTTCCAATAAACACCACCACCAAGGATTTATCGTCCTTTCCCTGACGAAGTTCCTAACACTAGTTTGGTTTGATCCAAATTACGATGAATCTGTTCCCTAATCTGACCCAAACACCATATTTGCAGATATCAGATTACTCTAAACCCCACGGTTACACAATTCACATACTGCATTCAAGCATCGGTTGCCAATCAACAAGTACCTCGTTGGTTACAGGATTACCAATGATCGATTTCTAGTTTCCATCATCTAATCTTCTTAAGGTTACCACTTAAATTGCTAACGCACCGGTTTCATCGGAAGTACGATGAAGCATCCCAACGGTTGTTATCCTCAAATCGAATGTTGACACTTACCTTCAAAACTTTTACACCTCAACCGTGGATATACCACCATAAATTTCCTTCCATATTTTACACTGATGATTCAAAGTTGACACCTATCATGGTACTAAATTCCGACACACAAATCACCATAATTTCCTTATTCCTGAAGACCCACCCGGATGGTACACATCCGACCCATCGGCTCATATCCTACCGAAGTCAAGCAACCACCAAATGATTTATCCCGAAGGTTTACCGAAACAGAAAGATCACCATTTAAATATCTAGGAGAATACACAATTCTACTACTTCAATTATTCGGGCGTGTACCGATTCATAAATTGAAATCCAAAATTCGGACTAACCACGGATCGGATATTCCGACGCTTCATTTCCCAAGGACCCCTTATCCCTTAGTTACAACTCCTTTCACGACAGGGGTTTAAACCTATAGGCCTAATGAGTTCAAGGTTTTCAACAAATATGTCAATTTAAACCTTTATGAAACTTTCAAATACATAAGCTTTATAACAATTAACCGAGCAGTAAAATAGACTACCGATCACTCGATAGATTGAAAATTGATCACCGACGCTACACATATAAAACCATTTCCAAAATTCGTTTGACCAACATTTACGTAAATAAAACGGTAACAAAAGCCGTGTAGCGAAATTTACACTTTAAACATAAAAATAAATTCTTGTACCACAACACGTGTAGTGAATGTTTGTACAACTCTAAAAGAGAACTCCACAATTTTAACTTTAAACTCTTCCTTCTTTAACCAAACGTTGCGGCATAAAATTCTCACCAAACTCTAAAGCTCGGTAGAACAATGAGAGAGCAAATAAATTTCAAATGGAGTTTAAAACTTTGAGTCGTACGGATGAACACATTTGACCAAAATAGTAATTATAACGACATGAATACCGCTAACTCGTTTATTGCATTGCGGAAAATTTCTAACAACAAAATCGATAACTGAAATAACATAAATCATTTATATGTTTACTCACACCAACAGTATAATTTAATCCAGATGCAACAAGTATACAATGACTGACATTTGTACATAGCCCAAAGATAACTCTCACAATAATGAAACTATCCCAAAACATGTGAGATGACATCTATTAACAAAACTCATAAACTAACGCACGCAAATGCACATGTACACGTTCCCATAATTTATTTACGTGACGCACAATGTCGTAAGATAAAATGACCATTTTCAACAAAATTTTAACGAGACACGACGCCCAACAAGCTCGTAAATTTACATGCAATAAAATTTAAAACCCACACATTTCAAAGTACATTCACGCGCCCGAAAGGTTGCAAAACTATACTCCATAAAATTAACACGACTCATACAGATCAAAATTCTCCAGAAAATTCTGACTCCAGAACAGGGGGACAACTCTTCCTTTAAAACCCGAACATATGTGGAGGAGATCCAATGTTAAGGCTAAAAATTCCACAGTTATTTGCCCACTATCCCAATTGACATTAAAACACGAATCTTATAATATCCGAAAATGATGTTAGATCTGAAATGGGGATGAAGAGGTTTTTTTATGACAAATTGTAATCATGTGCAAGAAAACAACTTCAAGCATGTTTAAACTCACGACCTAAAATCCGGCGCGTGGCAAATATTTTTCAAATATTCCATAATATAACTCACTTTATGTTTCAGGAAATATGAGGAATAATCGATGCAATTTATTTTTAGAAATGAATTTCGTGCATATAATTGGTCGGCACTGACATCCCGAAATCACGTTCCTCAGTTTTATACTATTGTCATCTGGATGCTCAACATATTAAAGCAATACCCGAATGTTTCATCGGTTCACCTTAAAATTTTTCCTCGAATAACATCAATTCCATAAGTCTAAGGTTCTACTCCAACCAACTTTCCTGACCCACAATGGTCAACTTCCAGCATTCATCATGTCTTAACTGTCACTCCAAAGCGACATTGCTATAAACATCAACCCTTCCTTAGATCACTCGCTTAGAAATTTTCTCACTACCCCAACGGTAATCATACCAGGGTAGTCCAAGTATACACATGTAGCATGTAGGTTCACCATAACACTGGCCAGGTGCCATTATAAACCTACCGTACATTCTCATCCTTGCGACCCTCGACAAGTTTCCCGTTTCTAGCGACTCGATCAACTCCAAAATATCTTGTCTTAAGGTTCCTAATGTGCAACTTCACTTACAATCACTTATAAAACGCTAGTTTGAGTCTAGGCATCCTACAATCAATACCTAATTCTCTCAAACTTAAGCTCTGATACCAACTTGTAACACCCTCAAATATGGAAATAACACCTAATTTAAAATTTTATAATTACATCAATAAATGATTCATCTACAATCACAATTTAAGATTTAACCTCCATACGCACATTCATTCTATCCATACAGTCTATAATAATGACAGGTGTTACTAAAACCCAATAAATGTCGCTATCTCCAAACTGAGGAAGAATTCACCAAGCACTTACACTTGTGGACACTAAGGCACATCTCTTCAATACTGCTAGAACCATACCCCCAACCGGAACCTGATGCACATGCCGACAAGTAAAAAGGTTAGGCTAACGCCTAGTAAGTTCAAGAGTTTTATATGAGAAAATGCTTTTAAAAGTGATACACATCTCTTAAAACCATAACCTTTTAAATAATGTACTTTAAAACGAAGAAACAACTCCTTTTCCAATATCATGCACTTTCAAAGATGGACACCTCGTGTCAAACATGCTTATAAATTGATGCAACTTGAACTAACTCAAAACATGAATCATTAACAAAATCATGTATATCGTACGTCCGAAAACATGGACACTAGGCCCATTACTCACGCGACCGTAAACGAAAGAAATCTAAATATCAAAACACGGGGATGACATATATCATTCAAACCTTAATATACGAGGAGGAAGATCCAATATTAAGGTCCTCATTCACTGCCGACCATATAAACAAATGACATTAAAGTAAAACATCTTTCTTAATTAAAATACTGAGCCGACAACGGGGGAGTCCCGTATCCGTTGAGAGTGGAGGGAACACATAAGTATACCACCCATGCAACGTTAATCGCATGACACCTCCCGACATCACAGCCAAGTGTCCCTACGACTTCTTGACAAGTGTCACCCCAAGTCAGTTGACCTTGATGGCATATCCGAAGAACTTCCACTTAAAAGGCCCGGCGCACTTAAAGACTACCTGTCCCAGGCATTACTTCAAGCGACGGAGGTCCTAGTGTCTATCGTCCTGGCAGCACTAACAGACTCAACCCTCCTAGCGATCACCTGTCAAGTTTCGGTCATAAAACATGGGTACTGAAGGTCATCACCCCACAATACCCAATCGACCATCCAAAATAGACTGACTACATACCTATGGATCCAAGGCAACACAGTCTAACCTTACCGGACTAAACATTAATGACCAAAGCACTCGAGCCCGAAATCAACCTCAATACGCAACATGGCACATTTGTACGTACGTCGTAACTAGACCATACATTGAGCCATATAACCCGGACAAGTGTCCTCAATACTCTTTTAAACGACATAAAGCCAAAATACTCAAAATCTCTTTTTGACCAAAGATTAACACTTTTCAAATCATAAACATACTCGACCCATACTATGAAATCACACACTCCAAAATACTTGAATGGACTCCAACACAGTTTAAGTCGGGACAAAAGGTTTTCCAAATAGATTTATACTCTTTATCCTTTCAAAACGCCCCATAACACAAAATTAAACCTTTTACCCAAACACACACTATAAATGCCTTTTACCCAAATAATCTCATTTATGCAACAAGTTACCAAACACACCCATTTATGACTCATTATCAAAATGCCCAAAAACCATAAGAATGTGTGCTATATAAGTTTGTAAAGTTAAACATTTTCAAAATAACCAAACTGATCAGCAGTTAACAATTTCATGTAAGATGCAAAACACTTTAAAATAATCATTTTGGCATGTACACCATTTTCACAAATCAACTTGAACTCACCTTGATAGATTTAGGCTAAATCTAGATTTTACCCCAAAAACTTGAATTTCCAAGGATGAAGGCTTGAATCTCCAAGAAACTTCTCTAGATCTTAGATCCAACACATCTACAAGGTCACCTTCACCACACAAGTCATCAGAATCACACCCAAATCGAAGGATGAAAGGAAAAAGGATGAAACCATAAAACCCTAGCTTAATATTGAGAGAGATAAGGAGCTTACCACCATAAAATACTCTTGTATACTCCAATAGACTTCCAATCTCTTGCTAAATCCTTGAAGATCTCTCAAAAACGAAACCATGGTAGCTTGAATCACCAAAAACGGAGTTGTGATGAAGAAGATATGAAGAAATGAAGTTTGGTGGCTGAAAATCGGGTTTTAAGCTCGACTAGGGCGTTTCGCGACTTACCTCGTGACCTTAAGTCGCGGCATAAGTCGCCCGCTTCCCCTGGTTTTCCTCTCGTTTACTGATTTGGTCGTAACTTCTTCGTTATAGCTCTGTTTTTGCTCCGGAAAGAACCGTTGGACTCGTAATTGAATCCTTTATTCATCAAGACTATAAAATCTAGGATCCAAGTCCAAAATCATATATCTTATTTTTCCCTTTAAATCTACTGATTTCTGTAATAACTTGAAACGATACATTTTCGACATCGGGGTGTTACAAATATAAAATAAACTAAAATCATCACTTAACAAACAATAATGAATTAACAGTATATAAATGAGCAACCCTGAAATTGAATCAATTATTATGGATTGAAATTCACTGAACACCTTAAGACATAATGGTGCCTAACACTTCAAAATTTTCAATTTATGTTATATAATTATATGGTCTACATTTTTCTTTAATTTTAACTCTAAATTTAACAACTTTAAATTTAAATTCATCAAGAATAATGACAATCTAGCATTAATCAGTTGTGACGCTAACATGAAGTTAGCAAACATATCAAAATCGAACTAGATGAAATAAACATTTAAATATATAAATTAGGTTACTTTGTAATGGTTTTAAAATTTTGAGGGTTATTTCCAAAATTTGACCAAAATACAAAGACTTAAAGTGTACATTTACTTTTCTTAATTATGATCATCATCACTTTAGGGTCACTACCCACTCCCACCGTCTACTATTGCATAGTGTTTATGTATGACAAACCAGTGTATTTGAAGCTATTATATATATAAAAAAAATCCAAAGATTCAGGGGGAGCAACTGCTCCCTCTCGCTACTACGTGGCTCCGCCACTGAGTAGGACTCGTCGTTTGCACACTTGTAACGATTTGGCACCTCATCCCTAACGGGTGTTACCTTCTTCAGTTAACTCCATTAAAATGAGGGGCAAAATTGTCATTTTATGCGTTTATATATTTTAACAAATTTTAAAAAATTAATCATTTTTTTAACCATCTCATCACGAGTATACTTGTCTCCATCTTCAACTACTTCTTTGACATCCCTGAAGGTTCTTTGATGTGGAGTTTGTCTTTGAAGATTCACTTAAGTTCTACTATGTAACACTTCATGTTCAACGATCACTGAAACAGACTCAGTATAGTTTTGATCGTTGAAACTGAAACATATGTATTTTCATAAAGTATAAGGATCACCATCAAATCACTAAGAGAGTTTGGATCAACAAATGTTATTTTTTACTAATTCAATTCTAAATTACGTATTTCCACCGTATTGAAACTTATGATTGTATGGACTATGGGCATGTCGTCGAATTTATTTTGAAGTTATTATTTGATATTATTGGATTAAAATGCGTTAAGTATAAATCGCATAAAACTTGTGGTAGTTTTGTGCGGTTTAAGACATATGCGGTGTGGTTTGGAAAATATTCAAACCACATATGCAGTGTGGCTCGTGGTTTTACCAAAACTGCACCACACTATACCACGAATTTGAATCATTTCCTCTTTATCACCATTCTTCCGTTTAAGAATTGCGGCCCCCTTGGTCCTTGCCCCCGGTGGCTATTTAGGCTAGAAATAGGTGTTTTCCTAGGTTCAACTATTTTTAAAGCATGAGTCATCAAATTGATAGTGTAATTTTATCAAAATTTTCTTATGCATTTTAGTTGCTCTAACTTAATGTGTTCATCTTCATCCATGTTAGTATTAATTTTTATGATGGAGATCTGATCTACATTATCTACGTGACAATAAAACATATTAAAAAAAGGAAGATCGATGGTATGGATCAACCATAACGATGGACGGTATAGAGAACGAACGACGATGGGACAACAAAGGGGAGGGATGCCGTTAGGTTCGAGGTATTGAATGACGTACGGTTTAGGAACGTTAAAATTGATTTAGATTTTTTTTATTTTAAAATCTTCATAGCCAATTACATGTAACATTTTTGGGTTAAAAGAATGTATCTCGCCAATTTTTAAAAGTTATGTGGTTTATTTATTCGAAAAGAAAATGTGAAAGGACTTTATCATTCAAAATTATAAGGTTTAATAATTTTTTATTCAAAAATAAAGTTCATTAACTTAATCATTCAAAATGGAAGTTCAGTGGGTTTTAACGAACTTTCCTTTTTCGATTCTCATTTATTTTTCACTTTTCTCTAGTTTATTTTTCACTATATTTAGAACATCTCCAACAGATTCTCCAAAATGAAAATTTTAAGTAAAATTTTGCTCAAACATATACTCTAAAATGGAGGGAAAAAATGGGAGTGTATGAAATTCTCTAATTTTAAAACTCCCAAAGAATGATTAGGATAACAATTTTTTATTAGCCTGACACCCTTCCAAATATATATATATATATATATATATATATATATAGGGGTGAGTTCAAATGAAAACTCATTTTTCATTGTGCACATGAGGATAAATCTTAACCATTGATCAAAACTTAGAAAACTAATCAATGGTTAATACATAATAAGATTAATTGGGAAGTGATTAAGGACAAAGTTGTAATTTTGAATCAACGCCTACTTTCTTTGACTTTTTATTTTTATTTTTAATTAAAAAAAAATTACCTCCTTAAACTTTAAAATAATTTATCATAAAAATTACTAATATTTTAATCAAACAAATTACATCAAAAAAACGAGAATTTCGTGCTCTTCGATATGACATCTATCCCGATATAGTTTTTTTTTTCTTTTTCATTTTAACCGTTTTTTACGTGAAATACTATATATGTGTTATATTCATTATGAATATGCATACACGTCTTCGGGTGTCCACATTCAATATGAATAACAAAGGTGAACGTTCATTCACTATTCATGATGAATAATACCGTATGCAAGATGAATAATACAATATTCAGGATTTTTTCGTTTCAACCGTTTTTTACGTGAAATTCTATATATGTGTTATATTCATTATGAATATGCATGCACGTCCTCGGATGTCCAAATTCAGTATGAATAACAAAGGTGAACGTTCATTCACTATTCATGATGAATAATAGAATATTCAGAATGAATAATACAATATTCATGATGAATAATACACGAATCCATGATTCATGTATTATTTATCATGAATCGTGTATTATTCACCCTGAATGGTACATTATTCATGATGAATAATATATGAATGACCCGTGAAGGTGTAGACACATGACACACTCTCTTTTGTTTCTCAATCGAAATTTGGTTTAATATATTATGAATATGTATGCGCATCCCCGGATGTCCCACATTCAGTATGAATAACAAATGTGAACGTTCATTCATTATTCAGGATGAATAATATAGTATTCAGAATGAATTACACAACATTCATGACGAATAATTCACGATTCATGAATAATACACGAATTCATGAATCGTGAATTATTCAACTTGAATGTTGTATTATTCATCCTGAATTATACATTATTCATTAGGGGTGTTCAAAAAAACCGTTGGACCACTCAAACCGGTCGAACAAAGTCAAACCGGACCGTTTTTGGCGGTTTGAGCGGTCTGGTGGTCCGGTCCGGTCTGCGGTTTGAAGGTTTTTTTGGGCGGTTTGGACCAAACCGACCTTTTTTATTTATTTTTATATATATCTTTACTATAAAGAATAGATGATATAAAACCCAAATGTCCAACTATATACAAAAAGGCCCAAGGTATTTTAAAAGATTGAAATCTTTATGGATTGTGGAATACAAATAACGGAAAAATGAAGAAGTGAAGCCGTTGATTTTATTTGCACTTTGCATATTACTTTTTTTTAGTATTTTGTCTTCGGATATTTAGTTAATTTTTGTGGACTTTGTTCTTTATTTCAAATGGACTCAAGCCAACGAGCCTTTAAAATTCAAAGTTTTATATGTTTTTATGTTTAAACTTAAAAGTCCACTAAAAGGCCCAAACCGCCTAAACCGCGGTCCGACTTGACCGGTCTGGGCACTTAATGTCAAACCGCTCGGTTTGAAAAATCAATAAACCACCACTTGCGGTTTGGTTTGTGGTCTGAGGGGTTAAACCGCCCAAACCGGACCACGAACACCCCTATTATTCATGATGAATAACACATGAATGACCTGTGAAGATGTAGAGACGTGACACACTCTCTTTTGTTCCCCGTTTCACAACAGAATTACTCGATAGGTTCTCGATTCGTCTTGATGGGTGTTGGGTTACGGTGCTGAAGAAACGTGATGTCTTACGACGTTGAAGAAAGTGGTGAAGAAGGTGATGTCGAGTTACATACTTACGGTGTCGATACATTGTACAAACTTGAACGTACATAAATATTCATAATGAATATAACACATATATAATATTTCACGTAAAAAACGGTTAAAACGACAAAAAAACTATATCGAGATGGATGTCATATCGAGGAGCACGAAATTCTCGTTTTTTTGATGTAATTTGTTTGATTAAAATATTAGTAATTTTTAAGATAATTTATTTTAAACTTTAATTGGGTAAAAAAATTTTAATTAAAAAAGAAAATAAAAAGTCAAATATGGTAGGCGTGTATTTAAATTTTCTTCCAATTTTACCCCTAAGCATTTTAAAATTAAAAACTCTATTTAATATGAGTTGTTGGATCAAAAGAGATCAAGTGGATGAGATTTGTCCTCACGTGCACAATGAAAAATGAGTTTCCATTTGAACTTTCCTCTATATATATACTAGAAGTGTACTCGCGCAATGCAGCGAGATACATCACGATTTTAATGTTTCATTTTATTTTTTGTTTTTTTGTTGATTTACAGTACGATTTTAGATGGTTTTGAGAAAGTGATAATGTTTTTTTTATAATTTTTTTTAATTTAGGCTTAATAATACAATGTTTTTTATATAAAAAAAATTAAGTATTTTGTTAGAATTTAATGATAATCTTATATATTTTAATGACATATAGAAAAAAAATACCAATTTCATATTTAATAATATAATTAAAACAAATTTATAGTAATATAATATATTAATTAATAGTGATACATGGAAAGATCTACATAAAAGAAAGATCCTGCACATACCAAATTGGTAGGTGTTAGAAGTCTGCAGTAGTAATATGTATCTTGTGCTTTCAAACTTGTAAATTAAGAGATTTTTAAAATCTTGCATAAAATGATGGTACATTGTGTCTAATAATTTGTATTTAAGAGTTTTTTATCCGTGCTTTATAATATAGTACAGATATATTAATATATTTTTTTGTTGTAATCTCTAAAATAGAATCTATTGGAGATGAATGCATTTTTTTTTATTTTTTCGAGTTTTGATTCTTTATTTTGAAGAATCTACTGAAAATGGTCTTACAGGTAGAGGGAAGCATTGATTGGGTCGACAAATTCGGGTTGGTAGATATGCAACCATATCGGTTTTCAGGGTGTGTTTTCATGGGTCGAACCCTTAGGTTTTGGGTGGTGGGTAGTTCAGGTTCAGGGGAGTACGGGTAGGGCAGGTTCAGGTGGGTTCTCGGGTGGGTTTTCCTGGGAGTTTACTACCGCCTACCAAATACTTTGTTGTGCATGATTGTGAATATGTGATATGAAAATATGTCATGGGAGTTTGCTATCACTTACAAATCACAAAAACCATGTTGAATTTGTGATATGAAAATTTGAAAAGATGTCATGCAAATTGCAAAACTCTAAAAGAAGAATAACTTTTTAGAATAACTATGCAGTGAATGTGATACTGTAAACGAGACGGTAATTATATTAGAATTAGACGAGTCATAGGGGAAGTTCAGGTTCCCATTATGTAAACCCAACCCAAACCCTCCTACTTAAAATTCAGATATGTTTAGGATATATGTGACATCGTCTAAATAATATGACGATAGAGATAGAGATATAAAAGTTATATTAGAATTGAAATATCTCGTAGTTATCTACTTGTAACTCATCCTTATTTTAAGGGCTTATGATCAATGAGAATTACAAATCCTCTCTACGTGTTTATTGTTGTTCTCTTTCATTTATGCTATACCACGTTATCAACACATAAGTTCAAAATTCGTTATAACTAAACGGTTGTTTTGTCTGTTGCTCGTTGCCTACCTGCGTGCTCTTGTTACAATTGGTTACAAATTCAAGTAACTTTTCTTTCGGTTTGTTATTTATATATAAAAAGCTATAATTTTTGCTTGTTTGTTATCACTGATCATGACGGCGTGCAACATCAAAAAGGAAAACAAACATTCAAGCATCATAACGATTGCTTTATCAATGACAGGTCTGTTTTATTGATTTTACAAATTGTGTATGCTCATTTGATTCTTTCATTCCCATTAAACAAAGACAACAATGAGTGGATGTGAAAATTATATATTTATATAAAATAAATTATAATTTTATAAAAGAAAAAGAAAAAATAAAATAAATCAAACGATCAAACGGCAGATTTTTTAAGAGAAGAGAGGGGCCCACAAAAAAATTGGACCGTTGGAATAAATTATGGACCTTCAGGAGTTGTGGAGCGGCCCAAGTAAAAAAGGAAAATTAAAATTATATTAATAAATCAATGAGTAAAGTTTACTTTGGTCCTTAATGTTTGTCATTTTTAACGGTTTTCGTCCATCAACTTTGGTTTTAAAAAAATGTCCTTCACATTTGTTGATACCATTCATTAAATTGGACTTAACAGAAAAGGTTAACGGCCGTTAGAAGAAAGAACGAAATCTGTTGGTGGTCGACAAATGTGAGGAACAAGTTAAAACAAGGTTGAGGGACGAAAACTGTTGAAAGTGACAAATGTTAGGGACCGAAAGTGAAACTTTACTCTAAATTAATTAATAGAGTAGTTGTTATAGCATTTCTAATAGATGAATTAAAAAGTTCAAATTTTTAATGAATTATTCAAATTAAGTAGTTTTCGGGAGATTACAATATTAATTAAATAATTAAAACTTAATATAATTAATAAAATATTATCTCTCTTTTATTGAAAATTAATTTTAATGATTTCTCATTGACGAAAAAGTTAAAAAATAATATATTTCTTCTACATAATCGTTTATGGAGAGTTATTTAAACTTCGAGAATTTCACCCCTTCTCTGATATATTCTCTAATTTAGAAAATGTTTTAAAGAATCTTTTGGAGTAAAACTAGCCAAAATCCTGTTTATGGAGAATTTGTTAAAATGCTTTTACTTGATAAGTTAACTAATGGATAATAAACTAGTTGATAGCTGATAAAATAACAGATTAAATGGTTATGTTTGAAAATAAATAATTAATAAGCTAATAACTTAAATAACATGAGGATAAAATTATTTAGTTCTTACATTATCTATACTATATTATAAAGATGGCATAAAAAACTCTTAATTACAACTCACTAAGCTTTATGTACTATCATTTAAAGCTATCTACTTAAAATCTCTTAAAAATAACTACTAAAGCCTAATGTACTACCTGTAAAGCTTTTAACCCTAATTAATATATTTCATCCTTATCCCCCAAAATCCTTATCTCTAATCCCCAAACCCTAAAATTATGAAATTTGAATTCTGATAAACATAATCAAAACAGGATAAAAATCTCAATTTAAATATAAAAAATTTAAAATATATAAGATAATTAATGAATTTTAACAAACTACTTAATTTTTTTTTATATAAAAAACATTATATTGTTAAGTCTAAATTAAACAAATTTATATATAAAAAACCATTATCACTCAATAAAAACCATCCAAAATCGTACCGTAAATCAATAAAAAACAAAAAATAAAAATAAACATTAAAATCGTGATGTATTAAGCATTATGTAGTATTATTTAATGCTAATCTACTTAAAATCTCTTAAAAAACAATTAATGAAGCAATATGTACTACTTTTAAATGCTTTTAACCCTAATTAATAAATTTCATCCTTATTCCCCAAAATCCTTATCTCTAATCCCCAAATCCTAAAATTATGAAATTTGAATTCTGATAAACATAATCAAAACAGGATAAACATCTCAATTTAAATATAATTTTTTTTAAATATATAAGATAGTTAATTAATTTTTTTTATATAAAAAACATTATATTGTTAAGCCTAAATTAAACAAATTTATATATAAAAAAACCATTATCACTCAATAAAAACCATCCAAAATCGTACTGTAAATCAATAAAAAACAAAAAATAAAAATAAACATTAAAATCATGATGTATCTCGCTGCATTGCGCGAGTACGCTTCTAATAACATATAATTGAAATAAACTAATAATTAAATATGTTACTTACAATATCTACCCATTTTCTTATTTATAAAACAGAAAAAATATGATTTTAATCTTTGTATAACTTGTAAAGTATTTTTAGAAGTTGTTTTATTTGTTTTTTTTTCTGATTAAATCTATTAAATAATAATAAGGGAAATTAAATAGTTATTAATATGATTAGTTGATAATTAAATAAAAATTTATCTGATTGGTATTAGATAATTATATTAAAGGTATAATTGAATTTTTTTTTCTTAAAACTCAGTAATCAGTATTTTTATTTTCATATGGAATTTTTAAGATAAGTTCAAAATTTGTTGGTGCATTATTGATAACTAGAAGCGTGTGTCTGTGTAATGCAACATGATTTTGAAATTTAGAATTTGAAGTCTTAATTATGATTCATACTTTGTTATAAAGAGTAGGGTTGGATAGTTATGAATATGGGTTTCCAATTAAAGATTGCAAAATTCTAGTTTTTTGGTTTAATTTATTTAATTTTAATTGTTATTATGATTTAGTTTAAAATAAAAATGTAATTTATTTTAGTTTAAGTGTGAATTTTTTTTTCATAAAAATAATGACAGAGTATTTTGTTAGGGATCAATGATTGTTTAATTTAAATGATATTTATGTTTAAGATATTTTAGATTTTAGATTAACAAGATAATATATTTTAATAAAAAAATGAGGCGTTTTATCTTCTATTAGTTATATGAATTTAAATATAGAAATTTTAAATTTTAGATATTTAAAATTTGAAATAAAGTGTTTATTATGTATTTTATTATTTTTATCTGTTAGTTATACGAATTTAATATGAAATTTTAGCAAAGTGTATTCATACATCTTTTGCTAGTAATCTTGAATTTTTAGTAATAAACAGCGCTAGAGATTCGTTGATATTATTTTATCCTAAAATATAAATACAGTTTCAAACTAAAAATTATAAAATTCTCATTTTCATAAGAATATAATTTATTTTAGTTTTAATTATGATATTTTTATAAAGATAAAGATAGAATATTTTGTTAGTGCTCAATAATCGTTTAGTTTGGGATACTAAGGGGTTGTTTGTTTTTTTTAAAAATCTCTTAATGACTCTTAAGTCTGAATCGTTCAGACATTTTTATACATCACCTCTTATTAATCATAACTAAAATAAGATTTCAGACTTTAGACCTCTTAAAAAACAAACGACACCTAACTGTCTTTAAAGATAAATGTATAATATATTTTAATAAAAAATAAAAATAGATGTTTGATCTCATAGCGTGTTTATCATACATTTATTAAGTTTAATTACAATTAGTTATACAAATTTAAACATATAACTTTAACAAGTTATAATTATGATTTTCAATTTGTAATCTTAAACGTTAAATAATATCTATACATATAATAAATAGGTAACTAGAAGGACATGTGACGCCTTCTGGTGATCCCATTTTTTCATTTTCCCGCCTAAACATGTATCTAGACGTATTTTACATTATAAGTTCATTTAACACATCCACATTTATTCCCCTTTAAATCTACTCTTAATTCAGTTTTTTTAATTTATATCTTATATTTACTACCCTTATAATTATATATGTAGTTTATTTTAATCTCTTACTTTTTTATTTTTCATTTTAGACTATTATCATATAAACATAAATAATATATATGAACTAAAATTCATTAAAAAATATTTTTATTTTTTACAAATTATACCATTGTAATCGTTTCGTCAATACCTTCGAAATGAGTCAAATATTGAATATTTTTGGATTTAATTATATTATTAAATATCATAAATACATACGAATTAATGTGTCGTCATTAGTATGAGACTTGATACAAATAATCACTAAATTGTTGTGATTTTCTTTTTGTAATTTCATATCAATTTTAATATGTATTTTTCCATAATTTCATTTACGTTCTATTATAAATTTTGTTTTATAAATTCTTAATATTTATTCATATTTTTTATTAATTTTTTACAAAACATTCTTTGTGAAAACTGCTTAAAACAAAGACATTTTGTAATCAACTGCAAAAAAACAACTCTGAATAGGAAAAAGTTTGGAAAAATAACATCGTAGTTTCGATGATCATTCATATCTGTAAGATAAGTTTTTTGACATAATTTAATTTTTTAAATTACCCCGTGTAATACACGGGGTCGAACCTAGTATATTAACAAATGGTAACTTTGATACATAAACAATAGTTTTTATAATTTTACCGTAAATACTTCATAATTATAAACATAGATTTCCTTTACCATGTTATATGGATCAAATCAATATTTAATTCATCGATTCACAATTTTTTACAATAAAAAAACGTTAAATGGGATTGATTCCATATTTATTTTATGTGTATTTAATATTTATCTGATATTTTCTTATTTTATTTTAACAAAAAAATCAGGAATATTTTACATCACGTGATTCGTTCGTGACACATAACCATACATCAAACCATAGTTAAAATTGACCTAACCATAGTAACATCCCCATCACCGTAGGATGTCAACACGTGTCACTTTAGACGGCTACGATTGTCACCCACGTAGAAAATCGATTGTCACCCACCGCTATATAAACTAACACGACCCGATCAATTCCTTAAACCTAAGTCTTTTTCATCAAGTGTGCTGTGAAAATTTTGATTCAGAGAAATGGGAAACCCTACTGTTTTCTTCGACATGACCGTCGGCGGTGCACCGGCCGGCCGGATCGTGATGGAGCTGTACGCCGACACCACTCCGAGAACGGCCGAGAACTTCCGTGCACTTTGCACCGGCGAGAAAGGAGTAGGTGGTTCCGGCAAGCCGTTGCACTTCAAAGGATCGTGCTTCCATCGTGTGATACCTAATTTCATGTGTCAGGGAGGAGATTTCACCAGAGGAAATGGAACCGGTGGTGAGTCGATCTACGGCAACAAGTTCGCCGATGAGAATTTTATTAAGAAGCACACCGGTCCTGGAATCCTGTCCATGGCGAACGCCGGTCCTAACACTAACGGATCTCAGTTTTTCATTTGCACCGCTAAGACCGACTGGCTCGACGGCAAGCACGTCGTGTTCGGGAAGGTTATTGATGGAATGAACGTCGTTAAGGCGATCGAGAAGGTCGGATCTGGAAGCGGAACCACCTCGAAGCCCGTAGTTGTTGCTGATTGCGGTCAACTCTCTTAGATCTATATCCTGATTACGAATTTCAATATTTAGCTTACAGTTCTCCTTTCATCGTGTTGCTCGTGGTATTGTCGGTCATCTAGAGTTTTTTTTTGCTGATTTTGTCTGGTTTAATCTGTATTTCGTTGATTTCATCAGTGACTTTTGGTGATGAAATTAACTACTAAGTGATCCGTATGAAATAATATTAGATTTAGTGTTCTCATCTTCAATAATCTCGTAATTTTCTTCAATACTCGTTGATCCATGCTTGCTCATTCTTCAATTTAGTGTTCGTAATTTTCATCAGTCTCGTAATTTGGTGCTCTCGTCTTAAAGGATCTCGTAGTTTTTTTTTCTTTAGATTTTCTCCAAATATCGATTAAATTTCTTTTGATAGCCGATCTTAAGAGAATATGATGTAGTTTGTTTATGATTAGAAAAGTATCGGTGGTTTGGATGTGGCGAAAAAGTCACGGGTATCGATAGAGCACTTGGCACGCTTAGGGGACTTTTGTCTGCTTGCTTCTAGATCTTTCCGTTTGCTATGCATTATCCAGTTGATTTGTACAGTACAATCAATTATTGCACAGTTGTTATTAGCCCTTATTTGAGATTATTTTAACATTTTAGGGGCTATATATATATATTTTTTAAAAATGGTTCTTTATCCGAATATGTTGGACCTTTTTAGATCTAGGTGGTGTTTGGGATTGCTTATTTGAAGTGTTCTTTAGTTTATTACGGTGTGACATCGGAGATAGATAGAGAAAAATTAGAAGGGCTTATAAGCGGTATTAAATTGTTGAAAATGAGTTTTTGATAAGTCATTTAGTTCAAACTTTATTGAAAAGTGCTTATGACTTTTTTTGGTTATTTTATATGTATAAGCAATCCCAAACATCTTTAAGGGATGTTTGGGATTGCTTATTTAAAACAACTTATGCTTATTTGCAAAAGTGCTTATTAACTTATGGTTATTTGTAAAATGCTTATTAACTTATAGGATTGTAAGGGGGTGTTTGGGATTGCTTATTTAAAACAACTTATGCTTATTTGCAAAAGTGCTTATTAACTTATGGTTATTTGTAAAGTGCTTATTAACTTATGGGAAGAAGGGGCAAATATGTAATTTGGTTAAATAAGTTAATAAGGAGTTTCAAATAATTCAGTTGAGAATGACTTATCAAAAACTGCTTACTAGCGGAGTGGAGTAGTCATAAGCAGTTTTCAATCCAAACACTCGAAACAATTTATTTGCTGTTTGAAAACGCAATAAGTTAGTAAGCACCTCAAATAAGCAATCCCAAACACCTCCTAAATAACAACTTATTAACTTATTATGTTTTGGTATCACAATAAATTAATCAAAACACTTTTTAGAAAACTCTAGTCTGACACCGCATAAGTTGATAAACATTTTTCAAAATAAGTATGAGTTGTTTTAAATAAGCGATCCCAAACACCCCCCTTAGACTATTTGTGTTTTTTAAGTTTTTAGAGCCTCTTAACTCTTAAATACATCTAAATGGGAACGAACTTCTTAAAACCTCTTATCGTCGCTTCGGTTCATGTGTTCTTTCCATTAAAACGCCTCTGGACGTTATAAAAACAAACAGGTTTATTGTTTTAGATTTCAGACTTCAACATATCTCTTGTTAATTAGAAATAAAATAAGATTTTAGACTTCAGAATCTACTAATTTCAGCTCCTATTTTTGTTTAGTTTTGGCAAATTTGATGATATATCCAGATCTTGAAACATTGGAAGTGATTGGTTTATGTGATTTGATAGGATTTAGAAGTATTAAGAATTGAATTTCATTCTAATCATAGGTTTGGTTTGAATGAATATTTAGATTTAAAATCTCATAAACATGTGAATTGTAATTCATAAAATGTAATTGTCATTTACATAGGATTTGTTTATGGTTCGTAATAATCAATTAATAGAAAGATAATTTAATTATTTTTATAATTTGTTTTTATAAATTATTTGTAATTTATGGAATTTAGTTTTATTTCAAATCTTACAGGCCAGACACAAAAAATTTCAAATCTTTCCAATTCCAATTACTTCAAATTATGAATTATTCCATGAAATCAAAATCTCTCAAACCGAAATGATCCTTAGGAGTATTTTGGTTTGATAAAATGGTTTTGAGAGATTTGGATTTCGTGGAAAGGCTTGGAATCAAAGAGATTTGAATTTGGAATGATTTAGAATCATCGGTGTGTTTGGTTTGGAAGATTTGGAATTGAATTGCAATCCATTCTTTATAAATAAACTAGAAGGGTACTCGCGCAATGAAACGACATACATCACGATTTTAATGTTTCCTTTTATTTTTTGTTTTTTTATTGATTTACAGTATGATTTTAGATTGTTTTGAGAGAGTCATAATGGTTTTTTTTTTTTTTTATAAATTTCTTTAATTTAAGCTTAATAATATAATGTTTTTTATATAAAAAATTAAGTATTTTCTTAGAATTCAATTATTATATTATATATTTGAAATTCTTTATGTTTATATTAAGATGTTTATCCTGTTTTGATTATGTTTATCAGTTAGTTATGGATTCAAACATATAACTTTAAATATTTATACTCATGTATCATAACTTATAATCTTGAATTTTAAGTAATATGTATCAATAAATAGTAATTAATGCATAAAATCTTGTTTTTTAGAGTTTAGTCGATAGTTTAATACTAGTAATGTAATTTATTTTAGGTTTAATAATATAATGTTTTTTTTAATAAAATTTGATTTTCTTAATTATATTTTATATTTTTTATATTTAAAATTTGATTTTTATCTTATATTTATTTATGCGGGGAGTGATTTTAGGGGGGTTAAATTGGTTAGAGATAATGACTGAAAGTTAATAAATAACATTAAATATAGTACGTAAAGTTTTAATGGTTTTTTTAAGAGATTTTAAGTAATTAGCATTAAATAGCGATACATTAAACTTTAACAATTGGAAGTGGAGTTGTTCGATGTCTGGGGCATTGATTTTATGGGACCCTTCCCAAAATCGTACAGAAACAAATACATTCTCGTTGCGGTAGATTATGTGTCGAAGTGGGTAGAAGCAATAGCGACACCTACAAATGACTCTAAAGTTGTAATAAACTTTCTTCGGCGACACATTTTCTCAAGGTTTGGGGTTCCAAGGGCGTTAATCAGTGATGGAGGAAGCCACTCTTGTAATCGCTACTTGGATTCTGTACTTAAGAAATATCCAGTCAAACATCGGGTGACCACTCCTTACCATCCACAGGCCAATAGACTAGCTGAAGTGTCAAATCGGGAACTCAAACAAATCCTCGAAAAGACTGTCGGTGCTTCACGGAAAGATTGGTCGTCTAAGTTAGACGACGCGTTATGGGCCTATCGGACAGCGTATAAGACTCCGCTGGGCACTACTCCTTATCGATTGGTGTTTGGTAAATCATGCCATCTACCGGTCGAGCTTGAACACAAAGCATTCTGGGCAATCAAGCTGCTAAACATGGATCTTCAAGCCGCCGGAAAGCGCCGATTCCTTCAACTTAATGAATTGGACGAAACTAGGCTAGATGCTTATGAAAATGTTATCATCTACAAGGAGCGGACCAAAAGATTCCACGACAACCGCATTCGCGATAAGGTACTTACACCAGGTATGAGTGTTACTGTTTTATTGTTTAACTCACGATTGCGTTTGTTTCCAGGAAAATTAAAGTCCAAGTGGTCGGGTCCATTCATTGTCAAGGAAGTGTTTCCGTATGGAGCAATTGAACTACAAGGAAAAGATGGATCCACTTTCAAGGTGAACGGGCAAAGGGTGAAGCCCTATATAGCAGGTGAGCCGATGGTGCAATCAAGCATGTACCTTGATAAGCCAAAAGAATAATTGGAGAAGAAGGTCGTGCCATGACACTAAACAAGGCGTTGGGTGGGAGGCAACCCACCAGAGGTTTGTGTAACACCCTAAAAATAGGGATAACAAAATCCAAAAAAAAAACGGACATAAGGTATACAAAATTGCCATAGCAAGAGCCTCCCAAAAATGGGAATATATAAATAACCTGTTTAATCACAATTGTAATTTAAACGGACACTAAATAACAACCAACTAATATAATTTCTATAACTAGAAAAGAGATTACAAAAGGGTTGTCATCTATAAACCCAACGGTTCATTTTCAGAAGTATAATATGTCCATGTGCAAAAATCCCCAAGCTCTCACCCCAAAGCAACTAAGTTTGCTTAGGACCGGCGCCGCTAGAATTTGCACAATCCAATTTACCCATAATTTGCACAACCTAGTCTTTGGACTAGGTTTGGGGTCAGCAGTAAATCCATGGTTTTCACATTTGTAATTACTGATTGCAGGATGAGGAGCAATCCTGAACAAACCGGCAAATGGGGAACCTACTTTCAGCTCTCTAGAGCTCAGAGAGACCGGATGAGTCGCGCATGTCACCCGAACAAAGATCAAAGGATGGAAAGCTTCAAGGAGAGATCTATTTGGCCTGAACGAGGAATTCGTTTTGAGGAGCTTCCCAATGGAATTCTAGAGACAGCCCGCCAAAGAAACTGGATTCCATATTGCCGTAACTTACAACCATACGATCCGGAGCTGGTCCTGGAATTTTATGCCTCCATGATTGCACCAACTTTCAATGAGTATCATACCATAGTCATTCGAGGTGTAACCGTTCGGATCTCAATGGATGACATTTGCAATTATTATGGAATTCCAAGACCAAACAATCTTGGGTTGCATTATGGTGTGTCATCAATTCCAGGGGTCGACAATGAAGAACGGCACAATGGGCTGATAGCGGCGTCATTACGGGTGAATGGGAGGAACGAATGGAGAGATCGGGTAGTAGAAATTAGAAAGAGCGAATTAGACCCATAATTGGCCATTTGGATGTTGTTTGTTAAGACAAACCTGCTACCATCCAAGCACAACACTTATGCGGATCCTCTTGTTGCGCGCATCCTTTTCTGCATTCAAAACAATCTGCCATTAGATGTAGGCCACATCATTCAACTTGAGATGACAGATGCTGGCGAGGATACAACAGTAAAGGTCCTCCCTTTTCCTTGCTTGATAACCCAAATATGTCGTGATGCAGGAGGAAGGGTTGGTCAAACTTTTCGACCACTGAACCCACTTGGACGACATACTTATCAGTACCAGCTCACCGCACATCAGAACTGGTTGAGGGGACAAGCTCTAGATGAAGAATAGATGCAAATTTCTATTGATGTGGACGATGATGACGCGGAAGATGAAGTAGCTCTTCCAGGAAATCCACCAGTATCGCGGTTGAATGAGCAAATTGGCAACTTGAGGAGTGAGATGAGGCAAGGGTTCCGGGAGCTTTTACAAGCCAGACAGAGAGAGGCACCACCACCAGTTGAGAATGGTGCAGGACCATCCAGCACACAGCCAGCCCGAAGGACCCGTGGACGTCTACGCCGTTCGTGAATGATCGGTTTGTCGAGGCATTCTGAAAACAATTTTCTCTTACTTTTTGCTTGAACTTTTACTATCTTGTTATGGATGACTGTAATAATCGATGCATACTACTACCACTCTAACTGCAACTACATCATCGCAGCTGACACTTTGGGATATGAAATCACATCGGGACGATGTGAAATTTTGGTTTGGGGTGATGTAGGAATATTGATAGCATGCGTTTTAGATTTGTGTTCTTATATTTTGTGATGTTAATAATTTCTGGTCCAGCCTAATTGACGGAAATTGGTAGGCACTTAAGAGTTAGACTCCAATCATTGAGACTAGGCAAGTAAGAGTCAGCCTAGCAAAGAGGAAAACATAAGAGATGACTACAATTTGGGACATTAGTAGAGACCACCTAGGAGAATGTTGAGCCTGATAAACGTACATTTTGTTGCGAGAGAATTGCACTTTTATCATATACACCTTTCAGATTCTTTGTCGTGATTATAGTAGGATCTCACCATAATATTGCATTGGGGAACAAAGACAGCCATAAGGATATTGAGTGCTAACTTCCATCGTATCCGAATTACGAACCTTAAGAGGTGATTCCAGGCGTTGCGTGTTATTTATTTTTGTAATTCTTTTATCTTGCTTACCTTTCTATTGTGTGCACCTAAACCCTGTTTGCAGCCATACAGTGTTTTACTTCAGTTGTAACCCTTTTATTTAACCCCAACCTGGTTGTCAGCTTACCTACATCCGAACGTGTGACATGAATGAACAACTGGTAGGGAACAACGGAAAGGGGTAAATTTTTTTTTTATAGAAATCCAGTTATAGAAAGAGCAAAAAGACCAAAATGTGGTAGCAAAATATACACCTCGGGATGACCAAAAAATCAAAAGAGATGCTGTTATAAAATGGGCGAGCAGCAAGGCTTACACCCATTCGCATTAGTTCATCCAAGCTCTTTAAAAAAATGGCGAAGAAGAAGAAGAGTTTAGAAAGAAATGCAAGGCCACATTGAAGATAAAGAAAGGAAAATGGGGGGGGGGGGGGGGTGAAAAGGAACACCAATGGAAAGCAAGGTGGGAATTAAAGTAGAAAGAAGGAAACTAGTCAAGAAGGATGGGTTGAAACTAGTTGTTCATTCAATGTCACATTGAGGATTTTGATCCATTTACCTTCATTTCTTAGCCATAAGCCTAACCCCATTACAACCTTTACAAAGACCTGGAGGATCATTTGGGAAGTGTAGGAGGATAGATGAAGTTGCACTAATAGTCCTAGTCTTGTTGCTTGATTCCTTCCGAGATCATTTCTTTGAACAATTGTGCGTTTTTCTTGTTTAGTTGTTCATGCTAATATCTTGTGAATTCTTGTACATAAACTCCAAAGTCATGAGCAACATGTGTGATAACCTAGGATCCGAGTGTGAAGAGAGAATCCAGTAAGGTAGGGTCGAAGTGAAATCCTCCTGAATCATGTCAGACTTATGTCGAAATCTATGTGAAGTTATCTCTTGCATGACTCCCCCAATTGATGACTACACTTCTTTTTGTGCATTATCGAGTTTCGGAATCCTAGTTGGACCATATTTGTTAACTCACACCCAAAAAGTATATGGAACGCATGTATCATAACCAGTCATGTGGTATGCCAAGATTATTCTGTTGTGGTTTATCTTAATTTATCGCTATTTTGCTTGGGGACAAGCAACGCTTGGTTTGGGGTTGTGATAATGTCACAATTGACATTATTTATTCTCTAAATTGAGTTGAAATTGCATGTTCTCGAGTAAAATAATGGTAATTGCTAATGTTTTTATTAAGAAAATGTCAGAGTAAGGCAAGTGGTGGAAAAGAGAAGTTTTTAAAGCCTCGATCTAAGGTCCAGTTCACGTGTGGATGAAAGAAGAAGACAAAAGAAGCAGTCTGTGGATTAGGAGACGCGGGCGACTTGTGCCGCGACCATAACTCGCGGCATAAGTCGCGAAAAGTCCTGGATTTGTTTATTCGCTTGATGCTGCTAGGGTTAATCATTATCGAATAGGAGAGAACTGACGGCGGCGACAAGAGGCGACTTTGGAAGAGAAAACGAAGGCACGAACGTGACAAAAAGGTGGGAAACCTCAGTGGAAACGGATCCTGGATCTTGTTACAACCTTGCTGCAAGATTAAAGATCTCAGGGAGTGTTAAACTTTTGAAGACAATTTGTTTTTCTTAAGAACAATGTTTAGATCTGAGTACTCTTTCATTTTCTTTATCATTTTCATTGACCCCAACATGAGCTAAGCAGATCATGTTGGGGGTTGGTGGATTAATGGGTGATGTTCTTTAAACTTATGGTTTGAGTTGTAGACCGATGATTTCTATTTATTTTCAATGAAGCATATGACTAAATTTGAATAGAATCTTTATACTCTGATCAGCTATGTGGATGTCTCTTGATCACTCAACTCTTCGAGAGGAGAGTGAAGTGATTAGATGTGTTTGTTGTATGCCTATGGAGAAAACAAGATAGAGATATACCATTTTCTCCATAGATCTTCAATCTATTCTTCATAAGCAACCCAACTTGATCTTTGAGTTTGAGAAAAGAAATGTCATAGTTGTTTGCTAGTATTGTTATTGCTTGAAAAAGGGTAATAGTCATTCTATTAAATTTTCATTGAATTATGTTAACATCTTATTCAATTCAAACCGGGTTTTTAGTACAAATCCTTTTATGAAACCAATCCTCAACTTATCTTTTCTGAATTTGTAATTTAGTCGTTCGTCAATTATTCTTGTTAATCACACAAATCAATTCTCTTAAAGATAATTTGCCAACAACCTTTTTGTGTTAAGTCTAGTTAATAGTTGATATAGATTTGTGGTAATTAATACCAAGTTCCTACGGTTCGATACTTGTACTTACATACATATTACTTGATTTGACACCGTACACTTGCGGTTCATGTGGGAAGGGTGTAAACCCGACTTATCAATCTGTCAAAGCGGGTTGAAGATGGAATTTTCAGCCTAGAGCTAAGCTGCCTGCCAATGTGGAACAACACCATCGGCGAGGATCTCATCGACAGTGATGAGATCGGCTAGCATGGTGTTGATCACACATCTTCATCCTAAAGATGTGTATGATGACTTGTCATATGTGCCAACTTGTCTCTCTTCACCAAACTTGTCTTTGATAAGTTTTGGTAGAAAAATGTCATCAACACAAACACTTTGTACTTATCTGATAAAGTATATATTTGTGATATCCTGCATTGAAGTGGACTTCATCTGAATTTCACAAAAAGTGTGTTTTGTCTCTCACACTCTTTTAAGAAAAGGCTTACAACATCTTCTGCAGGTCAACACTTCAAGTCAAACACTCCAAGACAAAAGGTATATCATGTACCTTGCAAAAGACCTGATGTCCTTCCCTTGCTTGACAGGTGTCCAATGCATTAAATGCATGAGATATTATATATAGAAGATGTTTCATCATGCAAAGTTAACCAGTTCCACAAGCCTTTAAGTTCTCTAAGTGCTGACAAATTTCTCTCTACAAAGTTCAATGTTTTCTAAGTGTTTTTCAATTGTTCTTCATTCTCTTTGTGTAAGATTGTAGTTCACATGTTCTCTTCCGCAACAATCAAAGTTTTCTATGTGTAATTCTTGATTTTATATCCAATAAGAATTAAATTAAGTGAAAACTTTTGTGTATTTATAACTCTTAAATCTTGAGAGTTATTTCCTCACTTTTCGTATTTATTTTTCCTTGTTCTTGGCTTCTTGCCCATTTTGCCCTCTCCCTCCTTCATTTGGTCTTATTTGTCACCACTGTGGCGATGTGGGCTGGAAATTTGTGGATAAGCCCTAAACCCTAACCTAGAGCTTTACATTTACTTCTCATTCTCTCATTTAAGTCTTTAGTGTAGTTGCATTTAATTTTCTTGTAATTTCAATTTCTTGTAACAACTATCACCACTGTGGCGACAAAGTGGTGACTTTCTACTTTTATTTATGCAAGTTATGTTTATGTATTATTCTTATTCTCCCATGTCTTTTACTTTTGTTATGAACTAAACACCCATTTGGGAGTGGGTATGAGCCAAAACTAAGATTAGTAGGCAACACTTGGATGTTGTCATCGTTGCTAACTCTTAGACTTGGTCACTTGAGTCGAGACTTCAACTCAACTCGGACAAGTCGATCACTTGTTAGTGTTAATATTAGATCTTAGACCCATAGATGGGCGGATCCGGAAATACGACTTGAGTGATGCAAAGAAGATTTGAGAAAGTCTTTTATAACCACATAGAGATATGGGTTTTTACATGATTTTAACTAAGGTTCAAAATATCGGTCGCTATAGGTGTCACAAAGATATTTGGGCTTCTATTTCCATACTGGTGGAACTAAAATCCTTAGAGGCTTACTTAGTTAAATTGGCAAGTCTTGAGTCGGCAAGTGGCAACTTTTTGGGTGCAAGTGGCCACTTTATGTGGAAACTCACTTTCGAGAGAGAGGGGTTTTTGTAGATATTTTGTGTCACTTGTTTCTGACCATACTGTTACTACATCTGTCTTAGTTAATGTTTGTACCCACATCCTCTCTTTTAACTTGTTGATTATCTTAATTGTTGTTTAGCTTACTTAAAGACTCATAAATATTGATATTGTTCTCAAAACTCAAACAAGCACTAGAAGTTCATGAAAGTTTTCTGATTCTTAGTTGACTAGTCCTTGTGGAAACGATCTTGGTTATTACTTAATAGTGATCATACTATCCGGTGTGCACTTACATCGCCACTGTGGCAACACAGGTGGCCACTTTGTGGACCTATACGATTTTTCGCTATCAGGATTGTATTCAACTCCCTTCTACAATAGTTGTTGTGTTCACTTTTTGTTAACTAGGACCAACAAATAAGGACATATGTCCCAACCATTCACAAGATATTTATATGAATGCTATAAAAGAATTAGGTTTATTATTAGATGAATGTTGTAAGAAAAATCATGTTTATTATTCATATAATGGAGATACGTGTCACACCCTCGTTCTCCTTTTGGTTCACAACGGAAATCAAGTTAAATGCCAAAATGCCCCTTATTTATAATTTTTTTTAAAGATTGGGTACATAATCAAAATACCACTTATTTGATAGTTAACAAAAAAAATTAACTGATGTCAGTAAGAAGGATAAATCCGTTGAATTTTGTTATATTGCAAACATGGGGAACAAATACGTAATAGATGGAGATTAGAGACAATTTCCATTTTACAATAATAGTAATATATATATATATATATATATGATATGATATTTTAAGGAATGATTAAAATACACTTCACTTAACGGGAAAAAGTTAACGTTCATTGGATATATGGATGAAATTTGTTTAAGGAACGAAAACCGAGTAAATAAAGTTTAAGGACGAGATCCATTAAAATGATCAAAAGTTCGGAAGAAAAACAACTTTACTCTTTACAAATTAACTCAATTTTTTTGCTCCGGTACTACTAAACTTTGATAAAAATCATAGCCCCCCACTTCCCTCAAAGCTTTTCGTCCATGCTTGCAGGTGGGCGAGAAGTGCAGTGTGGTACGCTCAGGGAAGACTGATGGAATTGTGGAAGAATTGAGGTCGAAACTATCTTGTTGATCGCAACTCTAGCCCTATGTTTTGGTTATTGCTTGTTTTTGCTTACTTTGTGTTTTCTTGACTTTATTTTGTGGTATAGGAGATATCCCAACTACTTTAGTTTAGTGCTTTCCGGCATAACTCTTGGGGATTGTCCCATAGAGCAATTGGACATGCGATTTGAGCAGTAGTATCACGTTGCTATGTGTTTTTTTCCTTGTTTTTCAATTTTTTATTGTCAAAGGTTTCGTCGTCTTTCCAAAAAAAATATTGTTATAGGTGATATGGATTATGTATGCGTGTGGGATTGTCTAGATGCCTAATTCTTTCATACAAGTAAGCGTGATAGCTCACACACGAGTGGATCTAAGCTTTTAGCCCTATTCGAGAATTTGTGAATCAAGTGGTTTCTTTTACAAACATAATCGTAACGAATATAAAGAAAAACTCAAGTATGATAGAATGAAATACGTTATGAAAATCAATATTAAAAGTGTAAAACAAAATAATCTACTAAAGACTGTCATATCCTGCCTTTTTTTAGCTCATGAGTCACATGTTAAAACGGGTGATAGGGTGGGTCTAATATTAGAGACAAATCTTGGAGAAATAAAAGTTCAAATCTCTAAAAAACTATGATACTCAACCACAACAGTATTTGATTTTACAGATATCAACATTAGTTATATTATTAAAATATTTATTATATTTAATATTCCAAGAGACTATTAAATAAAATTTAGGCAAATTGCATTAGGGTGCGTTTCATTTGAAAACCAACCAATTCGTGGAAACTTTGCAAACCATTGTTTTAGGAAACAATATATATATTTATGGAAAACTATTATGATTCATTAATAATGATTGTGATATATTTGGAAGATGATAAGATTCATTTATTATAATCATGACTTTAGATTAGGAAACTTAACAAAATGTTTCCTAAAATAGTGGTTTGCAAAGTTTCCACAAATTATTTGGTTTTCAAATGAAACGCACCCAATTGCATTAATAGGCAATCTACTTTGTCTTCAATCTTGTAGAAACATACTTTCTAAAAAAAATATTTAAGGATTTATAACAAAAAAAGGTTTGATTACTTATAAATCTGATAAAAACTTATATGATATAGGTAAATTGTGACGTGTCAGAAACCAAATTAAATATCGACTTTTTGTTTGATGACATGGCAATTTTGTTTATTTTCTTTAACATTATTATTAATTAAAAATAAATTAGTCTGATTTATCATCTTCTTCACATCGCAAGCCACCACCACCGGGAGTTCAATCATTGACGACCATCATAACCTCTGTTCAGCCATCGACCACGATCACAAACCTAAACACTATAAACACTAACAACATGCAAAAAATGCAAACCACCATCCACCAACTAATTCATTCGAAAATTTTCGAAAATAAAAAGTGAAATGAAGATGAGCATCAATAATCAAAAACCCTATATATGAGACAAAAACCCAAAATGAGATGAGTATCGAAAATCAAAAAACCACAAATTCAAATATTAAGCCCAAATTTTCTTCATTCTTGGGGGAATTTTCATTTCATGCCATTTTTTTCTTTTCATTCTCATTTCTATTCCCTTGCTTGAACCCTATCATATTAATATGAGACACATTATGAATGATTTTTTTTGGACATGAACCATCTTCTTAAAACTAGTAGTAGATATAGGATAAAAAATTAATGTCTTCTTTGACTGGTTTCTATTAAATCATGTATTCATAAAGTTGATTGTATGAATTAATCTATCTATATATATATATATTGGGAAGGTAAAGTTGATTGGGTCCCTAATACAACCATAAGGACTCACCTAGGGATGTAAACGAGCCGAGTCGAGTAGGAGGTTAATCGAGCCGAGCTCAAAAAATTAATACTGGGCTCGAGCTCGACTCGAGCTCGATTAACTTTTCAATGTAGGGATCGAGCTCGAGCTCGAATATATTTTGAGTTATCGAGCTCGAAGCTCGTTTATGGGTTCGAACTCGCGATCGATTAACTCGTTTATCGGCTTGAGCTCGATAATTTGTATATTTTTATTTTATGCTTAATAAATATATGAGCATGTTTGGCTCGAAAAAGGGTATGCTCGAATGGATCGACTCGGCTCGACTCGACTCGTAAAGTTGAATCGAGTTCTCGAACGAGCCGAGTCGAACATTGGTGTTATAAAGCTCGGCTCGATAAGTTAAACGAGTTTTATTTTATGTTCGAGATCGACTCGAGCTCGAGTAGCTCGTTAAAAGCTCGACTCGCTAACACCCCTAGACTCACCTATGTAAAACCCTGCAACCGCAAGACTCGCTTGTTAAAAAATTGCAAGCACGGGCACATGCTTTCACAATTTTCCAAAATACAAACGAAATAAATTAAAAACACCAAACCATATGGAATTCACTCTACTCTTTCAACTTTGACAACGGAACTATCTACACATAGGGTGAAAACGAACCGAATCTTCAAAAACGGTTCATGAACCATTCAGCGAGAAGATTGTTTATGCACGTTTATTTAATAAACGAACGAAAATGAACAAGTTTTTTCGCTCGTTTAACTAAACAAACAAACATGAACAAAGGCCTCGTTTGTTCGTTTATGTTCGTGAACGTTCGTTTACTCATGTTTGTTTACTAATAATAATAAATTAACAATTACATAATTATTATTATTAAAATTTTAATATATATTAATATATATTAATTAATAAAAGAAATAATAATAATTTAATAAAGAGATATCCATTTTCGAAAAAAATAAATAATGAAACTGATGGTTACCGTTGTCCTTTATATAAATATGTATACCTTGTTTTTTCTCAAATAATTTCGAAGTGGGATGCTTTACACCGTTCTTTCACTTCTTTGTATAGATGATTGATAGATGAGAACAACCCATCCCACATCGGTGGTATTTCCCATTTGGATGCTTAATATTCACTATATATAGCCTTTAAACCTTCATTGTTTTAACATTTAGTTTTGCTTAGTATATACTTTAAGGGCTTGAGCCCATTAAGTTCGTTCGTTTAACTCATTTAAGCTCGTTCGTTTACTTTCATTTAGCTCTTAATGAACGAACATAAACAAACACGAACAAACAAATTTTATTAATGAACGAACATGAACACAAAAAAAATTGTTCGTTTACAGTTCATGTTCATGTTTGTTCGGTTAAGTTAAACGAACGAACACAAACAAGTCTCCGTTCGTGTTCGTTTACAGCCCTATCTACACATAACATATGAATTAGAAGTAAAACTTTCTATATGGTGTTTTCTGAATTTGGTCTACTACCTAGTCGACGAAATTTCGTTTGCCAAAAAAAAGGGTCAACCTCTTAATGGTTCCAAAATCCTCTGAATGATTTTATATCTTAGCCCTCCCTTAACAATTAAAAGCCCTAATTTCATTTTGAACAATTAGCAAACAACCGTATTTCATTTTGCACTATATCTTAAGAGGCTCTTAATCATTCTGCATCAAACCATTCAGCAACTGCCAAACTTGGGGATGAAAGATTCAGAGGTGTTAAAGCAATCTAAAAGGCCATTTACAAAAACACTTACCGGGTAAGCATTTATCGGGTGCGCAGAAGAAGGACAAAGAATCTTACCCAGTAAAATGGAAGGTAAGGAATGAGAGTCTAATCCGGTAACTGAGGGTGGCGACTCCTACCAGTTACCGGGTGCTAAAAGGCTAGCCGAGAATGTTACCCGATAAGGAAAGTGAAGATGGTGCGTTTAGTAAACCGCCACTAGATTTTCACCAAACAGATAGTCTCTGACCAAATCAGATGTAGGCTCCAAATGGCACCATTCAAAACGAAACAAACCCCTTTAGTTCTTCGACACATACTATGTAAACAAAACAAACAGTCCCTTAGGACGCGTTTGGTTTGTGGAATTTAAATAGAATGGATTAGATTTCAAATAAGAATTTGGATTTGGGAGAATTTGAAATCCCGACCCATTGCAAAGGAATTCCAAATCCATCAAGTAAAGGATTTTAAAAAAGTCAAAGGGTTTCAAATTCAGTCAACAAATTTCATTCCTGCAAACCAAAAACACACACACAGGATTGAAATGGATTTGAAATCCAAATCCCTCCAAATCCCGCAAACCAATCGCACCCTCAAATTGGAAACTGGATTTGAAACATATAACAACTCTAGCCCAAGTGTACAAGAAGTAGACTTCACATTCTTATGAAAAATTTCAAGCTATGTGTTTGTGTTGCTAGCTTAGGATCAAACTCAAACTGAGCTTATTCATCAAAGCAAATTTTGATACGTGTTATGTGGATTTTTGTCTGTTTGCATCTAGATCTTTCTGCTTGCTATGTGTTATTCATTTGTCTTGTACAGTACACTCCATACAAGAAGTAGACTTCACATTCTTATGAAAAATTTCCAGCTATGTGTTTGTGTTACTAGCTTAGGATCAAACTCAAACTGAGCTTATTCATCAAAGCAAATTCTGATAAATTAATGCGTTAAAAGTAATTCAAGCTGAGTAGCTTGATAAAGCTTGTATTATAGAACAAAGCCCATGAAACTAACTTGCATCAAATGATCGATTCAAATCAGCCAAAAAAACAAAAACATAAGTCAACAACTATGAAATAATGGAGTGTACTGTACAAGTCAAATGGATAACACATAGCAAGCAGAAAGATCTAGATGCAAACAGACAAAAATCCACATAACACGTATCAAACGTTAACGATACTCAGGAATTTTTCGCCACATACAAACCACCGATATTTTTCTATCACAGAAAAACTACATCAAATAAGTATTTGAAGATCGGATATCCAAGGAAATCTAATCGAAATTTAGAGAAAATCTGAATTAGGAAAATAAAGCATATTTCGATCGACAATCTAGCTAAGCATGGATCAACAGAGATTGAAGAAGAATACGAGATTATTTGAAGATGAAACCACTAAATCTAATCTTATTTCATACGGATTACTTAGTAGTTAATTCCATCAACAAAAGTCACTGATGAAATCAACGAAATACAGATGAAACCTCACACAAATCAGTAGAGAAAACTCTAGATGACAGACAATACCACCACGAGCAAACACGATTAACAGAGAACTGTAAGATATATATTAAAACTCAGAAGATCAGGATATAGATCTAAGAGAGTTGACCGCAATCAGCAATAACTACAGGCTTCGAGGTGGTTCCGCTGCCAGATCCGACTTTCTCGATCGCCTTAACAACATCCATTCCTTCAATAACCTTCCCAAACACAACGTGCTTGCCGTCGAGCCAGTCAGTCTTAGCGGTGCAAATGAAAAACTGAGAGCCGTTGGTGTTTGGACCGGCGTTCGCCATGGACAGGATTCCAGGACCGGTGTGCTTCTTAATGAAGTTCTCATCGGCGAACTTGTTGCCGTAGATCGACTCACCGCCGGTTCCATTTCCTCTGGTGAAATCTCCTCCCTGACACATGAAATTAGGGATCACGCGATGGAAGCACGATCCTTTGAAATGCAACGGCTTGCCGGAGCCACCGACTCCTTTCTCGCCGGTGCAAAGTGCTCGGAAGTTCTCGGCCGTTCTCGGAGTGGTGTCGGCGTACAGCTCCATCACGATCCGGCCGGCCGGTGCGCCGCCGACGGTCATGTCGAAGAAAACGGTAGGGTTTCCCATTTTCTGAAATCAACGTTTTTCACTCTACTGAAACACGGGTTGAAAAAAACTCGGGTTGAAGGAATTGAACGGGTCGTGTTGGTTTATATAGCGGTGGGTGACGATCGATTATCTACGTGGGTTTATATCGTAGCCGTTTAAAGTGACACGTGTTGACATCCTACGGTGTTGTGGATGTTACTAGAGTTAGGTTAATTTTAACCATGGTTTGATGTAGGGTTAAGTGTCATGATTCTCACGAACGAATCACGTGGTATATGCTTTGCAAATATTCCTGATTTTTTTGTTAAAATAAAAAAAAAATGAAAATATCAAATAAAAAAAATACATAAATCAAGAGTAAATTTTGGATTTGGTCCTTTAAGTATGTCGTTTTTGATGAAATTGGTCCCTAATCTTTATTTACTATAAATTTGTTAATGACTTATGCAAAATCGATTCACTAACGATTGTTAAGTTCTTTTTATTAACTCTAATTAAAAGAGGGGTATTTTAATCATTTGACCTATTCAAAAAGATAAGAAATATTGTAAAATGTAAATATGTATAACATTATATTATATTATACATTATATTAAATAAAAGTTAAAAAATAAAAATATATACACTTCCTCTTTCTCTTTGAACCCCGACATACTAACACCTACCATCTACTGCCACTAGCATGCAACAACCACCATCCACCACCACTAACCATGGAGTGGGAAGATGTTTGTCACTAGAAACGATGTAGAGTAGGTGAAATGTCTTTGATCTCCCTATAAAGAATTAGAGATTGACAGGAGAAAGGTCGTTAGTTGCAGAAGAGGGGGAGAGATCGATGTTGAAGAACGGCCGACAGGAGGTCTGTTTTTAGGTTGTATGGTGGCAACATATATTAATGATGGCGAAGATGGGGGTAGCAACGGAGATGGCGTTGAAAAAGAGGGAGTAAGAAGGATGGTTTACTTTAGGTTTTGGGGTATACATATAATGTGTTATATATTATGACGGAGGTTCAAGGGGAAACCTCAAAAAAACGGAAAAACTGAGAAACACCCAGGTAACCTTTAATCTGGACGGTATGCACTTGTGCATACAAGTAAATACAAGTAATTTAGAACATGTACATGTGCATAATATGCATTTGTGCATAAAAACCAAAAAACAAATTAATTACTTGTATGCACAAGTGTATACCGTTCAGATTAAAGGCTACCAGAGTGTTTATCAGTTTTCCCTTTTTTTGAGGTTTTCCCCAGAACCTGACCCTATATATTATATTATTATAAAATAATATGCGATTTATAAAAGTGTGTGTGTGTATATAATAGAAAACCACAAGAATAGGTAAAATGACCAAAAGCTTCCTCATTTAATTGAAGTTAACATAAAACTAACAATCATTAGTAAGAGAGACCAAAACTTGTTGATTTTACAAGTATTAGGAACAATTTATAACAAATAAATATTAAGAACCAATTACGTCAAATATAACATAATTCAAAGCCAAAACCAAAAATTTGTTTTTATTTTAGGTGTTTAGAGAAAAAGGATCCACAATATAAAAACCAACCAATTTTTTTTAAGGTTTTTTAATGAAAAAAAAAAAGTTGTTGATATTTGACTGTTGTACTGTTTTTTTCATTCAAGATTTATCTTAAAGATTATAATATTTTTTTTGGTTAAAAAAATTTATCTGTTATCATTGTTTTAAATAAATTAATATTGTTGACTATAGATTGTAATTGTTTACAATCAGTGTATTTATCAAAAGAATATTTATGGGGTGTTTGGGATTGCTTATTTGAGGTGCTTTTTAGCTTATTGCGATTTGACACCGGAGATAAACACTTTTAAGTGTTTGGATGGAGAAAAATGAAAAGAGCTTATAGCGGTGCCAAACAGTTGAAAAACTGTTTTTGATAAGTCATTTTGTTCTAACTTATCAACTTATTTAAAACTGTTTATTACTTTTTTGGTTATTTTGTATGTATAAACAATTCAAAACACTTTTAAATATCAACTTATTAGCTTATTACATTTTGGTATCACAGTAAGCTAATCCAAACACTTTTTTAAAACTCTGGTTTTACACCGCATAAGTTAATAAACACTTTTCAAAATAAGCATAAGTTGTTTTAAATAAGCAATCCCAAACACCCCCTCTCTGATATAAAGAGTAAATTACATTCTTGGTCCCTGTGATTTGGTGATATTTTGGATATAGTCTCTAATTCACATTTATTACACTGGGCATCCCTGTGGTATGCATAAGCGTACATAGAAGGTCCCTCCCTCTAACGAAATCAAAAAGATTCCGTTAACCTAGTTAAGTATGAGGGCACTTTCATCTTTTCACCCTCTTTCCTTGTCTTTTTGTAACACCCCGAATTTCCGTTATGTAATTTTGGTATGCTTGTGGTTAAGCTTTTATCGTTAGCACCGTGTTTGGTTTGAAGTTGAGTTGGATTTTGAGAATTTTGGGGACAAGCAGTGAACTACGCGAGTTGCACCGCGACTAGAGGTCGCGGCACAACCCGCGTAACCCTCTGTTTGATATGAGATTTTTGGAACTACGCGAGTTGCACCGTGACTTAAGGTCGCGGCACAACCCTCGAAACCCACTGGATGATTTTGGGTTTTGGACACGGGCGAGTTATGCCGCGAGTTGAAGTCGCGGCATAACCCGCTGTAGTTGCCTGGCCGACTTAAGGGTTTTTAACCCAAAATATCTTCATTTTTTCTCAGAATCTTCCTCTCTCTCTCTCTCTCTTCAAATCTCTCTCTCTCTAAAGTTTCTTTGGATCTTCAAGGGTTCGTTAATCGCTAGTATTAAGTGCATTGCTCAGAGTTTCGGTGTATAAAGCTTCACCTCTTCGTCGTGATTGATATCTGGTTTTCGGGTTTTCTTATAAACCTGTTTGGTGAGTTCCTACTATCATTTTAAACTGTATACATATCAAAAGATACCTTTTGGAACTCCTATATATCTCCATGGTTTCAGATCTAAGTTTTTCTACATATTTGATAAAACTTGAGTTTTGGGAGATTTTAGGGTTCCCGATCATTTTTAACTAAAATGATGGAATCTATCTTATTTTAAGTAAAAGGATGTTTTACTTGCACATTACGTGGGATATGTGAAAGAATGTTTATGAACTCATTTTTATGATTTTCATACTTACCAGAAGTTGAACTTGAAAAGGCATTTTTGTTTATAAAATGTTTTTATACCATATGACTATTTATGGTTGGTCACACTGTCGCTTTGTGACAGGTCTGTACCTTTACTAGTGGATCCCTAGGTTTTGAGTCGACTGATATTAATTGGAGATTACCAAGTAAAGTAAATATAGAACTACATGTGCATTAAATTGTGAGGTTCTGGCCGTTAACAAATATAGAACTACATGTGCATTAAATTGTGAGGTTCTGGTCGTCAACAAATATAGAACTACATGTGCATTAAATTATGAGGTCCTGGCCGTTAATAAATTATGGAACTACATGTGCATTAAATTGTGAGGTTCTATAAGGTAATCAAAACGAAGAACTACATGTGCATTAAATTGTGAGGTTTTGGAAAGAAGGTTTATGACCTTATTTTAATGGATTTTATTCCTAACATCAGTTAACATGGAAATGCTTGTTGGAAAGGTTTCCTTTTTTGATGCAAATGTTATATCCCTTGAAATTTATAAACTGTATGTTCTCATTAGGCTTTTCAAGCCTAACACTTTTTCTCAAATGATATGTATATCAGGTTCTCGTTAGCGGCGGGTTGCCAAGGGCTTGAGTGCCGGGGATTGACCTCGAGGGTTTTTGAGATGATTAGTATTGGATTGTTGGGCATTTGTTAAGTCCCATATTTTTGGATGATTCTGGATCAACAATTGATGTAATCTAGATAGTATATGTTTACATTAGTTTGTTGTTGAGATCCTTATCCGTATTCAGATTTTTGTAAAGGTTAAGTACAGTCCCCCTTTTTGGGAAGTTTAAACCTTTGGTTGATGCTTAATTGTACAGTTTCCGCAACTTTAAATTTACCATGGTCGTAGGGTGTTAAAAGTTGGTATCAGAGTTCTAGTTTAAGTGATCTAGGCATGAATGTAAGATGTCTAGACTTAGACTGAGTAGATTAAGCATTGATTCGTGAGTATTGGGTAGAACTACTAAGATGGGTTGGTCTTAGAGTTGACGGAAATTGCAGTTATCAAACGTTGTGGCGATGGTATCAAGAACCATTATGTATTGTATGTTCATAATCTCACTTAGCTAATGTTATTATGAGAATATTTATACGTGATTTTGCCTGAATTACCGTTATTATGACATTTGGTACTATAATAGTACGTTCTTCCGTGTTTTCTCTCAATCTGTCTCTTACTCTTCTCGTAATTTTGTGGCAACCATTTTTAGGATGGTAAATACGCGTAGTCGACCGTTAGTCGATGGAGATCTGCGTGACGATAGTTCGCCTGAGCGAGATCCCGTGGTTGGGACGGCGACCGTCATTCCTTCGCGCGTGCCACCATTTCTTTTTGGGGAAGTGGAGCTAGAGCCAATAGTGGTTCTGGCGTCCACTAGTCCCGTTGTTCAGTTAGCTAGCCCTCAAGCTGATATTATGGCCAGCGTCATGCAATTGGTGACGACGGCCATGGAAAAACAGCAAGAGGTTTTTCAGAAGATGTTGGAAGACCAAAGCGCGAGTCTCAGAAGGCATGGGGCAGTGGAAGAGAATGTGTTGACTGGCTCTGGTAGCGGAGTCAGGACTGAAGAACCCAGGATTGTAGCTGGCCAGAATAGTGGGAGGAAATGCTCATATAAATCTTTCCTAGGATGCGGGCCGCCGGAGTTCTCCGGTTCTGATGACCCGATCTTGTGTGTGAAGTGGGTTCGAGCGGTTGAGCAAGCTTTTGGCTCTTCTGAGTGTGGGGATGATCAGAGGGTGCGGTTTGGTACCCAATTGCTTAGAGATACAACCCTCACTTGGTGGAATATCGTTCAATCCACCCTATCTCCTACTGTGTTGGCTCAGTTGTCTTGGGCCGAGCTTAAAAAGAAATTGTTGGAAGAGTTCTGCAGTGAAAGAACTATGGATCGAATTGAGAAAGAGTTTCGGTCTCTTGTGAAAGGAAACCTGACGGTGAGGGAGTACACCCGTCAGTTCTTGGAAAAGCTGGATTTGGTGGGGCACGTGGCCCCAACGGAGAAAGATAAAATGAAGGCCTATCTCAATGGCCTACCAGCGAACCTGTTATCTATGGTCCACAATTCTAAAGCTTCCAATCTCTGAGAGATGATTGAAGAAGCTCAGTTTATGGAGGAGTTGTTTTTGAGAAGCAAATCTGAGAAAGCGGTGGTGGTGTCTGACAAGAGAAAGTGGGAGAACAGTTCTGTAACTCCCAAGAGATCCCGACCTTTTGCCGGGAACCGAAGCTTCAGCAGCCAACAGGAAGCTAGGTGGTGTCCCAAGTGTCGAACCAAGAACCACGGTAACTGTAATACCGTGCCTCAATCTTGTTACAAATGTGGTAAGTCTGACCACATCACCCGTGACTGTCCGGTCAGAGGACTTGTATGTTACGAGTGCAAGGCACCGGGGCACGTGAAGAGAGATTGCCCTAAGCTTGTATCGGGCAACGTGCCAGCGAAGAAGGAGAACCCACCTAGGGTTCCGGGTCGAGCATTCCAGATGACGGCTGATGAAGCCAAGGCATCCGCTGATGTGGTATCGGGTACTTTTCTTATAAACTCTGTACCTGCTAGTGTTTTATTCGATACGGGTGCCAGTTTCTCTTTCGTATCTGAGTTGTTTCGTCAAAAGATTGCTATGTCCACTACTAGTCTTGAGGATGCGTTAGTAGTAGAGATAACTGATGGTAGTAAAGTTATAATCCGTGATGTTCTGAAGAAGTGTACTCTCGGTATCGAGGGAAGAGAATTCGCAATCGATTTGCTGTCGATGTTAATCGGGGGTTTTGATGTGGTGGTCGGCATGGATTGGTTGTCGAACAATCATGCCGAGATTTTATGTTCCAAAAAGTTGATTCGAATTCCCAACCCCTGTGGCGAAGTCGTTGTCATCTATGGTGAAAAGAGAAAAAGGTGACATGGAAATAATCACAATGGCAAAGGCACGCAAGTGCTTGTTGAAAGGATGTTCATCTTTCCTAGCCTACGTGATCGACGCCAAGTTAGAAAAGTCAAAGCTGGTCGATGTAAAGATTGTGCGCGAGTTTCCAGATGTCTTTCCGGACGACTTGCCCGGGTTACCACCCGATCGTCAAGTAGAGTTTCGGATTGATCTCGTTCCAGGAGCAGCTCCTATTGCTAGAGCTCCTTACCGTTTAGCGCCATCAGAGATGCAAGAGATGATGGCACAGCTCCAAGAGCTTTTGGAGAAGGGTTTCGTCAGACCGAGCTCGTCACCTTGGGGAGCTCCGGTCCTGTTTGTCAAGAAGAAGGATGGCACAATGAGAATGTGCATTGATTATCGTGAATTGAATAAAGCAACAGTGAAGAACATATATCCGCTTCCGAGAATCGGCGATTTGTTTGATCAACTTCAGGGGGCGGGTTATTTTTCCAAAATCGACTTACGCTCGGGTTATCATCAGGTAAAGGTAAGAGAAGAAGACGTTCCGAAGACGGCTTTCAGAACGCGTTATGGCCATTATGAGTTTCTCGCGATGCCTTTTGGCCTAACGAACGCGCCGGCGGTATTTATGGACTTGATGAATAGAGTGTGCCAACCATTTCTCGATAAGTCGGTCATTGTATTCATTGATGACATACTAGTGTACTCCAAGAGTGAGTCAGAACACGAACAGCATCTACGCGAGGTTCTGGAAGTGTTGAGAAGAGAAAGATTGTACGCTAAGTTTTCCAAGTGCGACTTTTGGCTCGAAGAAGTACAGTTTCTGGGTCACGTTGTCACTCGAGACGGAGTGAAAGTGGATCCCTCCAAGATTGAAGCTATGATGAATTGGGAGCCTCCCAAGAATCCATCCGAGATCCGAAGTTTCTTGGGTCTGGCGGGATACTATCGGAGATTCATTCAGGACTTTTCGAAGATCGCTTCTTCCTTGACAGTGCTAACTCGGAAGAATGCGAAGTTTGAATGGACCGAAACACAAGATAAAGCGTTCCGAATACTTCTAAATAAATTATGTGAAGCTCCAATCTTATCATTGCCTGAAGGGTCAGAAGATTTCGTGGTCTATAGCGATGCTTCGAAGATGGGTTTAGGTTGTGTGTTGATGCAACGGGGCAAGGTAATCGCTTACGCCTCGAGGCAACTTAAGATATACGAGAAGAACTATCCTACCCACGATTTGGAGTTAGCAGCGGTAGTGTTCACCCTGAAGCTTTGGCGACATTATCTCTATGGCACGAAGTGTACACTCTTCACAGATCATAAGAGCCTGAAGTATGTCTTTGATCAGAAAGAGTTGAATATGAGACAAAGACGGTGGCTCGAGTTACTCAAAGATTACGACTGTGAGTTGCTTTACCATCCTGGTAAGGCGAACGTCGTGGCCGATGCGTTAAGTCGGAAGGACTATAGCGGAAGTATTCGGGCTACCCATTCGAGAATCGAGTTGGTGTCTAGTCTTGTTGAAAAGATCAAGGCATCGTAGGTTGAAGCTTTGTTGGAAGAAAATCTCAAGGAGGAAGTCATGACAAAACAACGTTTGCTCTTAACGGAAGATAGCCGTGGGGTAAAACTGTTCAGCGGTCGTGTGTGGGTACCCAAAGTTAGGGGTAATCGTGATCTTTTGCTTGAAGATGCTCACAAGTCCAAGTATTCCATTCATCTGGGAAGTACGAAGATGTACAGGGACTTGAAGTTGCATTATTGGTGGCCGGTAATGAAGCTTGATGTGGAGCGTTGTGTTACGTGCTCGCAAGTTAAGGCCGAACATCACCATATGGGAGTCTTCACTCTTTAGAGATTCCCGAGTGGAAGTGGGAGCATATCACCATGGATTTCGTGACGAAGTTGCCTAAAACTCTTCGAGGTCACGATACCATTTGGGTGATAGTTGATAGATTGACAAAGAGCGCTCACTTCTTGGCTATGTGCGAGACTTTACCGATGGATAAGTTAGCAAAACTTTATATCGATGAAGTGGTCTCGAGGCATGGAATACCATTGTCGATCGTGTCAGATCGCGACAGTCGGTTCACTTCGAACTTTTGGGATGGGTTTCAGAAAGAGCTGGGTACACGAGTTAAGTTAAGTACGGCTTACCATCCACAGACCGACGGGCAAAGTGAGAGAACGATCCAAACATTAGAAGATATGTTGAGGTCTTGTGTCATCGATTTCGGGGGTAGTTAGGACTCTCACTTACCTTTGGTGGAGTTTGCTTACAACAATAGCTACCACTCGAGTATTGGAATGGCACCTTTGAGGCATTGTACGGGCGAAAGTGCCGAACTCCCGTGTGTTGGCTTGAAGCGGGAGAAAAGCAGTTCGCCGGACCTGAAATCGTGCAAGAGACGGCCGATAACGTCAAGAGCATTCGTGAAAGATTGAAAGCGGCTCAGGATCGACAGAAGAGTTATGCCGATAAAAAGAGACGGCCGATGGAGTTCCAAGTGGGCGATCGTGTGTTGTTTAAAGTATCGCCGTGGAAGGGAATTATTCGGTTCGGAAAGCGAGGGAAGCTGAGTCCCCGTTTCCTCGGACCTTTCAAAGTGTTCAAGCGGGTGGGTTTGCAAGCCTAGCAATTGGAACTGCCGCCAGAGTTGAGCAGAATACACGACACGTTTCATATTTGTTATCTTCGGAAGTGTTTAGCGGAAAAGGAAAGCGTCATTCCTCTCTCCGAGTTAACAGTAGACGAGGGTAACCGTTGTGTAGAAGAGCCCGACGTCATCTTAGAGAGAAAGTCTAAGAAGTTGCGTCACAAAGAGGTCACTATGGTCAAGGTGTAGTGGAAGCATCATCGGGGAGCCAATGTGACGTGGGAAGCTGAAGAGGGTATGAAGCGAAGATATCCTCATCTTTTCTAATAGTTAGGATTTCGGGGACGAAATCATTCCCAAGTTGGGGAGGATTGTAACACCCCGAATTTCCGTTATGTAATTTTGTTATTCTTGTGGTTAATCTTTTATCGTTAACACCGTGTTTGGTTTGAAGTTGAGTTAGATTTTGAGAATTTTGGGGACAAGCAGTGAACTACACGAGTTGCACCGCGACTAGAGGTCGCGGCACAACCCGCGTAACCCTCTGTTTGATATGAGATTTTTGTAACTACGCGAGTTGCACCGCGACTTATGGTCGCGGCACAACCCGCGAAACCCACTGGATGATTTTGGGTTTTGGACACGGGCGAGTTATGCCGCGAGTTGAAGTCGCGGCATAACCCGCGTAGTTGCCTGGACGACTTAAGGGTTTTTAACCCAAAATATCTTCATTTTTTCGCAGAATATTTCTCTCTCTCTCTCTCTCTCTCTTCAAATCTCTCTCTCTAAAGTTTCTTTGGATCTTCAAGGGTTCGTTAATCGCTAGTATTAAGTGCATTGCTCAGGGTTTCGGTGTATAAATCTTCACCTCTTCGTCGTGATCGATATCTAGTTTTCGGGTTTTCGTATAAACCTGTTTGGTGAGTTCCTACTATCATTTTAAACTGTATACATATCAAAAGATACCTTTTGGAACTTCTATATATCTCCATGGTTTCAGATCTAAGTTTTTCTACATATTTGATAAAACTTGAGTTTTGGGAGATTTTAGGGTTCCCGATCATTTTTAACTAAAATGATGGAATCTATCTTATTTTAAGTAAAAGGATGTTTTACTTGCACATTACGTGGGATATGTGAAAGAATGTTTATGAACTCATTTTTATGATTTTCATACTTACCAGAAGTTGAACTTGAAAAGGCATTTTTGTTTATAAAATGTTTTTATACCATATGACTATTTATGGTTGGTCACACTGTTGTTGTGACAGGTCTGTACCTTTACTAGTGGATCCATAGGTTTTGAGTCGACTGATATTAATTGGAGATTACCAAGTAAAGTAAATATAGAACTACATGTGCATTAAATTGTGAGGTTCTGACCGTTAACAAATATAGAACTACATGTGCATTAAATTGTGAGGTTCTGGCCGTTAACAAATATAGAACTACATGTGCATTAAATTGTGAGGTTATGGCCGTTAATAAATTATGGAGTACATGTGCATTAAATTGTGAGGTTCTATAAGGTAATCAAAACGAAGAACTACATGTGCATTAAATTGTGAGGTTCTATAAGATAATCAAAACGAAGAACTACATGTGCATTAAACTGTGAGGTTCTGGAAAGAAGGTTTATGACCTTATTTTAATGGATTTTATTCCTAACATCAGTTAACTTGGAAATGCTTGTTGGAAAGGTTTCCTTTTTCGATGCAAATGTTATATCCCTTGAAATTTATAAACTGTATGTTCTCACTAGGCTTTTCAAGCCTAACACTTTTTCTCAAATGATATGTATATCAGGTTCTCGTTAGCGGCGGGTTGCCAAGGGCTTGAGTGTCGGGGATTGACCTCGAGGGTTTTTGAGATGATTAGTATTGGATTGTTGGGCATTTGTTAAATCCCATATTTTTGGATGATTCTGGATCAACAATTGATGTAATCTAAATAGTATATGTTTAGATTAGTTTGTTGTTGAGATCCTTATCCGTATTCAGATTTTTGTAAAGGTTAAGTACAGTCCCCCTTTTTGGAAGGTTTAAACCTTTGGTTGATGCTTAATTGTACAGTTTCCGCAGCTTTAAATTTACCCTGGTCGTAGGATGTTAAACTTTTACTGGTAAAAATATAAAAATACTATATAGTTTGTCCCCTCTTCTCTATCTCCTCATCTTCATCCATTCATGTTTGTTCCAATAACACAAACATAAATCAAATTCATCTTCAAGAAGACAAACACAAACAAAAATTAAACTCCATTTTTATAAGACATACAAATCAAGTTCATCTTCAAGAACATAAAAACAAGAAACATCCTAAACTAATACAATTTTCAGACCCTAAACTAAGTAAAAAAAAAAACTAAATCTGATGAAATCTTCAAACACTAAATCTCAATCTTTCAGAAACAAATACATGAACATTAGTAGGATTCTGGGTTGGAAATCAAAATCACGAACAGAAAACCAAAAACAACGGAGAAAGATAGACCCACATCCCGTATTCTCTTCTTCGTGACACAACGGGTTCGAATCAAGAGTTTGAAGGAGAGACCCAAATCTTAGAGCATCTCCAACCTTAGCACAAAAAAAACACCAAAAACACCAAATTTGGTGGGCCCATCAACACAAAAAAAAATCTCATTTCCAACCATCCTCTAAAAAAAACACCAAATTTGTAAACCCTACATTAAAATAACATTATTTAATATAAATATGTTAATTTAAAAAACAAATTATTATATATTTAATGAATTTTGATATTAAAAATAAAAAAAATAAAAAAAAGTGGTGGGGTCCCTGGATTAGAGTTTTTTCCGTGTGGAAAGTGACCGGCAAATATGTCGGCCAAATGTGAAGACCGGCAAAAAAATTTGCCGTTTGTCGTTTGATTGGGGGCCTCCAACCGGCAAAAGCCCTGATTTGGCGTTCGATTGGAGATGCCTATTATGTTCTTCATCTCTTTTGCAAATTCTTAAAGTAACCAAGAAACCCAAAAAAATGAGAAAGAAAACGAAAGAAACATACAGAAATGAAGACCGAGATCGGATGTTCTTCATCTCTTTTGCAGATTTTTAAAGTAACCAAGAAACCCAAAAAAATGAGAAAGAAAACGAAAGATAACATATAGAAATGAACCCACAACCACTTCTTTCTTTTGCTCAAGCTCCATAACTGAACTCTTTGACTTGATGCAAAACCTCGAATTCAAGAAGACCTCCAAACCATGTGAAGAAGACAAGCTCCACATTTTCTTGAGAGGGTTGAGATGGGTTGTAACTAGAAAGGTTTTGAATACCCTTGTTTTCCGTTTGGTTTGGATTTCAATTTTGGGTTTCCTTAAAAATCATCATTCTTTCTTTTAGCTTCCACTAGAAGTGTGATCGCGCAATGCAGCTAGATACATCATGATTTTAATGTTTCATTTTATTTTCTGTTTTTTGTCGATTTACATTACGATTTTGGATGGTTGTGAGAGAGTGATAATGATTTTTTTATATAAATTTGTTTAATTTAGACTTAATAATATAATGTAATTTATTTTGGTTTAATAATATAATTTTTTTTATAAAATATTATGTTAGATTTTTTTAATTATATTTTATATTATTTATATTTAAAATTTGATTTTTATTCTATATTTTTTTATGCTGGGAAATGATTTTAGGAGAGTTAAAAGTGGGAAATGATTTTAGGAGAGTTAAAATGGTTAGAGATAATGATTGAAAATTAATAAATAACATTGAATATAGTACATACAGCTTTAATGGTTGTTTTTTAAGTAATTAGCATTAAATTACGGTATGTTAATCTTTAAGACTTGTTTTTAAGAGTTTTTTATGTCTGTTTTATAATATAGTATAGATAACAAACGTCCTTTTCATTTGGTATGGATTTGATTTTCGTTTATGTTTTAGTTTTTTTATTTTGATTTTATGTTTTAGATTTTTATTTTGATTTTAGTTTTATGTTTTGGTTTTTGATTTTATTTGTTACTGAATAAGAAAAAAATAATAAAACAATTTAAATAATAATATAGTATAATAAAATAAATTAGAAAAAGGGGAAAAGACAAAAATACCCCTTGAGTTAACTGTGTTAACAGACTTCTTTAGACAGAAGGACCTTCTGCGTGTGCTTTTGCATACCACAGGGACGCCTAGTGTAATAAACGCGTTTAGGGACTATATCCAAAATATCAACAAACCATAGGGACTTGGAATGTAATTTGTATTATATTTTCTTTAGAGATATAGAAAAAGAGTGTGTGCTGAATCTAGATTAAGGACAAAACTGAAAAGGAGCGGTTAAGCACCAGTCTTCATTTTAAACCATTGACCAATTAAGGAAGTAAGGACTGGTGTAGAAAATGAACGAATTTGAACCAATCAAATCTTCGTCAAAATTCATTTTTGTAGGTTCACATGATTGATATTGTTTTTGTGGAAGCAAACAATGGACTTATTGAATAGATAAATAAAACAAATTGGTTCTAATCCAGAACTAGTCAAGATTGTTCAACGTAGATAGGGCGTAGATTTCAAGAATTGACCTGATTGGATTCTTTCTGCACTATCGGGACCAGGACTATGAAGATCGAACCAATTACTTGGTGAAACATAATCTTAAATATCGATACCAGTTAGTTCTTGATATTCTTTTCTACATTTTAAAAATAAAAAAATGACGAAAGGCAAAAGGCAAAAGGGTAAAATAGTCATGTACCTATTTAAACAATTAATCGATTCAAAGATTTTCAATCACCCTTTTCAGTTTTTGACTTTTAGTACTTCATTATTTGTTATTCAAAGTGATAGACATTCGGAACCTTTCATAAGATAAAGTTGAAAAGTTCGAATTTATTCCAAACTTATATCAGTTCCTTATTTTGACCATAAAATTCTTAATAGATTCTACTTGAACGAAATATCTATTTAGCCCATTCACAATCGATCAATATAAGTTTGATCATTGGTGGGAAAAAGAAAATACTCATGTGATCAATGTATCTCATTTTCCGAGCATGACCCTTTTTTCCAGTATTTTTTTGTATACAACGAAAAAACAAAATAATTTGATCTTTTGTACTTATTAATAAAACTATAAAAGTTATCTCATGTGTCAAAAGACAATAAGTTTGATTAAAGATATGATTATTTGGTAAGTTATAAGGAATGACAATTAAAAATAATTTAATCAATTAGGGACCAAATAGATTTAATAGTCGGAACTAACAATGAGCCGCTAACCAGATCTACTGTAGGTTTTTTATTTATTTATTTTTTACGATTATGATATTAGATGAGGATGTATAGAAAGTCATTTAATCTAATTATGAATGGCTCGCCTGTATTAGATTGTATCACATCCAAAATTTAATATCTAAATTGGATCGTCTATTGTTGGATGACATTTCGAAATGGGAAAAGGCAAAAAGAAAACCCAATGAACTCTTTCATTTTTAATGATAAAGTCATAGACTTTTGAGTAAACTACTATTTTCGTCCATGTGGTTTGTTGTTTGTAACTATTTTTGTCTCTTATCTTTAAAAATTGTTTTTTGGTCCTTCTAATTTGCAACTCCTTTTGCTTTTAGTCCCTGAGAATATTAGTTTAGGACGAAAATGGAAAAGAATTGCAAACCACAATGACAAAAAAAATCAACTTTTAAAGTCAGGGACAAAAATGGTTATAAACAACAAACCACAAGGACAAAAATCGTAGTTTACTCTAAACTTTTTTTTAACAAAAACTAAACCATTGAACTTTTTTCATTTTAAATAATTAAGTTCATGAACATTTTTTTAAATAAATAAATTATTGAACTTTTAGAATTTGATTACTTGCATCATTTTTAACCCAAAAAATTATATGTAATCGGCTAGGAATGTTTTAAAGTAAAAAATGAATCAGTTTTATCGTTCCCAAGTCTTACGCAATTCTAACCCCTCGCACTCAACGATATCGCTCCACCTTGCCGCCTCATTGTCGTCGGCCTCCATCACTGTCTTTCACCGTTGTTGGCCTTTGCACCTGATCTCCCTGTTTTTGATTTTTTTTTATTATTCATCTTTTTAAATTTGTCTATACATACTCCATTAAATTGTTAGAAAAAGGGAAAATCAAAAGACAAAAGAACATATCAAAAAGAGGAGGGCGCAACAACGTTGATGGCAATGATGGAGAGCTGACGACAATGTGGTTGGGAGGGGGACGATGTCGTTGGGTGCGAGGGATTTAAATGGCGTAAGGATTTAGGAAAGGTACTTATTTAAGTTTTTTTTTTTTGCTTTAAAACCATTTATAGGTAACTTTTTTGGGTTAAAATGATATAGATAACCAATTTCTAAAAATTCAGTGATTATTTATGTAAAAATAGTTCAGGAACTTAATTATTCAAAATAAGAAAATTCAATCGTTTATTTAATAAATATAAAAGTCTAGAGATTTAATAATTCATAATAGAATTTTTTTTTGGTTTTTTCTAAACTTTTCACCAAAATGATATAATAAATTTAATTACTATCCAACTCCAAGGGTACATTTGATTTGCAGGAATGGAAAGAATTTGGGAAGATTTGGAATTCAAATCCATTCCAATCTCGTGTTTGGTTTGCAAGATTGCTCGAATTTGAAATTTCTTAGGATTTCTTTGAAATCCCTTAAACATATAATTTTGAAATCCCACTAGGGTGGCTAGGATTTGACGGGATTTTGTAAGATTTGTATATAATAATGTTTAAATATATGTTAAAACATTTTTTTTAATAATCAATTAATAAAAAAGGTAATTTAATTATTTTTTTAAATAAAGGAGTTCAATTTCATTCTAAATCCTACAAATCAAACTGATAACCCTCATATCTTAGGGTTATTTGCCTCTTTTTTTATACCCATTTTCACCTCTTTTAGTCAATCCCAAAGACCTATTTGAGCCTTTTCCCTTTATTTGGTCCAAAATATCCAAAAAGTCATGAAATAACTTAAAAATAGGTTTTGGACGTTGGGAACCAGTGTGGCAAATCACCACTATGGTATATAACGACTGAAATCTTCTTAGGGATTTTATTTCCCAAATTATGAAGAATACTTGCAGGTTTGAGTTGGGTCAAAGCTGAGTTCTTTCATGAAAAGGAGAAGAATGAAGACAATGATAGAAGATGACAAACATTGTAAAGTCACTTTCACTCCCTCAAGTTCATTTCACCTTTTTCACTATATAAAGGGGCTTGAGGTTGGTATTTGAAGAGCATCCAAGAATCCATCAAGCCCTTAGTACTTCCAGAGAAGCTTCAAGTATTTTAAATTTCAAGTTCTTTGCTAGTTTGTTCTTGTAATTTCTTAGATTTAAATTATGCACTTTAAATTTCGTCACCACTGTGGTAAATAATGCAATTTAATTTCCAGCACTACTTTTCTTTTGTTATGTCTTTAACTATGATTAGTAGCTAAACCCCCATTTGGGTGTTGGTGTAAGCTAAACCCGAGAGGTTAAAATGTAACACTTGGGTGTTACCGCATTTGGCTAACTTCTCGGTTTGGTCATCCAAGTTGAAGCTTCATTTCAACGCGAACAAGCCGATCACTTGTGTGTGTTAATATTAGATCTTAGACCTCGAGAGGGGCGGATCCGAATACGGCTTAGGTGATGTAAGGAGGTTTGAGAAAATCTTCAATAATCGCATAGAGATATGGATTTTTGCATAATCAAACTAAGGTCCAGATGTCGGTCGAGTTGGTGTGTCATAGAGATATGCACATCTCTCCAGATCGACGGGGCTAAGATCTTCGAGATCTACTTAGTGAGATTGGTAGACCGAAAGTTAGCATTTGTGGTAATTTTATAATAATATCGTTATCACAACCTATACGACGTAGCTTCGAGAGGAGGAAATCCAATTATTTTGGGACGATCTTTTCTCGCAACGGGAAGAACCTTAATTGATGTCCAAAAAGGTGAGCTCACGATGAGGGTTAATGACCAACAAGTGACCTTTAATGTCTTTAAGTCTCTAACGTCTTCTGATGAAATGGAAGATTGTCTATACATTAATATGTTGAGTGAAGACTTAGGTCTGAATATTGAAGAGTGTGCATTGGTGGTGAGCGCTTTGAAGAAAAAAGTGAGGATGAGCTTGAGTTTGAGAAAATGCAACCACATATGAGAGTGAAACCAAGTGTAAAAAAAGAAAAATCGGGACACCATATGCACAAGAAAAAGTTGTTTTTAGAGTGTGAAATCACCTTCTGATTTCTATTTTTGAACCCCTTTGTGTCGTGAAGGCTGGAAACAACCTTCTAAATAATGTGTTTCAATTTTAGTATTTGTTGTTGGTTAATAGTCTCTAATCTTTTCTTAGATGCAGATTTTTCTTTGAAAAAAAAAACAAAAAACAAAAAAACAAAACTTTTGCCAACTTTGACCCTTTTTTTAATGGAAAAACCTTTCTCTCTTTTTTTGACCTTGGTTTCTCAAAAGATGAGAAAAGTTTTATTTTTGAAAAATCTTATTTTTGGAGATAAGTTAAAAAAATCAAATTGCAAAAATAAAAAAAGTTTCACATTTTTGGGACTTGTCCGATTACTTGTTCCCTCCCTCTTCTTTTTCTATTTGAAACTCAATTCCCCATTTCCCAACAACCACCCTAACACCTCATCTCATCAACTTTTTCTCCTTACCCCTCTCATTCCCTCTTATTTTCTTTTTGACCAAAACTTTTTCCCTTCCTCATAACCAGCCTATCTCTACTAACCCACCACCCTTCTTTTATCCCCTAACCTATCACATTTCTTCTCTCCCTCACACCCCCATTTTTCTTTCATCTTCCAAGAAACCTAAAGTCTGGAAACCAGAAACCTCACCCAAACCCATACTCTCTCTTCTCCATGGTTCAGGAAAAACGCCTCACACGCACCATCCACTGACAAGAGCCATCGCTCATCGTTCGTCCGGTGTCGGCGGTAACCCCTCTGCAGATCACCCAACTGCGACATCGACCGTCGCTACTCCCACCATGATCGTCGACACCACCACTTCCGCCAGAACGTCCATCAGCACTGCTTTCCCGGACCACCTCGGTACCGACACTGCCACTGGTGTGACTCACCACAGTGACCAACCCCCGTCTACGTGATTTTTAGGTTATTTCACTGACTTCTGGATATTTGATCTGTCTTTTGTGTTATTTTTTGTTCTAATTCTGTCGGGTCTACTTTTGGTTTAGTTTGCAACATTATTATCGTACCTCGATCCTTTTGGTTGGTGTTGTATGTTATTACCCGTTGCTATCATTTCCTATCTTGTTTGGACTAATGTTTGCAGGTACATGTCCTTTTACTTTGTTTGATTTTCATTGGTTTGAGAGGACGTAGGCCCTCTTTCGCGACGATCGGTCCATACGCATTTGCACCTATTTTTTTCGCCACCTTTGTTCCTCTCCCATGCACCGAGGACATTGCATATTCTAAAAGTTCGGGGGAGGGACTTAGCTATCATACCAAAAGATGAGAAAACTACCATAGAACGGGGAAATATTTTTCAAAGTAAGGCCACCAATTCATGTCCATTCAGCCATTTGAAAATTTCTCAAAATAAAAAGCATGATTCGTTTTTCATCAAAAAGAAAATGGGAAAAAGAACCATATCCATGAAAAATCCATACCATTTTTTTTAGTAAAAAGAGGAAAGCCGCGAAAAAGACCCAACCCACAAACACTTATCCCTACAAGACCTACTCACCTACCGATCAAACCAAAGATCATGTGGACAAAGGAGAAGACATGTACCACGCTAGTTCAAAGGTAATTCATCAACCCACTCTCCGCATTTTTGGTGAGTCTTTTTCAGGTCATTTCTTTTATTTTTCATTACTTGGGGACAAGTAATAGCTTAAGTTTGGGGATGTGATAACCTTCATATCTTAGAGTTATTTGCCTCTCTTTTTATACCCATTTTCACCTCTTTTAGTCATCCCAAATACTCATTTGAGCCTTTTCCCTTTATTTGGTCCAAAGTATCCAAAAAGTCGTGAAATAGCTTAAAAATTAGGTTTTAGACGTTGGGAACCAGTGTGGCAAGTCATCACTGTGGTATATAACGGCTGGAAATCTTCTTAGGGATTTTATTTCCCAAATTATGAAGAATACTTGCAGGTTTGAGTTGGGTCAAAGCCGAGTTCTTTCATGAAAAGGAGAAGGATGAAGACAAGAGGGATGAAGACAATGATTGAAGATGACAAACATTGTAAAGTCACTTTCACTCCCTCAATTCCCTTTCACCTTTTTCAATATATAAAGGGGCTTAAGGTTGGCATTTGAAGAGCATCCAATAATCCATCAAGCCCTAGGAACTTCCAGAGAAGCTTCAAGTATTTTAAATTTCAAGTTCTTAGCTAGTTTGTTCTTGTAATTTCTTAGATTTAAATTCTGCACTTTAAATTTCGTCACCAATGTGGTAAGTCTGTGACCATAGTGACAGTTTTTCATATTAATGCAATTTAATTTCCAGCACTATTTTTCTTTTGTTATGTCTTTAATTATGATTAGTAGCTAAATCCCCCTTTGGGTGTGGGTGTAAGCAAAACCTAAGAGGTTATAATGTAACATTTGGGTGTTACCGCATTTGGCCAACTTCTCGGTTTGGTCATCCAAGTTGAAGTTTCATCTCAATACGAACAAGCCAATCACTTGTGTGTGTTAATATTAGATCTTAGACCTCGAGAGGGGCGGATCTGAATACGGCTTGGGTGATGCAAGGAGGTTTGAGAAAATCTTCAATAATCGTATAGAGCTATGGATTTTTGCATAATCAAACTAAGGTCCAGATGTCGATCGAATTGGTGTGTCATAGAGATATGCGCATCTCTCCATACTGGCGGGGTTAAGATCTTTGAGATCTACTTAGTGAGATTGGTAGACTGAAAGTTAGCATTTGTGGTAATTTTATAATAATACCGTTATCACAACCTATACGACGTAGCTTCGCGAGAAGGAAATCGTGTGGGACCTCATTGTGACCGGTTTTGTTTAAGTTATAAAAATACTCTCGGGAAAAACTTACACTCGTACCCCCTTTTTTATTAATTGTTAAATTTAATATTTAATACTTCGCTCGAAACCAACCAATCAATTTTATAAATCTTTAACTTTGCACCGGAAGTTTGTGAAAATCTCTTATTCTTAGCTAAGTCCAATTCCTGAGGATACGATATTTAGTCCTTATCATTATATTACTTGAGATCCGAACGCAATACGTGGTATATACTTGCGTCATTATTGTGCCACATTTTTATACGTGTGCATTTTTGTTATCACAAACACATCAAGATTCTATATCCTTCCAAATCCAAATCCCTCATATTCCAAATCATTCCACGAAATCCAAATCTCTCAAAACCATTCCATCAAACCAAACGTCCTGCAAGTATAGTTTGAAAATCTTGGATTGCTTAGATCTATATGGTAATTAAATTCGTAATGGGAAAATGAATTTAAGAGTAGATTAAATATTTCATCTCCATGTTTATATGAAAATTACGGATTAGGTCCTCAAACGAAATAATTATAGTGATGGTCATTGTGGTTTCACTTTTGTTATGGATTCAATCCCTCAACCTAACTCCGTTATTTTTAATCATTAGGGGTGTTTTTGGTCTTTTTATCCATTACTTACAAAATCATTTTAGTCTTTTAGATACCCACTTGTAAACTGACACGTGTCACCTTCCATCCCAAAACCAACAACTTCGGTTGTGTTCTTCACAGATCACCAACGACACCACTAATAAAAATAGTTTCGGTCCTCTTCTCTAGCAGGAACTCACAACTATTCTCACCACCGACACCACTAATTTTCCAGCAAATGCCTCAAGAATTCATCAACGCCACTTGTATCCAAAATATCATAATCATAAAGCATCCTTTTTTGGATTTTTCAGATCTGTTGACAAAACCAAGTAACCAACAACAAAACGGGCTAATGTTGTGCGAGGTTCCAAGAAACTAACAAAAGACCAATTTCGACAAAATCAAAAACAAAAAAAACCAGTTTTACAAAACCAACAACAAAGATCGGATTTTTACAAAATCACCAACAAGATTGATATTACAAAACCAGAACGCAGATCCCCCATCTGGAGATCGCGTCTATATTAATTATTTAATAGAATGAAATGATTGGTTTAGATTAGTAATTATTTAATTAGTAGGATTGATTGCCTTTTAAAAATAAATAAAATGTAAATTATATATTTAAATTATAAAATCAAAGATAATTGAATGTGAGTGGACAAGAATCCATAAAAGAAGCATCACAAAAGAGAAGACAAATTCTTTTTCACTTTTAATCTCCACCTTACAAAATTGAACAAGTGTTTCAATAGAAAGACACAAAATAATTCATCAACATTTTCCCTTTTTTCTTAAAATTTCTTGTAGAAACATGTTTGATGTAATCATATGATATTCAGATCTTTACATATTTAAATCGTGTTTTTACGTTTTAGAAATATCACGAATAGGTAAGATTCGAACTTGAAACATGTCAAACATTAGCTACGGCCCATAAGGCTAAGTCCGCGACGTTTTGAATATTGGACGATAAATATTATATATACTTATACTGCTCCACTATAGAATATTTATATTAATTACATATAAATGTTTACATATAAAATAGAATGAATTATGTGGTTTATATTTGTTTCGAACTGGGTCTTATTTTTAACTGAGTTAACCTCTCTCTCTCTCCTCTTTCTTCTCCCTCTCTCTTATCCCCACCTGTCTTGCAACCAACCCCTTTGCCCCACATTTCATCTCCTTCCCACCCCCACCCCGATAACACACACAACTAAGTGGGTTTATATACACATATAACACGCGTTACACATGGTGGATTTATTATTTTTATGAACACAAGGAGTTTATATATACATACAACACATTACACATAATGGGTTTATATGTATACAACCAAATATCACATCTAACAAATTGTGGTGTGTAGACACGAATGGAAGAAGGGGGAGGGAAGGAGGCGATGGTTACGAACACCGTTAGTGGTGTGTAGTGGTGCTCCAAGCAAAAATCACGGGGTAAAAAATCTAAAATACGACCTGAAAGTCTGTTTAGTTTAACGGAATATTTTTTTTGAGGGATATGAATTCCATAAAGAGGTTGAAATGGAATTTCAGTTCCACATCTCATCAAATCTCGTAAATCAGAGCATTTCTAATGTAAGGTTCTTATAAGCAAAAAGTACAATGACTTGTAAGGACTAACATTGTAGAGAGTTCTTATAAAAACTCAAACACCTTTAGGTTCTTAAATAAGAATTTTGGTTCTTACCATGAAATTGGTGAGATGTGACATTTTTCTTATTTTTTATTTTATTTTCTTGACTTTATAATAATTATTGAAGTTGGAAAAAATGTATGAGACCCACAAAAAGAGGTTCTTATAAAACTATCACAAAAAGAGGTTCTTAAAAATAAGGTGACAACAAAAAATATAAAAATAAGGTTCTTATAAAAACCTCCGTTAGAGATGCTCTCAAAGGGACTAATAAAATTTTGTGGAAAGATATAGAGAGGTAATGATTAGGTTGACATATTTAAAGAAAATTTAAGGGCTCAAGAGAAAAATGAAATAATATATATATATATATATATATATATATATATATATATATATATATATATATATATAAATTTCTTATTCAATGATGGAGAGGGGAATCTTTTACCACTTTTTGTAAACTTTGAGTTTTGTATGCAGGAGGATTATTTTATTACAAGGGAAACTACAGGGGTACACAAAAACCTTATAACCCAATTAACTCGATTAACCCGATCCAAAATAACTTAACCCAATTCAACTTAGGGTTTGTTTGGTTCATTTTCTGTTAAAACATGTATGGATATAGTTGTCTGAGTGGATATGGTTGTCTGGATGTTAACAGATAGGTTGGTGTTCGGTTGTTGTGTTGAATAAACAGTCTCAATGTTAGAAATTACCATTTTACCCTCAATATTTATAAAATAAAACAATTGTATGATAATCAAATGTTCTTGAAAACTAAGAGCTTTAAACCACCTTTTGATCAAATGCACACAAATCATCAACAACAATTATCATCTTCTCAATTGATAAAAAAAACCCTAAATTGATGAACCCTAAATAAAAAAGGGTTTTATCAATTATCATCTTCTCAATTTAGAATTGCAGAGAGAATGGCGAGGAGGTGAGGAGATTGACGAGGATGAACCCTAAATAAAAAAGGGTTTTATCACCTTCAGCAATCGATTCAAAAACCTGATGGCGCCATGGCGGTGGTGGAGATAAAATTGGAGCAGGTGGTGTAAATGGTGGTGCTGCAGGTGGAGACGAAGGGGCAGAAGCATTAGTACGATGGTGGTGGAGATAAAATTGGAGCATGTGGCGTTAATGGTGATGCTACAGGTGGAGACGAAGGGGCAGAAGCAGTAGTACGGTGGTGGAGTGTGGGGGAGGGGAGGATACCGCCGGAGATGGTGGTGTTGCAGGTGGAGACGAAAGGGGCAGAAGCTTACTTCTTCTCTTTTTTTTCTTTTTCTTTTTTATGAAGAAGGGTAAGGATGGAAAAGGAAGGGTTGAGCGTGGAGGACTTACATTTTGTAGTTATTTCGGTCAGCCACCAGCTAACCGATTAAGCTGCTACCGAACACTCAGATATGGCTGACCGAATCATCCATATCCCTTATTCAGCCCATTAAGCTGCTACCGAACAACCCCTTAATCTGAAGCAAATTGATACTTCATCAAGTTATAAATCTTCAAACCGTAGTTATTGGATTGGAATTTGGTTAGGGACATTTGAACTCATCCTAACCTGATATCTTTCCATGCCATGGATTTAATATGATCGTTAAATCATTAATTTATACATGAACATTAGAAATTAGACCAACCTATTCAAAATTGTATCACAATATCAAGTGTACTTTTACATTCGTATTTGCATGAATTTTCCAAAAAAAAAAAATTTGAGTTTGTTAACCTTCTTTGTATGTTTTCATTTTGATTTTACTTCGTTTAAACACAGTGTAAAATGATCAGGGGTGTTCATCGGTTGACATTCAATGGATGTGAGGGGAACCGAACCAATCCAATCATCCATTAGATGTTGGATTTTCCCAACCGAACCGATCCAATCATCCATTGGATGCTGGATTTTTCCAATCCAATGGATGCATAATTTGATCGGTTCGGTTCCATCCATTGGATGTTATTGGATATCCATTGGATATTCATTGGATCGGATTGGATCCATCCGACATCCAATGAATGATCAGATTGGATCCATCCAACGTGTTAATTTAATGCAATGTTCTAATTAATTACTTTTAATTTGTTAAAACCGACACAAGTGAGACTAAGAATTCAAAAACCAATACAAAACAAATTTAAATTTAAGCAAATTGCAAAAAAAAAATGGATGATAATTGGATGGAAAACTGGATGGTTAATTGGATGTAGGTCGGTTGGTTCGATCGGTTCTGGACTGCCATCCAAGAACCGATCGATCCAAATTGGATGTTAAGATTTTCAATCCGATCCGATCCAATTACAATTGGATATCCAATTATGGTCGGTCGGTTTCTATTGGATCGGTTGAATTTCTACACACCCCTAAAAATGATGTACCAAAATTTCAAGTTTCAAGCCGACTAACCCACAACCTGCACGGTTTGGGTAGGTTGGGTTGTATTTTTTGTTTGAGTAGGTTGGGGCTGAGATTTTTCAACCCGTAAACATCAGGTTGGGTTATTCAAATGCCTACAACCCGACCTACCCAACACAAGTGCAGCCTTAATGAAATGTATAGAAACTAGTGTGAAAAACAAAATAATATATTGTTACTCCAATCATACATCCTATATTAATAAATATACATTCTTTAAGTGATACCTTTTGAATAAAACGAAATAAGAACATGATTGTACATGTGTATGTAATAAAATAATGTGATTAATTCTTTATAGGGTAAACATGGTATGGTATATGTTCTTTTTTTTTCTTTATATTGTATATTAACCAACTATAATCAGTACAAAAAATCTTATTCAGTGTACCAACCAACTATATTTGATACTAATTCAATTGGAAGCATGTCTTTAAATAGAAAAAAATGTCTTTTCAATTGGTACATGTTACAAAAGTTGTAGCCAAGTTACAATAACAAGAACATTTGAAGTTACAATGTTCAATAGTCAATGCTTCAAAAACTAATTAAAACATTCAAATAAGAGCATCTTTCGTGGGATTTTCACAAACCAAATAATGTTCGATAGTTGATTAGATTAAGGGGCCATTTACCCAAACGCTTCCCCTGTAAACGCTTACTGGTAAGATTCAACACTCTTACTTTATCGGAAAAGATTGTACTCCATTAAAACGGTATTGTATGCAACAATTTACCTGGTAAACGCTTACAGGGTAAGAGTCGTTACTCTCACTTACTGGGTAAGACTCTCCATCCTTATCATCACTCTTACCGGGTAAATTCTCTGTCCTTGTCATGTTCATCTGCTAAGGTAAATAACCCAGTTATCACTTACCAAGTAAGCGTTTAGTAAACAGCCCCTAAGTATTAAATCATTGACCAGTAACAAAGAAAAACTAATTGATCAAAAATCACCATACAATACGGTAATACCATGGTATAACTAATTGATCAAAAATCACCATACAATACGGTAATACCATGGTATAGGATTTCTCATATTGCATACCAACCAAATTGACATACTTGATACAAAAGTACCAACCAATTTAATTGGCACGTTTGGTATACATGTTAGTTGGTTTGATCTGGTACAAATTTGACACCCCTATAACCGATAGCTTAAAAGATACGCAAGCCAATTGGCTCTCTTTCGTTACTGGGTTCATTAGTAAAAGATTTGGGCATTGTTTGGCAAACTAGCTTATAAGCTAGCTGGTAGCTGATAAGCTAGCTTTTCAAAACGCTACTATGTAGTTTTTCAATAAGCTAGCTTATGGTCATCCAAACATGTACCAAGAAAAAAAGCTAGCTTATAAGCTAGTTGATAAGCTAGCTTTTTTTGCCAAACATAGCCTTGGTCAATATGGTCTAGCCTGATGGCATCATAGTCTGGTCTTTATCTGGTTTGGTCAGACTCGACTAGTTTGAATGCCCACCCCTCGAATTAAACCTCTAGCCGACTAGCTTTTTTTCTTTTTACTAGGTATCGTGGCTCGATTGAAGTACAACCTTCTATCTTCATTCTCAATCCTCAATTTTGTAGCTTATATCCCGACTCTCCTAATATTCAAGTAAACTAGACTTGGGACTCGACAATCAACATCACCAATCATATAAAACAATGAATCAAACAAAACAAACCCAATATATCCCACTCAGATAAGACATTGCAGCAAATCAAACAAACATAGCATATCCCACTCAGATAAGACAGTGAATTGAATCAAATCAAACAAACCCAGTATATCCCACTCAGATAACACCTTGCACCTTCAAACAAACCAAATATATCCCACTCACACAATCATTGCACCAATCAAATAAACCCAGTATATCCCACTCAGATAAGACATTGCACCAAATCAACCAAACCCGGTATATCCTACCCAAATAAGTCAATGCACCAAACCAAACAAACCCCGTATATATATCCCACTCAGATAAGACAATGCACTAAATTAGACTACCCTAATATATCCCACACAGAGGTAGGGTCCAGGTGTAAGACCGTGATACTAGCATAACTTCTCTTGATTTTGTTAAAAAAGAGACTCAAGTTGTCAAAATCTTGAAGAAAAAGATTACGTAAAAGTTTGTTCCTCATTCTACAACAGTAACTAAATAAGGTATACTTGTTCGAGGGGAGTTTCTCACCTAAACATCAGTTACAAGAATCTATTCTGCGTACGACCTCGTGCCAAGACACCTCTACTTCTTCTTCTTCGACTTGCTGGCCTTCGATTGAGTGTAAGATGTTCCCTGGGGAGGTACAAGACAAAACATCAATTAATCAAGTGTCTTTAAGGGTGAATTTGGTATGCGTACGAGACCATACATAACTCTACGGGCGAGAGTAAGGTAGGCAGGTGAAATTATTTTGCACAGTTTTACTGTTTTAAGTTTCGACATGGGTAATTTAGTAATTTACCTATTTTGGTGGGACAAAAAAATTGCATGTTCATCTTACTCGGTCATGTCTTGTCCCGGTCTAAATGTCGCCCAAAACGTGGGACAAGTTTTTGTTTTGTCATGTCCCATGTACTGAACACACCCAAGTACAGTTCAATAATGACAAATTGGGCATTTTGTGAATCAAAATCGATCACGACAATGGTGAAATATATAATTTTAGTTTAAAAAAGTTCATAGAAAAGGAAGTGTCTTTAGTATCATGTGGACTGTGATTAGTTCTTTGTATAGACTTGAGAGAATTTCGGACAAATTGTGGAAATATAAATGCTAAAACAAGCATCCTATTTTGCACTTTTGGTCCAACATCCCTCATTTTTGCATTCATGGTTTGTTTGCCACAAAAAAACGAGTACAAAGGTTTGGAAAGTCAAAGAGAACATCAATATAGTTCATATTTAAGACTGTTTGACAAACTAGCTGAAAAATTACTTGTGTTAGCGGAAAAGATAGTTGTTGACTGATAAGCTAGCTGATAAACTAGTCATGTTTGGTAAAAACTAGTTGATAAGCAAGATTAAGCAAGATTATAATGTAAAATGGCCTAAAAGAACATATTGAAAAGCTAATTAGAAAAGTATAAGGAGAATAATTGGGGAATAAACCTTAAGCTTGTTTAAAAAAGCTAGATTATGGCTACCATGCTTTTTCAATAAGCTCAAAAATAAGCAACCTTATGGTTGTCAAATATGGCCTAAAACCTAAATGAACCTAAACAAGTCAAGATACTTTCAGAAAGCAGTTGAATGATGAACAATAAACAAACTTGGAAACTTTTTAGGTGAGAAATACAAACCTCCAGCCACTCATCCATGGATGCATCAACGGTCCGAGTTCCAGTTTCTACCTTTGGTCCCCTCTTAGTTTTCTGATTGAAAAGCAACAGGATTAGAACCAAGAATGTTGAGTTAATCACCTTAAGAACTAGATGAAATTATTAACACCAACAACAAAGATATGGTAATTAAATAAACATGTAACCATCGAATCTGTTCCTAGTTGAAAAAGGAAAATAGAAAGCATTCTCAGGCAAGAAAATGTGCACACATGTCTAGAGAGAAAAATTGGGCTTCATTTGTTTACAACATTTTCGTTTTTACAGTTTCGGTTCCTTTTTACTTTTTTCACACAGAAATTAACATTTTATTTTGTGGGTCCCACTTATATGATCTGATAAGAACTGAAAATGTGATGCTGAATCACATTTACTTGATGTGAAGAGAGCTGAAGACAAGAACCATCAAATGGATAATGAAAGAAATGGTACAAACAAATTGAACCCATAGTATGCACTTATATAAAAGATAAATTGCATGAAAATGCAACGGACTTTGATTCGATTCCTATTTTGCTTAATGTACTTTCAAACATTAATTTTGATAGCTCACATGTGACATCTCAAACATTTCGGCACCTGGTTTACATAAGAGAATGCATGATACGGAAAGTACTTTTGTCTAAATGTTTGAGATATGACATCTAAGGTACCTAAATAAGGAATGTTATGCAATTTTCCCTTAAACAAATAACCAAATTCATGAACTCCATGTCAAAAAAAATAATTACGGGTGTGCATAATTACCTTGGAAAGATTTTGTATCTGACCACGGACCCACAAACCAAGGAAAACGAGAAGAGAAATTCCAAGGGAGACTAGGAACACTGTCTCGATGCTAACAAGGCCACCAGCTTCAATAACTTCAATGGTACCATTGTAGAATGTGTTTTGGTATGGTAGCTGATCTATCTCATAAACTATTGTTCCAACAAGATCAAATGTTCCAGGCTGCAATAAAATTGGCGCATTATTAGCTCTAGAAATCTACCTATAATAAATGATGAATGATTGCAATCGTGATAGATCTACCTGTAAAAACTTGCTGACAGCGAATATATACGGAAAAGTAGCTTGAACTGAAGAAGGAACAGACGCATTGTTGAAAGCCTGGCAAAAGAAATAACATATGAGTTAGACCGAGTCTTGTGTAATCAACTTTTTTGCTGAAACAAACAGCATAAAGATGATCAAATATTGGAAAAGATAATTGGATCCAGATTACTGATGCTAAATTACAAATTTGTCCATGAAGCAGAAAAAAGTTGGTAAGTAAATGTATGCAAAAGTAGATTAAAAACATCCATACAAAATGAGATGTTTCTTTCTCATGTCGAGCCAAGATTCTTGTGTCATTTTTTCAGCTAAAGATGACTAGAGCCAAAAAAAACAATAAGTTATGCATATGGGAACTAAAGGTAAAGGGTAAATCGTTCTACGAGCTCATGAAAAGGAAGTGTAACAAAAGCATTTTCAAGAACGTTGTAAAGGTCAGAAAAAGAAGATCAACAAACTGAAAACATGCGACTTCTTTGGAGTTATTGATGGCAACTGAAGTCTAGTCTATTCTTTTAGAGAATCATTAGCAGATCAATTAACTACTATTAGGAGAGTTTAATGGGACGATACATGTAAGATTTTCTATGAACGAGTATTACCTGTGCAGACAGATTCTGAACCAACATACGGTGATCATAAGGAAGATGAACACTAGCATGAACCGCAAGAACCTTCACATTTTGATCACCTAGTCATCAAGCAACAGTAGCAAGTGAGATCATTTCTGCATGTACAAACTTACAGCTAGCATGAAGCTAACGAAATCATGCCAATAACTAATATTCCCTCAGTCCCTCCATCCCAAAATAAATGTCCACAATGAAAAAGCCAAGCAGTTTTAGAAATGTGTAATTACTACACTTTTTAATCAACTAAATGGCAATGTTACCCTTAAATGTAGAGGAAGTAATTAACTTCTGCATCTCATGATTAAGGGTATAATTGGAAAGTAGGCACTAACTTTTGAAAATCAGACATTTATTTTGGGACAGAGAGAGTATGTGCATCACCAAGTAAAAGCAATGTGGAAATCAAGTAGATGTATGTGCAAAGCAAAAGCAAACATGCTTGAATTAATATAGAAAACTAAGAATTAAAAAGGAAGCAACTATAGCGCCACTGAACAAATAGAATGTTACCCTCATTTTTCATTCCAATTAAAAGCTCGGTCTCTTGCCCTGCCACTACCACTGCAGACAAAAAAATAAAAGTATGTACCTTAGAAAACTTATTACAAGAGACAGAGAAAAATTGTTCATGATTCTTGAAATAAATTTGTTTAGAAATAAATGTTGATTTATATAACAAGAAATTACTTACTTTTTGCAAGGTTCTTCGGGAAAATACATACTGTTTCCACACCTGGAGCGGGACTAAAATTCCCACCACCGAAGTCAACGACATCATCACCAACAATCCCAACATCTCCTCCTTCCTCAACAGTTTCCGCAACAAGCTCAGCATCAGCATCCGAATCTGAGTCAGGCTGACACCTAGCAACTACGGAGCAGCACCATCAATTAAAACAATTTTAAGAATAAATAAGAGCAAAATGCATAAAATGCGACAAAGTTTGCGTTGGTTCCTATTTAGTGTAACAAATATTTTTTTTCTCAATCAATGTAACAAAGCTTCAAATTTTCATTTTTTACACATTTTGACCGGTAACTTACAGACCTTGTAACAATTAATGACGTGGATGTCAAGTTCATTGTGCACTTCAACTTAACCCTTTTGTAAAGGGGTATCCACGTTCAGGTTACCGATCAAAATGAGTACAAAATAGAAATGTTGAAACTTTGCTACATCAATCAAGAAAAGAAAAACTGCATTACACTAAATAGAAACTAAATCAAACTTTGTTGCATTGTGCCCAATAAATAATGACTTTCGATCAACACATACACAGCATTAGCAAACCAATATCACAATTTTGAAAAAAGAAGACCCAAATTTACGCTTTACATGTGTTCTATTACATGATTAACCCAGTCTGTGACCAGGGGAAGCTGAGCTCACATGGTACAGCGTAGTCCAACATCATTCAATGGAAAATTGTAGATGCCAAAAAAATAACAACAAAAAAAAATTCACTTGAGATAAGATCATAAAGTAGCACTTAACATCAACAAAATCATACTGATTAACAACCAAATGACCAATGGGTTCGCAAATTACATGAAAATAAATTCGATTTCTAATAAGACTTGCAACAGATTAAGTTCTTAAAAATTGCAAGTAAGACTTGCAACAAACAGAATTTCTCAAATCGGTCAATGTAGTCAACATCAAGTAAACCTAAAACTTAAACAACTTATGATATTCAAACACTACAAAATCAGCAAATTCAAGTAACTCGTATAACACAAAAATTACTTTCCCATCTAAAGAAATCAAACAACTTCACAAATTCCAGTAAAGATTCATGACCAATTAAATCCACAAAACTTAAAAAAAAACACTCGCGCACTAACAGATCTAAAAACACACAACTTAACAAGAATCAATAACACGATCCAAAGCTACTAAAATGATCGTGATTGAATCCAGATAATTAAGAAGAAGAAAAAAAACATAATCCGATCTTGATCGGGAAATAAACAACTTACAATAAAATTTTAGAGAAAAACAAAGATGAATCTAGATCAGAAATGAGAGAAAAGGTATACCTTGAAGGAAGCAAGATGAGGATAGAAGAAGGAGAGCGAGTATGAAGGAAACCCTAATTTTCGTCATTTGAGAGATGGAAAAGAGATTCAACAGATCGAGTGGTGGATGGTTTTTAGGTTTGTTATACCATTTTTTCTTTGTTTTATTATTACCCCTCATGCAATTTTTTTCTTTAAATATTTTGTTTCCCCATAAGATTTAATTTAATTAAAAAGTATACAAATATACACATATATCATCGCGAATAATTGTGTGAGAAGTTAAGGTTAACTTTAAAAGTGCGAGAAGTATATTTGAATTGTTCGTCACTTTTAATTAAATGACATCCCATAAATTACTGTTTAGAAAGAAATTAATTCGATGCATCTCATCCTAATGTGCATTCATTTCTGATCCAATAGTTCAGTTCTATTTCTCACGTTAACCTCAATTTCTCACCGGAACCCAATCCTATAAATCATTTGGGTTGTTTGATTGATTTTTCAGTGAGTCATGTATTGGTAAAGTTGTATATATGGATTAACCTGTCTGTATAAATTAAGAAATTTTTGTTTATAAGGTTTTTTTCATATATGAAATGAGCGTGTTTTTAAGTTGGGAAAGGCAAGTTTGAAAAAACTTAACTTTCTGCATAAAGTTTTCTCTCATAAGTTTACTGAATAAGTCATTTTCTATGTAATAAAATCACTACCAAATAGTCACGTATAGTCGTATACTAATCGAATAAGTTGTGAGTCTTGTTAAGCTCATTAAGTTCCTAGCAAACATGCCTTTATTATGATCATATAAATATACAATTGATCAGTTCTTTTAGGGTGCGTTTGGTATGCAGAACAGAGTGGAACAGGACAGAACAGACTTGTCCCATGTTTGGCGTGATCATATGTGGGACACGCTAGAACTAAGTGGAACAAGCATGGGACACATTTGTCCCACTCTAACCCCCTAGAACTAAGTAGAACAACAATATTTTGACTAATATACTCTTTGTTAAACACGTAAAAATTTGCTTCTCGTCATCCACGCCTCCAAGCTAGGGGTGTGCAAAAACCGAATAGTCTGAAATTCGAATCCACATCCGAACCGAAAATAAGATGTTTTTGCAAAACCCGAATACCTTGAAATCCGATAATCCGAAACCCGACATTTAGGAGGATATTCGGGTTCTGATTGGGTTTGATCGTTGGCCACCCAACCCGTCCGAAAACCCAAAATAACATAAATCTATATTTTAAATACTATATATATATATCTAATTATTTTTTGAAAATCGTAAATTATAGTCTGTTGAAATATTTTCTAAATTTTAAACTTGCTATCGATTTCATCAATCTTTCAATCGATTGTATTCATCCTAAAAATGATTGAATTTATATATAACTTTTGCGTTATATAATACCCGAACCCGACTGACATCAATCCGAAACCCGACCAACCCAAACCCGAAACAACTTAAAATCCGAAACATAATATTTGTGTTTTGATTTCCATATCCAAAATCCAACCGTGATAAATTAGTTTTATGTTTTTGATAATCCATTGCACTATGTATTAGTGATGTAAATTAGTTTTATGTGATGTAATCTATGATTTTTCATCAGGGGTAAATTCTTCATTTAACTGGTCTAGTCCTGTTCTGTCATGTATTGCCAAACGCTGGACATCTGTCATGTTCTGTTCTGTCCTGTCTTGTTCCATCTTGTCATGTTTTGTCCTGTCTGCATATCAAATGCACCCTTATTGTATGATTTAAAGGGATAAAAATACAATTCTAAATATACGTCATGACTTAAGACACATCTCTGCCGTTATGATTACGTTTGTAGCGCTTGTGAAAGGGGTGACTCATACATACATGCTATATCAACTTGAGGTGTGTCGGAGATTTTTACAAGGCACAATTGTATTTTTTTTTTTTTTTGCCTTTTGTGTTTTACACTTTTAAGTATGGGTTTTTACATTTTTATGATTACCTCGTTGACGGATTCATGATTCACACACATACATCAGAGACTGATAGTTAAAACAAATTTGTAAAACCCCTCTAAGTTATATTTTGAATTTTTATCACATACTATTTATATGATATCAATATATATATAGGTAAACTAATGGACAATGATCGTAACAGAACATGCTTTTATAGAATATAGTGTTTATGACCATTTAAAAGGAAGACAAATTGATGCTTTGTTGATTTTTAAAATGGATTGTTTTGATTACGCCTATGAAGTTGTGATATTTAATTTTTTATATCATATTTGAAAGTCGCAAAATGACATATTGAACCGTCGATCGTGTGATATGAGGTCTAAAAACTCATCAAAGTACAATTGAAATTATGTAAACAAGTTGGGATTGTGAGTAAAACGTCAATAGTCATTTAAGTTTCTAAGACTATCTTCATTAGCAATCCAAACCAATCTCAACATACTAAAAGACAAAACCAGTAAATAAAAAGAAAGTAAAAAATATATCATTATTGCAAGTCAAACCAATTTAGATTACTTGGTGAACTCAAATTGCGATCTCATTCCTTTTTTATTATTAAATTAATTTAACAAATGGAATTATATGATTGGTTGATTTAAAAATTATTTTATAATATATTTTATCATATTAAAAATATAACTTTAACAAAAAAATAAAAAATATAACAAATTTCATATTTTTCAATTTCCTACAAATATAAACCAATATTGACGTATTTTTTTGTCACACCAATTGTAACTTATTTTATTTATTTTCAGTTGTATATTTTCTTTATAATTATAATTATGTTTTTTAATATCAAATTAAATAATAATAAAAATAGATAGAATAAAATATTAAAAAATATATATTTATAAAAATATTTGAGATTGGATTGGGTTACTAATGAACCATAAAAATATAAGATTAGATTGGAATTAGTGATTGGATAGGTGGAAAAGAGAGAAATTAATATTTTAATAGAGATTGGCTTGGATTGGTGTGTGATTAAACATAGTCTAAGCATAAACGAACAAAAACAAGAACACTTGAAGATACGAAAGTACATGATCAAATACTATGAACCAACCCTATGTAATTGGACGTAAATCACAGTGAATAGTGTGCAAACAACAAAACCAAGACAAAAATTGTGCATGACCCATAACCTACCAAACGAAGCGTTAATAACACAATGACCAATTCCGCCCCAAAATAACGTGCAAGCAACCACAATCAGATAAATTAAAACATACCTAATACCATATACCTCTACAAATTTTAAGCTAGAGATCACAAAGGCCGCTAGAGCCCATGTAACTAGACCCACTCCACTGTCGACGTCGACGTTATTCAATTATCATGGGATGATCCCAAAGAATGAGGCCATGGAATGTCAGGGGTGATGGAGCTGGCAAAAGGGGTGTCATGGTTGATGAGAATATATGTTAGTTTTTTGGATTGTGGTATTAACATGTTCTTAACATCATATTCAGATTAATGTTTGCAATGTTGAGTGTCTAATATATGTCGTACATAGAAAGTTGGAGCATACCTTCAAGCAATCAAGAAATTACGTCCTACCACCAAGTCGAGCTTTGAAAGAGAACACGAAACTCCAATGTCCATTTTTCCTTCGACCATGTGCAAGGCATGTGAAAAAAATGTTTGTTCTGGTTTAGGAACAATTTGGAGAAAAAATGATCTATTACAAACTCGTTGATATTTTAACTTTTCGTCATCTGTTACAGATCGAACCATGTGGAATAAAGTAAGAATTTGTAGAGGCCAAGATCAAAATATTGTCTCTTGTCATAAATCACTAAATTAGAGATATTTGCGATCAAGCTCTCATCTCGCTTTCGCTGCCAACTTCATGATATAATTGTGCAAATGGATACGAACGGGTTGTCATCCTACACTTGAGGCGTTACGTCACACCTTAAATTTATGGATTTAACGCTATTATCAAGCATCTCACTTACTACAAAAAGAAAGGGTATGCATATTTTACTAAAAAAAAAACATGAATTGTTTCTCTTATTAAGTATTAACTATGGAACGAGTCTTTCTCAGCATCGGATAGGGACAAAAGTTAAAACTTTGTGGGATTAGCTCAACTGACAATAAGGCTTTGAGGATTCTCCTAAAAAAATCAACGGTTCGAGTCTTGCAAGGCCACTAGAGATTTTTCTGGTAGTTCTTCGGTGCCCTTGGGAATAGTCGAGGTGTGCAAGTTAGTCCGGACACAAACGGTTAAACAAAAAGATGAGATAAAGAACAAAACAAACGTAACAAATAACTCTATTCAAGAGGATCCATCATATGTCTCATCAGCCTTTTATGCGTGATAACCCCATATTTAGGGACAGACCAAACACCCATCATAGAGATTGGAACGTGACGACATAATTATATCTCTCGACATGTCCACATGAAATATTTTAAAAGGACAAACAAAACTTAAAAAAGAACCCGACATCGGAATTACCAACAAAAGAAAAACTAAATGAAATCTTACTAACTTCATTTAATAAATTTTTAAAAATATATAATTTGTGACTAAATATGTAACACCCCGATGTCGAAAAGGTATCGTTTCAAGTTATTACAGAAACCAGTAGCTTTAAAGAGAAAAATAAGATATATGATTTTGGACTTGAATCCTATATTTTATAGTCTTGATGGATAAAAGATTCAATTACGAGTCTAACGGTTCTTTCCGGAGCAAAAACGGAGCTATAACGAAGAAGTTACGGCCAAAACAGTGAACGAGAAGAAAACCAGGGGAGGCGAGCGACTTATGCCGCGACCTAAGGTCGCGAGGTAAAACCCGATTTTCAGCCACCAAACTTGAATCACCTAAGGTCGCAAGGTAAGTCGCGAAACCCCCTGGTCGAGCTTAAAACCCGATTTTCAGCCACCAAACTTCATTTCCTCATATCTTCTTCATCACAACTCCGATTTGGGTGATTCAAGTTGTCAAGGTTTCGTTTTTGAGAGATCTTCAAGGATCTAGAAAGATATTGGAAGTATATTGGAGTATACAAGAGTATTTTGTGGTGGTAAGCTCCTCATCTCTCCCTCTTCATCTTCTTCACCAAAGTTTTCTAGGGTTTCATCCACCCTTTGTTCTCCCTTTCATAAATTGGAGGTTTGTAACCATTTTGGAGAACTAGAGGTGTTTTTGTTGGTGGATTCAAGCTTGGGTTAAGGTAATCTTCTATTCTCTTCAGTTATGGAAGTTAGGGTTTCGGTATCAATTAAGGTATTCATGTATAAGGTTTGGGAAACGATTCTTTGTGGTTGATTATGATTATTTATGGTTGAATATGTATGGATTTAGGTTTTTGGAAGTTTTGACTTGAGAATCCAAGTGTTCTTCAAAGGAGCTCTAGTTGGGGGGAAATTTAGATTTAGCCTAAATCTAGCAAGGTGAGTTCAAGTTGATTTGTGAAAACGGTGTACATGCCAAAATGGGTATTTTAAAGTGCTTGCATCTTACATGAAATTATTAACTGCTGATCAGTTTGGTTATTTTGAAAGTGTTTAACTTTATGAACTCATATATCACGCATTCTTATGATTTTTGGGCATTTTGATAATGGGTGTGCTTTGTAACTTATTGCATAAATGAGATTATTTGGTTAAAAGACATTTTAGTGTCGTTTGGGCAAAAGGTTCAATTTTGTGTTATGGGACGTTTTGAAAGGATAAAGAGCATAAATCCATTTGGAAACCTTTTTGTCCCGACTTAAACTGGGTTGGAGCCCATTCAGATATTTTGGAGCGTGTGATTTCATTGCATGGGTCGAGTGCGTTTATTATCTGAAAAATGTAATATTTGGTCAAAAAGAGGTTTTGAGCATTTTGGCTCGATGTCGTTTTGAAGGAGTTTTGAGGACACTTGTCTGTAACACCCCGAAATTTTCGTTATAAGAATCTTGTGATAAAACTTCTAGCCTTGTGTACCGCTTAATGTTGTATTCTTGTGTTTAACGGTTATCATTAACTTTATGTTATGATCTGGTTTGAGTACTTGGATTTTGGTGATTTGAGCACAACACAGGGGATGTCGCGAGTTACACGCGGGTTGCAAGTCGCGCATAACCCGCGTAACTCACTGTGGGATTTCGAATTCAGGCACACGGGCGACTTGTGTCGCGACTTGGAGTCGCGACATAACCTGCGGAAGCCCCCTGGCCACTTGTATGCGACTTTCTTCCCTATTTCACCTCATTAATCCTCTCATCTACCTATTTCTCCTCTATCAACCCTCATAACTTCACCCATCCGAAATTAGGGTTCCAACCACCACCATTCATCTCATTTATTGCTAGAAATTGGGTTAAGTATCTAAGGATTTAAGTTAGGCCTTGAAGTCACCACCTCCATTGTCATCTTCCCCAAAGTTCTAACCTAGGGTTTAGTTTTCCCAAAAAAAAAAACACTTGGTGAGTTATCCTCCCTTAAATGCTCTTGTATTGGTTTATTTCCATGGTTTTATCCTACTTTGCTCCTATGTGTTACTTGTTTGTAGTCTTATAACCTAACTTGTGGGATTCTCAACTTTATGAACCCAAAAGGGGTGAGTATATTTAGTAGATTTTAATAACCTCTCTATTGATAACTATGTGGATTATATGTTCTAGATTTCATGCTTATATGTTGAGTTCATGAGGAAACTACTACTGTCATGATTTAATCCAACTGTTGATAACTTTATGAATAAATGAGGTAAAGATAACGTGTGGATGTATTTACATGCATGAAATTATGAGGACCATGATATTATGAGGAATAAGGAAGTAAATGTTTTATATGTGGAGGAGAGGCGTATATAATGTGTTATTTATTTAACAAATGTGGATCACCTTATAAGAATGTAGTACTACTCCTTGTGCACGAGGAGGTAGTAGCTTAATGTATGAATTTTGCATTAATCACGGTGTGTTACTAGCGAGTAGGCAATAAGGGATCTCGTATCCTTGAGGTGTAACTTGTCTAGATATAGATAGACAATAATGTCCGTAAGACCTTGAGGTGTAACTCGACGGAGTAGGCAATAAGGGCAGTAAATACGGTCTGAGGTTGTGATGTCGATATGGCATGGGAACTAAGATCGGGGCATGAGGTGTAATCCATGACCATCGCGGGCGACTCTACTTTCGAGTAACTTCGCCCCGTTGGAAGCGGGTCTCCCCCGTAAATCAAAAGTTATTTTCCTGTATGTGTATATTCAGGTTTGAGAAACTGATGGCGGATAATTGTTCTGTGTGAGCCAGAGGAGTTCGGTAACACGGTTAACGTTTTATAAATACCATGTTTATTATCTGCATATTTATGGGATCTCACTAGGCTTTGTCCTAACACTTGTTGTGGTTGTTGTTTCCTCACATATCCTAACCGTGGAGGAATTTAGGATGTCGGCTTGGCTACCGGACACGTAGGAGATCTTGAAGTGCCGGTCTTTTGGGGGATTTTTGTGAAGAGCGTTAATAGTGATTTTTGCGACGCCCATTTTAATCTAGATTGGAATTGATCTTAGATTAAGTAGATCGTTGTATTATTAGTATCCCATTTATTATGGCAACCCTTTTTACACAAACTAACCCGACTTCTCAAGGTTGTGGGTGTACTGAACATTGGGTTGTTATTCTTTTGGTACATTAATTACAGGATGTTTGGATCCTTGAATTTTTAGATGTCATTTTGCCAATTTCATGAAATTTTTATAAGTTGAAATATAGAGTGTTACATTGTCCGGTTTTATATGGCTCAATGTAGAGTCCAGTTATGACGTACGTACTAATGCGTTGTGTTGTGTATTGAGATTGGTTACGGGCTCGAGTATTGTGGTCATTCATGTGTAGTCCGACGAGGTTAGACTGTGTCGCATTGGATCCATAGGCACGTAAGTCAGTCTGTTTTGGGATGGTCAATTGGGTATTGCGGGGTTGAACTTCGGTACCCATGTTTTATGACCGAAAACTTTACAAGTGATCGCTAGGAGGGTTGAGTCGGCTAGTGCTACCGGGGTAGTAGGCGCTAGGACTTCCGCCGCTTGAAGTAATGCCTGGGAGGTAGTCTTTAAGTGTGTCGGGCCTTCGGGATGGAGTTCTTCGGAATGATCCATCAAGGTCAACTGACTTGGGGTGACACTTGTAAAGGAGTCGTGGGGACACCGGGCTGGGATGTCGGGAGGTGTCATGCGATTAACGTTTCTTGGGTGGTATACTTTTGTGTTTCCTCCACTCTCAACGGTTGCGGGTCTCCCCCGCTGTCGGCTTTCAGTATTTCAACTAAAATGACGTCTTATTTTATTGTCATTGGGTCTTTACGGTCGCGTGAGTAGTGGACCTAGTGTCCATGTTTTCAGACGTACGGTATATGTGGTTTTGATAACGATTCATGGGTCGAATAATTGCCCCACCCGTGCTAGGGTGTTTTGGGACATAACGTTTTATCTGCATATCTTAAATGGGAGTCATTTCATATTCATGTTTCGAGTTAGTTTAAGTTATTTCAAGTTACACATCATGTTTGAAATGAAGTGTCCATCTTTGAAAGTGCATAACATTGGATCTGAGTTATTTTATACGTTTTAAAGTACATCGATTGAACGATCATGATTTCAAGCGAGATCCATTCTTTTAATGCTATATTTTCTCACGTAAAACTCTTGAACTCATTATGCGTTAAGCCTAACCTTTTTATTTGTCGGCATGTGCATCAGGTACCAGTTGGGGGTTTGGTTCTAGCAGCTATGAAGAGTTGAACCTTAACTTTGTGCAAATGTAAGTAGTTGGTGAAGTCTTCCGCAGTTTGGAGATAGTGACTGTATCAGGTTTCATTAGCACCCGTCTTTATTATAGTCTGTATGTATGGAATAGAATGTGTGTATCGAGGTTAAATCTTAAATTATGTTTGTAGATGAATGAAATGTCAAGGTATTTAAAAAAATTTAAATTTGTTGCTATTTCCAGATTTGAGGGTGTTACAAAATATTTATAGAAAGCAAAATACATTAAAAAAATGCAACAAAATTTATCTTTATTCATATTATGTTTAATAGTGAATCAGAATCATCAATCAAAGTAATAAATTTCATAATTAGATATGAGTAGTTTAGTAATTTACAAAACTTGTCTTAACTCCTTGATTTTTGTTCCATAGACAAAAATCAATATAGTTTAATCTCAGTCTAATTGTGGCACCAAACATGAGATAACAAATTTTTGTTCTATTATATCATGTATTGTTCAACGCACCAAACATATTACATACATAGGGATGGCCAAAAAAAAAAAAGAGTTGAAACCGACCATGAAAACGGAAAGTCAAATTTTTTTGGTCAGGTTCAGGGACTAGTTTTTGGGGAGGGGGGTGGGGATCGGGAACGAATTCTGGGATTTTATCGATTTCGGGGATAGTCATCACCGCCCGGCCTGACATACACACACACACACACACACATATATATATATATATATATATATATATATATAACTAAAAAACAATCATTATTATTGCCGTCTTCTTGTAATTATCGTTTTTTAAGCAAGTGAAAACTTGTAATTCTCGTTTTTTACTATAGTACTCCTACCTTCACGATCACGACATCACCTTCAAACGTCTCTCCAATTTTTTCAGGCCGATTTTGATCTTGGGTTTGGGAATAACCAACGGTGAACAGAGAAATCAACTGAAAATGATAACTTTTACCCTTATTAGGACCAGTGAAACCACAGGACCCAATGGGGATCCCCAACAAGGATCGAGGAGGTTACGGAAACGATTTTAGTTAGCGATTTCAAAGTTGGAGATACCAATAGCCAGCTCGAACCCAACCTGCTCCCATCCCTAAACACACCCAAACATTTCCATCTCGAAACAAGCACATGTTTTTGCCTGTTACGTTAAACGATAATTTTCTAAATTCCGCAGTTATTTTGGTCCCAAAATAGCAATTTAAGTAAAGTTTATCACATTAATTGCGTCAACAAACACATAAATTGTTTCAATTTTTATGCAATTTTCCTTAAATTATTTAAAAAAATAAGATTTTTGAGTCCAATTCAAATAAAAAATGTTATGAACAAGTCTCGTGTAGGCAAGGTATTCTAAAAAGCTTTAGAAGGAAGATTCGGGTAAAGCTGACCCGAATCCAAAATCTGCGGGTGTACTTGCTCTATGTAGATTCTCTCACAGTAAAAATCGCCAAGAAATCCATCTACAATCACGTTTTTTTCCTCCAATTTCTGACTTGTTGTATCGGATAACGGATAAACCCCAAGAAACCCACCAAGAATCATTGCTAATTAAAGCAAATTGAGCTTTCAAACCTTGCTGTTATCGTCTACAAAAATGGATAATCGGTCGTCCCCAAATCAATTCAACTCTGAATCAAGGTATCAGTTCTTAATCTCAACTCCTAATTACAGAGTTTTCATATGTATAATATCTATATATACATGCATATGATGTACGCGGTTGATGTTTCGAGCGATTTTTAATCTATTAAGGAATTAAGATATGTGAGCATTTGTGTTATGATGGGGGGAATTAACTTTAGTTCATGCGTTGTTGATTTCTGGTGCTGAAGATTCATACAATTGATTTGTATTATGATTATCTGGTTCAGTTATTCTGAGCTTTAGATTCTGTGCTTGGCTGTTTCAGTTGGCTAATTTTGGATGAGGAATTTGATTTGATTTGATAAATGAGGTTGAAATTTTTAGTATTTAATAAAAAAAATTGTGATTTTGAAGCAATAATTGTTTGCAAGATGAAGTTCAATGATTCAGAACTTCTTGCTATCTTAACGAGCTTAATAGGACTCACAGTTTAGTCCGCTAAACATAACTGTTTGGTAGTGGCTTAATAATTTAAAAAGTGACTTATTCGGTAAGCTTCTAGGGGGAAGCTTTATGCAGAAAACCAAGTTTTTTTTTCTTCCAAACATGACCCTCCCAATAAAAAAACACGCTCCTTCCATCTATATGAAAAAACCTTTCCAATCTATACAGATAGATTAATCCACACCACACAGATAGCTTTATCGATACAGGATTTAATGGAAAACCAACCAAACAACCCCTTAGGCTATTTTTGGCAAATTAGCTGAAAAACTAGCACTTAGTTGAAAAGCTGATTATTGGCTGATAGCTAGCTGTTTAGGACCATGTTTGGTAAAAACTACACCCTAGTCCTTTCGTCCCAAAAAGTGTCTATGTGTCTTTTTATATTTATCTCAAAATAAGTGTCCGGTTTCAAAAATGGATAACTAAATTTCAAATCTACCCTTTATTAATGCACAAATATGTAAGAGTTGTGAAGAGAGAGAAATCAATTAAGGGTAAAGTTGTCATTTAGTTAACTAAAAGGTGTGATGATTATACATGTTTAAAACTGTGTGTCATTTCTACTATGGACACTTATTTTGGGATAGGGAGTAGTTGATAAGCTAGAAGACAATGTAAAATGATCTAAAAGAACATGTTGAAAAATTAATTGGAAAAACATAAGGTGCATAGATGGAACAAAGTAGAAAAAAGCCCCTAAAACTTATTGAAACGCTACTTCTACTTGAAGTAGCGTTTTAAAAAAGCTAGCGTACGACTAATCAAATAGGGCTTTTTCAATAAGCTCAAAAAACAAGCTAGCTTATGAGTGCCCAACATGCCTTTAGCTTTTTCAGCGAGTTTGTTTTGGATGAATCGTTCGACTAGATTCACTTAACTTTTAGGAGATTAAATCCATATCTACTTTAGTTAAATATGTTTTGCATCCTTTTCGAAACTATCTTGATGAGTGAATATGTAATTACAATGAGAACTTCCCGAGAAAGGGAATGTTACAACTTTCATCGCCTTCCCAAAGAGGAAAGTGATGAAATTTAATGGGATGGTGGATGCATAAATTCACCCGTTTGCTCACACTTGCACAACCTGGGGTTCATGGAAACAGCTACGCTACTCTTTGAGGTAGAGTCTGGCCTGTGTTCATCTAACCCCCCGGACCCTACTTTCGAGTGGGATTTACTGAGTCAGTTCGGTTTGATTCTTTTTAAAGTATATAATATTTATATACGACAAATATTCACTCACACCCTTCACCTTTTGGTGAGGTTTGAACCGTTGACTTCTTGGGAGGATGGGCTCTACTAGTAACCGAGATGTCAGTGTGCCATTGTGCCAAGCACCCTTTAGTTTGGTTTTTGGTTGAGGCATTAATTCAATTGTTCGAGCTCCTTTATCTTTACTTATCCTCTCCTCCTTGCCATTTGTGTATTGTTGCTGAAAGGCCTGGATTAGAACCGAAAGACAGAAAGCTTCAAAAGGCAGACCGTGAGAAACAAAGGAGAGATCGTTTAAATGAGCAGTTTACGGAATTGGGAAAGACGCTCGGTATGTCAACATATTGTTTGCGTGCTACTGTTTCTGAAAGGGAAATTCTTATATAATGTTAAATGGTTCTTGATCATTATTCTTGTTGGGGTGAGTTCAAGAGAGGACAATAAGGAGAACAAGGGAACCCATCCGAACCACCCATCTATTTTAATCCAACGGTTGTACATAATTAGGGCGGTTACATTTTGCCCAAACTAAGTCTACGATTGTAGGGGTGGTTACATTTGAATCTGGACCATCTATTTTATAGATCCAACGGTTGATAGGGTTCCCTTGTTATCCTTGTTTTGGGGTTCTCTCTTGAGCCTCCCTCTATTCTTGTTATGGAATAAGATAAATGGTTGATAGCGTATTCTCTTCATCTCACTTATATATATATATATATATATATATATCTGATCTCAAATGCAACATGCTTGGTGTTTTTTATTGTGTCTTTTATCTCTGCCAATAAAGTGCGTGAATATATTTACGGGCTGCATTTTTTGGATGTCATTGAAGCTTTAAAATGTTCAAATTTTGCGATCAACACATATGCGATTGTTAACTGATGCTTTATAAGTGACAGAAACACAACATTCTCGGCTGTAACATGCTCGCTTGTTTCTTTTAATTTATGTTTTGCAAGCTGGAGGTCTTTACAAAAACAATCTCTTTATCCCTTGGGGTAGAGGTAATATTTGCATACGTCCTACCCGCATACCCTAGCTCTGCGTGAGATTTACTGGGTTCGTTTAGTTATTAAGTGACACAACATCACTAAACCAAACGAACCTGGTACATCCCACTTGGAGTTGGGGTCTGGGGAAGGTAAGATGTACGCCATTGTTCCGTGAAGACCGTGTCACCACTACAATAGTTTTGTCGATTATTTGCCATTTGTTTGTATTTTAAAGCACAAACTTCCATATCAGGCTGGTTATTATTTCAAGTTAAGGGGAAACAGAAAACTGAAGTCCGAAAACTAGGAAGCACATTTAAGAACCGGCAAGGACAAGCTTTTATAAGCAAAAATAGTAATTGAACCCAAAATAAGTGTTCCAATTTATATTTTTAGTTTCTCCCAAAATAATTGTCCACTTAGTACGTGCCTACTTTCCAATTCTACCTTTAATAATGAGATGGAGAAATTCATTACTCCCTCCATTATTAAGGGTAAAATTGTCATTTAGTTACTTAAAAAATATGTAATAATTACACATTTCTAAAACTGTGTGCCTTTTTCATCGTGGACATTTATTTCGGGACGGATGGTGTATTTAAACTATACAAGGGTTTCATGGAGTTGATGCATACTTATATCATCTATCCTGTCTCTGTTACATTCTCACATTTTTGCACAAGCTGGTGGTCTTCACTGAATCAGCCGCTCCATCTTTTCGGGGTAGAGTCAGGTCTGCTTACATCCCACCCCCAGACCCTACTTTCGAGTGGGATATATTGGGTTTGTTTGGTTTAACTTATCCCGCTTGAATTCTGTTTTTCGGAAAGAAAGAATTTATTTTGCTTGTGTTACTGTTCTTGGCTATTTGTTAAGTTTAATGCTGAAATGTTAGAATTTTTGAACAGATCCTGATAGACCTAAATTTGACAAGGCAACTATACTTGGTGATACAATCCAGATGCTAAACGATTTGACCGATCAAGTCAGCAGACTAAAATCCGAGTACGCAACACTCACTGAAGAATCTCGTGAGGTAACGTGTCTTTTATTTGCTAGAATTTATATTTCGTTTGAAATCATCAATCATCAAAAGTAAAACCAGCGAATTCACGGGTTTTCGGATGATTTCCAGCCACTTATCATGGCAACACAAAACACCCCTACTTTGCAAAACTGTTTATACTCCTTCCGTCTTAAAATAAATGTCCATGATGAAAAAGACACACAGTTTTAGGAATGTGTAATGATTACATTTTTTAATTAATAAAACGACAATTTTACCTCATAATTAAGGGTAAAATGGGAAGTTGGAAATTTACTTTTGAAGTTGACACTTATTTTGGGACCAACTATTTGGGACGGAGGGAGTATTACAAAATTGGGCAAAATGCATCAAAACACAACGAAGTTTGTCTTGGTTCCTATTTTGTGTAATAAAGTTTTTTTTTCTTGGTCAATGTAACAAAGTTTCAAAAATTTCTTATTTTTACCCGTTTTGATCTTGTAACATTTGATGGCGTGGATGCCAAGTTTATCGTCCACTTCACCATAACCCTTTCATAAACATTTTCGTAAACTGGTATCACGTCATCAAATGTTACAAGATCATCATGTTACCGGTCGAAATGGGTAAAATAGAAAATTTTGGAACTTTGTTACATTGATCGAGAAAAACAGTTCTTCATTACACTAAATAGGAACTGAACTAAAAATTAAGCTCCCTGGTCCTCAAAATATTTGCAATTCTCATTTGAACCAGGTTCTATATATACATACATATATATATGTATGTATGTATGTATATATAACCGTACTTTGTTGCATTTTGCTCTACAAAATTCAATCAACAAAAAAGTGACCAGTGTAAGTATTGCCAAATTTGTAGTCTACTTAAGCTGAAACAACAACTTTTTTCTTGAATGATATCAGTTGACTCAAGAAAAGCACGATTTGCGAGAAGAGAAGGCGTCCCTCAAATCCGATATCGAGAACCTTAACCTTCAATATCAACAACGGCTTAGGGCTGTATACCCATGGGGTCATATGGACCAATCGGTTGTAATGCACCCCCCTTCGTATCCCTACCCGGTCCCAATGCCGATGCCTCCCGGCTCTATTCCAATGCACCCAACCATCCAACCGTACCCCTTTTTCGGAAACCAAAATCCCGGGGTTGTTTCCAACCCGTGTTCTACTTTCTTTCAGTCCATCCAATACGTATCTCCGGTTGCACAGCCGAGTACTAGGTCCCACGTTTCTAGCAGACAAGGTTCTAGAAACAAATCTTCGGAACAAGGGGAGAGCGGAAGTGGAAAAGACATGGATTCTAATGATGTTGCGACCGAACTCGAGCTCAAGACACCTGGATCCACCGGAGATCAGGTTAGATATTGCAACCGTTGGTTTTAAAATGACAATTTGACCTTTCAAAAACTTATCCCATGTTTGGTGCGATATTTAAACCGAGACATGACATGACTGAGTGACACAAAAATGCATTTTTTTATAGAAAAGTTAGGGAGATGGGACAAAATTGGTACTACCCATGTCAAATTAAAACACTAAAACCTTGCACAATCCGGGGTCTTCACTGAAATGGCCATTCTACCCTTTCGGGTGGAGATATACTGCCATATTGGAATATTTGAGTGATGTTTTAAATTACATTATATTGTAGGAGGGTTCGGCAGCTCAATCAAAATCCAAGAAATTGCATAGGAAGGAGAATAGCATTTCCGATGAGAGCTCTCCAAGCGGGTGTTCATCATCTCGGACCATACAAGCTAGCTCGTCAAATAGCGTCGTTGGCGGCAAGAATTGTGATCAATAAGATCAACATCACCGCCTTTATCGTGTTATCGCTCTGCAATAGATTGCTAACTTCTCACCAAAGAAAGATCAGGTACCAATCTGTTTTCGCCTTATAAATACCGATGCTTATAATACGTTTACAGAATGAACATAGCACGGGTTTCGCGTATCGACCGTATAATGTAATGGCTGTTTTACTAAAAGAAAAGTTGTTTAGCTTATTGGCATCTCTTGATACTTTTGAACTATCTTTAACTTGCTTTTTCTAGGTTATGTTGGATGATTTGTTGATCTAAATGTTTCCATTTTTGGTTCTAAAATGAGAAGTTTTGAATCTGGTTTTCCAAAAATAGGAATGAAAGTAAAGTTGGTTTTATTTTGGTACAATTTGTCCTGTTTATAACTAGGGGAATAATTAAATGAGAACCATTGATCATGTGTTGTTGCATATTGTGAAACAATACATGTGGCAATCCAGTGTTGTTTCACAATGTGAAACATAAAATACAAAATTACATATGAAAAATAGACATTATGCTTTCACATGCATTGTTTCACAATGTGAAACAACATCTAGAAATTGGTTCTCACGGTTCTTAACCTTTTGGTTTAAAATTGCCCCTCTTTACAAAACTAGCGTCTTTTGACAAATTCTTAATGGTTTACAACAAAAAGCGATATATTAAGCATTTATCATTTGTCTTGGCGTACGATTATGTAAATGGTTGGAGTTTCAGTTGTTCGGTTAGGATGCGTTTGGTACACAGACAAAACTGGACAGGCATGAGTGAGGTAGTTGGATGAAGAATTATGTAAGGTCTTGGGGTAATTTAACATGGGTAGTTTAGTAATTTACCAATCTTTTCTCTTCCCGATTTTTGTTCCACATATTTTGGTGTGACAAAGAAAATGCAGTTTAGTCCCACATAGTCATGTTATGTCCTAGTCTACATGTCACTTTCTCAATCTGCTTACCAAACACACCCTTAAGATCTCGATCATCGCTTGAAATTGATTAGAGTTCAAAAAAAATAAGATCTCTAAAATTTCCGATTAAAAACACAAATTCTATAGCAAAACTATTTTTATGTTTTACGGTTATGAATCATGACGAGTGAACGTGGAATATGAAATCAATAGCCTTGGTAATAATTTTGTGTTCGAATTTCACATCGGCTGATATTGTAACACACATACACTCTCTCTAATATATATATATATATATATATATATGTATATATATATATATATGTAAGGTTGAGTTCCGATGAGAAGTTGAGGTTAACGTGAGAATTGTGAGAAGTGATTATCAACCGTTAGATGAGAAATGTATGCACATTAGGATGAGATGCAACGAATCAATTCCCTTCTAAGCCGTAATTCATGGGAGGACATTTGATTACGGTTCAGATCCACTTCTTACGCTTTTCGCGTTAACCTCAATTTCTCATACGATTCTTCGCCTATATATATTGTAACTTCCTTTCTAATCGCTAAGGGTGCATTAGGTACGTAGATAGGATGTGCAAGAGCGAGGTATCCGAGTGAAAGAATTGTGTAAAGTTTTAGAGTTTTAATTTACATGGTTAACCTACTAATTTACTAATCTTGTGTCGTCTCCTTGATTTTTGTTCCACTCACTCTGGTGGAACAGAAAAAAAAAGGGTGGAACAGGAAGGAAAAAAAGCATTTTTGTCCCGCTCGGTCTTACTATTGCACCAATCACGAGACAATAAGTTTGTTATATTTCATCGTCTCGTATATCAAAAACACCCGTATAGACTTTTTTTCTTAGAAAAAAATTGGAGTTTCAATTATTATAACATTTTTTAAAGCAGATGTGGGTAAGGCTAAGGGGGACGAAGTGGAAATTTCATCTTCCTCGGGTTCGAATCCAAACGCTGTCAAAGCACTTTTGGCTATGGATATTCACCTACAATGACTCTAGACCATTCGTTATCGCCTCGGAATTAATCAGTGCAAATAAGCTTTTAAAAAAAGATGCTTTATGGTTTGTTATCGAGTTTTTTTTGGTAAACGTGGGTTTCCGGGTCAGCTTACGCGCACCGACTAATCCCCGAGCAACCACGAATGGCCTAGAGTTATCACAGGTGAACCTCCATGGCCACAAATAGGCATGGGAATGGGGCAGAGACCTCAATTCCCATCCCCGTCCCCAATCTCTCATCTTTATCCTCGTCCCCATCCCCGTTGGGGAATATGATCACATCCCCATCCCCAACGGGGAAACGGGGATTTTTTTCTCGTTTGTGTAAGCTATTTAAATCAAATATACGAGACACCGTACATGTTTAAATCTCACATATTTCTAATAAACCTAAAATCGGAAGAAATTTAGTTTAATACAAAAAGATTCGCAATATCATATATATACTATATTATAAAGCACGAATAAAAAACTCTTAAATACAAATTATTAGACACAAGATACAATCATTTTATGCAAGATTTTAAAAATCTCTTAATTTACAAGTATCAAAGCACAAGATACATATTACTACTGCAGACTTCTAACACCCACCAATTTGGTATGTGCAAGACCTTCCTTCTATACAGATCTTTCCATGTATCACTATTAATTAATATATTATATTATTATAGTTTTGTTTAATTATATTATTAAATATGTAATTGGTTATTTTTTCTAGATGTCATTAAAATATATAAGATATCATTGAATTCTAACAAAATACTTACTTTTTTTATATAAAAAACATTATATTATTAAGCCGAAATTAAACAAATTTATAAAAAAAAACATTATCACTTTCTCAAAACCATCCAAAATCGTACTGTAAATCGACAAAAAAATAGAATGAAACATTAAAATCGTGATGTATCTCGCTGCATTGTGCGAGTACGCTTCTAGTAATAATTAATAACCTAAAACCAAAAGAAATTCAACCTAATCCCCTAAAAAAACTTAACGTCACACGTACCAAAAGATATCGAGTAATATCCAAAACCATATCGAGTAATTGTATTTTGATTTGACATCCAAAATACATACTAAACATCCAAAAAATAACAATTTTATATTATAAACTAGGAAATAGAAAATGATGAATGACCGATTTAGTTTAAATAAATAATATATGTTTAAGACAAACGGGGATCCCCATCCCCATCTCCGGTTTGAGACAAACGGGGATCCCCATCCCCAACCCGGTTTAGCGGGGAATCCCGATCCCCGACCGGGGCGGGTGGACCAGGTTCCCCAACGGGTCGAGGCTCATTCCCATGCTTAGCCACAAAAGGCTTTGGCAATGCCAGATTTAAACCCTGGGGAGATGAGATTTTTCGCTATATCCTCTAAAGGCTTTATCAGTACACCACAACCCAAATTGTTATCTGAGTTTTGCCCACATAATAAATTTGAAAAAAATATCTAAAATATCTTTGTGCAAAAAGGATCTAATTTGTTTGGGCTAAGGTTGGTATTATAGAATGGGCCCATTGGCATTTGGATATATGGAATCTGATTCTTAGCCACTCCCTCCTTATCTTGTCTAGTCCACGTGTCAATTTTAAAATGTAAATAGCCCCCATGTCTATAGACTTTATCCCTTGTGACATAAATACCAAATAACTATTTAAAAATGGCCAATACATTATTAATTTACTAGAAGTGTATTGTACAAGTGTTGCTCTATTGTAATACATTTTTATTTCGTTTTTCTCGATTTTATTTTATGAATTTGTATTGTTTTGAGAGAATAGGGGAGTTTTTCTTTTTATTGATTATCAGCTAATATGGATTATTTTTTGATGTATTAGTAGGATTTAACGTTTATCTTGTATTTGAATCTTTTTATTAGTGTTAAAAGTGGAGGGTTCCTTGATCATAAAAGACTAGATAAATCAATTGGATTGCGTAGATTTTGCTTTTCAAATACACTTACTCGACTACATGCGTATTGAGTATTATGAGTTGAGTATTTGGATAATCCGATGAATAACTCTAATTTTAAAGGTTGTAAATTTGAGTGTGTTTCAATGTTTGTATATATGTATGTGTATATATATATATATATGTGTGTGTGTGTGTGTGTGTGTGTGTAGGGTTGGGTTCTTTTGTTAGCCCAAATTATTGTATTAACTTTATGAACCAAAATCACAGCCTTTGATCTTAACATGGACGGTTGAGATGATGTACAATTAAAACATTAATTATAGATGGTTAATAATTTTAGTGAACATTGGTGCTTAGGGGTAATTGAGGAAAATATTTTTTCTTTACCTTTTGTAACCCCCCCCCCTCCCAACACACACACACAAACTACTCCCCAAACAATAATTTTAGCAAACATTGGTGTTTAGGGGTCGATGGTTCATATATGTTCGTGTCACACGTTCTATTAATGGCCAAACACCTTATAAGTTTGTATATCATTCATGTTTTAGATGCCTATTCATTTGTTTGTATATGTTCATATAAATAGAAAGTTGGACCTTATGGTTTTTGGTAATAGTATTTGGATATGTGTTCATGTACATCCAAACATTGTTTCACATGTTTCATTACTGTTCATATGTCTTCATGTTACATGTTTAATTCTTGTTCATATATGTTCATGCCATATGTTCTATTAACGATCAAAACACCTTATAAGTTTGTATATCATTCATGTTTAGACACCTATTCATTTGTTTGTATATGTTCATATATGAAAACTATAGCTAAAATCATGGACAATAATAATTTTGTAACTCCTCATTAAAGGGTGTTACAAAAAATATGAAATTCCAAACATAACCCTACATATTAATTGCATATGAATTCAAACAAGTATTAATGTAACATCCGTAAATTTATAAGGTAAGTATTTGTTCCCTAATACTTTAATTGTATTTATCTGAAAATATGAGTTTTTATATATGCATATGATAATTATTATGGGACTAAGATGCTATCTGATTAATATAATAGTTGCACGTGTTTAGACCTCGTGCTCATTTTCGAAATTTGCTAAGTTTTCGGGCTGGGATGGGCTTGGCGCGATAGTGCCATAGCGATAGTGACATTGTCACTATCGCCGGACACAATCGCCAGGATTGTACCGAGAGTGGGAGGAGTCTCGCGATAGTGCCACCACGATAGTGACATCGCCGGGCTTGTACCGTAGGGGTGGGGAGCTCCGCGATTGTGACAAGCGATGGTGCCCATGGCACTATCGTCGGGCATTATCGCCCGCGTGGTCTGGTTGTTTTAAAAACGCTTTGGCAGTCTTATTTCTTACATTTACACTTTACAAAAACGGGAGAGCTCTTCTTGGAGGCGATTTTTAGGGTTTCATCACCTACCTCATTCAATTATAGGGTTTTGGGTTGTAGGGAACATTAAGTGGTCATCAAGCTTCATCCAAGTGTCCCCTTTGAAGTGTTCTTCAAGATTCTCATTTCTCACTTCAAGTCTCATCTCCTCAAATCTAGGGTTTTCATCTTTTCTAGGTTTTGGTACAAAACCTAGATTGTGAGTTTACTAAACCTTTGTTAAAACTAGATACACATCATAATCTTCTATTTGTTATTTCATCCTCTATGTGTTCAAGTATTTGGGATTTCTTGATGAAAATGGTTAGAAATATGGATATTGGTGATATGCTATGTTTTATGTCATGTGTACCATTATTTGGGGCTTTTCCCATGGATATATAAAATGGGTATCTTGATATGTTAAATGTATGCATATATGTGTGTTATGATGGTTTTAGTTGGAATATCATTTTGGTGACATATTTATATGCATGATGAGTATAATTGTCGTTTGGGACTTTTGTTGGACCCCATGAGGATAGGATGGTAACATTGTACCCGTAGTCGGTATGGAAATAGGTTGGGTTGAAATATACCAAATGACCTCCTATATGCATTATGTTGGATGAATCAAGGCAAGTTCACTAGGAGGATGTAGTCTTGGGGCACCACCGGGATGGTATGTGCCTAGACCTCCGCCACTCGGAAAGTTTCCTTTACGGTCTGATCTCCGGGTGTGCCGGGCCTTTGGGGTGTTCCTTGTTAAGGGCATCAAGGTGCATTGACTCTTTGGAGTGGAATTGATTGGTGCTTTGGGTCTCCCCTAATGACTCCACATATATTTGGACACTGGTTAACTGCTGATAAGAAATTGTGATTGTTCACACATGCTTATTATTGTCCAACTCACTAGGCTTTTTGGCCTAACACTTGTTTGGTGTCGATGTGTATCTCAGGTGTTAGCGGCGCGACTCCTAGGCAAGTTTAGATGCTTTGGGCAAGAGCTTGAGGATTTTGCCACTTGAACTATTATTTGAACAATTTGGGTTTATAGATGACACCCCTTTTGTAATCTCTTTTCTAGATGTAGAAATTAGATTAGTTGGTTGTTGTTTATTTATCCGTTAAATTACATATTTGTGATTAAACAGGTTGTTTGTATATTTCCCCTTTTGGGGAGGCTCTTGCTATGGCAACTTTATACCACTTCTCCATTTATGGAAAGTTTTTGTTATCCCTATTTTTAGGGTGTTACAATTAAACATGCATTCTTATTGGTCCATGAAAGTTATTAAAGTTAACAACATTTAACATCCCTCTATGTATGTATGTATGTATACATACACACACCCATATTCCACGTTTCACATATTTATATGAGATCTATACGGTTATGGGTAGTTATATAGTTTATATGTAATTGCATAGCAATTACAACAGATTGTGGATAAGATGGAAACGGATCAGACTCTGAAGCTCTGAGTCAGAAGGCTCATAAGCGATTCCATATCAGAAGAATTCTCAAATTGCTTTCTAGACCAATTTTAGAGTTAGTCAAAAGCCTACTCAAACAGAAGCTTCTGATGCAGGCTCAGAGACTTCTGATTACCATAGTCTCCAAATTACTAAGTTTCTGACCAAACTCAAGAATGATTCCAACCTTCTGAAATTCACTCGGAATTGTTTAGAAACTCAAATTTCCTAAGTAATTCCCTCAACCCGCCCGCCCACAAGATTTCGTGACAATTGCTAGGGGAGCTGCCGCTAAGACCTTGCAAGGCGGTGCGTAGCTCCCTGGACCCCTCTTTATGACGATTTAAGATCATCTCCAACAACTTCTCCAGAATAGTGAAAATGGAGATTTTGAACAACTTTTTGCTCCAACAACTTTTCCAAAAAGAAAAATGTAGGAGAGAGAGAGAGAGATAGTGTGTGTGTGTGTGTGTGATTTTCTCCAAATTTGAGATATCCCCAAAAAATGATTACCAAGAGAGAAATGATTTTTAATTATATCCCATCAATGAGAAACTTTAAAATGAAATGTTTAGGTGAGAGGATAATATTTTATTAAATATATATGTTGGGTCATCTGAAGATTTGAAGATGACCTCCTGATCTTCCATCTTATATCATCCTACTTAGAGTATGTTTGAGGTTCTTTTAGCAGCTTGGTTTATATACAAATGTTCGGTAAAGTCGAAGATCACCCGAAGAAGACAAAGAAGGAGTACATCTCTCAAAGCGGATTGAAGATAGTCTCCTCATCCTAAAGCCAAGCATGCCCAAGTGATCAACACCATCGGCCAGGATGGTGTCAATAACATATCTTCAGGAGTATGAAGGTGTTCTCACATCTTCAGGAGCCGAAGATCTCTCAAGTCTTCGGCAGCCGATGATCTCTCCTTAGAAGCTGAAGATGTTCTCACATCTTCAGGAGCCGAAGATCTCTCAAGTCTTCGGCAACCGATGCTTGAGGATTTCTTTCAAACACATTGTACTTTTCTGACAAAGTACATTGTGATATCTTGCATTGACGTGGACCTCATCTGAAGATCAGACAAAGTAAGTTTTGTCTCCTACACCATTTTAAGGAAAGGTCTATACCATCCTCTGCAGGTCAACACTTCAAGCCAAAACACCTCAAGACAAAAGGTACATCCTGTACCTTGCTGAAGACCTGTGTCCATCATTTTCTCAACAGGTGTCCCATGCATTTAATGCATGAGGCCTTATAAATATGAAGGTTGGCTCAACATGCAAGATCACCAGCTCTCAAGCATTCAAGCTCTCTAAGTGCACTGGCATTCTCTCTCTCTATGAAGTTCTTATTGTTTTCTAAGTGTTTTACAATTGTTCTTCATTTCTCTTTGTGTAAGATTGTTTGAATAGATTTCATCTATTCTCTTCCGCAACAATCAAAAGTTTTCTATGTGTAATTCTTGATTTCAAATCAATACGAATTAAATTAAGTGAAAAACTGTGTGTATTGTATTCAACCCCCCCCCCCTCTACAATACTTCTCTTATTTACTTACTGCTATTTGGGACCAACAAGTGGTATTAGAGCGGTTTAGTTTAATTCAATAAACTAGATCCGCAATGGCAACCTCTTCTTCTTCCTCCTCTTTGAACAATGCTTCTTCTCAAAACACCACTGTTGTTTCATACGACAATGGCTCTATAGCCAAACCACCAAAGTTTAACCCCAATAACTTCTTCATGTGGAAAAGTCGTATGATACTCTTCTTAGAAGGAGTTGACAGTAGATATCCTACTATCTTACATGAAAGTCCTTTTATTCCTAGAGTTTGGGACCGTTACAATGCAGATAAGGCAAAAGCTGATGAGGACTCTTCTGAGGATGAAAGAACTCCAACTACTGGGAGATACATTGTAAAGGACCCCAGTAAATACAATGATGAAGACAGACGTCTTATAGCTTTTGATACTAAAGTCAGAGCCATCATTGCTCTCTATCTTCCTGATGAGGTCTACCATTCTCTTGTTAACCTTTCTACTGCAAAAGAAATGTGGTACACTCTGTGTGTTCTTTATGAAGGTACATGTGAGGTGAAAAAGAACAAAAAGATTGCTCTTGTAAGAAAGTATGAACTCTTTTCTCATGAGAAGGGTGAGTCCCTCTCAGACTACTACAATCGCTTTAACAGTCTTCTCAACGATCTTAAACTTGTGGGTCACATCTATGATAATGAGGAAGTCTTGTGCAAGTTTATGGACTGTCTTCCTGAGTTTTGGGAAAATATATGTACTTGTATCAAGTCTACCAAGGATCTTGATTCCATGTCTCTCACTGCCTTGTATGGCACTCTCTTCAACTATGAGCATACTAAACTGGTTAGGAAGTCAATCACAAAAGACATCAAAGGCTCTTCTCTAGCTCTTGTCGGTGAATCTTCCAAAAGTACTGTATGTGTCCCTAGGATCACCTATCCCTCTGATTCTGACAACAATAGTCAAGAGGACCCCAATGACCCTTCAGAAGCCTATCTCAGTGAGGCTGATGATGAAGGAGATGAGACCTCTGTGGCTCAGCTGTCAGATGGTGTTGCCATACTGGCAGGCTTTTCTAAAGGCAAACCTCGCTTCTCTTCTGGAAAATCCAGGTTTTCTAGAAAACCGTCCTCTACTCTTTCTAAAAATGCTTCCTCTGACAAATCAAATGAGGATTGTTACAGGTGTGGGAGGAAGGGACACTTTGCTTCTGAATGCAGAAGCAGGTCCTCTGATAAGTCTAAACTGCCCTCCTCTAACCGTACATCCTCTAGGTCTGTCAGAACCAAGTCTGATTCCTACCAACCTTCTTTTCAAAAGTCAAACTCGTCTATTTCTTCAAACTCTGACCGTGCTGAAAAGTACAAGGCCAAATACAAGAGAGAGAAGGAAAGAAATACTCTTCTAGACAACAAAGGAAAAGGTCTTCTTGCCGAATCTCATGATTGGGCAGATGAACCAACTTCCGAAAGTGACAAGGACATGGCCAACCTTTGCTTTATAGCTAAAATAGATGATGTTGATGACGGTGAAACCTCTTCCACTTCATGGCTCTTGTGTCCACTGAGTGCTCTACCTCATCTACTCAGGTACATCCATTTTTCTCTCTCTCTGATGCTGAGAAAATTGAAGCATTTGACTCTTTGACCATTTACTTCTATGAAGCCAAGGATGCAAAGAAGAAGGCAAATGCTCAGATAAAATCTCTTTCTTCTCAACTGCAAATCTGTCTTTCTCAACTAAAACACTTTGACAAAATCAAGGTTGAGCTTGAAGATTTGAAAACTATAAATTTTACTCTTGCTAAAGAGAAAAATAAACTGCTTAAAAGGTTTAAAAAGGAGCAAGAAATTGTGAAAAAGTGGACAAGCTCCTCCAAAAATTTAGAAAGGATTTTCCAGGATCAAATACCTTGTGATGACAAGTCTGGACTAGGCTTTGGGAAATCTGACCTTAAACCTCCATCTGACCCTCATGCTCCTTTCTCTCTTCCCTCATTCTATGAATCTTCTGAAGAGAACTATAACAACTCTGAACCTTTGGACTCTTCTGACCCCTCTAAAGATCTCAAGTTTGGAATGTTCATCAAAGCTAAGAGCATTGATTCACCTAATGAGAGTGAGGAAGCCCAAGACTCAAATGACCCTTCTAAACCCATTGTTGAGTCTATGTCTTCTTTAAAAATAAATGAGGGTTCCTCTTCTAAACCCAAACTCTCTAAGATTCCAACCAGAGATCCTCAACCTTCTTCAAGGAAATTTTCTTCTTCTGAAAAAGGAAAATCAGTAGTTACCGATATTCCTCCCCAAAAGAAACTTCCCAAGAAAAACTCAAAGAAACCATCTTCTCTTCCAATCCCTATAGTTGTGATGTTAAATAAGCTAAATTCGAAGACACCCTCTTCTATTCCTTCAGCTGACTCTGGCAAAGGTATCTTGGGTCCTAAGCCTCTTGACTATCCTCTAACCTCTAAGGCCATGAAAGTCAATGTGACCAGTGATCACAAGGAAGCTGATCAAAGCTCCAAAAAGGTCTTTATCTACAGAAAGTGTTATAACTGTGGTAATACCTTTCACCTTGCTAAGGATTGTCCATTGGAAAGAATTGATAAAAATGCTTGTAAGGATTCTTCTTCTTCTTCTAACTTAAAAGGACCCATTTCCAAATGGGTACCAAAGAACTTATTTCCTTGTGATTGCAGGGTCTAGGGCACCAACAAATCTGGTATCTCGACAGCGGGTGCTCAAGACACATGACGGGAAACAAATCCCTTCTTGTAGACTTCGTGCCTACCAAAGGTCCTTCTGTCACATTTGGTGATAACTCCAGAGGAAGTACTAAAGGTTATGGAACACTCTCAAATGGTTTCATCACCTTTAATAAAGTAGCACATGTTGAAGGCTTGATGCACAATCTCCTAAGCATAAGCCAACTGTGTGATTTGGGGTACAAAGTGTTGTTTGAATTATCTTCATGCATCATTTTCAACAAAAAGATGGAAATCGTACTCTCTGACTACCACAAAGAAAATGTCTATGTCATAGACATGGGACATAGCTCATCCTTCGGAACAAACATTTGCTTTGTCTCTGAAAACTCTGCCAAAAGATGTTGGCTCTGGCACAAGTGTCTCTCTCACCTCAACTTCAAATCTTTGAATGTCCTTTCAAACTAGGAGCTTGTCACGGGCATGCCAAAGTTATCCTTTGTGAAAGAAAAGGTGTGTGCTGCTTGTGAGAAGGGGAAACTCACAAAATCTTCCTTCAAGTCCAAGAAATGATTCTCCATCTCTCAGCCTCTTCAGATGCTCCACATGGATCTGTGTGGACTAGTCAGTACCCCAAGCCTTGGTGGTAGGAGGTACATTCTTGTTATTATTGATGAATTCACTCGTTACACTTGGGTATTTTTTCTCAGGTATAAAAGTGACACTGCTGAAGAAATTATAAAGTTCATCAAGAAGTCTGAAGTGCTGAATGGGCAGCTGGTAAGATCTGTAAGAAGTGACAACGGAACAGAATTCAAAAACAGTATGTTGGATGACTTTTTCAATGAAAAAGGCATCTCTCAGAACTTTTCTGCCGTCAGAACTCCACAACAAAACGGTGTAGTGGAGAGAAAGAACAAAACGCTATGTGAAGCTACCCGATCCATGATGAGTGAATCTCACCTTCCTACCTATTTTTGGGCCGAAGCAATCAACACTGCATGCTTTACCCAAAATAGGTCCATCATTGTAAAAAGACATAATAAGACTCCCTATGAAGTCTTTTATGGTAGAAAACCTAACATTAGTTTTCTTCATGTCTTTGGGTGTGTCTGCTTCATTCTCAATGATAGAGAAAATTTGGGGAAATTTGACCCCAAAGCTGATGAAGGAATCTTCGTGGGATATTCTCTCACTTCTAAAGCTTTCAGAGTCTACAACCTCAGAAGGAAGTGCATTGATGAATCCATTCATGTCAAGTTTGATGACCTAAAGACTTCATCACTCTATTGTGATGATGAAGAACTGAACCAATGGATATCCTCATGTATTGGTAATGATCCTCTTCTCACCTCTCTCTACCAAAATGATGAACCCTCTACATCTCACAATCCTTCCTCATATCAAGAGGATGATCCTCAGCCTACATAACCTCAAAATACACTTCAAATCATTCCAGTCTCTCCATCTGACATCCACTCCTCACCTATACAAGTTGATCTTCCATCCATCTCTCCTCAAAATTTCCCTTCCAACTCTCCTCTACAAATCTCTTACCCTCCTCCTTTACCTCATGCCCTAAAGTGGACAAAAGATCACCCCATTGATCAAATCATTGGTGATCAACAAGCTGGTGTACAGACTCGAAGAGGTGTTGGTAACATTTGTCTCTATGTGAACTTCCTTTCTCTCATTGAACCAAAGAAAGTTGACGAAGCTCTAGCTGATCCATGTTGGATCACTGCCATGCAAGAAGAACTTTCTCAGTTCGAAAGGAACAAAGTCTGGATATTGGTTCCTCGTCCTTCCAGAAAAACCATCATAGGAACCAAGTGGGTCTTTCAGAACAAAATGGATGAAGAAGGCACGGTGATCAGAAACAAGGCCCGACTGGTTGCACAAGGCTATAGGCAAGAGGAAGGAATTGACTATGATGAAACATTTGCTCCTGTTGCAAGACTTGAAGCCATCAGAATCTTCCTTGCTCATGCTGCCTACAAGAACTTCAGAGTCTTCCAGATGGATGTCAAGAGTGCCTTTCTAAATGGGGAGCTAGCTGAAGAAGTCTATGTGAAACAGCCCCCTGGCTTTGAAGATCCAGTCCATCCTGACAATGTGTACAGATTGGACAAAGCTCTTTATGGTCTAAAGCAGGCTCCTCGTGCCTGGTATGACACTTTTGCTTACTTTCTCCTGAAGAACAAGTATACAAGAGGTAAAATTGACAACACTTTGTTCATCAAGCAAACCTCAGGTAATTTTATTCTTGTTCAAATTTATGTGGATGATATCATTTTTGGTGCCACTGATGAGTCACTGTGTGATGAGTTTGCTTCTCTCATGAAAAGCCAATATGAGATGAGTATGATGGGGGAGCTTACCTTTTTCTTAGGACTTCAAGTTAAACAATCTTCAGAAGGAATCTTTATAAATCAAAGTAAATACATTCGTGACCTTCTGAAGAAGTTCAATTTTGAAAACTCCTCCCCCATGAAAACTCCCATGGCACCACCTTTGAAACTCCATGCTGATCCGGATGGTGTATCTGTGGATATCACCAGCTACCGAGGCATGATCGACTCTCTTCTTTATCTTACTGCGAGTAGACCAGATATTATGTTTGCTACTTGCCTGTGTGCGCGTTACCAAGCCAATCCGAAGGAATCTCACTTGGTTGCGGTTAAACGCATTTTTCGGTATCTGAAAGGTACCATGAATCTGGGTCTTTGGTATCCCAAAGACTCAGGTTTTGATCTAATGGGGTATTCAGATTCTGATTTTGCAGGCTCTAAGGTTGATAGGAAGAGCACCACTGGCAGCTGCCAACTCCTTGGTGGCAAGCTTGTTAGTTGGTCTAGCAAGAAGCATAACTCAGTCTCCACCTTTACCGCTGAGGCTGAGTATGTAGCTGCTGGAAGTTGTTGTACTCAAATCCTCTGGATGAAGAACCAACTTAGAGACTACAATCAACTGTACTCTCACATCCCGATTCTGTGTGACAACTCAAGTGCGATCGCCATCGCCAACAATCCGGTGTTGCATTCTCGCTCAAAGCAAATCGACATCCGGTATCACTTCATCCGGGATCACATCTCCAAAGGTGATATCGAGTTACATTCAATCCCTACCGACCTTCAACTGGCGGATCTCTTCACCAAGCCGCTTGACGAAGCCCAGTTCAAGTTTCTCATCGGAGAACTCGGTATGTTAAATACCGACATATAGTTTAAAAAAAACAAAAACAAAAGAAGTTTTTTTCTCTCTCTCTCTCCTCTTTCTCTCCCTCTCTTTCGGCTCTCTCTCTCCCCCCCATTCGGCCTCTAGCCGAAACCCCCTCTCCCTCCCTAGCCGATCTCTCTCCTCTCTCCCCCCCATTTGGCCTCTAGCCGAAACCCCCTCTCCCTCCCTAGCCGATCTCTCTCCTCTCCCCCCCCCCTTCGGCCTCTAGCCGAACCCCTCTCCCTTCGGCTCCCTCTCCTTCTCTTTCGGCTATCTCTCTCACTCTACCGAAGCCACCCCCCTCTCTTCCCTCTTCGGCCCTCACCCCCTTGCCACCGAAAATCCTAAACATCCCACACCCCCTTGCCACTGAAATCCCTAACACCCCCTTATATTTTTTTCGGCTACTACCCCCCAGAACACCCCTTCAGCGGACAGCAACCCCCCCCAAGACCCTTCGGTCGGCACCCCCTACCAATTTTTTTCCTTTTCTCGGCCGAAATCTCCCCCATTTGTTTTAGCCGAAAATAGCTCATCCCCCCTCCTTGCCTTTTTTCGGCCGACCCCACCCCCTACCCATCCCATTTTTTATTTTTTTCCTTTCCAAGATTTTCTCCCCTACCATCCCATCCCTCAATCTTTTTATTCCCCCATATCTTTCCATAATCTTTCTCACTCCTCCTTTCCCATACATCTCCTCCTACTCTATATCACCTTTCCCATCCTTACCATACTTACACATCCCACCCTATTCTCTCCTACCTTCTTTAGCCTACCAATTTCAAATTTCTTCCTTTTCTATTTCCCTCCTATTTCCTCTATAAATATAACCCATCAACCTTACTTTTTCCACCATCCTTTCCTTCATTCATACTCATCTTCCACCTACATCCTTTTTCTCTCCTTCATGGCTTCCTCATCTTCCCCCAAGCTTGTCAAGAAAAAGGTGTTCACCTCCCCCACCTCTCATACCGATCTAATTTTCAACCCATGCAATCATGTTGCACGGTTGGAAAGTGATCCCAAGCATAGTGAGTTTAACCCGATTGCTTCCTTCCTCATGAAGTCTTCTCTTCACTATGCCTTGACCTACAATCCACCAAAAATAAGCAAATTGCTCATTGGCAATTTTTGGCTTACTTGTGTCTATGATGCTACATCCGAGAAGGTATCGACTTTCATTCTCTCCGACCCCGCTTCACCGGATCTCACTTTTGGGGTTGAAGATGTTCGTTCAGCACTTCATCTTCCTATCTACTCACCCTATAAAAATTCCCACTTGGCAATGAGCATGAGGAGGTTGTTGCGGCTCTGAAATACATCCGTGGAGAACATGACAGGAGTCCGAGCACGTTGCTTCGCAAAAACATGGGAGGTATCTGGCATTTCTTCTTCTCTCATGTTATTTTATGTCTTAGCAAGAAAACTGGTGGCCATGATCAATGTCCCTCTTACATCACCCAACTGGCACATGCTCTTATCTTTCAAAGAAAGATTGATTTTGCCCGGTACTTCTTCCGTGAATTAGTCAGTGTCATCACCCCTCAAAAGCGGCCCCATGTCGCTTTTCCTCGGTTTATATGGCTCATCATTTATCATAAATTTGCTACTGCCATTGATGCCTCTCATAACATCACATTCGACTACAAGGCACCAATTATGACCAAACCCCTTCTTCATAAGGGGCCTTTGGCAACTGATAGCCCTCTGCTACCAGGTATGGTCTATTTCCTTACTTCTCCCAATCTACAGTGGGGAGATGCCAATGACACTCTGGTGTCCAAAGGTCCATCCTCTTCTGTAGTGGACCCTTCCCCCTCACCTTTTGTGACGTCGGCTAGCACTATCTCATCATCAGCTACCGACACCGCCGCACTTGCCCAAACGACCATACCACCGAAAGGACCTTTGGTGGTTACCCAGGTCACACCCAACACCTCAGAGCGGCGGCACTCTACCTCTTCCCCTCCCTCTTCTCCCAAAAGAACGAGGAAGGTTTCTAGGGCCATCCCACATACTCCATCCTCCGATTCTTCACAATCAACGGATGTTGATATTGTCCCATCCGGGCCCGGGGATTCCAACATACCCACTGCCACCACCTTTGTATCCTCACAAAAGGATGCAATTGTAATATTTGGGGACCCTCAACTTCCCTCCTCCACTTTCTCCTTGGTGGATGAGGATGACTTGGTCTTCTCCCCGGACCAAGGCTCTGCTTTCTCACTGCACGACCTTTCACCCGACCAATTCATGGTCGATGCTTATGCACCGCCCAGTGAAACACGGGTCTTACCCAAGGCCAGTGTGGAGGGTATTTCACAATATTTGGCTTATTTGCAACAGGGTCACAAGCAGGTGTCACCCTCTGCAATTCCTTCTACCTCTGTTGTATGGGACACTCCTCCTTCTGCTCCCATCATTCCCCCAGAAGTTCTGGCGGATATTCAGGAAGCAAACAGACAACACCACCTCATTGGTGCTCAGTTTCGTGAACATCAGACAATTCTGGGCTCTCTTGTCAAGGTCACTTGTGAAAAGTTGTTGTCTCTTGAGACCTCCAATCATCGCCTCACTCCTTGGTCACTACTCTTCAGGCAGCCTCTAATGCTCGTGATGAAGAGGTTCGTCGTCTACAAGCGGTTTCCGAGTCTCATCAGGCCCTCACTACTCAGATTCTTGAGTCCTTGCAGTCTCTTCATCAGAAGGTTGGTTCTATGTTGGTTGTTTCCCCGCCAGTCGCTGAGGGGGAGAAACAGGCGGTTCCAATCTCTTCTGACAGCGGCCGTCAGGGTCCCACTCCCATTTCTAATGATGCTCCAACTGAGGGGGAGCTTTCAAGACAAGGCTTAGACAAAGGAAAGAAAAAGTTATCTCCTGATGAAGAGGCCTTCTTATCCCTTCAACAAAAGACTGATGCTCTAAAAACTTTTGTTTCTGAAGTTGATCGGCTAAAGCTTCAACCTCCAAACAAAGTCACTTCTGACTTTGGCCTTTCTGAAGCTAAGTTTGATTCTCATGACATTCTATGGTACCAAAAGACCTTGATGGGACGAAAGCTGAAATCTAAAATTGTTGAAGTAAAGCTTGGTACCACCAAAGGTTCAGATACAGAGGTTCGGATGGTTATCATTAGGGAAGACAAAACTCATCACTCTACCAAATTCAGCGACCTTGAAGACTATGGACTCTTTGAATGGTACGAAATCTCTGAACTCTTATCTAAATCTCTTAGTCGACACATGGTTTTGGCCAAAAAGACCATCAATGGTCTTCTTGAAAAAATGAAAGACATTGCAAGAGATTACAAGCATTCTCCTGAAGAAGAAGCTCAAGTTAAATGTCTCAAAAAGATGTGCCTCTCCTCCTCTCCACAACTCTCCTCTTCTGTCAAACAAAACCTCTTCAAAGATCTGGCTGCCAAGGGAATAATCCCTGATGCAAAGAATCTAAATCTGAAGACTCCAGGCGGTCCGAGTCCGACCCCTATTTCAGGTACTGGTACTGTAGTGTCTAGGCCAACCAGAGGAGTCTATTTCTTCAATGAAAAGGAAACTCTCATGTTCTTCAGACATGAGGAGATATCCATTGCTGACACCAAATTTCTGGTTGCTATCCTATCTCTTATCCCCATAAGTTTTGAAGCCTCTCTCATTCGTCGTGATATTCTTGCTGAGCTTCACAAAAGACAGAAAAATGAATGAGGTTCTTCTCTAAATCTCTCTATCTTTCTTATGTACTTGTAACCGTGTTTTGTTAAGTCATCATGTTTAATACAAGTGCATTTTCTCTTACTTAGTTTGTACATATATAGTTCTTTCTTTTATTCTTTTGTAAATGTCGGATATACTATACAAATTCTTATAAAAAAAATCTATGTGAAAAGAACCCAGAAAGAGTAAAGATGGGTCAAAATGAATTTATTCAGTACACTCTTTGTTCTATTCTTTAGTATGAATGTCATCCTCAAACAGGGGGAGATTGTTGGGTCATTTGAAGATTTGAAAATGACCTCCTGATCTTCCATCTTATATCATCCTACTTAGAATATGTTTGAGGTTCTTTTAGCAGCTTGGTTTCTATACAAATGTTCGGTAAAGTCGAAGATCACCCGAAGAAGACAAAGAAGGAGTACATATCTCAAAGCGGATTGAAGATAGTCTCCTCAGCCTAAAGCCAAGCATGCCCAAATGATCAACACCATCGGCCAGGATGGTGTCAATCACATATCTTCAGGAGTATGAAGGTGTTCTCACATCTTCAGGAGCCGAAGATCTCTCAAGTCTTCGGCAGCCGATGATCTCTCCTTAGAAGCTGAAGATGTTCTCACATCTTCAGGAGTCGAAGATCTCTCAAGTCTTCGGCAACCGATGCTTGAGGATTTCTTTCAAACACATTGTACTTTTCTGACAAAATACATTGTGATATCTTGCATTGACGTGGACCTCATCTGAAGATCAGACAAAGTAAGTTTTGTCTCCTACACCATTTTAAGGAAAGGTCTCTACTATCCTCTGCAGGTCAACACTTCAAGCCAAAACACCTCAAGACAAAAGGTACATCTTGTACCTTGCTGAAGACTTGTGTCCATCATTTGCTCAACAGGTGTCCCATGCATTTAATGCACGAGGCACTATAAATATGAAGGATGGCTCAACATGCAAGATCACCAGCTCTCGAGCATTCAAGCTCTCTAAGTGCACTGACATTCTCTCTCTCTACGAAGTTCTTATTGTTTTCTAAGTGTTTTACAATTGTTCTTCATTTCTCTTTGTGTAAGATTGTTTGAATAGATTTCATCTATTCTCTTCCGCAACAATCAAAAGTTTTCTATGTGTAATTCTTGATTTCAAATCAATAAGAATTAAATTAAGTGAAAACTGTGTGTATTGTATTCAACCCCCCCTTCTACAATACTTCTCTTATTTACTTACTGCTATTTGGGACCAACAATATATAATATGTAATTATTATACTTTTTAATCAACAAAACTACAATTAAGAGAATAGATAAATTTTCTCCATCTCATAATTAAAGGTATCATGGGGAAAATAAACATTTACTTTTGAAAGTAAACACTAGGGGTGTTCAAAATTTCGACCAACCCAACCCGAAAAAACCCAAAAAAACTCAAATCGAGGTAACCCGTCACATAGTTGATACAAAATTAGGGCAAACCGCATCTATTGGGTTGGAATTGGGTTAGTGTAATTTGAACCCAACCCAACCCGATAAACCCGATTCCTTTCTATACTATGAATTTGATACGTTTGTTAAATTATTGGTTAATATACACAAACGTTAGACATTAGACCAACCCGTAGTTAGTTAGATTTAAATTATATTACAATTTCAACCGTAATTTTATTTTCTTATTCACATGAACCTTCAACTTTTTTTTAAGTTTGTTAGCCTTTTTGGTATGTTCTCATTTTTATTTTATTTTGTTCAAACACATATTTTTTTTGGAAGACATAGCGGCATCGAACCAACGAACGACTACCACGAACACACGCACACCTCCCCGGCCGTATCGGGCATCCACGGGCATCCCACTAATCTGCCGCTGTCCCGGCCCAGCTTACGCTGAACCTAGAGCACAACTACATTCTAAGAATGGGATGGGGGGCAGCCCAGTCAACGACTGGACCGGCCCAAGGACTGGGTACTCCTCATGCCCTCAAATTGACTCCCCTTGGAATCGAACCCGGGTAGATTGGGATATCATCCACACACCCCAGGATGTTACCGTCCTTGGGGAAACCAACTGAGCTAGACATGATTTGTTTGTTCAAACACATATGCTTAGCTAGATTATAAAATAACATACGAAAGTTTCAACTTGATCAACTCGACCAACCCAACCTAACCCACACAGTTTGGTTTGGGTTAGGTTGTAGTTTTGAATGGGTTGATATTTTTCAAACCACAAACATTGGGTTAGGTTATTCAAATGCCTTCAACCCGGCCAACCCAACTCATGTGCATGTGCAGCCTAGTAGACACTTATTTTGAAATAAACTAAAATAACAATATAAACACTCAGGGGTCGTTTGTTTTTTGAAAAAAACCTCTTAATGGCTCTTAAGTATGAATCGTTCAGGCCTTTTTACACACTACCTCTTATTAATCATAACTAAAATAAGACTTCAGACTTTATAGCTCTTAAAAAACAAACGGCACCTTAGGGTCATTTACTAAACGCTTACCAATATCATTTAGCTTATTGATTGAGCATGACGAGGACCAAAAAGCTTACCCGGTAAGTGACAGGGGAAGGACCAAGAGTCTTACCCGATAAGTGTGAGAAACGACTATTACCTGGTAAACACATATCTGTTAAAATGTTTACCAACAATCCATTTTCATGGCCAAAGATGTTATACGATAAGATAAACGAAGGTAAATTTGTTGCTGATAAACGTTTACTCGATAAGAATTTATGGGCCGTTTATTAAACACTTACCATGTAAGCGTTTATCTAGACATTTACCTTACCGGATGAACATGACAAGAGCAGAGGATCTTACTCAGTAAGAGCGAAGATAATGATGAAAAGTCATACCTGGTAAATGAGAGTGACAACTCTTACTCGGGTAAGAGCTTACCGGGTAAATTGTTGTATATGATACCATTGTGATGATTACAATATCACCCAATCAAGTAAGTTAGTGTATTGAGTTTTATCTGTAAACGCTTATCGGATAAGCATTTGAGTAAACGACCCCTTATCTTTAAATAAGAAAAATATTACAATGTAATTTAATTACCTGTTTGATGTAAATAGCAACATTCAAATAAAAATAACCATCCCTCTAAAAAAACAACCAATAAATAAATATTTTTATTTTTAATTTTTAATATCACATAAATTCCATGACTCCTATCAATATCAAGCCCCATAGTTGGAGACACACGTGGCAGTTGGTGGTGATATCTCTCATTTATCCACATATCTTGTATAGGGTTGCTTGTTATTTTCTCCCCCAAAATAGAGTAAAATGATGTAGTTTTATAAATATGCATTTCCAAATTGATTCTTTGAAAATAGAAAAATAAATATTTTATTTTAATAGATTTTTTATAGAGTTCTTAAAAGATTAAAATAAAAAAGAAAACTCTAATTTTAAAGGATTATTTAAAATTTGATGTGAGAAGAGAAAGTAATGTGTTTTTATTATTTATTCCTATTAATAGGATTGAATACTTATTATTTTATATAAAGTTGTTTTAAAAAGTGTATTCAAATAATAAAATTATAGAATGATTGAGTAATATAATTAATGGTTAGATATCTAAAATAAAAAAATTGAGAGTTAAATTTAATTTTCTATAAAGATTTTACCTTTTATTTTTTTAGTTTCAAAGAAATTATAGAGCATATGTTTAAAGAAATTTTATTTCTATAAATTACATAAAAGTAAAAAATTATATTTATTTTATTTCATAAATAATAAAACTTTGACAAATGTTTACTAAAATATTTAGTTTTATTAATTTAGTTTTGTGAAATATTAATTAATCCAGGCTTGTGAGATTGTAAGCTTTGTTTTTATTCATATTATATGTAACGGTTATTTAAAATCATTATCTAATGTCTATGTTTTCTAAAATTCGTATTTGGTTACACAAATCCAAAATTTATAATTTTATATATATATATATATAATGAATTAAATCGAAATGCTATTAATTACATACTTTATTATTTAATTTTGAGTAAATTATGTGTTTCATTCCTATTGTTTGTTAAAATTTGTGGATTTTGTCCCTGTGATTTTGAAATTTTGGTTTTCATCCCTATGACTTGCAGTTCATTTATATTTTCGTCCTGGATGACAAAACACTACTTTTAAGCATGAAAAATTAAAAAAGAAATGAATTTTGTAAACCATAAGAACGAAAAAAACAATAACATTTAAATCATAAGAACGAAAAACGTAATGAATTATAAACCATAGAGATGAAAATCGTAATTTCAAAACCATAAGAATTAAAATAGAAATTTTCAACAAACCACAGGGACTTAAACATACTTTTCTTTTAATTTTTTTTATCATGTGGTTTGTATTAGTTGATATATTATATTATTAGTGATTTGTTTTAAATATTTTATGAAATGTTAAAATTTACTAATTTTTAGCATGTTTTTTTTGGGCTTTTTACATTTTTTAACTAGCTTATCAGTTATTTTTTTTTTTTGTCAAATATAACTATGTTAATCAACAAACTTATCATTCATATGCTAGTTACAAATCATAGCCAATGACAAAAGATGAACTATCAATTGATTTGCATTATTAGAGGATCTCCAACAGTTATGTTAAAATAGAAAAAAAAATGAGCTTTTAGCAAAAAAAATTACTCTAACAACTATGCTATATTATATGCTAAACTAGATAAAAGAAGAAAGATAATGTAAAAATCTCTAAATTTGAAGAAATCTCTAAAACTTCATATTGAAGAGAGAGAAATAATATTTAATTATTTTTCACCAATAGGAAACATTGAAGATGTGTATTTAGGAGATGGAAATAATATTTTATTAATAGAATTGATAAAATAGAGTAGTTGTTGGAGTTGAATGAAATTTTTGTTAGAGATTTTAACTTTTTATACTCTATTTTAGAAAAATTATAGCATAACTGTTGGAGATGCTCTTAAAGAGGTCTCGATCCAAATAGAATAAAAAGTTTTTTTATTACGTGATTTTATGTTGTACATTTATATGATTACTATTAATTTTTCGATTAATTGTTTTATCCTCTAAAAATATGTTAATAGTAGAAGATTTTCGAAAAGAAGATAACTAGGCATATATCTACGCGATGCAGCGGAATGTGAGTAAAGAATGAACAATTAATGTTACTTCCTTATAGACATGCCATCAACAATAAACCCCTAAGAATCACAACTTATGAAACACTAAACCCTAAACCCATAAAGATATTCAATAATTAGTTTATATTACAATTACTGACGAAAAAATTATAATGATATAATTTATAATAAGAATGAAAGGTATTTTACGATTATGTATTTTTAATGCGCTAACGGTGGAAAAAAAAATAAAACGTATGGATAGAAAACAAATTAATTCGTTGATATTCATGATATTTAATAGTACGGTTAAATTAACAAAACATTCAATATTGGACTCGTTTTAAAGGTATTGACGAGATGATTATTATGGTATAATTTGTAGAAAAATGAACGTATTTTTTTTCATTGCATTTTTGTTCATATACGATTATTTATGTTAATATGATAATGGTGTAAAATGAAAAATGAAAAAACAAGGTATATAAAGTAAATTAAATAAGTAAGTGTAAGGTGGTAAATGTTATTGTAGAAAAGATTGTACAATAATCGTTTTAGAATTTTTATCTATACTATTATATAGACATATACTCGCACACGATGCGGCGTGAAAAATCGTGCAATCGAAGGAACAATTGGCAAATGTATGTATCCGCTCGCAAAACATCTCGAAATCAAAATGACAACAACGTTTTCATTTTAAGTTTGTATTTTTCGTTCTTATCGATACTTTAGTCTATGAATCATAGACTAAATACATTAGTTTTCATTTCGTTCTTCGTTTGGTGCACTTATATGTGAATCATAGACTAAAATATCGATAAGAACGAAGAAATATAAACTTAAAATGAAACGTTGTTGTCATTTTGATTTCGAGATGTTTCGCGAGCGAATACATACATTTGTCAATTGTTCATTCGACTTCACGATTTTTCGCGTCACATCGTGCACGGGTATATGCCTAGTTTATAATAATAATGAAATGTATTTTTAATATATTTTAGTTGATCTACGATTATGTATTTTTAATATGCTAAAGGTGGAAAAAAAATAAAACGTATGAATATAAAATAAATTAGTTTATAAATATTCATGATATTTAATAGTACGGTTACATTAAAAAAATATTCAATATTTGACCCGTTTTTAAGATATTGACGAGACGATTATAATGGTATAATTTGTAAAAAAAGAAACACGTTTTTTCATTGCATTTTGTTCATATACCATTATTTGTGTTAATATAACACATGTGTAAAATTAAAAATGAAAAAGTAAGAGATATAAAGTAAATTAAATAACTAATTGTAAAGATGTTAAATGTAACATTGAATTTTAAAAATAACCGTTTACAATTTTAATATAATAGTGTAGATATAGATAATATATATAATGTTACATATTTATGCTACCAATAAAAATATTCAATAATTAGTTTATATTAAAATTATTGACCAAAAAATTATAATATTAGAATTTATAACACTAATGAAACATACTATTAATATATTTTAGTGGATCTACAATTATGTATTTTTAATATGCTAACGGTGAAAAAAATAAAACGTATGGATAAAAAACAAATTAATTCACAGATATTCATAGTTTTTAATAGTATGGTTAAACTAAAAAATATTCAATATTTGACTCGTTTTGAAGGTATTGACGAGACGATTATAATGGTATAATTTGTAAAAAAAGAAACGTATTTTTTCATTGCATTTTTTTTCCATATACGATTATTTGTGTTAACATGATAAGGGATATAAAGTAAATTAAATAATTAATTATAAGGGTGGTAAATGTAAGGTTTAATTTTAATGGATTTCAAATTTCCTCTCACATCACATCTTATTTTATTTTATTATAATCGTCTCGTTGATACCTTCGAAATGAGTCCAACGTTGAATATTTTTTGATTTAATTATATTATTATATGTCATATATTATACTTTGGTTAATCGATTTTTTTAAAAGAGAAAATGCATTACATCGAACGTAAGTTTTAACATCAAGATAATAAACATAATAAATATATTATGTATTTTTTTATTCCAAAAGATTCCAACTTTGATAATTCATTTAAATCAACATATTCACGAGTACGAGTACGCTCTATATATTCTTCATTCACATCTAATCTACGTTTGTATGTGATAATCCACGACATTGCATCTGGAAGTGCATGACGTGTCCAATGGTGTATGAGTGTGGGCATTGGGTAATCTTCTTTTAATACTCAGTTAGTTCACCCATTAACTCTATACGGATAGTGTCCCATGCATCTTCATGACCACCAAAACAAATAGATATGACTCGAAATTCACAATTTCCATTGCCTAATTCATTTTGTACTTGTGCGATGTATGAATGAAATAAACTCGGGATTTGATCAAGATATGGAGGGGGTTTGTCGTTGGAAGTAGGAGTTATGTCTCACTGATTCTTTATGACCAAAATCTTTGGAGTTGATAAATGTTGGCGCGTTAGAATAACTGTGTCTACGAGGATCTTCAATAATATTTTTATTTATTTCAAATCAATTACTTTACTTTATTTCAAATAATATATTATATATATGTCGAATGATTATGTTTTCATTGATCGACATGTGATATCCCAAAATAATCGAAATTTGTGATATCCACAATTAATCACATGTGATATCCACAAAATACAACGTAATTATATATGTTAATGTGATATGTTAAAACGTATTTTTTAACATATTTTTAACATATAAAAAAATAAAAAATATTCAATATTAGACTCATTTCGAAGGTATCGAAGAAACGACTATAATGGTGTAACTTGTTAAAATTAAATATTTTTTTAACGTATTTTAGTTAATATATGCTTATATGTGTTAATATAATGAAAATATAAAATGTAAAATTTAAAACTAAAAGGTATAAAATAAATCTATCAAAAGAGTTAAGGGACCAAAACTATAACTATATATATAATAACTACTTTTAAGAACCGTCAACAACGTTTAAGCCCTTTAATATAATAGTATAGATAATTTAACAATGTAACTTTTGTTTTTATTTATATTTTGTTTATAAATATTTTATGTTTTCTTATATATTCTAAACTTTAAGTTTTTATTATTAATTTATAGTAATAAATAATATAATAGATTTTTTCTCACAAAGTCACATTTAACTTTTTGTACAAAACCGCCCTAAAGACACTTTTTAATTAATGAATGAAAATCTCAATTTCATCAATTTCGTCAAATTTAAAATATTTGTATCTAGTAATTAAATGTAAAATTGAAATTGGTAAATTATAACTATCTATTTATTTGAAAACGAACATTTACTTAGGGACGAAAAGAGTACTTCATATGTCATATAACATTTCAACTATCACTAAAATGACTTTAATGGAAAACTATACATGTAATACTATAATATTGAACTAATTGTACCATCCCACAACTAAACCTACTATAAGTATTAAACGATCATGACATAACCATTCCACACTGAATACTGAAATATGACTAAAAGTAAACCTAATATAAACAGTAGCATATAAATAAACCCCGAAAAAAAAGTAAATTTTGTCCAACTTTAGTTGCCAAGACAACAAGCCAATCCATGTGAAATCGACGATGATGACTACCCGTCATTGTCAGTTTGAATTGTATCCACCACAATCGCTATTTTTCCACCATTTAGATTGTCGAATGATTCCCATCAATCAAATCATGTTAAGTATAGCTAAAACAAAAATACTTAAACTATGACAAACAAAGAGATAATTCTGCACTTGTCGAATGTATACACCGTCTTAACAAGAATTTGAAGGTTAGCTTTCAAAAATATATAATTGAAAATCGATTCCCAAATGATTACTAGAGCATACGAATGACTTATGATGAATGACATTGTTGCTTAGTCGATGATATGAGTTGATTGAAGACAAATATGTTAACGATAATGGGAACCAACAAATGAACCCTACGTAAAAGATATAAACTCATAATGTCCGTCGATTGAAAGCATTGCTTGACCACCCACTTGAACCAATTGAGCTATATTGTTTTTTTTTGGAAAGGGTATCCTGGGCCTATGGCCCAGACTAATCCCTGACAATTAGGGTCTTTGGCCCAGCTGCTAAAGCGTGCAACCCTGAGTTTATCCTCAGTGGCCACAAGTGTTGCGAGTGGGGCTCGAACCCGGGTTGAGCGCTATGAACTTCCCAAGCCTTTACCACCACACCACAACCCTTGTGGTTAATTGAGCTATATTGTTGTTTGAGGGACTTGAAACATCCTGCAAAAGGGATATTCATGTAGATTATCAACAAAAAGTTGATCATAAATGGGAAGCGGGTGAGAGATACAGATGGTTAACGATGATGTATTTTGCTTTTATCAAACAACTTTGAAGGTAATTAATCATTTAATTTTTAATATATATATATATATATACTATGTAGTAAAACATTTAGGTAAAACATTTAAATTTTGGTAAATACAACATCTATAAAGCATCAAGTACAAATCAATGTACTAATAGTTATGGTTTGTTGAGAAGTTTTGGTTAATATAAAATAATAAGTATAAAAGCATTTCTCACATAGGTGGGGCAACATAATATACAATTGACTAAATGCCTATAGAGTGGTTTATTGTTTTGGTTCCGTAGGGTGCCTTGCTATTTGCATTCATCCTTGTATCTGATCTCATGCTATCGCCGTTTTGCTTTCAAAATCCGCCCTCTTCAAGTTGTCAAAAATTACCTTTGGGCTTTTGACTGTCGAACTCAATATATTTGTTTTCCTCTCTGGCGGCCTCCTTACCTTTGCCCCACTACATTCTCACCGGGAGTGTTAAAAAAATCCGTTAGATTGTGATTCGGTCAAACAATCAAACCAAACTGTTTTTACGGTTTAGACGGTTTGGTGACGTCTGCAGTTTAACTACCAAACAACTTATATAATATTATAAGTATTTTTTTATATTAAAATTGTATACATAATTAAATAGTTACAAGGTTCTTACAGAACGAATCGTTGAGACAAAAGATAAAGTCTTGATGTTGTATTGGGTGATTTGCAAGACTATAAACGATAAACTTGGCATAAAAAAATTATCTCCGACAAGTGGCATAATTTGGCTAGCAAAAAATCACATAAGACAATGTACAAGATAGGGAAACTATTCCTGGGATAGGTTTCATAACCACTTTGGATGGTGCACAACACTGACGTAAACCCGAACGTGATACTATTAAGGTGAATGTAGATGCCGCCCTATTCCCATAACACTATATATTTGCTTATTGTTGTGTGGCTCAGAACTATGGCGGAGAGTTTGTTCGACTACAGAGGGAAAGTCGGTATGAAAGCGTGGAACATGGTACAACAGAGGCAATAGAAGTTAAGGAAGCTTTGAGCTGGCTAGAACAAAACTACTGGAGCAACGTGGTAGTGGAAAATGATTTCCTTACCGTGATCCAAGCGTTGCAAAGTGATCAAACAATGTTATCTTCTTTTGTCTCAATCATCCAATACTGCAAGCTAATCCTTGAAAGATTTTGAAAAGTTCTAGCCATTTTTATCAAGCGTATGGCAAACACTGTTGCTCACAACATTGCAAAGGAGTCATGTTTTTATTTCGATTGTAACAAGCGGAAACCTATTTACCCCTAAACTTTGCTTCATTTATGTTGAATGATACTAAATAATGATTTTCTGTTTCTTAAAAAAAGAGTCATTTATTTTGTCACTTATCTCAACTTTCTCAAAGTTATGATAGTTGAGTTATTGTTTGATTAAAATGCTAACTCTATGAAACATTTTTTTTTCTAGATCAACAAGATGCAATATGAGAACCTGAAACTAATTCCCTTTAATCTCTTTTAATGTGATAACTTTTAATTAGTGTTGATCTAATGATAACTCATGAATTAGCTTAGAAAAGAATTTTTAATTTATTTTCAATTAGGGTTGATCCAGTGGTTGAGATCTCTTCTTATCTTTCTCAAAATAACTACTAATCTTAATGAAAACCAACTATATATATGTAGGCGAAGAATCGTGTGAGAAGTTGAGTTAATGGTGAGAAGCGTGAGAAGTGGATCTAAATCGTTGATATATTTTAATATCAAGTCCTCCCATGAATTGCGGCTTAGAAGGGAATTGATCCGGTGCATCTTATCTCGACGCATCTCATCCTAACGTGCGTCTATTTCTCATCCAACGATTGATAACCACTTCTCACGCTTCTCACCGTTAACTCAACTTCTCACCGTTAACTCAACTTCTCACCGGAACTCAACCATATATATGTATATATATATACACACATACATTTATTCGAGCAAATTATATTTTTGGTTCCTGTAATTTACATATTTATTAATTTATTAAAGAGAAATGAGAAAAAACAAAAAAAGACTAAAACACCCTTGACTTAATGGGTTCTTTTAACAACTGTTAAAGAAAGGGACTAAATCCAGTTGTTTTTGCAAACAACAATGGCCAATTTGTAATTTCGAAACTGTAAGGACCATAAGTGTTATAACCATCAAACCACAGGAACCAAATATTTTGTCAGATGTGATTAGTTAATCAACTAATTTACGAAACATGATTAATTGATCAACTAAATTATTAATTATAGGGTTGGGTTCCAGTAAGAAGCTGAGATTAACGTAAGAAGTAGCTATTAACTGTTGAATGAGAAATAGACGCACATTAGGATGAGAGACACTGAGATGCATCAGACCAATTATCTTCTAAGCTGCAATTAATGAGAGGACATTTGATTAAAAATGATCAGCAATTCAGATTCACTTTTTACGCTAACCTTAACTTCTCACACGATCTTTCACCATTAACTACATATAACTTTCCTTTAGGGGTTGTTTGTTTAAAAAAAATCTCTTAATGACTCTTAAGTCTGAATCGTTCAGACCTTTTACATTTAGACTGTCTGTTTGTTTTTTCTAGCTTTTAGAACCTCTTAACTCTTAAATACATTTGAAATAAGAAGTGGTGATCTTAACTTACCTCTTATCACCATCTCAGTTCATATACCTTTCTTTCTCTCACGATGTCTCCAAACGTTGCATAAACATACAATCTTGTTGATTCAAATTTCAGGTTTCAACACCACCTTTTATTAATCAGAAGTAAAATAACACTTGAAATTTATAACCTCTAAAAAAACAAACAAACGACACCTTAGTTTACAAACCACATTCTAAACTTAGGTATTGTTTGGCAAAAATAAGCTAGCTGATTTTTTTGGTACATGTTTGGATGACCATAAGCTAGCTTTTTGATAAGCTACTTGGAGTAGCTTATGAGGAGCTTTTTGTGATTATTCCAATTATGCCCCTCATTAATATTCATAATTATATATTAACTTTTAATTATAAATAAATAATTAATGTCCTTTTTGGTAATTTAAATGCTTATAAGCTAGTTTTTACCAAACGTGACTTTTTCATCAGCTAGCTTATCAGCTACCAACTAGCTTATCAGTCATAAGCTAGCTTTTCAGCTAGTTTGACAAACATAGCCTTAAACTTCGAATATTTTTTAAATAAGGAAATGTATTAATTAATTAATTATGTAATAATCGTTGTTTCAACGCGCCAAGAAGGAGCGTGAAAAGGTCTTTTGTCCCTTGTAAAACAAAGCATCATCATTAAACTCATCGTCTCACAGGCCACCTTTTATACTTTACTCTCACAACCACAGTATCCCTAGCAGCACAGCAGTTTGTTGGTATCTTCACCAGATCTCCCACCAACCACCACCGTTATCACCGCCTCCGTCCTCCACATACCTCCCAAAACAATGGCGATGGTTTCAACTTCACTCACACCAGCATCGCAGCTCTCCGGCCCTAAATCAGCTGCCGCTTCTCCACCTCTTTTCTCCGGACTCCGCCGCTCGTCAAAGCTCGACTCCGCTTCGCTCTCCACAACTCAGTCGTTCTTTCAATCTGTCAATTCTCACATCCGTATCTGTTCTGCTTCTACACGGCCTTGCAGAGGCATCGTCGCCATGGCCGGCACCGGGAAGGTATAATTTTTTTTTTTGGATTCGGTTATTATTTATGTGATATTAGGTTATAATTTGGCATTGTAGATGAGAATCATGTGATGTTCGTTAAAATTGTTTTGTTAGGAACGATAACCACACACTCTAGATGCTAATTGCAGGAGTGAGAAAGTTAAATAGTGAACACGGTACTTCCGTGGTTTAGCAATTTTCAGCGTTGCTCGGATTTTTTTTAATACTGGTAGCGTGTTATTAGCCAATTTCAGAAGAAAAAAGATGAAGGTTATTGATTAACTAGTTTTTTAAGGTTTTATCTGTATGGCCTACTAATTGAGTAATTTTTTGGGGAAAAATGTATATACACACACACACATGTATGTAGTACTAGATTTTATATGTTGATAAAAAAAGTTGTATTAAACGAGTTCGGGTGACCACATTGACAAAAGATTTCTGATGTACAGTAAATGCTTTTGTTCTAAAAATGTTCAGGACATATGATGTGTATAAACAATGGGGAACAATGTTATGATTATAGACTATTATTGTAGTTCTAATGGATTTTACTATCTTCAGTTTTGGATGTACACATGTCTCTATCCACAAGGTTTCCGAGATAAGGAGTTAGAAAAGGATTTTGATTTTTTTGTTTACGTTGTTATTGTGCTTTTTTGAGCAAATTGCTAGACGTATGATGAGGAATTGAGGATTGCATTGCTGATTAAATGAATTTTTGAACAAATTTAATATATTGTATGATGTTACCACTTGAAACTTATTTACAGATGAAATGTAGTTTTATTAGTGGATACATAAGCGAGTAGATATACATTGTTAAAACTCTTGTTGCAAGTGAATCTTGTTTTGGTTCTGAAGATGAGTTTCACTGTTGTAATTTGTAAATAAGGATGTCATTTGATGTTTTGAATTGAGAATGATCAAATTATCAACTGCCTTTCAATGGTCAAATTATATATAGATTTATGTGCCATACATCATCTTAGATTATGCCTGAGTTGGTCATAAGTTAACTGTTAACTGTATCATGTACTGCTTTCTCAATATTAGCGACTGACAATTGATATTGTATTGTTTTGTTACAGTTCTTTGTTGGCGGCAACTGGAAGTGTGTAAGTAACCGTCCCTTCTATTATCCGATACATCAGACTAGAAGTCCTGAACATCACAAATTTTTGGCATCACAAAAATCAGTGGGTGCATTTACCATTCGTGTGAACAAACACTAAACCATTGGGCATGCACCGTAAAACTTCCCAACGAACTGTCGTGCTTGTGTTGCCAAAAATTTATGATATGTAATCTTGTTCTTTTGATTATAAAAGATGCCTGTAATGAATTCCCACCTTGGTGTGTTCCAGGTAAATAGAATGTTTTTATTATGCACATATTATTTTAAGTTGAGGATTATGACTAGCTGCGATCATGTTATAGATGGCCCCGTTGATTTTCATGAATAACGGGGAAAAAAATTCAAAGCTTGTTGCAACCAAGGCAGGGAGGCAGGGGACAGGGAGTGGTTGCATGACACAATAAGTTGTTGCCTATATATTGCAACTTTCCAGTGCATTTCTGTTATACCTAGCAGATGAACCCAGCTGGTTTCTGGCTTCTGTGGATAATGATATAGAACAAGATTAAGACTTCTTGCAATGAAGGCAGGACGAAGAATAAAGGAGTGGTTGCAGGATGTACCAAGTTATTACAATTACGACTTGTTGCTTGGCGCTAGAATCTTAATAATAACAGACAAGATAGTTTCCCTGTTATTCAAAAATAGCTAAGGGATTGGCAGTCTGGCCTATGCCAAGTTGAGTGCAGGGACATCGGACATGGTCCAACACAAAATTTCAAATATGTGACCTTTTTGCTTTTAAATTAGAATCACTTGTAGGACATTTTATTGAAGGCAAATTAGATGCGAGTTGATTCGTACTACTTAGCATTAGTTAAAAAATTTAAGACTATGAAGGGGTACCCGGTACCCTAGCAGATACATTGTCTACTTTAACTAAGATGGAATGATTTCAGTTATATTGGAAATTCTGATAACTAAGTTCTTTGACATCAGTTTTACTATAATACTGTTTCTTTCTTGTAAGTTTATTGTTGTTATTTTCCATTTGTTATTATTTTGTGGGAGGGAGCTTAAAATTAGGCTTTACTTCTATATCATCCTCATCATGTTACAATGTTAAATTTAGCATTTATAGATTTTTGTTTGTGTTGTGGGCTTACAAAATGTTTTAAATGAAAGCAAATGTGTGTGAAACTTGTATGTCTTCTGCTTGATTTATACCAAAGTCCTGCTGATAGAATATATGAACCCTTTCCCTTACTTTTCTCTATAGCTTTTGAAAGAAGTAGTGCTATTCTCATCTTACGCAGTTGAAGTTTCCTCTACTGATTTGTCTTGTAATTTTTGTTCTAGAATGGGACAAAAGACTCTATCAAGCAGCTAGTCTCAGACTTGAACAGTGCGACTTTGGAGGCTGACGTTGGTTAGTTCTTTTATATTCATCTCTCTTTGATTAAATTGGAACATAATTGCATCATGTCTTACATACAGTTGGTTAAGTGAGGTTTCATACAATTTACTAAGTGACCTGTCCATAGTTTTAAAGTACGGAATCGTGAGGCGAGGCGTAAGCCTCGAGGCGGTCCGAGGCGTAAGCCCCGAGGCGGAAAACAAATAAAATTCATAAAATACTAGAAGCGTACTCACGCAATGCAGCGAGATACTGTTATGTACTGACCCAAGCCCAGACCCATTAATAGGATATGTTCTAGAAGGGGTAGTTTTGGTATTGATTCTGTTATAGTTGTTAATAAATAGGAGGGAGGGGGTAGAGTGAAGGTATGCAGAAATTTAGTGGCTTCTTTTGGGAGAGACTGGTTCCTATCATTTGTCTTTCATTTTCCATTCAATTACTGTGTTTGAATACAATTTGGCTACAGATTTCCTTTCTGTTGTTGTGTTGGTTTCACTTAGTTAAGTCAGTTCATAACAAATGGTATCAGAGCAGTCCCGATCCATGGCTATAGATATGAGTTTTCAGAAGGTTGATTCTATGACGAAGATGAAGATGATTCCGTTAAAATCCATAGTTTCTGATTTTCAACAAGAACTCCAAAATCAGATGGCAATATTCAATCAGTTCCTCAATCAGAAGCTGGACGAGATGGCGATTGAGAATGCCAAAACTCACGCCATCGTTCGAGAGGTACGTAACACTGTTTCCAAAACTGTCCTCTGCACTGCTTCTCCACAGTTACATATCGAATCTGGAGGTTTTACCTCCAATGATGAGGAGTTTGTCTATGGACAAAGTCCAGATGTCAGCCATGATGATGTCGTGGTTATATCAGCGATCAAGGATGAAGGAGAAGAACTTAAGGAGAAGGCAAAAGAAAGTAGAGACAACAAATCGACAATGAGTTCTTCAATAAACAAACCAGAAACGAGGGAATTTGATTCATCTCCAGATCCATGTTCGCTGGATCTGTATCACCAAAACCCTAAGGTCAATTTGCTGGTGGAATCGTCTACTAAACCGAGTTCGACTTTGAGTGGGGTGGGGTTTTGGACGACGATCCATGATTCATCAGTCCCAGAAAAGAAGTATCAGACCGTGATCAGGTTTGGCCCAGTCGCTTTATGGGCCGTGAGACTGCCCCAGGCCCAATCCAATTTTGTCAAAGCATCACTTTCTTTTGGCGTCGACTTCTAACCTTGGCAATCCAAAGGATGTTAGTACGACTCTTGGTCAGCGAGTTAGCATTCAGGATTCAATAAACGCATCAAAGGAAGCGTTGATGATGAGATTTGTGGAATGTGATGATTCTAGGGTTTGGAAAAGTGAAGTGTTGCTCACTGCTGGGATGAACCGTTTACCAAAGGAGTCACATGTGGTTACTTATAAATTTGAAAAGAACCCAAATAAGGGTGTTAAACCAAAAATGGATGTTGCTAAGGGAATGGTTCAATTAAGTCCGTCTGTTGGGTTAATTGTTAAGTTGATTATAGACCAACCCTCTCCACTATTAATTCCCTTGGACCTAGAATCTGTTGGACACCATTTTGGTTGTCTCATGAAGGAACGAGCCTTAGATGAGTATAAGTACACACTCATTGATCCAGTTATATGTTTCTTCGACCGTCAAAGTGAGTTGAACGACTTCATAAGCGAAGATGTTTGGGGATTTTGGTCGCAAAAGGGTAGGGGGTTGTCAGCAGAAAAATATGGAGGTCCATATGATGTTTTCTTAGGACAACCACTGCAGAACGTGAATATTCAACCCATGATGCTAGAAGAGAGTGTCAAAGTGGGGAAATCCTGGATGAAAGGGGCTGCTATGGATATTGAGTTAATGAATATGACAATTAACGTTTGGAAGCGGATGACTGAGTTTTCTGTAATTAAGAACATTCAAGTTCAACATGTGAAGAGGAGGATGAACGAGAGATCATTATAGCTACAAGTTGTTCAATGATTGGTGATGACAGAAGTTGGTCCTTCAATGAAGGTGAAAGGGAGATTGATTGGGAGTATTTGACTTTAGTAGGAACTGATCGGGAAGATGTAACTTGGAAGCAGCACTACCTCTATTTTTTCTACCCACCTTGAGGACAAGGTGGTTCTTTGGGGGCGGGGTAATGTTATGTACTGACCCAAGCCCAGACCCATTAATAGGATATGTTCTAGAAGGGGTAGTTTTGGTATTGATTATGTTATAGTTGTTAATAAATAGGTGGGAGGGGGTAGAGTGAAGGTATGCAAAAATTTAGTGGGTTCTTTTGGGAGAGACTAGCACTCTCGAATTGCTAGGGTTCCTATCATTTGTCTTTCATTTTCCATTCAATTACTGTGTTTGAATACAATTTGGCTACAAATTTCCTTTCTGTTATTGTGTTGGTTTCACTTAGTTAAGTCAGTTCATAACAGATACACCATGATTTTAATGTTTCATTTTATTTTTTTGTCGATTTACAGTACGATTTTGGATGTTTTTGAGAAAGTGATAATGTTTTTTTTTATAAATTTGTTTAATTTAGGCTTAAATAATGTTTTTTATATAAAAAAATAATGTTTTTTATATAAAAAAATTAAGTATTTTGTTAGAATTCAATGATTATCTTATATATTTTAATGACATCTAGAAAAAATAACCAATTACATATTTAATAATATAATTAAAACAAAATTATAGTAATATAATATATTAATTAATAGTGATACATGGAAGGTCTGCATAAAAGGAAGGCCCTGCACATACCAAATTGGTGGGTGTTAGAAGCCTGCAGTAGTAATATGTATCTTGTGCTTTGATACTTGTAAATTAAGAGATTTTTAAAATCTTGCATAAAATGATGGTACCTTGTGCCTAATAATTTGTATTTAAGAGTTTTTTATCCGTGCTTTATAATATAGTATATATATATATATAGATATAGATATAATATGTAAATAATAATCTCATAATAAACCATGAAAGTCATAAAAGCCATATAATTACTACTTATAAGTATCAAAAACATAATTAAATGATTCAATAAGACATAGCATATAACAGATATATGTAGATATAACAAAACTCAGTAGATATATCTGTTATATACACATATAACATATATTGTCGATATATGTATATGCATCAGAAAAACAGTAGCAGATGAGTCAGAACTCAGTAGCATAAAATAGCATAACAGTAGCAGAATGCAGATGCATCAGAACTCAGTAGCAGAAAACAGTAGCATACAGAAGAGATTCTGACGTAAAAGATAAAACGTAAAAAGATAAAGTATACATGCCTGTTAATGCAGCAGAATGCAGATAAGCAAGCTGAACTCAATGCAATGTGATCACATGAAAGAGAAAAACAAGAGGAGAGGAGCGTATTCTGTTTCTTATTTACTACTTTAGGGTTTTGACTGACTCTTAGTATTATTATATAGTAATAGTATATATTAAATGCAATAGGAAATTTTAAAGAAAATATATTATTAACTTAAATAGATAGATACCGCATATATATTCAAAAGTCTGAAAAAGACTCAGTTTGAGAAAAAAACTCTTCGAGTTCTGAGGCGCACGGCTCTGTATCGCCCCACCGCCCCACCACCTCTCCACTGCAAGGCATACGTTTCGTTTCTAGGGTAAAAGGCGGCGCCTCATTAGCGTTTTTCCACTGCCTCGCCTCGAGGCGTACGCCTCGACCGCTTTTGAAAACAATGGACCTGTCTGTCATGTGATACAAGTCGTTTCCTGATCTTTCATTTAATGAAGTCTACCTTGTATCTAGTATATAATACCCTGCTTGGTCATCAGAAAGTGTCAGCCAGAATGGTAGATCCGATGGAAATATACATCCATGAGGAGTTGCAGTTTTGTACAAGAAAACTGTCTCAAGTTCAAACAATGGAGTTCATCTCCATCCTGCCTTTTGATTATTGGAGTTCGGATTTTGGATGTATGTGGAGCTTGAATCTACTAATTCTGTTGACAAGTTCAGACCCATGTCCCATAATCATAGGGATTCTTTTTGTGGGTTCAATTCTATAGGGTAATACCATAATAGGGGAACATGTTTAGATCTCCTTAGCTTCAAAAGGAAAGAGTATTGCATGCTTGTAACCAAAAGTCGCTATGGTTGTTCTCTTCGGGTTATCAGGTGATTTACACTCGGATGATTTAACATGTGCACAGATTGCGTACACATGGACCATTTCTATTCGTTCACTAAGGGGGCGTTTGGTTCGCATAATGCTTTTGGATGGAATGGAATCTGTCAAAGGAATTTGACTTTGAAGGAATTGGAATGTAATGTTGTCAGGTTTGACCACCTGTTTGGTTGACAAAATTGGAATGGAATATGTTAAAGGAATTGGAATCTGTCTGTTTGGTTCACAAATTGTAGCTTCGAAATTGGAATGAAATTTTGGTAAATGACCAAAATACCCCTTTTCATTATTTCAATTTTTTAAAATACTGTATGGGTTCTGAACAATATCAAACACATTCAATCGGCTGTATGGGTTCTGAACAAACAGAAACACTGTCAAACACTATGAACATACATACAGTTGAGAAATCAGGAACACTATCAAACACTATGAACACATTCAATCGACCGTATGGGTTCTGAACAAAAAGGAACACTATCAAACACTATGAAGTATGAACAAACATACAGGAACTCCATACAGTTGAGAAATCGATTTTGAGAAATCTATCCATTAATCCATGAACACTATCAACTGTAAATCGATTTTGAGAAATCAAAATAGAGAAATCGACTACCAAGAAAGCGAAATGGAGAAGAGATACATCGATTAATCCATGAACATTAATCAACTGTATGGACTGTAAATCGATTTTGAGAAATTTTGAGAAATCAAAATAGAGAAATCGACTACCAAGAAAGCGAAATGGAGAAGAGATACATCGATTAATCCATTAATCCATGAACATTAATCGACTGTAAATCGATTTTGAGAAATCGAAATAGAGAAATTGACTACCAAAAAAACGAAATGGAGAAGAGATACATCGAGAGAGCTAACACCTGTTGCAATGGTGAAGACGATGGTGTTCAATTATGCCTGATGGAGAAGACGAGAGAGTCGATGGTGCCTGATGGAGAAGACGAGAAGACGATCGAGTTCAATTTCTTATGTCTGATGTTTTGATGTCTGTGATAAAAAAAAGGGTAGGTTTATTTGGGTTAAAGGGTAGTTTTGGAATTATGGAAATATCAAATTCCATTCCTTTAAAATACTTGGGTTTTGGGATGGAATGTCTAAATCCTTTGTCCATGGAATTTGTTGGAATTGGAAGATTCCATCCATTAAAAAGATTGAACCAAACAAGGGAATGGAATCTGGTCAAAGGAATTCAACATTCCAATTCCACCAGATTCCATTAGATTCTGCGAACCAAACGGCCCCTAAAATTTTATAAAACCTATTACATAATAGAAGAGAACTTAAAGAAGCCTGTTAATTATTTGATCATTTTAATTTTGAATCCATTTGTAAATTGTTGATCCTCTAGTGGTGTAGAGATCTTTTGCTCAGGTGTTCTTGGAAAACTTTTGGTTGTTTAGTAATTTATTATTCATGATTCTTGGAGTGCCTGATCTCAGTCTTTTTCTTGAACTATGCAGATGTTGTTGTGGGACCCCCTTTTGTTTATATTGATCAAGTAAAGGGCTCTTTAACTGACCGCATTGAGATAGCTGCTCAAAATTCTTGGATTGGGAAAGGTGGAGCATTTACCGGAGAGATCAGGTATTCATTTTCAATCTTCATTTAACATAATATTTTACTTGATATATAAACAAGAACCAAGACAGGCTCACTACCCATCACCCCACTAACTAATACAAATAAAGCCTACTAGGAAAAAATATTATACAACCTAGACAGGATCACTGATAAGTGATCAAAACCTGATGGAAATTGCTACTGAACTAAATGGACTGTATGGAGTGCCCTATAGAATAAGATTTAATAAGGGTTGTTCCTGGGTTTGAATGTGCAACCCAGTGGACTGTCCACTACATGGTAACATTGGAAGGAGCAAGGCGTGTTGTATGTGTGCAAAGCTTGAAATTAATTGGCTACCAAGTTGTTCTTCATTTGAGTACATAAGTATACCAAAAGGAACCCCAATGCAAGCCCTCCATTTGTCTTATTTAAATCAATATCAAAGGCTTAATCATTTCAAATCTCCAAACATTCTTTCTTATAATGAATATTTGATTATGTCTCAAATTAAATTTGACTACAAGGTCATTGATCCAATAGTTTTAGCTCTTTTGCTCCTTTGGCTGTATCTGCAAGGGAAGATGCTAGAATTTGTATGTCAGTGTGTGTCTACTAAGCAATCCATGGGTTTGTCATTCGATAGCAAACCAACAATCCTGGCTGTTTAAAGTTTAGACCTCCTTTAGCCCGCTCACTCTTAACTCTCATCAAGTACAACCCGACCTACCCACGGGCCTATTTTGCCAGCTGTATTTCTAATGCATGCATGTTGAATATTTTTTTTGGCTTTTACTGCGATGAAAGAGAGTCTCTAAATGGAGAAGCGACAGCTTTGTCTTTTTATTAAAGAGATTCGAAAACCTTATATCTGATTGTTTGAACTCAGAGAGTTGCATACCCATAAAGCGTTTTAGTAATGTTTGAAAGGCACTTCTTCAAAGTTCTATGTATTTTCCAGGTTACATTTGTGTGCATAGTTAACAAGTAAGGTCCTCATTCTTTTAGAGTACCCAACATAAAAGGAGCTTGACTCCAATCATTCTTTATTCCTTTTACACGCAACACATTGTCAACCATTATGCTTTGTGAGTTTGTGACATAACTTTACCACTTCAAATTGCAGTGCGGAGCAATTGAAAGATATTGGATGCAAATGGGTAATTCTTGGGCATTCTGAGAGGAGACATGTGATTGGAGAAGATGATCAGGTGAGATTTATTATTTTTTTTCTGTAAACTACAAAAGTTGAAAAATCAACTATAAGCAAACAAGTAAGGCCATTTGAAAGGTCTATAGTGATGGCTTTGCATCGGTAGCTCATGTACTTCTAATATCAGTTTATAGGTAAGAAGGCTGCTTATGCCTTGGGCCAGAACCTTGGAGTAATCGCTTGCATTGGAGAACTCTTGGAAGAAAGAGAAGCAGGCAAAACTTTTGAAGTTTGTTTCAAGCAATTGAAAGCCTATGCAGGTAGGCTTCCTTACCCCACATAAATATGACCATTGAGTTAAAGTTACTTTGCATCCTCATCATTCTTCCTTTGGTGTGTTCCTTTGAAGTTTTAACCTCTCTTAATTAGGACATTTCACTTGGCTTCTCTTATAATTTTAGTATCACTTTTTTAAACTTTATCATCACTTTTGCAGATTCTAAGTAACATGGCTTTCATAAAGAGGCTTTGAAGCACAATAAAATCATTTTCTATCTCACTTTCAGTGGTTAAAATCCAGAAATGAATTGAAGTATGCCAAGGAATGAGACCTTTGTTTCTTAGGCATGCTCAAGTTACACATGGTTTCTGTACAGATTTTCTGGACTGCAGCTTGTTGAGTATGGAGCCTAATTCTAATTAAACTTGTCCATGATATTACCAATGGTTTCTGAAAGAATTTCTGAACTGTTGCTTTGCAGCAATTTGCACAATTTGATTACGACGGTTGATAGTTGAGGATTACAGCTATTCTCCCTTATCCTCTTTTCTGTTTGATTTTTTTTTCTTCTTAAAAGGTGTTTTTCCCTCATAGATAGTACCTCATCAGGATTCTTGAATCTGTTAACCAAGTCCTAGCAACATCTGTGGATGTAAGCAAATTGCTTAATCATGTAAATACCATGTTTTTTTTTCATTTCCTGCAATGATTGTGTGCATGTGATTATTAACCCCAAGCCATAACATAGCTCACATGGCATCCATCTAAAATTTACTTCATTATGCGACAAATATTGGGATCTTAACTGTAAATTGAGCTATGCAGGCGATATGGTAAAATATTTGAATTGAAAAAGAAAGGCATAGTCTGGGGAAGATTTCTAAATATGCCTTAGTTTATGTAATTTGCATCCTTGATCATGTGCAGATGCTGTGTCCAGTTGGGATAACATAGTAATTGCGTACGAGCCTGTATGGGCTATTGGAACCGGTAAAGTGGCCTCACCCGAGCAGGCTCAGGAAGTACATGTTGCTGTTCGTGACTGGCTTGCTAAAAATGTATCAGCCGAAGTTGCATCCAAGACACGTATCATCTATGGAGGTATTGCAAGTCAACAGTAAATATTTATCCACTATGGCCTACAGGTTTTGTTTATGCTAAAAGACAATGTTAATGGTATAGGTGTGATTTAATTTGTTAGCTATGTTGTGCACATATATATCTAGTTCAAGGGCTCTTTCGGAGAGTAGTCTCATGAGGTTACACATACTCTCAGGGTATCAAAGCCAAGGTCTACCACTCTGGGGCAATCTGTAACAAACTCAAGTTGGTTTCTCGTGACCTTCAGTTTGAGAGGAAGGGGGGTGTTAGCTATGTTGTGTACACACACACACACACACACACACACACACATAACATAGCTAACAAAATTATTGTGAGGAGTAACTAAGAAATGCCTTAAACGACATTGCCTGTTAGGTTAAGAAGCAAACATAATTTCATTTTAAGGTCGAGATTATAATCCACATTGGTGATAATGAGTTTTCTTTTCATTTCCCTTATCTTTTGTCGGGGGGGCCTTGAATGGAGGGGCAAAACTTTAACAGATTTAAGGTTGTGCATCTTAAGTTATTTTGGAAGTAGCCTATATGGAATTTTGAACCCTTTTAGCCACTTGCTAATCCTTACTGCACCATCAGTGATTGGTTTTGTTGATCATAATTTTAACTACCTTTCCAGGATCTGTAAATGCCGGCAACTCTGCTGAGCTGGCGAAAAAAGAAGACATTGATGGATTTCTTGTTGGTGGTGCTTCTTTAAAGGTATCATCTCATCTTTGACAGTATTTCAAATTGAGATGACCTTGTTGCCCATTACCATCATTACAAATGGGTTCAAAAGATTCTTTTATTTGCCTGTATTAAATAGTACTTATTCAAGTGGATTTAGATATTTCACAAATTGTCAACATTTTATTTGTACGTTGTCCCAAGGCAAATAACCCAATTGTCATTGCAAACAACCCAATTGTCATTGGACAATTAGGGAGTAAATAATAACATGAAGAGAACATACGAGTACACGATCAAAGGGAGTCTGGTACAGAAATGGCATTAACCTAACCAATACTATCAAATAACATACCCTATTGTCTACCTCACGAAGGAAAGTTCAAATGAGAACCATAAATATTTTGAGAACCTAAGAACCAACTATTTCATGTATTATTAATGATGAATAACCCTAAATATTCATGAATATTATCGTCATGAATATCATGCATTTTCGTTATTCATGATATCATGCATTTGCGTTATTCATGATACCATGCATTTTCAGTATGAAAAATTATCATGATTAATATCTATCACGATATTCTATCATAAATAATACATGAATAGTTGGTTCCGAGGTTTTCATCTGAACCTGCTCCTACCTCAGGATGCCAAGCTGTCCCTCCTCACCTGTTTGTCCAAAGGGCACAACAGAAGATTACATAAGTACATAACTTAACAAAAACCCAAAAGAACTTGATGATTCAGACTGTAGAATTGCAGTTAATTTAGATATTAATAGTTCAAGATTCATGATTGTCAATCTATTTATGCAGGGTGCTGATTTTGCAACCATCATCAACTCCGTGACGGCTAAAAAAGTTGCTGCTTGATCATCGAGTCTCGTACGGTTTTTGGATTGGGGGCAAGTAAGTACCTTAGAGTATCATCTTAGTTCAGATTATGATCCTATCGGCATGCGAAGCCAGTTCAATTTAGCGGATTTCAATCCATCTCATTTCACTCTGCTTTTGAAAACGGATACATAAACACTTCAATATGCACAATGTGCAATTTCTTTTACACATAATTTGTAATAGACATATATCACCCCAAGTCCACAAGACTTCTGGTAACAACTTTGAAGAAAAACAAGAACACAGAATATGCAATAAAATAAATGGGAAAATTATTCAAATGCACTTTTGCTTACCTTCACTGGATTATAAGACCCTCATTAAGGTCCCAACCTAGTATTTACACTCCTTTATTTTGTTCACTCCTAGATTTTGAAAAATGTACCATTAGCCATTTTATAGAACTCGTTACATATGACGCTTTAAAAAAATCCCATATAAAAAGGATGATAGGACGTTTTATTTTATGTGTCCTATTAGGTTGCTGAACTTCATCCATATAACTTGTTAGGATGTCTAACTTCGTCTTAACAACTTATTATAACACTATCGCATAAAATGCACAATTATTGGTCTTGGGAACTTGAAGTCTCATTAAATAGTTTATTAGGGTGTGTTTGGTACGCAGTCGGGACCGGAAAGGATCGGATGGGACAAGATTAGACGGGTGAGAGTGAGGTAGGCGGGTGAAAAAATTCTGGGAAGTTCTCAGTGTTTTAATTTGAGATGGGAAGATTAGTATTTACTTGTGTTGTTCCATGTCCAGATTTTTGTTTCACCTATTTGGCTGGGATAGAAAAAAAATGCATTTTTGTTCTATTCAGGTTGCAATATATTATCACGCCAAACATTAGACAACAAGTTTTTATACTGTCCCGTTCTATTCTGCATACCAAACACACCTTTTAGACACCGAAAATAGTTAGGCATTTAAAAAAAAATCATTTTGTATCCCAGCACCTGTACCCTTGAAGAAAAATGTATACTTAGCTTGTTTTGATGAGCATTAGTTATCTTTATTTGGCATCAACTGTTTGAGTGGGAATTAATCCAAAACTAAAGTAATTAGGGTCAGAATCCATACTCAAAGAATAGATACCATAACCCACCCTATCTGCAAAGCAATCTCACTCTTTTTATGCATCACTCTCAACCACCTACTCTTTCAAGAAAGGTAAGAAACATAAGTACATACATATATACATGTATATGTATATATATATATGTATATATAGGGGTAGGTTCAAGAGAGAATGCTATAAAATAGAGGCAGTTACATTTGAATCCAAACGGTTGATAGAGGTTCTCTCTTGTTCTCCTTTTTAGAGTTTTCTCTTGAACCTCCTTATACACACACACACATATATATATATATAGAGAGAGAGAGAGAGGGAGAGAGAGAGAGAGAGAGATGGACCAGTTCAGCCTTAACGAAAGAAGCCTGGAGTCGAAACAAGGGTCGAGATCCCAGACCTTGTCATCCATCTCACTACCACCTCTTCCTTTGGTTGCGATCTTTGCAATTGTTGCCTTTCTGCTGTCCCTATCGCAATACTCGAACTTCAAGACTTTGTCAAGTAATGTAGGAATCAATCTTCAGTTGTTCGTCCTCTTAACGCCCGTTATTCTCATCTTTTTCTTGTCGTCAAGTTGGATCACCGATGGACGGTGGTTTAGTTTTGGCTCACGGAAAAGGAAAGACTCCATGATCCTTAATCGTGGTTCTAACGAGTATGGAACCTGAGTTAGACCGTACACCAAACCGTACCTTTGCGATTCCAACCAAACCGTTAAGACAGTGATCCTATAGATATTTATTTTCTGTTTTTTACGAAGTTAACAAAATATAATAAAATAATAGCAACGTCTATATGTAAATTGTTGAACGAAGTGTGTATTCTGTTTCCCGTTATTACTTATGAGTGCACGATTATCGATCCTAAAATGCGTACAATGCTATTGAAGTCGTGGCAATGGTTTGCACCACTTTGGAGTAGAGACGGGTAAAAAATCAGTTATGACCGGTCTCGGTCAAAAAGTGTCAATCATGTAGTTGGTTATGGCATAACCAATCCTTAGTTCAAAATGTGTTCGTAACTGATATGGACCGGTATAATTGGGCCTCAAAACCTTGTCCATTTTATCTGGTTTGTTGACTAATGGGCGAGTGCCACATGATGTTTTTGAAAAAAGTTCGGTGAAAACCCGTTAACTCTAAACGGTCCGTTAACGGGCTATTTGAAAAAGATCATACATAACTGGCCATTAACAAGTATAACTGGTCACTCTTTAACCGGTCAATAAATGTAAACGGTCTTGGTCTGGATTTGGGGTTTAATCAATTTTCGGGCCTTCATGACCACCTCTACTTGGGCACAAAGTATTACAATTATAAATAAAAACCGAATAGAAACCCTAACTATTTGATGATCGTTTCAAAACGAAATGATTCGGTCGAAGACACTTGTAACTGAAAGTTACTGTCAAAATGAACCATGCACACCTACGTTATCGCGACAGGAAATTGTGGAAACGGGAATAGTTATGGATTTACAGTTTGGGCCTTGTCTAACAACTACTTCATTCATCTCAAAATAAATTCCATAATAAATAATGCATACAGTTTTTGAATTGTATAATCATTATACTTTTTAAATAATCACTTAATTTTTTTTATCTCATAGTTTAAAGTAAACTTGGAAATTAGACACTTACTTTTGAAACGGAATACTTTTATTTGGGGTAACCATTGCTCTCCTGTCTAGCTTACTTTTATTTGGGGTAACCATTGCTCTCCTGTCTAGCTTGGGCCCATCTCGATTGATCCCAAAGAACCTGGGAGAGAATAGTGGGGAAAATCCTCGGTTGCCTTAGGTGCCGTTTGTTTTTTAAGAGGTCTAAAGTCTGAAGTCTTATTTTATTTATTATTAATAAGAGGTGATGTGTAAAAAGGTCTGAACGATTCAGATTTAAGAGCTATTAAGAGGTTTTAAAAAAAAAACAAACAACCCCTTAGAGTGACTCGAACTTGTGACCTATATTCAATATATATAAGACTAAAAACCAGACCTTTTTTTTTTCTTTCCTTGAAAGGTCCCAACCAACCCCAAAAAGGGTTGGACTTGACCAATTATAAGTGATTTGGAAAACTTGTCTCTTATTAAACTTTCAACAACGAATTTATGGATATAAAAGTATCAATTTGTTTGATCATCGACTTTCATCACTTAGAGGTTGTTCGATACATTTTCTATTAAAACCTGTATGGAAAAAACTGTCTTTATTGATAAAGTTGTCTTTATGATAACAAATAAGTTGTTCGGTTGTTGTTAGGGCTGGCAACGGGTAGAGTATGGGTAGGGTAAGGGTTAATCCGTTATCCAATCCATTTAAAATAGCGGGTAACGAAACGGGTAATTATCCATCTCATAAAACCATTATCCGTATCCTACCCTACCCATTAAAAGTAGCGGGTGACGGAACGGGTAATGGATAAATGGTAAAACAAAATTTCATTTTGAACTACAATTGATATTGTTAAACCTCAAACATATAAGTAAAACATAAGTTCATAAATATAGTTATTATTTTATATCTAATTTGTTGTAGTAAACATTTAATTACTCTAAATATAATCATAGTAATATATTTTGATAACAATTTAAAAAGTATAAGACTAACACTTTTCGTTGTGATTATTTTTCTAAATTCATCTTGTTTCTCATTTAATCAACATGAAATCTTTACTCGATAAATATAAAAATAAATTAAAGTACATGTTAAAATACGATAACATTATTAAAAAAAAATATTAATAATTAACTTAATATAATTATGTATATATACACTAATATTTATTTTTATATAATTATATATATATATATTATATCGTAACGGGTAATGGATAACGAAAAACCGTTTATCCATATCCTACCCACTAAAATTTCGGGTAAACGGGTAATGGATAAGTGGATAAATAGATAAAAAATTTCTTATCCATACCCTTATCCAACGGGTCGAAACATAACGGGTAACGGCTTTACCCTGCCAGCCCTAGTTGTTGTGCTGAATAAACAGTCTGAATGTCATAAATGACCATTTTACCCCTCAATCTATATTTTTGTCTGAATAAAATAACTGTTTGATAAAAATGTTGAATAAATGACTTTTAGTGATAAAAAAACCAATTTAACCGTTTTTTAAAATAAAAAGAAGCTTGATCTAACATAATAATATGAATTCATACGTTATAATCAAAACAACTTTAATAAGTACTTACAATAAAAATACGTCAACATCAATGTATGAACATATTTACATGTATGATGAACAAATCTAGAAGAAAATATGTATGAATAGATTTATAATAAAGGAACTAACCTACAACATCTATATAATATTAACAAACAAATGAACAACCAAAAAACGCTACAAAGAAAAACTTGTATCGATACAGAAGCTTGGTGAAACTACAAAAGGAACTAGCCTAAAAAGATGATTGAACATGCATACAACAACTATTTAGAACTACCAACAAGTAAAAACGAAAAACATTATAGCATACTAGATCTGTAACAAGGAACAACCACAAAAGGCAAGACATACTTGAGTATTAACAGATTGAAAAAGAAATGAAGGAAAAATGCATCAAATCAAGTGGAGAACAAACATATCGAAGAAGGTGATGGCTATAGAAGAAACATAAAGCGGAGAAGGAAGAAATTGAACTTGTGATGATGGAGAGCAGAAGTAGAGAGAAGATGAGACTGACAATGACAGTGATCGGCGTAAGCGTGGAAGCATATTTGGGGAGGTGTCTTTCACGTTTTACTAGGGTAAAGGGTAAAAATAAGGCTTTTCTTTATTGCAAGGGTGAAGGGTAGTTGGGGAAATTAAATGACTGAGTGTAAAGAACATATGGTTTCGAGCTGACCGATTAAGCCATCGGCTGAGCGAAAAAGCCGCAACCAAACAGCTTAATAGCTAAGCGAATAAGATATAACCCTTATATAACCCATTAAGCCGCAACCGAACAACCCCTTAGTGCCATATGCCATTCAGGGATTTTTTTTAAAGAAATTGAAAATCTAATTCTGAATTAATCAAATCATTCCATACAATTATTTCTTTGTTTTATTTGATTGAAAACTATGTCGCTGCTTCGTTTGACATATTTTCGGAAGTTCTTCAAATAATTTGTCGTGAGATTCTCTTTATATTCGACCATATATCTTAGAAATCACATCCATTTAAAATATAAGCTCGTTAGTAAGAAAAAAAACTAGTTCGTATAAAAACACAAAAATATAAAAAGTTAATGGGAAAATTGCATCAAAATGGAACCAACTTTCATCTGATTCCTATTTTGGGAAACCAACTTTCAAAATCGTCATTTAAGGGTCTCGACCAAGTTTTTTGTTTATTAAAGAGTTTGGTTAACTTATTGACCTACTAATGATGACATCACTCTATTATTTTTGCCAACTAAGATTCCACATCATTATTATCATTATAAAAATAAATCTAAATAAGTATTATTCCACATCATCATGCTGATATGGCACATAATTTTTTATTTGCAAAAATAATTATTTCACATCTCATTTTTTTATTTCGAAATCTCATTTTTTATTTCAATTGAAATTAATGCAATAATAATCTAATAAAATTTGTTTTTTATTCCACTTATTCGTTTCAACAGTTAAGATTTTTTAAAAAAAAAATCACATATTAAATTAAAATTTGTTTCTTATCAATACAATAATTTTTTTTAACTTCGACAAAAAAAGCTATTGAATCTGCCAAACAAAGAGAGAGAGAGAGAGAGAGAGCTTATCATCAAAACAAGCTATTGAATCTGTCAAACAAAGAGAGGGAGAGAGAGAGAGAGAGAGAGAGAGAGAGAGATTACAAAGAAAACCAATCAGATGCAACGCATCAAGAAATAAATAAGAACCGGATCTTATACATGAATTCAACGCGTTTCATAACCCAAAGAACCAAAAATGTAATTCCTGAATGTAATAAGGATGGATGACGTGGGTCAGTGCCCGGAGGATAATAACTCATTGGAGATGGAGACACACTTGGTTGGGGGGTCGGAGAAGAACTCGTCGGAGATGGAGACCCACTTGTTTGGAGGGCGTTGAAGAAGGAAAACTCACCATAGATGCTATGAACAGAAATGCGTCAATTAGGTAGAAGAAATGGAGCTGTTGATAAGATAGAATCAGGGTTTGGTGGGGATTGAAGGAGAAGGAAATGGAAGATTGTGACTTATGAAAGGGCGGCAGGCGGAGGAGAAAAAGGTCGGGTTTTCTTTGTTTTTGAACATGATGAATTTAGTTTCTATTTGTTTTATTTTGTACTTTAATTAATAGTGAGGTGGATTTTTTAATATCCAAGTAAGTTATTTTTTAATAAATAAATTTGCTACATCATATGAGGTAACCGGTTACCTACTAAACAGGTAAACCAGACCCTTAAATATATGAAAAGTCCCTTAAATATATGAAAAGTTTGGTCCAGACCCTAAAATGAAGCTTTTAAAAATTGGTTTCCTAAAATAGGAATGAGGTCAAAGTTGGTTCCATTTTACGCAACTTTCCCAAAGTTAATTCGTATAAAACATTAAAACCCAACTAATTGAGACAAACTATGTCCTTTTGACTTGAAAATTTAATTGTATTACTCATCTCCTTATCTTTTTGATAAAAAAAAAAAACTTTTACTTAACGATTTTTTTTCTTTCTTTTTTATAAAAGTACTTTTTCTAAAAAAATAATGATAAATTTAATTATATATATATATATATATATATATATATATTATATACACACTAGGTATGTACCGGTGCAACTCGAAGGATCTCCAAATTGAAGTCGAGAACTCGATGCAGAAATTTAAATGAGAACGTGTTTGGTTTTAATGGTGGAAAATCTAGTGGAAGGTTACGATTCTTTTTTTCTTTTTCTTTGCTTGCAATGGCATTTGACCAAATTGCAATTGTTGACGAACAGTTTTATCTTATCTTATATAATATTTATATGACGAGATATTTTGGGCTCCTTATTTATTAAAGTTTGGGGAGCATACGGATAAATAGTCGACTTGTTTAAAAATTGGATGTTGGGCTTAACGCTTAAGGAATTACTTGGTCTGTGGATGATACAGTCAACAACATGTAATAGCGAGAGTCACAGGATGAAAAGAATTGGCATTGTAGGGCTATGGTCCGTTCTTTTTTTCCTCTCATTACATGTAAAAATTACGAAACCAAGCGATTGTATCAATGTAGAGAGAAAATATACATTATATAGATTACTTACCAGGCCTAGAGGCAAGACATAAAACTTCAACATGAAATAAAAATATCCTATATATCTATGTGAAGTCATCATCGATGCATAACCAACATAGATTATATCATATAACTTAAGTCTTAAGGAGCTTACTAGAATTGTTGAGATGTTTTAAGTTTTTGACATGTAATTTACAGTTTAACATATGAATAGTATCAAATGCTCTTTTACCTTTCTTCTATATATTGAGGGTAATGCATCAAGCGTAGATAGTATCTAGTGATTCTTTACATATAGCAAAGTACTCATAATATCAAGGGTTTGGTTTTAACATTGTCTTCAACTTTGTTTATTGGTTTCAGCTTCATTCTTTTATAATGAGCATATATATTTATTATATATATATATATATAGAGAGAGAGAGGAAGGTTCAAGGGAAAACCTCAAAAAATGGAAAACTCAGGAACACTCTAGTAGCCCTTGATCTGGACGGTATACACTTGTACATACAGGTAAATTAAGTTTTTTTTTGGTTTTTATGCACGTGTGCATTATGCACTTGTGCATGCTATAATTTACCTGTGTGCACAAGTGCATATCGTCCAGATAAAAGGTTACCAAGATGTTCCTCAGTTTTCCGTTTTTTTGAGGTTTTCCCTTGAACCTGACCCTATATATGTATACACACACATATGTATAAATGCTTGCTAACATCCAACAAAAAGAAGAAAAAGGATTATTACCGTATCTAAGATCCCAGAACTTTATGGTTGAATCATGGGAGCCGGTTACAACTTGAGGATCCTGCATGAAGACCATATACCATGTTAAGCTTCATTTTGTACCAATTTTCATCTTTTTTTTTTTTATGTACAAAATAAGTTTAAACTAGGATTAGTTACCGTAGGTCGAGTAAAAACTGAACAGACTGTATCACGATGGCCAGATAGACCATAAATCTGCATCTTGCTGCGAATGTCCCATACCTAAAATTATAAATACATCATAAATTATTAGTAGCTAATATACACCCACCACTTGAATAGGTACAAAAATGAAGCTTAACATGATTAATTATTTTCATACCCGGGAAACAGAATCACGACCCCCAGTAATCAAAACGTCAAGTGTGGGATGAAGTGCCAAGCAATATACACCACTTAGATGACCATGATATGACCGAATAACTTGTTTTGTTCTTGAAATATATGTTTCCCCATGCTTTTAATGATCAAAAAATTGGTTAGCTGTAAACAAATTTGTACTAATTTTTTAGGTTGGAGTTGAGCTGGTTCCAAGAGATTTTGATATGAATTCTCCCCACCCTTTCAAAAAAGAGGACATCATCAGCTTAGTTCCAGTGCATAAGGTGAAGCCCAACCCGAACCGCCCAACCCGAACCACCCGAACCCGACCTCACCCGAACCACCCGGTCTTTAAACAGTCGGATTCCGGGGCATTCCATCCTACCCGAATATCCGATCGGGTTTTGGGTTTGGGTACCCGACTCGACCCGACCGATGCACACCTCTAAACATAACAAACAAGCTTATAATCTTATTGTGAAAAACACTCGTAGGGGTTGTTTGTTTGTTTAAAAAAAACTCTTAATACCTCTTAAATATGAATCGGTCAGACATTTTTACATTCAGACCATTTTTTTTCCAGATTTCAGACCCCCTTTAACTTTTAAATACATCTGAAATTAGAAGTGGTGACATTTTTCTGATTAATTGTTATCACAAACAAAACAATCTTATTGATCCAGATTAAGATTTCAGACTTCAAACGTTACAAAAACAAAAGTCTTATTGATTCAGATTTTAGACTTCAACACCACCTCTTATTAATCAGATGCGAAATAAGATTTCAAACTTCAGACCTCTTAAAAAACAAATGCCACCTTACTCTTCTGAGTTAATAACCATGCATGGACTGCAAACACTTAAAATAATTGTAACACCCGTAAATTCTAATAGGACGGCCAACGATCGGTCAAGGAGTGTCAGCGGCCGACCGAGAGGAACAGTCGGGGAATGGCTCAGCACAAGACGCGAGAGGCACGATCAGTGACACGCGCGGCTTGGCCCGCGACCTCAAGCCGCGACCAAGGTCGCGTAAGTCACTCTATGTGTGCAGGCAAGTAGCACGCGCGGCTAGGCCCGCGACTTGGGGGTCGCGGCCAAGGCCGCGGGGACGGTCTGATCGATTTAAAACCCAAATTTTAGGGTTTTCTCTCATTTAGACTCCATCTCCATCTCCATTTCTCTCCTCTCCATTGGTGCGATTTTTGAGATCCCTTATATCAGATTTGGAGCATACATGGTGGGTTTATCATAAGGAAGTATAAAGGTTCGGTATTTGGGAAGCTCGGGTTGAAGAGTTGGATGGGTTACTTGAATAGCTTCGGGTGGAAGTCTCAATATCTAAAATGGTAAGTTTCCTTGAGTAATCTAAGTTTTAGTATAAGGATCTTTGTAGATCTAAAAGTTTTACTTGTTGATGGTTTATTCTAGACTTGAAGAAATTGGTCATTTGGAAACCCTAGCTTATTGTTGGTGATGACTTGTAAATGGTTGGGATTGGAACCTAGGTTTAACTTAACCTAGCAAGGTGAGTTCAAGCTGATTTGTGAAAACGTTGTACATGCCAAAATGTCTATTTTAAAGCATTTATGTGTTTTACATTAAATTATCAACTGTTGAGTTATTTGGTAACTTTTGATTATTTGCAATGTTTAGCTTAGTAAACTTTATAAAACACCCACATTTGGGATTTTTGGGCATTTTGATAAATAAGTCATAAACGAAAGTGTTTTAATGATTTATTGCATAAATGGATATTTGGTCACAAATGCATTCTTAGTGTTGGTCGGGTTATATACATCATTCATGAAATGAGACGTTTTGAAAGTAAGAGTGTGTGAGTCATTTGGGTTGGGTCATTCCCGACCTGGGGAACATTTTAGAAATAATAATCTTTTTGGGTTTTGGGCCGAAGGTCAATGGTATTTTGATAAACAAAGATTTTGGGGAAAGATGTAATTTGGTTTATGTAACCATTTTGGCTCTCGTGTTTTAGCCAAACGTCTATTAAGCCTCTTGGGGATTGATTTGTACTCGGTTGAGTCTTTGGAACATTTGTTCGGTTTTGGTAGCTCGTTATGGAGCCTTAGACGTATGATGTACTTAGTTGCATCTTATTTGAGAGTTACATATGTTGAATGCGTTGGTTCATTCGTTTGAGTCATGTAACGTTTTAGACTGTAATGCATTGGATCCATAGGCATATGAGTCGGTCAGTTGGGGACTTTATCCCCGTTTTGGGACTGGAAATTATTTATGGCTAGCGGGAGCTCGAGGTACAGATCATGGGTGGTTGAACTCGATAACCATGTAACCTTTATTGAAGGGCTCGAGGTATAGATCGTGGGTGGTTGAACTCGATGCCCGTTTGTAATCCAGTCTGGCTACTCATCGTGGAATTTAGTGTCCGCGTTTGAAGTCTAGTGAGTGGTCCCCAAGTCATGTTTTTTTATGTAAGCTTGCGATGGTGCTCTGCAAAGCCGTATACGAAGCTAAGTCTTGTGGTGGTGCCCATTGTGAGCTGGATACTGGGACTTGTAGCTTTTTTGGTGACACTCATCTAGAGGTCGAGTAGACACTAGAGGCATTTGAGTATCTTGTGGTGGTTGCTCGATTGGGAGCCGTATACGGGGATCCATGGCTCTATGTGAAGCTCGAGAACATTGATAAGTGGCCTATTTTTGTGTGCCCGCCACATTCGATGGAATTCGAGGCTCCCCCGTCACCGAAAGGTGTTGTTTTGGGTATTGAGTTTTATTATCCAAGTTTTCGGTGACGTTTTGTATATATGGATCTTATCCATGATTTCTGGGTTGAGTGTTATTCCCCACCCGTGTTTTTGGGTGTTTCGAGATTTAAAGTTTAATCCGCATTTCATAAATTGGTAGTTCAATTTCTATTCACGTTTTGAGTAAGTTTTGGGTTGAATTTAATTACGAAAGAACGTTTTATACTAGGATCTTTATCCTTGAAGTAGTATGGATTGGAAAACGCTTATATTGGTGTTTCTTTGCCTAAAATAATATTATTGGAAAATGAGTCGTTTTCATATTTGAGGCATATCAAATTGAAAGATTATGATTTAAATTGCATTACTTCTTTCCAACGATATCTTTATTAATGTTGAAAACTCTTGAACTCACTAGGCGTTAGCCTAACCTTTTTATTTTGTCGGCATGTGCAACAGGTTCCGGTTGGGAATAGTCCTAGTGACACTGTGAAGCGAAGAGTGCTAGTTGTGTGCTCGAGGAGTGGATATCTTAGTGAAGTTTTCCGCATTTATAGCAACTTGCGTTTGGGGGTTAAGTAGCACCCGATTGTGGTTTAGTCTTTGTGTCTTATTGGAGTTTGTATTTGTTGAAGTTATTTATCGAACTTCATAATTAGAGCGTAATGAGTTTTGCATTGTAGGATGATGTGTTGATTTATTTGATGTTATATCGAAAATTTTCATTAATTGCTTTTACCAAATTTGAGGATATTACAATAATGATTACCTTGATCATTCGAGAAACAAATCAATCAATCAACCAATTAATTAAAGGGTCCTATTATTTACACCATACATTGGGTGTAAAATGCCTTGAAGTTTGTAAAATTTTGACTATTTACTTCTATTTATTATTTTTTTATCATTATTGTAATTATGTTGGTTTGTTGGAAATTGAAATACTTATTAAAACAAAAAAAAATGTCAAATTAGTCAAATCATTCACTAATATATTATATACTTTATTTTTATTATTGATTTTATTATTATTTATATTATAGTTTTATTATTTATATTGTAGTTTGTAATTATTATATATTTATATTATATGTATTATATATATATATATATATATATATATTTTTTTTTGAACGACAACTTATATAAATATCAAAAGAAAATGATAATGTTTTTTAATAATACTTTATTTATAATTAAAAAGTCAATACAATTTTTTACTAAAAAGTAACTTCTAAAAAAATAGAGTAAAGTACATTTTTAGTTTTTGTGGTTTGTTGAAAGTTTCTATTTTCATTGTATAGTCCTTTTTTGCACCCTACGAGAAGTGGATTGATATGCCTGAAACGGGTGTGTTGGTTGCTTCAAGGTATAATGTGATACTACATTCTTTAACAACTGCAGGTAGGATGACATTCTTAATTACCACTTCAATCTAGTCCGCCACCATGGTTTGAACATGTCGCTATTGCAATCGGGCACGTTAATGGTAATTATTATGTTAAAATATCACTGGCCGAAAGGTATCCGATGCCTCGTATCATGCAATAATGGCCCCGTTTCAAATATGATTGCGCAACCGGATGGGCTACTCATTACATGAGTCGAATAAATATGTACGAGCAACTGTTATCTAGTAATCGTACTCCAGATTTTATTTCACTTGATTGAGTTGTAATATTTTTAGTTTTTTAGTATTTTTTTGTTACTTTATCAATTATGTTATTTTGATATTTTTTGATATTAAATTATTTTATCTTTGTAGGTTTAAAAATAATATATAATTAAATAATTATTGTTAAAAATAAAATACTCATAAAATAAAACATAATTACATTAAACTAAAATATAACTAAAACTAAAATAATGAATAAATAATTTATAATTATATTAAAATTAAAAAATAAATAAGGAATGATTATAATTATTTTAAAATTAAAAATAAACAAGTAATTATTATGTAATGATTATAATTATATTAATAAAAAAATAAATAATGATTATATTAATAATTATAGTGGGTAAGGTGAGTATGGGGATGGGGTGTAAATAAGATTTTGAGAGTGCCAATAAGATTACTCTTAATTAAAACAAGCAGATTGCATTTATTGAAAAAGGAATAATACAACTACTACTAAGACAAGATTCATGATCGTACAAGTAATTAATAGTGGAGATTAATTTTTTTCATATATGTTCAAAAATAGCAAGAAACAATTACCAGAGGAAAAATCAATGGAGAATTAAATTATCATTAATTATATGGCAAACCGACTTATTACTCCTTTTAAGAGTAAATTATCATGTTTAGTCCTTAATTATGTTATCTTTAGTTTTCTTCACCATTTAAAAAAGTGATTATGTTATCTTGTCCCCCAAACTTCCATTAAAAATTACATTAAATATGTTTGATATTTTCAACTTTTATGTCATTTTCTTTCAAAAAGGAAAGAATACATTTACTATGTGTATATATCTTAATAATTATATATATATATATATATATATATATATATATATAGAGGCTAAATCAAATGAAAACCACAAATATGTTACAAACATTTGAGAACCAATATAAAAATATTTTTTTCACATGATATATTTTCACCAAATGCTTGGATTTAATATATTTCTTCCAATATACTATTTGTTTCATAATATGATAGTTTTACATGTATTTGTTTCACCATATGAATATTTTTTACCTGTATTTTTCATTTCACTAGGTGAATCAAATTTTATTTTTCATGTGTAATCTTTTCACAAGGTGAACAAAAACATATATGAAACAATATCTTAAATAATAGGGTTTGATGAAAAAAAATCATGGAAAAAAATATTTTTATATCGGTTCTCAAGGTTTGTAACATATTTTTGGTTTTCATTTGATTATATATAGGGTCACGTTCAGGAGAAAACTCTAAATAAATGGAAAACCGAAAAACCACGAAAAAACGAATAAAAAAGTATATGAATATTGATGTCAAATTAACGAGAAAAATATGATTGTTTATTTGGTGTAATTTATTTCGCTCGAATTTTGTTCATTTTTCATATTTTTTTCGAATAAAAAATAGGGGATGGAATTTTTTTAATTTAAAAAATATTGCTGTAACCGTCTGTTTAATCATATCCATCAGATCATCTAATCTAACGGTTGATAAGATGTTTTTTAGTTTTTCATTTATTTGAGGTTTTCCTTTGAACCTCCGTCTATATATATATATGAGAGCGATCAAATAGAAACCACTCTAATTTTGAAAACCGTAGAAACTCTTGATTTCATTGGTTAAGTTAATAAAATTGTTTCATTAAATTGTTTAATTTGATGAAATTGTTTCATATAATTCTTTTATTGATGAAATTGTTGTATATATTTGTATTTTTTATGTAAAAATGAAAAAGTTTCATTAGACTACGAAAATACATGAAACAATTTCATCAGAATGAGAAAAATAGATGAAACTACATAAAAAATACAAATATATGAAACAATTTCATTAATAAAAGAATTATATGAAACAACTTGATCATATTAAACAACTTTTGAATCAATTTCATTAATTTAACCAATGAAATTGACGGTTTCCAAAATTTTCAATCTAATATGGTTTTCAATTGAAACCACCTCTCTCTCTCTCTCTCTATATATATATATATAGGTGGTTTCAATTGGAAACCATATTAGATTGGAAACTTTGGAAACCGCCAATTTAATTAAATTAACCAATGAAATCGAGAGTTTCACGGTTTTCAAAATTAGAGTGGTTTCCATTTGATCGTTCCCCATATATGTGTTTCTTTTGCAAACCAACCAATTTATACAAACTATGTAAACCACTATATTAGGAAACAATAGATATATTTATGGATAATGATTATGATTCATTAATAATGATTGTGATATATATGAAAAATGTTAAGTTTATTCATTATAATCATGATTTTAAATTAGGAAATGTTAAGTTTATTTATTATAATCATGATTTTAAATTAGGAAACATAATAAAATCATATATTCATTAGACTTGATGAACGGCTAAGATTGGTTTGCATAGTTTGTACAAATTGGTTGGTTTGCAAAAGAAACACACCCTATATATATATATATATAGGGTCCTCTTCATTTGCTAACCGTGACATTGGTGCTAACCGTGCTAACCAAATTTCGACCCATCATAAGCTTCCTAGAGGTTTTGTTATGCCATTAATGCTATTAAATCTGAAAGGATAATATGGGAATTTGCTAAAAATCGCCCCATTTAATCTGTTTCCATATTTAAAAGAGTTTTTTTTTTTTAATTTGGTAGTTATCCTGATATTAAATATATCGCCCTATGTAATGTGTTTCTATATTTAAAGGAACTTTTTAATTTGATAATTATCCTGATATTAAATATATTAATTTAAAATTTTATTTGATTTGCATCTAATTAATTTAGTAATAGACAGAACTATGCATATATGCATTTGGGAAATATGTCCATATCCATATCCGATAGTTGTGCACATATACATGTATGATTATGGTGCATGTATGAATTTCCCCAAATGTGCACATATGCATTTTCAATTACAGTGCACATATGCATGTATGAATATCCCCAAATGTGCACTTATGCATTTTCAATTACAATGCACATATACATGTAATATTTCAGCAAACATATTTCCATATTTAAAGCAGTTTTTTAATTTGGTAGTTATCCTGATATTAAATGTATCGCCTCATTTAATCTATTTCTATATTTAAAGGAGTTTTTTTTTTAATTTGGTAGTTATTCTGATATTAAATATATTAATTTAATTTGGTAGGTGTATATATTCCCAAATTAAAAGTAATTATATTTTGACCGAAATATCCCTGTGCATACATGCATTGTATTTTTTTTCAACCGTTTATAATATTTTATTTTAATAAAAAATCAATTAATTGTGGACCATTGATCTCATTAATCTACGGTTGAGATTGGTTAGCACAGTTAGCACCAATGTTATGGTTAGCAAATGAATTGGCCTCTCTCTCTCTCTCTCTCTCTCTCTCTATATATATATATATATATATATATATAGGGGTGGTATCAATTGGAAACCAAGTTTCATTGGAAACTTTGGAAACCAAATTTCAGCCATTGATCTTTATAATCAATGGTTAAGATTCATTTGAATTATATATGGTAGTAATTTAATTAATTTATTAATAATAAATAAAAATAATAGATGAAAAGGGTAAATATGTCTTTTGATTTTGTGTCTCAAATATGGCAAGAAAGTTTATTTTATTTAGATTACTTGAAATCAAAATAAAATTTCCCACACAATCTAAATTTTATTATTTTTTTTACTATGAAAACGAGGAACATTTGTCTTTTCATCAAAAAAAATATTTTTCTTTTAAAATGTAAGAAAATATTTTTTTTTTAATTTCATTTTATTATAAAATTTCCCACTCAATCTAATATTGTGATGAAACATAATGAATTTGTGGATTACAGATTTCATTGGATTACATTTTTGTGATGAAACAGGATGAATTTGTGCCATTTTTGTTAACTTCCCATTTTTGTTTCATTACCTGTTCAGTTGCATATCTGTATATGAAAATAGATTCATCAGGTTCATCGTGTTAGCATTATTGTTTCATAATGAAATTAGATTCACAAGGTTCATCGTGTTAGCATTATTGTTTCATAATGAAACATTTTGAATTTGTGTCATTTTTGTTAACTTCCCATTTTTGTTTCATTACCTGTTCAGTTGCATATCCGTATATGAAAATAGATTCATCAGGTTCATCGTATTAACATTATTGTTTCATAATAAAAATAGATTCATCAGGTTAATCGTGTTAGCATTATTGTTTCATTATTACCATATATAAGCTAAATTAAAATTAAATAATTTACCTAAATTAAATATCTCATTTTTAAATTAATCAGTGATCATTATTACCATATATAAGCTAAATTAAAATTAAATAATTATTAATATAATAATAATAACAGTTACCATATATATTATGAAATAATGTAAAAGACAAAATTAACCTTTTCAATTAAAAAAAAAAAAAAAGAAATTCACTAATTGGTTGATTTCGGTTTCTAAAGTTTCCAATGTAATACTGATTTTCAATTGATCGCTCCCCTATATATATATATATATATATATATATATATATATATATATATATATATATATATATACTAGTAGTGTACCCGCGCAATGCGGCGGGATGTAACGAAACTATAAACCAAAAACAAATTGCTAATGCAATTGTTTAGTTGAAACAATCTGAAACTTATGTTTCGAAATATTCCAACAAGAATTTGTTTAATGTTTTGGGAAATGAGAGACTGGATTATAAATTTGATCCTAATCTGACAGCCGGTTGGAATGCATTGGTGAAATGCTCAAATTTTGCTATGGGGACAAATGTGTAATCTAAAGCTCCAATCAAATAAAACCTATTACCATAAAAATAAAATAAAAAAATCAGTTGTCATAGCTATAACACTAAAATAAATACAACTAATGAATAGAGACACATCCTTGATAAACAATGAAACCATACCAGCACCAACAACCTTCTATTCACTTGCTTCAAATCTCGACCACATACCAACCGGTCAGAAAGACAGTTCTTGAAAGCAACCACTGCCGCTTGAAACCAACTCATACACTGGTGTCTAATGATAAAACCTGCAAAACCACATCAATTAAAATTAGACAAGTAAATATTTAATGGACACGTCGCTAGCAGTTTACTGTCCTCACTCACAAGCATATATAATAGGTGTCTTTTAAACAGAGAGTACCATGTCGAAAACCCTAAGCACGAGGACCGACAAGGATGTTGACAAAGGTGAAACAGAAGACATTCCATCATCCTTACAAATATGAAAGTGCAATTTGATGATTAATAGTACAACTACACAAATGACTGATTACTAAAGTTAGCATGTATAAAGAAGGAAACAAGTCCAGAAGATATATAATTTACCCTTTGATCACTTCCTATTCACATTATATTAAATAAAATATCCCACGTGGCAACTGAAATAACAAAAAAAACCTTATATCATGATATATAATGCCCAATTTCAAATTAACAGTAAGAGACACCCCTCTCCACCGGTACTCATAATATCAACATCTTTGGAATCATCATTTGCATCCAACTCTACATCTAAGACTGTCATTGTGCTTTGATTCTTGAACAAAAATGTTTGGAATAGTCTCCCAACTGATTGGATAATATCTTAAAAATCGTAGCATCATCCTCCTGATAGCTAAAGAACGGCGAACCAGTAAAACTCTTTAAAGAAGTTAATATAGAGTATATGGCTCCATGCCATAAACAATCAAATATGTAGTCATCCAAAGCATTAACAATAAAATATGTGGTCATCCAAAGAAAGCCATTTTGTCCGTTCCACCACATAGAGAGTGGTTCAGTCACTCTTCTACATTTTCTAAACATGTTTGTGCAACGCTACATTTGAACAGACTCTTTTATTCCAACCACTTGAACACAAAAGTTTTGTCCAGATGGCAAGACTAAAGGACCACTCCACTTCACCTCGCCTATTATAGAAAATTCATAGCAACCAACTAAATATTGAAGACCCAACACAAAAGAAGGTAGCACCATGTATAGAAGTCTCTAAATCCACTAAATGGGACATATCATATTCAACAACACTACTTTTTAGATGAACCTTGTAATATATAATATTTATGACAAGAAAGGGTTAATATTTACATAGTGCGGTCCCTCTTGGCTCAATGTAATCTAGAGTGCTAGACCAGAACCTAACAATTGTAAAAAGGTTATAATTCAAAGGGTTGGGTTCCGGTGAGAAGTTGAGGTTTTGCTTCAGGATTATTTCACCGACAAAAAATTATACTTTGCAGGTGACTTGCTGCTGATCATTTTGCAAGTTTAGATGTTAAATATAATTTCTAGTTATCGAAAGTACTTTTTAGTGACAAGCTCTGCAAAACTATAGCTGTATGATATAGTTTCAAAACTTACATATTTTAATTTACTTGTTACTGCAGGCGGAGAGCACCCTGGATCAAATGGATTGGATAGAGAAGATAACAGGAGTTATTGCTTCATTGCTAAGTTCTCAGGTCTGAGACGGTAATCAATTTGAGTTTTTCTTATAATGTTACATGGTCATAGACTTATTTATACCTTCTTGACATTTCTTATCTGTTGTTTTCACAGAGATATTGCAGATAAAGATGAAATTTGCATCAAAATCAGTGAAAACCCAAAAGAAAATGAAAAAGAAAAAAAATCACCTTCATGGTTCATGGTAGTAGCAGGATCACCTGAAAACAAAACTTTGATTTTCAAGAGGAAATCATTGCTTCTTCTTCACAAACAACACATTCTTCATCATCTGTAATATTAGCTCCTTCTACAACACCCCTGTTTTTCAACAAGATGAAAATCAAGAAAATCTTAAAAAAAGTGGTGTCATGTTTATGAATGTACGTGAATAAGTTACCTGTAAATGAAGGATCTGAAGATGAAGATTGCAGCAAGATAGATGAGACCCATATATCAATTTACAGAAATTAGTGTTGATTTTAATGCATCTCTCCACATGATTAAATCCACTGAAACAAGTTGAGTTATGTGCATGAAGATCAAGAATTGCAATGCAATCATATGCTTAAATGTTGAACTTTGAAAAATATTAACTGAAACTCTGCAACTTGCTATGGGATCTGGGAAGCTCACTATTTGTTTCTCACTGATTCTTTCTCCAGCGACATGTTGTAACCCGAGCTCCTCCAACAAGTCTCTGACTCTAGCTTTTGCGTCGGTGAGTCTATGACTCTAACACAATGAAGTCTCTAAAATCCCCAAATTTCAAGAAATTTCATGATCATAAACTCAAAATTGCATATTTACAAGTTTGATATAAATAAATCCAGATAAAGGGGATGTAAAAACAGAGATTAAATTGGGGGAAATCAGAGTTAAAGAAATCATGGAAAACCCTTGTTAACAACCCATTTCCCCCTAAATTCATAAAATCAAGAACCATCAGTATCATAAACTATTATAAAAAACAAAACAAAACAAAATTTGAATCAATCCCTCTATGAATACCCACAAATTTTCAAATAAAGAAGACGATGGAACCATAAGAACAAGTAGAACAGGAGAGAAGAAAGAAGACGATGCATACCCATAAATTTTGAATCCACCAGCTTTCGATTTAGGTTTTAGCGGCTTATAGAACTTTGATTTTGAGAAAGCGTGTAGAAGGATCGAATGTTTAAAGGTTGTTGAAAATGCAAAGAGACCCTCTGAATTTTGAATAGTTCAAGACGGCGTATGAAGAAAGGCAAGTAGGTATGGACCGTATGGTTTTGAGAAAGCGTGTAGAAGAGAAAGCATGGGCTGTGTACTTTAGGTATTGGCCTGTGTTTAAAATTATTTGCATGAAAGACTTGTAACTTGTGCTTTATGAGGTGCATTTAAGAGTTTTTTGAATTTTATGCATTAAAATGTAGTACTTTGTGCTTCAAGGATTGCATTTAAGACTTTTGCTTAAATGCATATTAAGGTAGTATATATATATATATAAACCCAATTTGAGGGTAAAAGAGATGCTTTAAAAAAGTAAAAGAAATGCTTCAACTTTTTTCATTAAAGATTGAATTACTTTTTTTTTTAAACTTTTGTTGTTAAAATAAAAAAATAAAATCTAAAATTATAGTAAAATACAATTGTTACACATATGTATATATTTTTATAAACACAATATACCTTTTGTAGTTTTTTTTTAATTATAATTTAATTCAGTTACATGATGTGTTTGAAATTTGAATCCAAAACCGTATTTTCTACCTTATGATTTGAAAGAAGGGTGGTGTTTTTGACGAACTTATATTTTAATACAAGTATTTTACAATGGTGAAACACAACCCCAACAGATTATGCCTAGTAACACATCATGATCGTGAGTAATACAACTCCAGCCGACATAAGCTTTGGTGAGGCTGATAGCGGTCGTGTACAAAAGTCCATAATGACCGTGAACACTACAAAATCATGGTAGCAATTTTGTAATAAAATAAGGGGGCGTTGGGTTCGCTAAATGTTTCTTTTCGAAGGAATGTAGTATGTAAAAGAAATTGAAATAAAATGTTATCTGATTTGACTAATTGTTTGGTTGACACTAAATGAAAGAAATCATCAAATGAAATTAAGGTATGTTTATTTAGTTTATAGAATGTAGCTTAAGAATTAGAACGAGATAATGAAAAATGAACAAATACCCTTTCTTTAAAGTTGTTATTTTATTTTCTCTTAGATTATAAATAATAATAAAAATTAACATTGAATGTAAAAGAATATTTAAATTACTTTTTTTAAATCGAAAATAAATTACGAATATCTATACTATATTATAAAAACGACATAAAAAACTCTTAATTACAACATTTTAAGCACAAGTTACAACTAATTAAAGCCTATTACTTAATTTACAATTTCTTAATGCTTTGGTACAACCTTTTCAAGCACAGTATCTCACATAATCATCTATTTGTGGAATGAATACTCATTTATTAATATAACTATTTGTTTTTTTGGTGGAGGATTTTATAAAATATATTTTATATTAGCATAATCTATTTTAAATATAGATTTTACATTTAAATCTATATTAATGAGATGTAATATAAAATCTTTTTTCTTCCGTATTTTTTTATATTACATCTCATAATGATTTTTCCATATTTTATTTTATAAAATCTTTTTCCATATTTTATTTTATAAAATCTTTTTACATAATGAGATGTAATATAAACTCTTTTTTCTTCCGTATTTTTTTTTTGCTAATATAAAATCTATTTTATTTTATAAAATCTACACGTATTTTATATTAGCATAATATAAAATCTACACGTATTTTTTTTGATAATATAAAATCTACACGTATTTTTTTTTCACAAGCATTAAAAGAAAAAAAAGAAGGTTGATACGAGTTAAAAATAAAAAATAATGAGATACACTAATAAATTATCGTATTCTTTAAAATAAAAATATTCCGCAATACTTTCCAAATTAACCAAGTGTAAATAAAATAAAATAGAAACGATGTAGATATAAAAATATTATTCCATATTTTTAATATATTTACATTTAAATGTAAAATCAAAAATAAAAATAAAAGATTTTAAAATATTCTCTACATTCACTATAAATATATATAGCTTCTCTATGTATCATCCGAGTACAAGAAGAAAACGAACGGTCGGGTGTCAATGGCGGAACCTGCAACTGAACAAAAGATATTCCACTATATTTTTGTTTCTTAGAAAAACTACTTTTTTATATTTTATTTTATTTACTGAGAATTTGTTTATATTTTTCAAAATCCACAATCATATTTTTCGAAGTAGGGGAATAAGATATATATATATACATATCTTTATTTTTATCGACTAATACTATGAGGTCTTGAAGTCAATAGTCAGATAAATATGTTGTGAGACATGTCGTTTGAGTTTTAAATAATATAATACAAAACTATTACCAATATTATTGCACAAAGTCATAACAACAAACGATTAAGAATATATGCAAGTTAACCACTTATGAAAATACATTCGTTTTTCACATTATATTTCATTAACTTTTAACAGAGAAATTACGTTTCATTTTAACTCGGTTCAATATTCCAACAAAAAATTTATCCTCCCGTGCAATGTACGGGCCCAACACTAGTATTATATAAAACATAAACATATATAATATAATATAATATATTATAATATAAGGCATTTATCTAATCAAATAAAAAAAGCCGTATTACCCTTTTCCAATAAATTACGAAAATGAAAAATTAATATTCAAATTGTTACCAAAAATCGTTTTTTATCTGTAAATTAAAGAAATCAATGGGTGAGATTGGTTTGTATAGTTTTTACCATTGGTGTGGTTTAAAAAATAAACCACCTATATATATATATATATATAGAGAGAGAGAGAGAGAGAGAGGAAGATTCAAATGAGAACGCTAACTATTTAATAAAATAAGAAAACAACAAAAAACAACAGATCATGTACAAAATCACATGTGATTTTACACTAACTCGAAAAAATCGGAAGCGAACAATGTCCAGTGCGACCTAAAGTTGTTTTCTTAAATATATGTTGTTTTCGTATAAACCCAACTCTTTCTCTCTCTATATATATTGTTTTCCTACTTTTTTAATTGGTTTATGTATAAATATAATTGACGGGTATATTCATATATGCAACACCTCTCAATATCATTCATACAAAAAGTGAAACATAGTAGGCCAGTTTCATATTTTTATTAACATATATCTTCTATATATGATATTAATTCATCTTAAATATAATATTTGTAATGAGTATACATTTTTAGTATGATATGCATAACAAATATATATATTATTTATCATAAATATATATATATATATATATATATATATATACTATTAAATATTGACACATGTCTCATATTTAATGATTCAAATCCAATAGAAAAATAAATGAATATGTTGATATAATTTTCCTAGCTTACAAGTTTTCATATGAATATATTGATTTGAATTTTCAGACTCATAAGATCAAAAAATTCGTTTTACATACAAATTATCCGGGGCATGCCGATTTAAATTCATACATAAAATGCAATTTCATCATCCATGTTACATAATGTAAGTAATGTTATCACATAAGGCCTATGTTAGATCGATGGTGCATTTCATCAATATAAGAATCCCTCAAAAAGTAGGATTGCGCACGGGTCAAAGTGGCACTAATAAAAGTTTAATCTGATATACCTCTACTCGAAGCACTAGAAAAATGTGGCATGTAGTACAAAAATGAAGTGTGGATATCGTAACCAAGATATGGGTTGATTTTTATTTTAGCAAATTTACATATATTATATTATCCATTATATTTATATTGTTAACAACATAATCGAGTTGAATGTTATAATAAATGTGAATTTTCTAAAATAAAAACTAACACAAATCCTGGATACAATATCCAAAGTTTTTTTTTTGTACTACATTTCACATTTTTGTAAGCTTCGAGTAGAGGTAAATCATATTAAACTTTAACCTGGTACCACTTTAACCTGTCCGTAATCCTACTTTTTGAGGAATCCATACCTTGATGAAATGCACCATCAACTAACATAGGTCTTCTGTGATAATATTACTTACATTTTGTAGCATGGATGATGAAATTGCATTTTATGTATGAATTGAAATCGGTATGCCCCGGATAATTTGTATGTAAAATGAACTTTTTGATCTTATGAGTCTAAAAATTCAATTCCATATATTCATATGAAAACTTTCGAGCCGTGAAAATCATATTGACAACTAGTATCTTGGAAAATGCAAACAAGAAAATTAACAAAATATATGGTCATCAAGTAATACGTCAAAGCCAGAAGCAAAATAGTTGTAGAAGTAATTCCCATATAGTATTTATTTCTAGGCGAATAAAATTAGTTTTATAACTACATAAAACTTTATAATCGCTGCAAATATCAACATATCCATTTTTCTATTAAATTTGATCATTTCAAGTATGAAACACATGTCAATACTTAATAGTATGTATATACATGATTAATATCTCAATGAAGATGTATTTTCGTTATGAATAATTATGGAATGTTAATGAGATAATTATGAAATTAGTTAGATGTAATTTATGAGATAATTATGGAATTAATTGGTTACATTTGTTAATTAAAATTATAATTTTTCAGTGTCATTTCAATCATAATTTACTAAAATATCATTTTTCATGTTATTTATTACTCCCTCCGTCCCAAAATAAGTGTCCACAATTGACTTGGCACACAGTTTTAGACATGCATAATTATTACTCCTTTTTGGTATCAAATGACATCTTTACCCTTATTTAATGTTTCTTTTTCTTCACAACTCTTATGTATTTGTGCATTAATTAAGGGTAAATGTGAGAATTTAGTTATCTACTTTTTGAAAGTGGACACTTATTTTGGGACAAACATAAATAGAAATGTAGACATTTATTTTGGGACGGAGGGAGTATTATTTAAATATTTATGAAAGATAATTAAAGTTGATTAACTATAATTAATGTTTTATATTGAAAACAATTGATATAATTAATTATAAACCGGGATATCCATTGAATATAGAGATCAATTTATATAATTTATAACATTCCCATAATTTATGGGAGTATTTGATTGGGCCTATGCACTAAAATAATAGTATATTTTATAAAAAAGTTAAGATTGTGTCATAACCTTATCCTTACCAAATTCAGAATTCATCTTTATCGATTCAAAACAAAATCCAAATCAAAAATTAAACCAAACTCCATATTTCAATTTTCGATTCCATTACAACAATCAAAATTAGAACAAACCAAACCATTTAAATTAAATCAAAGAACCCTAAATTCAAATCCATGAAACAACATAAAATTATATCATATATATAAAACAAGAAACCAAACATCAAGAACCAAAAGTACAACTTCTATAGCTCACTATACAACAACACCAATCACAAACTCACTCCACAAAAAAACCCAAAAAAAAAACAAATCAAACCCCACTTCCATAAACAAACAATTTCTCCCAAAAAACACATTAAAAATCAAATATTTTTTCCATCAAAACCATTTTTTTTAATAACTGAGTTTTCCGACCAGCTTACACGCACCGATTAATCTCTGAAAGAGCAGGTGAATCATCATGACCACAAGAGTTTTGACAGCACCTGAATCTGAACAATTGATAGATTAGATTTTTAACTACATCTCCAAAGACGTGGTTCATCAAAACCAACTTTCTGAGTGAAACTGTACCAAAACCAACACCATCAAGATCAAAGCAGCCACACCCCACGGCGAACTTCCACCCTCCGCCGCCGCCGGCAGCTGATAGCGGCGGCGGCGGTCCCACGGCGACAACCCGAACCCGAAAATCTTTTCCGGGTTGTCCATACTTGACAACCACTTGACTGCAAAGAGTAGAAGTAATGGTGTGATCAAAAGAAGCCAATTGAAGCTTTCTTCAGTGGCTTCAATGGCTTCTTCATATGAAGAATACCATTGAAATCCAAGAAAGAAGAAGATGAGTGCCAAGATCAATAGAACTGGATATGGAAGTGGGTTTAGTGAGAAAGCTTCAAAAATGGAAGAATTTGTGTTTCTTGTGTGTGTCATTTCACCTATTCAGTGTGTGTGTGTGTGAAAGAAGGATTGTTTGAGAAGATATGTGAATGAAATTAAAGAGGGTTTCAATGATGAATTGGGTTTTTACTGATTTTGAGATGTTCTATTGTTGTTGGTCCAGGTGTTGGAAGCTTTTTGGTTAAGGTATATTGATGCATGAGGTACAAGTGAGTACTGAGTCATCATATATGACAAAGTCTAAAATACCCTTCACCCCACATTGGCAAAAGTGTTGATGGTCATATATGCCATCATTTTCATTTTGGGTAAAGAAAATAAGTGTGGTTCTTGATGAAACTTGTAGACTTATTTTTCCATTATTTTTAGTAGTTTCAAATCAACTCTTTTCTTTTTCTTATAAAACAATCATGATTGTGTGAAATCATTAATATATATATATATATATATATATATATATATATATAGGGGTATGTTCAAACGAGAAGCCACACACTTTACGAGAAGACGAGAAGTGAGTGAGATAGGAACACCATTATATTACATTATTAAAATACTCAATACATTTAATAAAATATTATTTCACTCACATAGACATTTAATTTCAAAGAATCTTATTGGTGGGAATGATAAATATCATTTCTCACTTCTAAGAGCATCTCCAACACTTGTGCTAAAATAGGGATTTTGGTGGTTTTAGTACATCTCCAACAAGTCTGCTATATTTCCTCTCAATTCTTCTAAATTTGGAGTTTTCTTCTTCCTCTGGCCTAGTTTTCTTTATTTTAGAGGAGATTTTAGTATAAATGTTGGAGATGTTCTTAGAGTTTTTTTTTGTTCTAAAAGATATGCTATAATGTATACTAAAATAAAAAAAAATGAGAGAGAGAGAGAGAGAGTGGAAATCTCCAAATTTGGAGAATCTCTAAAACATAATATTATAATAGAGAAATAATATTTTGATCTTTCTCACTGGTAAAACAATTCGAAACTAACCACAAGGACTGTGGCGTGGTGGTAAAGGCTTGGGGAGTTCATGGCGCTCAACCCGGGTTCGAGCCCCACTAGCAGCACTTGTGGCCACTGAGGATAATCTCAGGGCTGCACGCTTTAGCAGCTGGGCCAAAGGCCCTAATTGCCAGGGATTAGTCTGGGTCATAGGTCCAGGATACCCTTTTCAAAAAAAAAACAATTCGAAACTAAATGTCCATGAGAGATAAATAATATTTTAATAATATAATTAATATTAGAATATTTTAATAGATTAGTTGTTGAGTGATATGTAATTTTTTTTTAGTGATTTTGACTTATGATAACTTTATTTTAATAAAAATATTAGATAGCTGTTGGAGATGCTCTAAACAATTATTTTTAGAGAGTTCACTAGATTTAGAGAATTTTACTTTATCTCTCATACTTTCTCCATTTTGGAATTTTCTTCATCTTTAGACAATTTGTTATAGCAAAAAGGTTTTCAAAATCTCCATTTTGGAGAATCTATGGAAGATGTTCTTATGCATTTGTTATTTGTATTTAAATACAAGTCCTTATTAACAAATAAAACCCAAAATTTTATGCTTGAACAAAATAAATTTACAAATATATACATTCATAATATGATAAAATATTATTCGAAACGTTCATTTGTAAGTACATATCTTTTCTATATAATAGAGCATTTAGCAAAAAATCTTAGAAACAATTTATTATCATGTACCGTTTATTAATACAAATATATTAAATTCAAGGTTACACATCATTATACCCTAATTACAATTCTAAGCTTTATAATTCCCCTCTCAAAACTAATCCTCATCGCTTCAAAGTTTCAAATTGCTAACTTCTCTCCCTTCCTGGTTCCCACACTCTCACTTCTCTCCCATAACTATTCAAATGGAGATCACATCCTATTTCATCGGACGAGGGGGACAAAATTTCGACAAATCCATGCACCATCCCGCTCCTCTATCATCATCAAAAGCTCCTATAACTACCATGAACTCTTCTTTATGTTTATATTGTTGGGTTACTCTACTACTATCTTCTTTTCGCCTTATCGTTGATACTTCTTTGTTTTGACCACAATGCACTTGCTTAACTCAACTAAAAGGTAATCAAATAACCCTAATCCTTTTTCTTTTTGCCATTCTGGGTGCTTTTCTGTTGGCTTTATTTTATTGCTTACATCCATTATCTGCACTGCTATATGGTGTAGCTTTTGTCATATTTTTTTATGTTCTGGGATGATTGCTTATATGGTTGGGGTGATTTGGTTTTGGCTTGTAGAGAGTTTGGTGTTCTGTTCAACGATGTTTTAGGGTTACATCAACCTAATGAATTTATGAAACATGGGAGCTCTAAGCTGCATAATGTTTCTTTACTACTATCGATTTGAAGTTATAATACTTCTTGCTTAACTACAAGACACCAACTTATCTCAACTAACAAGAATAAGCTCGATTCCTTTTAGTTTTGCTACCGTGGGGGAATATTATATGTGCATGTTTGTTGTCTCTCATTTGATTTCTTTGAACTCACATTGTGTTGATTATTGATAGTCAAAATCATTTTCTTCTTTTGTCAATCTTTTATGGGGTTTCAGTGTCTAATCGATTCAGTTTTCTAGGATTTACAGTGCAAATGGATTGATCTAATCGATTTACCATTACGTGAAAGTTGGTTTAATATATGGTTTTGGGGGGTTTATATAACAATCCACCCTTCTTCAATTATAGATTGATTAGATCCAAGAAGTTCACACTATAAAACCCAAAAAACAGAATCGATGAAACACTAAAAACATGTAATTTTTTTGAGCAAAAGATAAAAATGATTTCATTGTGGGTATTATCTCAATCTTTAATGGGCTTTTTGTGTTTCATCGATTCAGTTTTTTTGGGGTTTACCGTGAGAATTTCTTGGATCTAATCAATGTACAATTAGTGAAGGGTGGTTTGTTATACAGAACCCCAAAACCAAAAATTAACCACCCTTCACGTAATGGTAAATCGATTATATCCATTATAATTGCACCGTAAATCCTAGAAAATTGAATCGATGAAACATTGAAACCCATAAAAGATTGAGCAAAAGAAGAAAATGATCTTGACTATCAATAATCAACACAATGTGAGTTCAAATAAATCAAATCGAGGGACAACAAACACATACATATAATATTCCCCTACGATAGTAAAAATAAAAAAGAATATGATTATCTGATTACCTTGTTGGTTGAGATAGTTAGGTGTCTTGAAGTCAAAACAAGAAATATCATCTAACTTCAAACAAATAGTAGCGAAGAAACATTACGCAACTCAGAGCTCCCACGTTCCATAAATTGCCTAGGTTGAAGAAACCCCAAAACATCCATGAACCAAACACCAAACCCAGTACAAGGCAAAACCAAATCACCCTAACTATATAAGCAACCATCCCAAAACATAAAAAATATGACGAGACACCAAAAAACCATGCTAAGAAATGGACATAAACAATACAACAACACTACCAAAAAACACCTGAAATAGTAAATAATAAAAGAATTATGGTTTATTTGATTACCGTGTTAGTTGAGATATGCAAGTCCGTTGTGGTAAAAACAAAGAAGTATCAACAACGAGGTGATAAGAAGATAGGAGTAGAGTAATCAGAAAGACAAACATAAAGAAGAACCTCATGCAGTTGTAGGAGCTTTTGTTGATGAGGGAGGAGTGAGATGGTGTATGCATTTGTTGATACTTCATCCCCTCATCCGCATGAATTGGGACATGATCGCCATTTGGTTAGTTTTGGAAGAGAAGTGAGGGTATGGGAACCGGAAAGGGAGACAAGTCAGGGGTTTGAAACTGGGAAGGAAATAGGGATGAGTACAAGTTATTATAGCATAAACATTATTAAACTCCATCATTTAAAACTAATAATCATCAATTCCCGATTTCAAACCTTGGACTTCTCTCCCTTTCTGATTCCAATGCCCTCACTTCTCTCCCAAAAGTATTCAATTGGTGATCACATCTCGATTCGTGCAGATGAGGAGGACGAAACATTGGCAAGAAAGTTTTACTATCTCGATTCGTACACTTCTTGCTTTGACCACAAACCACCTTTTTATAAAACTTTCTAAGCTTTATAAAACACCCACATCTCTTGAAACCAATCCTGATCCATTTCGAGTTTCAAACTCGTGACTTGTCTCCCTTCCCGGTTCCCACACCCTTACTTCTCTCCCAAAACTAATCAAATGTCAATCACATCCAGATTCATACGGATGAGGGGTACAAAATATCGGCAAATCGTACATCATCTTGCTCCACCCTCATTATCAAAAGCTCCTATAACTACATTGGGTTCTTCTTTATGTTTATCTTACCGGTTACTCTACTCCTGTATTCTTCTCACCTTGTTGTTGATATTTCTTTGTTTTTGCTACAACGCACTTACCTATCTCAACTAAGAGGGTAATTAAAATAAACACTAATTCTTTTCTTATTTGATATTTCGGGTGATTTTTGCTTGTGTTGTTGTATTGTTTATGTCCATTTCATAGCATGCTTTTTGGTGTAGCTCTTGTCATGTTTTTTATATTCTCGGATGGTTGCTTATATTGTTGGAGTGATTTGGTTTTGGCGTGTACTAATTTGGTGTTTGGTTCAGTGATGTCTTGGGGGTGCATCAGCCTAATGAATATCTGGAACATGGGAGCTTAGAGTTGCTGATGTTTGATTGTTGCTACTGATGTTTTCTTACCTTATATTATACTTCTTGTTTCGACCGCAAAACACTTGCTTATCTCAACTAACAGGATAATCAAATAAGGCCCGTTCTTTTCCTTTTTGCTATGGTTTATATAAAAAGTGTATTTGTTGTCTCTCAATTTGAGTAATTTTAACTCACATTGGGTTAATTATTGATAGAGAAGAAAATAATACTCATAAGTGTTAATCATTTTCTTCTTTTGCTCAATGTATTATGGGTCTTTAGTGGTTCATTGATTTAGTTTTTTGGGTTTGCAGTGTGAATTTCTTGGATCTAATCAATCTACGATTAGGAATCCAATCAATCAATGATTAGCCCAAATCATAGATTGATTGGGTCCAAGAAACTAGCACTGCAACCTCCAAAAAACTAAATCGATGAAACGCTAAAACCCAACAAAAGATTAAGCAAAAGATAAAATGACTTCACTATGGGCATTATTTTCTTACACAATGTGAGTCAGATAACTCAAACTGAAAACAACAAACATAGTGTCTATTATCCTCCCACAATAACAAAAAGGAAAAAAAAAATATGGCTTAATTGATTACCTTGTTAGTTGAGATAAACAGGTGCTTTCTGGTCAAAACAAGAACTATAATCAAACGCAAGAAAACATAATCAACTCGAAGTTCCCATATTCTAAAAATTCGTTAGGCTAATTCAACCCCAAGACGTCAATGAACCAAACAACAAATCAATACAAGTTAAAACCAAATCACCCAATTAACAAATAAAACCCAAAATTGTATGTTTGAACAAAATAAATTCACAAATATCTACATCCATAATATGATAAAACATTACTCAAAACATTAATTTGAAGATATTATCCGTTAGAAATGTCTTATGGTTATAATAGGTACATATCTTTACTATATAATAAAACATTTAGCAAAAACTCTTAGAAACTTTTTTATTAAGTATTACCGTTTATTAATGCACATATATTAATATTTAAGGTTACACATTATTATATCCTAAGTACAATTTTAAGCTTTATAAAACACTCCCGTCTTAGAACAAATCTTCATCCCGTCCTAGTTTCAAACCCCTGACTTCTCTCCCTTCACGGTTCCCACACTCTCACTTCTCTCCCATAACTATTCAAATGGCGATAAATTCCCATTTCAATGTATGAGGTGGATGGAATGTCGACAAATTCGTGCACCATGTTGCTCATCTATCATCGTCAAAAGCTCCTACAGCTACTCTGGACTCTTCTTTATGTTTATCTTGTTGGGTTACTCTACTCCTATCTCCTTTTCGCCTTGTCGTTGATACTTCTTTGTTTTGACCACAATGGACTTGCCTATCTCAACTAAACAAGTAATCATATAAGCCTAGTTCTTCCCCTTTTTGCCATTATGGGTGTTTTCTGTTGGTGTTATTTTATTGCTTACATCCATTTCTCTGCATTGTTGTTTGGTGTATAGCTCTTGTCATATTCTTTATGTTCTGGGATGGTTGCATATATAGTTGTGGTGATTTGGTTTTGGCTTGTACTGAGTTTGGTGTTTGGTTTATGGCTATTTTGAGGTTGCTTCAACCTAAAAAATTTATAGAACATGGGAGCTCTGAACTACATAATGTTTCTTCACTACTATTTGTTTGAAGTTAGATAATACTTCTTGTTTTGATTACAAAACGACTGTCTTTCTCAACCAACAAGGTAATCAGATAAGCCGTATTCTTTTTTTATATTTGCTATCGTAAGGGAGTATTATATGTATGTGGATGTTGTCTCTCGATTTGATTTATTTGAACTCACATTGTGTTAATTATTGATAGTCAAAATCATTTTCATCTTTTGCTCAATATTTTATGGGGTTTCAGTGTTTAATCGATTCAGTATTCTCGGATTTACAGTGCAAATTTAATGGGTCTAATCAATATACCAATACGTGAAAGGTGGTTTTAATTTATGGTTTTAGGGTTCTATATAACAATCCACCCTTCTTCAATTGTAGATTAATTAGATCCAAGAAGTTCGCACTGTAAACCCCAAAAACTGAACTGATGAAAGACTGAAACCCATAAAATATTTGAGCTTATGAAAAAAAAACGATTTCACTGGGAGTATTATTTTCTTACATAATGTGAGTTCAAATAAGTCAAACCGAAAAACAACAAACAAACATGTCTATTATCCCCCCACGATAATAAAAAGGAAAAGAAAAGTTGAATTATTTGATTACCTACCTAGTAGAGATAAATAGGTACTCTGTGTTCAAAACAAGAAGTATAATCTAACTCTTAACCAATAGTAGCCATAAGAAAAGGTCAACATCAAAGGGATCCCATGTTCCCGAGATGCAACCCCAAAAAAATCACTGAACCAAACATCATCAGTACAAGCCAAAACCAAATCACCATAACCATATAAGCAACCATCCGATAGCACAAAAAAGTAATGACAAGAGTTATGCCAAAGTGCAATGCCGAGAAATGGGTATAAACAATAGAACAACACTAGCAAAAAAAACGCCCATAATAGCAAAAAAGATAAGAATTTGGACTATTTGATTACAATATTAGTTGAGATGAGCAAATGCATTGCGGTAAAAAAAAAGAAATATCAACAACAAGGTGAGAAGAAGATAGGAGTAGAGTAACTGACAAGATAAACATAAATAAAAACCCTATGTAGTAATGGGAGCTCTTTGATGTTGAATCAAGCACAAGTTCAAGCTACTCAAGTTTTCAGTGATAATATGTCTGTTGGGTTTTAAAACAATTTGTAACCGATAAAACGCAGTGGAAATTAAAATAATTTTGGTTACCATAATTATAGAAATTTTTTCTAAATACTTAAACCCAGTTGGATCCATTGATGCATTTAACTAAAATCAAAACCACACCATAGGGTGTTTAAAATGTGTACCTTTTGTAGATCAACCGGGAGTGGAATGGAGCACTAAGAAACCAAAACATGTTTCCTCTATCGGTAGTCCACACACGAACACGTTTCCCGTCTCCACTGGGTGCTAGCCCAAGAACCCTAGATCTATATCTGAAAGGCTAATTCTAATTTCAATTGTGTGGCAAAATGGTTTAGCCTAACGCCCTATTTATACCAGAAGAATTATATATGGACTATAATTGAAATAAGGTTTAGTAATTATCTGTAATATTCAAATTCAAATATATATATATATATAATTATCTTTTAAACTTTAAATATAATTATATATATATATATATAATTACAGATAACACCACGTAATTATCATAATAGTTTAACACATATTTTCATAATTATCCTTCAAAAATAATTATTTCCTTAATCAACTTGATTTAATTCGGGTTTCTAAAGATGGAAACACACGTATTCTTTGTGTGCGACCCTATAGGTTTATGACGCAGCGTAGGTTTGCGGAAGGATCGACAAACGTCTAAACCCTTTTAATAACGAGATTACAACTTGTAAAACTCGAGAAATTAAGAGAAAACTCTTAAAAACGAAGACTTTTAGTGATAATAACTTGATTAACAATGAAAACAATAAACCTATTTATAGCTAAACTAACTAAGAAATAACTATGGAAATTAGAACTATCCTAATTATAAACTAACTAGGAAGCTATTTAAATAACTAATAAAAGGAAACTAAATAATCCTAAATTATTATCTAAGATATTAAAACTAATCCTAGAAAAGATAATTAATAAAGATAATTCAAAAAGGAATTTAAAGATAAAGTAAATTATAAATTAAAGACTTCCAATTGATTAAGGATGCATGGTCACGTGAGTTGGAAAATTTATTTGGAACACCAATAGTGTGTTTCGCGGGTATTGTAGCGGCTTAGGACACATCAAACTCGCATGGAAGGGAAACAAGCCGCATGACACCCACTTACTCGTTCGTTTGTATATTCTAACTTGTTCTTCGATTTCCGTCACAATCCTTTTTATACTCGGTGCTTTATATTTGCCTCTTTTTCGATACCAAATTCCGAGCCTCTTTCGAGCTCGTTTTTCTGTTCGATATCGATTTCCCATTTTCCAATTATTATTAAAAATCCTTATTAACACTCGAATTCTCCCTGTATCAGTCACCCTCACATGAAAAGAACTCGTCCTCGAGTTCACTTGAAAAAGGTATTCATCCGACCCGTAGAACAATTGTTTCTTCAAAACGTATTGATTCACAACTTGGCCTCCAAAATTCAACAAATTTGACCGATCTTCAAATCCAAACTGAGGTTGTCGTGATCGTCTCCATACGCTCGATATTTTATCAAATTCGAAAGCGTAAGAGATTAAATTAACTTTACCGGGATTTTTTTCGGTTTGAACCGGAGCTTTGGGTACGGTAATAATTGAAGTGTCACCTTCGGAATCACCGTTCTTGACTTCTTGTGACAACGGTTTCGTTGGCTCGAGAATGTTCTTAACCGGTACGCTTTCGATTTCTTCGGTGACTGGTCCGAGATCTAGTTCCGACACTTTGGCCTCGATAACAATTTCTTGTTGTGACTCGGTCACGACGGGGATGACTTCCTCTTCAAACTTGTTCGGTAAAACTTCGTCCTTTTCAGGCGGCTTTTCCGGAATAGGCGATTGATTGACTAGGGAAGAAGTTGATTGTATAATACGGTTATAGTTGTTGCTCTTCTTTTCGGTGCTTTCATCGAAGCTATTAACCGCGGTCATGGCGATCTTTCGGTCAACCCAACGGAATAGTACGATGTTGTCTCGACGCATGTAAGTGACGTTATTGTCGAATTGCCAAGGTCGGCCCAATAGGATATGACATGCATCCATATCGAGAACATCACATATAACTTCCTCTTGATAATACTTTCCGATTGATATAGGTACCCGACAAGTTTGCGTGACTCTAACGTGAAAACCGTTCTTGATCCACCCAAGAGAATAAGGGCATTCATGGGGTTGAGTAGGTAGATTAAAGTAATCAACCAATTTCTGGGACACGAGGTTCACACCACTTATGTTATCGATAACTAGGTTACCTACCTTTCTGTGCACCGAACAATGCGATCGGAAAAGATTTTCGTGTTGGTTTTCTTCCTTCGACGAAAGTAGTATTTGTTGAAGTACGATATTGATCTTTTCTTGGTGATTTTCTTCCTCCTCCTCTTCGGATTTGGAACTCGAAATATCGACCCGATGATGGTAGCCATTGCATGGCGCCATGACCGGTCCTTCAAACCTGTCTTTTCTCCGACGGTTGTCGTTGACGATGTTGGGTTGAAGCCTGTTAACAGCCGCTGTCAGATTAGTGAGTGATGTGGATAAGGCCACATTCATCTCTACTTAACCTGCTTTGGTAGTCGGCTGTCGATCTGCAATTGTTAGTGAAAAGACAGGCGAATCCTGGCTCTGATACCAACTGACGCAACGGGGGTTTGCGGAAGGATCGACAAGCGTCTAAACCCTTTTAATAACGATATTACAAATTGTAAAACTCGAGAAATTAAGAGAAAACTCTTAAAAACGAAGACTTTTAGTGATAATAACTTGATTAACAATGAAAACAATAAACCTATTTATAGTTAAACTAACTAAGAAATAACTATGAAAATTAGAACTATCCTAATTATAAACTAACTAGGAAGCTATTTAAATAACTAATAAAAAGAAACTAAATAATCCTAAATTATTATCTAAGATATTAAAACTAATCCTAGAAAAGATAATTAATAAAGATAATTCAAAAAGGAATTTAAAGATAAAGTAAATTATAAATTAAAGACTTCCAATTGATTAAGGATGCATGGTCACGTGAGTTGGAAAATTTATTTGGAACACCAACAGTGTGTTTCGCGGGTATTGTAGCGGCTTAGGACACATCAAACTCGCATGGAAGGGAAACAAGCCGCATGACACCCGCTTACTCGTCCGTTTGTATATTCCGACTTGTTCTTCGATTTCCGTCACAATCCTTTTTATACTCGGTGCTTTATATTTGCCTCTTTTTCGATACCAAATTCCGAGCCTCTTTCGAGCTCGTTTTTCTGTTCGATCTCGATTTCCTATTTTCCAATTATTATTAAAAATCCTTATTAACACTCGAATTCTCCCTGTATCAGTTTACATACTCCTCAGCAGTATCGTTGTGTAACACGTGTTGTGGGTATATAATAACTTACATTCTCCCACTTGCACACGATACACAGTAACACAGAAATGGTAAGCGTCTAGCAACACGTCACATTTTAGTTCAAAGAATGTGTTTCTCGATCCCAACATATTTGATTATACAAGTTCCATTAGTCCAACTAATCCACTTGTTCATGCATGTAAATCAACCTATGTAATCGAGGCCCCCAGAAATATCTCTCTCATCTTGAGAAGAGCAAATCCCATATTGCATGTACACGACTAACTACACAATTCATGTTATACCAAACATACCCCTTATGATTACCAGGTTAAGGGTAACGTTAGACTATATCAAATCATAACACTCCTTGGGCATTAGATCCCAATGCACATCTCATATATGAGGATAAATAGTGTTTACTATTTTAGGACTCACCTTATGACGCCGATCTATGAGGTGATCCTGACCGTGGGTCTTGTCCAACACCTTATACACCGAAAAGTGCATGTGACTCTGGTTGCACCTAGTATACTTCCAACTTGGAATATGACCAGACTTCACAATGATTTTGATTTATTACTAGTCCCCTAGTAATAATCGATCAATGACAGTTCTAAATAATATGATCATCATATATATTTAAGGATACTTAAACATGCAAATAAAGCATAAATGTTTAATGTATATACCCATACCCAGTATGCCATATCAGATAAAAACATAACTGTTTTAATGTTCCAGAAAGTTTAAAGTTAATTAAATTATTATTCAATATGAAAAATCCTCAAGCCTATAACATGAACATCATGATTGTTTTGAGACATAGGCTTGACAAGTAGATTTGCATGTAAGCTCTTATAGCTCATAGTGCCTCTGTTTATACATATATGCCTACTACAATTTAAGTCATTGATCAGTTTGGAAACTAGCATCTGTGTATCCTTAAACACACAGATCTCTTTCTAAACCGTTATATAGTAAGAACATATCTTTAGTTCTTCTTAGATACTTTAGAATGTTCTTCACTATTATACAGTGAGCATCATTTGGGTCTGACTAATATCTGCTCGTCATGCCCAGGGCATACTAGACGTTTGGTCTTAGTACATTAACATGGTGTACATAATTGAACAATTGGCCAAAGCACAGGGAACACCCTTCATACGATTCATGTCCTCTTTTAGCGCTAGGACTCTAGGTTTTGTTCATATGTACACTATGTACTATTGGCAACTTTACTTTCTTGGAACCCTTTATCTTGATGTGTTTCAAGATATTGTCAATGTATGTACTTAATCTAATTAAGCACTTCGATCTATCACGATAGATCTTTATACCAAGGATTTTTGTCTATTTTAGATCCTTTATCGCGAAATACTTCCTTAGCCATGTTTTTACACCTTCAAGCATTGGGATGTCATTTCCGATGATCATATAGGATCTAGAATATTGTTATGCTCACACTGACCTTCTTGTATATTCAAGATTTTAATTACGAGATTATTGTCCTAGTCCATAAATGGACCTTTGCAACTTGCACTTTTAGGTTTGATGTTTTAAAACTTTTATACGTCCTCGCTCAAAATTCCCTTTTAAGGAATGCAGTCTTAACATCAATTTTCATGGCACATTGCCATTTATCAGTAATCCGATCTTCGGATGTTTTGTATCTCATTTATTATCTTTAACAACTTGTTGAAGCTCAACATCTTGCTGAATGTCAGTGTTAATCATCGTCCCATCTTTGTGGTTATTTGAATTTCTTCAAGATATATTGTGTCCCCATTGTGATTCTTGACATAAAATCATTTTCTAAGATCTCACCATGATGTGCAACCAAACTTTTGTTATCGCATGACCTCTAGAAATAATATCCATTTGGATATCACATAAAGATGTACTTTTCAGACCTTTAGATCAAGTTTTTCGGAAGCTTCATGCTTAACTTAAGCATTATTATAACCCCATATTTTCAAATATGATGACTTTGGGATCTTCCCAATTTATATTGTGAGAGTGAGTTTTATTAGTCCTTGTTGGTTGCTACATAATCTATTATTTGGGCAATTGTTTCTAGGGTAGCAATAGTGGTGGTGGTGGTGGCGGGCAACGGTACTAGTGGTAGTGGCGATGGGCAATGGTGGTTGGTAGTTGATGGTGGTTGTGGAGATAGAGGCAGTGCTGGTTGGTGGACAACGTGGTTATGGACATGAAGATGGTGGATAATGGTGGTGATGGCAGTCGATAGTGGTGGAACAGGTTGTTGTGGCTCATGTGGTAGAGGTAGTGGTAGTGGTGGTTATGGTGGAGGTTATGGTGGCCCATGGTGGTAGCGGTGATGGCAACGAACGATGGTGATCTGTGGCCAACGGTGGACAACGTGGTTGTGGAGGTGAAGATGGTGGATAGTGGTGGTGATGGTAGTCGACAGTGGTGGAGCAGGTTGTTGTGGCTCATGTGGTAGAGGTAGTGGTAGTGGTGGTTGTTATGGTGGAAGTGATGGTGGCCCATGGTGGTAGTAGTGGTGGTGGTGAAGGACGATGGTGATATGTGGCAGACGGTGGTTGTGGAATTCTTGGAGGATGTTGTCGTAATGGAGGAGTAGGTGGAGATGGTAGTGGTGGTGGTGGCAATGGACGGTGGTGGTTAGTGGAGGACGGTGGTTGTGGAGGTGGTAGAAGAGGTTGGAGTGGAAGAGGAAGTGGAGGTGGCCGACAATGGCTACCAGTGACAGCAACCGCTGGTGGTGGTGGCTGCGACTACCGGGGTCGGTGGCGGACGATTGTTGTAGAGGTGGTGGAAGAGGTTATAGTAGAAGAGGATGTGGAGGTGGTTGACGTTGGTCAATGGTGGCTACCAGTCAACCGATGGTGGTGGCGGTTGCGACTAGTGGTGGTGACTAATAAAACAAGGGCAAATTGCGCGAAATAGCAACATACTTTCATAAAATTCCTTATTATGGCATTGTACTTTCAAATTATTTTTTTATTATGGAATTGTACTTTGAAAATTTTACTCATTATAGCATTGGATAATCTCGAAGGCCAAAACTTAAAAGAATAGATGCAGTAGAAAGACTATTGACTTCAACGGGGAAAATTGGAAGACAAGGAAGAAGAATGACATGTAAGAAGTGTAACGAAGCAGGTCATAACAGTAGATCATATAAGAATGAGAAAAAAGATGCACCATTGAAAGATGTCAGACCACCGGGCAGGCCTAAGACTAATGTTGGTAAGCAAAGTAGTGAAGGGTATACATAAGAAGAAATATGTTCACAAAACGGTGATAAAAAGGTAATGTGAAATCTACAAGTTGCATACTCATTTTATGTATCAATTGCATACTAATTTGTACACTAATCTGAACAAGAGTCATCTCAAATGCAATTTGAAATGAAATCTAAAGATAAAACTGTAGTTACATCTCAAATGTAATTACGACCAAAGCTCATCTTGAAAAAAAAAAAAAAAAAAGAGGTCAAGTGAAAGGATAACTTTGAATAACCTAAGGAATAATATCGTTGAGAAATATAGAGAAGGTAGTAGTTGTGACAAGACGGTTCTATTTGATTAAATATCGTTGTAATTAGACGAATGTTCCATTTGTTTTGTTTTTTGTATTACAAACTACGTCATGAAATTCACGATGAACATGATGAACGAATGATCTTTTGTAAACACTTTTATTCGTGAAATATTGATGTTTTCTAAACATGTTTGATTAAAATTACAATGTTTAAATAATAAAATATTAAAACTAAAAGTACAATGTTGTCATAAGAAATTTAATCAACAATATGGTACATGTGGACTGCTTACATGGACGATGAGGTTGCATGGAAACATGGTATAATGTGTAAATTTAGATCAAAAGATTACATAATGCTATAATAAGTAAAATTTTCAAATTACAATGTCCTAATAAAAAATAAAAGTACAATGATATAACAAGTAAGTTTATAAGAGTAAGTTGTTATTTCACTCATTTTACCCTTAAAACAAATATCATATTAAGGGTTTTTTTTGGAACAAAAATACCATATTAAGATTATTCATCAAAATAATATTTTAATTTATATCTCATCTTTATCCTATTTTATTCCACCTAGTTAAATTCATGATCTCCTGACCTATTAATGAAAAATGGGTTTATACTCATGAGGAGGTCATGGATTTAATTAAAATCTCATTTAAGATTATATACCTAAAAAAGAAAAAATCTCGCATGTTATGCCACCAAACATGGATATCTCATTCACCAAGCCAAACGTGGACAATACATTTTGTCCATGTACCAAAAAATGGAATGTAATTTACGAAGTATAGATTAGGTCCCAAAAAACAGCGAGGGATGTTACATTTGTATCTTTAGAGCAAGGGTAGTTTTGTCTTTTAATATACTCCTTTAATAAAAAGGTTTCAAAAACTAAAAGGGTGTTTGGGATTACTTATTTGAAGGGTTTTTTTAGCTTATTGTATCGGACATAAGCATTTTTTAGTGTTTGAACGAAGAAAAAACAGAAGTGTTTATAACAGTGTCAAACCGGAGATAAACACTTTTTCATAAGTCATTCGTTTTTAACTTATCTAACTTATTTAAAAAGTGTTTATTATTTATTTTATATTTTATATGTATAAGCAATTCCAAACACCTTAAATAACAACTTATTAATTTATACAACTTATTAATTTATACAGTAAACTAATCCAAACACTTTTTATAAGTTGTTTTAAATATGCAGTCTCAAACAACCCTAAACCCTAAAAAACCACAGGAAGGAAGGAAGGAAGAAAGAAGCAGATTCGAGGAGAGGGAAGGGAAGGGACTGGGTAAGAACGGGCGATAACGGAGTTGCAGGGAAGGGTTCGCCGGAGAAAACCACAGGGACGAACGGTAGTTTTGTGAAGAGGCGATGTGCGACGGAAAAGAGAGGGGAGACCGGAGATAGAGGATGATGTGAAACAGATTCGAAAACCACAGGCAGGAAGGAAGGAAGAACTAGATTCGAGAACAGGGGAGGGGATCTCGGAGTTGCAGGGAAGGGTTTCGCCGGAGACGATGGGTTATTCCACAGGGACTACAGGTTGTTTTGTGAAACAACGATGGGTTATTCCACAGGGAGGATGTGTGACGGAAAAGAGGGGGAGACCGGAGGGTGAGGATGATGTGCGGTGGTGATGGCGATGATGTGGTGGAGCTGCAAATCGTCGGAAAATGGATAGGAACGGCGGGATTCATCGCCATTGAAGAAATCGCCGCCCGGGGGAGGAGGGGGGCCTAGGGTTGGGAAAATAAAAGGACGATGGGGTGTGGTTGGTATTTATAGATGAGAAAATTATAAATTTAGTCCTTGTAGTTTCGTTTTTATTACAAGAAAGGTCCCTCAACGCCAAAAAATTTGACAAGGATGCTTATGGTTTCATTTTTGTTATGGTCAAGTCCCTTACTATAATTTTGTTAAAAAAATAAGTTGTTAACTTAGGGGAACTTTTTGATCTTTTTCTTTTATCTTCTTTTTATTCTTCTTCTTCTTCTTTTTGATTTTTTGAGTTTGGGTTTTCGTCCCCATGGATTTTGATGGATCTATCTTATTTTTCAATGAAAACTCAAGAAATGAGGTGTTGGTTTGTAGTGGTTCGGTTGGATTGTGGCAATGGATCGTTAGAGTTCAGCTCATTTAAACGGGTGGTGATAGAGTTAACATAATAATGTTTAAAATAACTGAAATATCCCTCATCATTTAATTGGACTTAACATAATAATGTTTAAAATAACTTAAATATCCCTCATTTAATTGGATTTAACAAAACAAAAAAATTTAACGATCATTAGAAGGAGAAACCAAATCATTACGAAATGATAAACATGAGGGATCAAATCCGAGTTTTCAAAGTTTAGGAATCCATTAAAATTGACAAACGTTAGGGGTCAAAGTGAAGTTTACTCTAAATTTTAAGAAAATGTAAAAATATGAAACTACCCCCGATTTAACGAAACGAATTCAACAATCGTTAGGAACTCAATCCATACCAATAATGAAGCCACGTATATATATCATATCCTTAATGTTCATATAACCATAAGGACTAAACAAAAATCTCTTGTAAACTAAATAAAACCTAGAGTAAAGTACAAATTTGGTGTTTATGGTTTGATGGTTATAACACTTTTGGTCCCTACAATTATGAAATTTCAAAATATCCATTGTGGTATGCAAAAATGATTGGATTTGGTCCCTGTCTTTAACGGACGATAAAAGAACCCATCAAGCCAAGGGTAATTTAGTTTTTTTACATTTTCCTATCATTTTAAAGAAATGAAATTTAATTAATAGGTTTAATAATATTTAATTACTATATATATATATATATCAAATGTACATATGAGATGAAACATCCCCCACACCAGTACCCCATTTCCTAGTGAGACGTCGATCATCGTCTTCGGTAAAACGCCAGTCATCATCTCTTGTCCCAAATTTAAACCTCAAATCTAAAATATAAGTCTAAATCTAAACCAAAATCAGAATCAGAATCCAAAATCAAAGCCAAACATAAAACCTCAAATCCCTAAAATCCTAATCCAAACCTCAATAGGTGAACCCAATTCAACCAAAATCTTATCTTGTTTCGGAACCTCTGCCTAAACCCACCCCATGTTCCTGTCATTTCACCAAAAGGTGAAGCATAAAGTATTCTATATCGATGTAGAGATACATTAAATCGGTAGGAGATATCCTAAATCTAAATCCCTAAACTCTTGAGAGGGAAGAGTAGCAAGGTGTGTGGTGAAGCGATTGCTTTGGTGAGGAATGGGTTGGGTGCAAAGGAGGAAGGAAAAGAGGAATGATGAGAAAATGGTGATGTAGGCAACATGGAGGACAACAACTATTGATTAGAACAGTTGAAGAGAGAAATATTGCAGTGGTAGGCAGGTACAGAAAGGTTGCAGTGATGGAAGGTGGTGACGGTGAGAGGTGTGGTGATCGAAAAAGAAGCATAACAGCTGTGGAGAGGTTTGCTTTGGCCGGAAGAATGGTGATGACGGTTTGGGGTGCGGTGAGGTTCACCGTAGAGAGGTGGTCGGCGACTTTGTCCCTGGGTTTGGTCGATATAATATGATGTGTGATTGTGTATATATACATATATGTATATGTATATATACTAGAAGCGTACTCGCGTAATGCAGCGAGATACATCACGATTTTAATGTTTCTTTTTTTTTCTCGATTTACAGTACGATTTTGGATGATTTTGAGAAAGTGATAATGATTTTATAGATTTGTTTAATTTAGACTTAATAATATAATGTTTTTTATATGAAAAAAATTAAGTATTTTGTTAGAATTCAACGATTATTTTATATATTTTAAAGACATTTAGAAAAAATAACCAATTACATATTTAATAATATAATTAAAACAAATTTATAGTAATATAATATATTAATTAATAGTGATACATAGAAATGTCTGCATAAAAGGAAGGTCTTACACATACCAAATTGGTGGGTGTTAGAAGTCTGCAGAAGTAATATGTATCTTGTGCTTTGATACTTGTAAATTAAGAGATTTTTAAAATCTTGCATAAAATGATGGTATCTTATGCCTAATAATTTGTATTTAATAGTTTTTTATCTGTGTTTTATAATATAGTATAGATAAGTAATTTAGATTTTTTGTATTTATATTACAGTAAATTACATTTTTGGTCCCTCTAATTTACATATTTATTAATTCATTAAATAAAAATGAGAAAATGTAAAAAAAAAAACTAAAATACCCCTGACTTAACGGGTTCTTAAACGACTGTTAAAGGAGGGGATCAAATTCGGTCGTTTTTGCATACCACAATAGCCAATCTGTAATTTCAAAACTGTAGAGACCAAAAGTGTTATAACCACCATATCATATGACCAAATTTATAGTTTACTCTAAAAACTATTGGTATGTGTTTCAAAAGTTCAATATTTGACTTATATATAATTTTTCTAAAAATGTTTAATTATCAAATAAATGTCTAAAAAAATCTTTTGCCTTCATGACTTGCAACACCCCTAAAAATAGGGGTTAAATTTAACGAATAAAATAGGACATGAAGAAACTTAATATGAAATATAATCGCCCAACTTCGGGAAATAGTAACAGAATTTGCAATAACAATATGAACAGTAGCTAACAACCTACTAATGTAAACCTGACAGGCCCTTTTTGTTTACCTCAGGGTGAGACTGATAATACCAAAAAGCAAGTATACAAATTGGTACTATGTCGCCTTTCAAGTAATAAAAGTGGTAAAATACCAGATATCGTCCCACAGAGATCGGATTAAAAAGTGTGCTAAAAGTATTATGAAAGATGAGATTTCAGATGACGAATTTGAAGCAATATTTTGGAAGGTTGGTTAACACAGATTTAACTAAACAAGATTAAAATAGAAGCAAGGGTGTAAGACTTTTGATGGTATATGAATCCAAAATCCAGCAGGTCAATGCTACAGCACTTGTTATAGCATGATGCTATTTGAGTGCTGCAGCATGCTTCTGACTATAACTAGTTTTATTATTGATTTCAAGACACGTTCCTCTCGGACTCTCACCATCCCATTATTCCAGTGGCCATGAACCATCTCATCTCTGAGCAAGGTTCCAGATAAGGGAATGATGGGAATGGAGTTCTCAAAATATACGGCGAAACAAACTTTCTTCGTTAAAAGTTACTCTTTCGAAATAACCCCCGTACCTCCCAAGTTAATGTATTCCAAGTAGCTTATCTCTAAGTCTACTCCTTTTTAACCCTTTGAAAAAGTGACTACTTATCAAGAATGGATCATTTTAAATAACACAAGTAACAACTCTCGTTGCAAGTAACTCTTTCGATATTACCTCCCATGTCATTCAATTTGACGTGCTATTCAATGGCCTATCTCTAGGTCCATGACACTATTATACTATCAAAATAATCATTTTGACAAAAAGTTTTGTTATCTTGGTAAAACTTGAGTTGGAATAATAAAATTTCGTTAAAGTCACAAAAACCCACTTTCTTTTAGGTCCACATAACCACCATTTGTCTCACACCCAAGCTAAGATGATTAGCTACTCATTACAATAAAGAAATAAAAACTACTACTAAGAATTACAACGATAAACATAATGGAAATTGCTCTTGAAATGTAAATGACTTGAAAGTATATAAATATATATATATGTGTAACTAAAAATGTAAAGACGAGAACGTAAATTACAAGGAAATGGAAATGTCAAGAAAGTAAACTTGTAGATAAATACAATAAATTTTAACTACTAAAATCTAGAACAAAAGAGAAAAGAAAAGGCTAGAGATGCAAGATGAAGAAGGAATAATACAACTAAATAAAAGGTGCAGGTGCTGTTTCAATGTTGCAGCATGCATATTCAAACATGAAGGTTATATAAAGAAGATGAAGAACACAATAACCATGCATGATTTCTGGAAATTAAACGAACAAAGGACTGGAATGGGACCAGTTCGTGAATCAAACAGAAAGTAGAAGGATTACAATAAACATAACAAGATTGAAAGCTTAACATAAAATATGAAGAGCAAGATGAAGAACATAAACATTAATACTTGAAATTAACTAAAAAGTAATTCAAGAACACCCCCAAGCTACCATCGATCAGATGCAAAATACTTGAAAGAACAAAAACTAAGATGATAAGAGTTGATGGGAGAAGATGTAGGTGATGTCCCCTTAAGAGCAACTAAGCACTCCTTTTATAACAAAAGGGAGTGGCAAACTTGCAATTTTAAGGGGAATCTAATTGTACTTACCTAGTCTAAGCCTACTAGAACTACCAAAGCTTGTCCCCATTTAACCAACATATTACAAACCATATTAACTAGTGTTTAGAGGTTACAATCAGATTAGTTACATGCCAAAATTCAGCTTAGCCTTCTTCTCTTTGAGTCTTTCATCCAAAACCATCAGCTCCATGCTGTTTCCATGCTGCAGCATGCCCTGTTTTCAAATAGATTTCCAAAAGATAACCAAACTTAGCCTACAATCTTAATAGAACAAGCAAATCACACAATTTAAGCTCCAAGACACAATAAATGGAAAATGAGATAGAAAATGACTCAAAGTAGGATTTGAAAATGAAAAATCCTATCTAAAAGATTAAAAGAGATGTGCTTAAGTACTCAAAATTGAGTACTTATCACCACCCCAAACTAAAAACTTTGCTTGTCCCCAAGCAAAAGAAAAGAACAAAATAGAAGACATTAAATGCGAAAGTTTTGCATTGGAATACATTAGGTGTATATCATGAGTTTGAATATGCCAAGTCTACATCATATAGCCTTTCATAAATCCAAAGTAACCAACAATCTCATCCTATGTGCTTTGACATGAACCATATGCTAGCCTTATATTCTTTTTGTTATGGACACACATCCTACATCACACCTCTTTCATGGCTTTGAGTGTATGGGGGCTTTGAGTGTATGGGTTTCTCTCTTTTGGCTCTTTCTTTCCTTTCCATGCCTTTTCTCACACATGTACCAACACTTGAAATTTTTCAAATTTTTGTGCATTTTCTGTTGGTACATACACCAGCCCCTATGGGACTTTTGTGGTGTTGAATGCCACTTTTCATGGCTTTTCTTGTGCCATATTAGACACCCCCCTACCCCAAACTAAGAATTCTGCAATGTCCTCATTGTAGGAAGGAAAAGTGTTTTGTTTTTGATATTTTGGTGGCTATGGTGCAAGAAAAGAATATATGCTATTGAGTGTGATATGTGTAGAATGTGATCCAAAATGTGTCCCAAGCAACTATTAGGCTAGTTCTAGCATGCATTTCTTCTAAAAGTGAGATGTGGACTCATGAAATTATTATGGATATACAATTCAACAAATCATATAAACACATGATCCAATGCAAAATAAAACAAATTTATAAAGAGTAAAAACTTATCCCAACCTAAAAACTAAAAAAAAACAAATATGGAGCAAAAAGGGTGTGATTTAAACCTGTCCTACTCAGGTTGAGTAGGCTGTTTGTGGCCAACAGGGGCTGCAAGTGAGACTGCTAAGAGGTTGGAGGCTGCAGCACCAATGTGAGCACTTTCTTCTGCTGCCAATTTGACCTTCAAATCTGCTATCTCTCTCTTCTGTCTTTTCACCATCCTTTTCAGCTTCTTTACTTCTGCACTCTCCTCCTCTTGATCCTTTCTCATTCTGCTATCAACCATCGACTGCACCTCCACCTTGAGATCTTCTAGCCTTTCTATGAACTCATTCCTTTGTTGAAGGACTGTGTCCATAAGATTGCTATTTTGAGCCAAGACTTCTTGCATCATTCCCACCATCTCATTGGCCCCAACACCCTTTTCTTTCCTGTCCCTCAGCCTCTGGACTGCCTTCATATCCATTTGGAACCTTTCTCTTTGTTCCTTGACCACCAAATCATCAATATACCGAGGCACCCCCATCTCAGTTAGCAGTTTGGTTAACATCCCAGGGAAGTAGAACTTTCCCCTGGATTTTGATCTGGTAGAGCACTCTCTTATGCTTCTCATGATGATCTTTCCGAAGTTGATGGTTTTTCCTGTCACAAGACAATAGAGTAAAAGCATCCTTTCCACAGTAATAAAGGTATCATGAGAGGTTGGTGAGATGGTGTGCCTCACAAAATTGATCCACACATTGGAGTCAGCTGTGAGGTTTGAGGCTCTGAAGGTCCTTAACATCATATTTGTATGGCTTTCCCAATTAGTTTTAGGCTTTCCCAAAACTGCAACCACTTCAGCAAGGTCACTGGCAGTGGCCTTATGCACAAGTGCATAATACTCTGTTTTCTTTGGTGGGTTGAGTTCTAGGAATTGGTTGATTCTTTTGGCAGTGAGGTGGACAGTGGTTCCTCTAACATGGATCTTTGAGGCTGAGGTTACAGACATTTCACAATAGAATTCTCGAATGAGGGTGAGGTTGTAGGAATCATACACATGGCACAACTTACTAAGACCTTGGGTGTCAACTACTTGCCTTATGAAATGGAATTCCCTCATACTGTGTTCATCTATTCCTTTCTCGGGGAATCCAATTTTTGTTTGAAATTTAGGCCACATCTTGGCTGCAGCCTTGGAGCTGAACCCATTGTGAGGTGAGATAGGCCTTGGCAACAGAGTTACAACAGGTTCCTCTCTTCTCTTTTTTCCTCTCACAGACTGCTCATGCTGCAATGATGCTGCAGCATAGCAGTTGGTATCAGTGGGTTTTGTTCCAGATGGTTCCCCTTCAACTATCACTCTCTTGGTCCTTTCACTCTTTCTAGTCCCTTCCCTGATGGTTTTCCTGGCAAAGACCTTTCCCAATCTCTTTCTTTTCTTAGTTGGCTTGACTACCACTGGCTCTTCTTCCTCAGTCCACACAACTTCATTCAAAGGGAAATCCAGAAATGGGTCCTCATGGTTTTCACCTATATCTCTATCCATATTCATATTTTCAATGATGGTTTCCTCACTTCTTCCTATCCCAATGCCATCAATAGGGTTCTCAATATTCTTTTCAACAGTAAATCCCTCAAATGGGTCAAGACTCTCAACAGTCATTCCTATTTCTTCAACAGTTGGTCTAGGCATTGGGTTAATGGTGACCATTTTGTCAGTAGAGTTCAATGGCCCAAATGAGCTATCGAACTCAAACTTTCTGAAATGATCAACATTCACCTTTGTTGAAGAGATAGGCATTCCAGACTCATCCTCCGAACATGAGGTGATCAGGCCATCGACCAAAGATTTTTGAGCAGGGGAAGATACCTGAGATTCTGCAATGGTAATGAAGTTGGGATGGAGAATAACCGCAAATGGATTACTTTCTGGAATCGTCGCTCTGTCCGAAATTTCTTCTCTTTCGGCCATTAGAGAACCCTCGATGTCAGAAGTATTAGGGAATAGGGTCTGCGGAGTGATAATGTGGAGGAATGGTCGAGTTTGTGCAGGGCTGGAGTTTTCTTCCGAAACCGTTGAAGGTCGAGGGTTGCTTGCGTTCGGGCTTTGCTCGACAGCCCTGGTTCGTGGGCTTCGTCTTCTTCCTTCGCTATTAGGGTTTCGAGCCGTGGTTTTCTTTATCTTTGCCATGTTACAGGTTGAATCACTGAGAAAAGGGGAAGAATATGGTGGTTCTTGAGAGGATTTCGGTTTGAGAGGGAAGTGACAGGGAGTAAGGAGTGAGAGATAGGAAACGGTTATGTTTCAAAAAGAGGGTTTTCTGGAAGTTGAAAAGACAAAAGGTGACTTGATGGTGTCCTTATCTGATTTAATTTAGGGGATGCAAGCTGTAATTTAGGTGTAACTTGGGTAAAGACCATTGGATTTTTAAGGAAAAGTACAAAAAGGTATCTTTTGGAGGTTTCCTCATCATTGGAGCTATAAATTAGACATAAAGTCTAAAATTAGCTAAAAATATGATTTCACCCATTGTACTTTCCTTAAACAAACCCAAAATTCTTATCTGATATAATCCCCAAATTTTCAGCTAGACATTCCCTTTTTCTTTGAAGACTCAGATCTCTGGTGCTGTAGCATTAGGATAGCATCCTCTTGTTTCCTCCTTTTTCCTAAATTAAGGTTGCACACTAACAAACAGATTACACAAGACTAATAAAGAAAATTGCTAAACTAATTAAACAAAGATTATTTACACAGATTTTGGAACTTTGAGATAGTTCCCATCTTGAGTGAAGCTTTTTAGCATAGAGTGACCGTCTCCACAGAGCTATGCTGTGGAGATGCTACAGCATCATGGTATAGCTTTACTCTCTGGCCATTGACTTTGAACACACTATTGTTCTCCGGATTGACTAAGTCTACAGCCCCATATGGATATACTTTGTGGATGAGAAATGGGCCTGACCATCTAGACTTAAGTTTACCTGGAAACAATTTCAGCCTAGAGTTGAACAAAAGACATTTTTGGCCTGCTTTCAACTCTCTGTGTCTAATCCTATTGTCATGCCATTTTTTTGTTTTCTCTTTGTATAACTTGGCATTCTCATAGGACAAGTTCCTATGTTCTTCTAGCTCACAGAGTTGTAACTTTCTCTTGTTGCCAGCCTTATCTAAGTTCATGTTCAATTCCTTTATAGCCCAATATGCTTTATGTTCAAGTTCTAAAGGGAGATGACAGGCCTTTCCAAAGACTAGCTTGTATGGAGACATACCCAAAGGTGTTTTAAAAGCAGTTCTGTATGCCCATAAAGCATCATCTAGTTTGAAAGCCCAGTCTTTTCTGTTTGGTTTAACAACTTTTTCAAGAATCCCTTTTATTTCCCTGTTTGAGAGCTCAGCCAAACCATTGGTTTGTGGGTGATATGCAGTGGCAACCCTGTGTTTCACATGATATTTTTCAAGAACTTTACTCAACAAATTGTTTATAAAGTGGGTACCCTCATCACTAATTAGTGCCCGGGGGGTACCAAACCTTGTAAAAATTTGTTTTTGTAAGAACTTTACAACCGTTTTAGCATCATTAGAAACACATGCCATTGCTTCTACCCATTTTGAAACATAATCAACAGCTACTAAGATATATTGACAATTGTTTGAAGGGGGAAAAGGTCCCATAAAATCTATTCCCCAAACATCAAACAACTCAACTTCCAAGATCCCATTCAAAGGCATTTCATTTTTCTGAGAAATGGAACCACTTCTCTGGCATTCATTACATCTTTGAACAAAATTATGGGAATCTTTAAAGATGTTGGCCAATAAAATCCTGATTGAAGTACTTTAGCTGCTGTTCTTTGGCCTCCAAAATGTCCTCCATAAGCTGATTGATGGCAATGCTGTAGAATTGCTGCAACTTCAGTTTCTGGGATACACCTTCTCAACAATTGATCTGTACCAAGTTTAAACAGAAAAGGATCATCCCATAAGTAAAATTTACAATCATGGAGAAATTTCTTAAGCATGTGATGAGTGTAATCAGAAGGTATGATGCCACAGGCCAAATAATTTGCTATATCAGCAAACCATGGAAGTTGTGCCTGCACCATAAGAATCTTTTCATCAGGGAAAGTCTCAGTAATGCTTCCACCTTCCCTACTTTCAACAAGTTTCTCTAACCTGGACAAGTGATCAGCTACCTGGTTCTCAGTCCCCTTCCTATCAACAATCTCTAGGTCAAACTCTTGCAACAACAAAACCCATCTTATCAGCCTAGGTTTAGCATCTTTCTTTGATATCAAATATTTAATGGCAGCATGGTCGGTATGTACAATGACTTTTGCTCCCATCAAATATGATCTAAATTTTTCAAATGCAAAAACCACAGCTAATAATTCTTTCTCAGTTGTTGTATAATTAATTTGAGCTTCATTTAGGGTTTTGCTTGCATAGTGGATGGAATGAAAATTTTTCTCTTTTCTTTGACCTAACACAGCACCAACAGCCCAATCACTGGCATCACACATGATTTCAAAAGGTTTGTCCCATTCAGGAGCCACAACCACTGGTGCAGTTACCAGAGCTTTCTTTAAAGTGAGGAATGCATTTCTACATTCATCATTAAAATCAAACTTTTGGTCATGCTGTAATAATAGACATAAAGGTTTTGAAATTTTTGAAAAGTCTTTTATAAACCGTCTATAAAATCCAGCATGGCCAAGAAAGCTCCTGATACCTTTCACAGTTGTTGGTTCAGGTAGTTTTTCAATCACTTCAAGTTTAGCTCTGTCTACCTCAACTCCTCTTTTAGAAATTAAATGACCAAGGACAATCCCTTCTGTTACCATGAAATGACATTTTTCCCAATTAAGGACCAGGTCAGTCTCCTCACACCTTTTAAGACTCTGCTTTAAATTATCCAAACACTGATCAAAAGATGAACCATAAACAGAAAAATCATCCATAAATATCTCAATGGATTTTTCAAGCATATCAGAAAATATGGACATCATGCATCTCTGAAAAGTGGCAGGAGCATTGCAAAGTCCAAAAGGCATCCTTCTGAAGGCAAAGGTGCCATAAGGACAAGTGAAGGTAGTCTTCTCCTGGTCTTCTGGTGCTATGGCTATCTGGTTGTATCCTGAGTATCCATCCAAAAAGCAGTAGTATTCTTTTCCAGCCAACCTGTCCAACATTTGATCAACAAATGGTAAGGGAAAATGGTCCTTTTGAGTAGCCTTGTTCAGCCTACGGTAGTCCATGCAAATTCTCCATCCGGAGACTATTCTGGTAGGGATGAGTTCATTCTTGTCATTGGAAATGACAGTGATCCCTCCCTTCTTGGGTACACACTGGACTGGACTAACCCAAGAACTACTGGCTATTGGGAAAATAATTCCTGCATCTAACCATTTCAAAATTTCCTTTTTCACTACCTCTTTCATGACAGGGTTTAGTCTTCTTTGTGGCTCTATGGAAGTGAAGTTCTTGTCTTCTAAGATGATCTTATGTTGACAAATAGAGGGACTAATCCCCTTAAGGTCAGCAATAGTCCATCCTATGGCTTTTGTGTGCAACTTCAACATATCTACTAACTTCTTTTCTTGATGCAATTCTAGGGTGGCAGAAATAATGACTGGCAGTTTGTCTTCTCCTCCTAAAAAGGCATACTTCAAGTGAGATGGGAGTTGTTTCAACTCCAGGTCAGGTGGTGAGATTATTGATAGAGTAAATGACTTTTGTTCATTACTTTCCAGCAGCTCAAATGCTGCAGCATCCAAAGGGACAGACTTTTTCTCCAAGGTCTTATCATCATCATCATCATATTCCTTGTCTAAGTCTCCCAAGGTCAGGTCTTCCTCATCCTCCTTTTCTATCCTACAAGCTTGTTTGACTCCCTCTTCATGACACAAGTCCTCAATGACACCTAGGCTTGAGCAGTCTTCTAGATCACTAGGGTATTTCAAAGAATTGAAGACATTGAATGTGACTTTTTGGTCTTGTAGTCTCATGGTCAATTCACCCTTCTGGACATCTATCAAAGTTCTACCCGTAGCTAAGAAAGGTCTTCCCAAAAGTATGGGAATATCCTTGTCAGCCTCAAAGTCTAAAATGATAAAATCAGCCGGAAAAATGAACTTATCAACATGCACTAACACATCTTCAATCTTACCTTTGGGATATGCAATGGTCTTATCAGCTAGAATGAGTGTGACTGTGGTAGGTCTGGCCTCTCCTATGCCTAAGCTTTTGAAAATGGACAATGGCATAAGGTTGACACTAGCACCTAAATCACACAGTGCCTTCCCAACCTCTTTCCCACCTATGGAGCAAGGAATAGTGAAACTCCCTGGGTCTTTTTGCTTAGGGGGAATTTTGTTGGTCAAGAGAGCACTGCAACCTTCTGTGAGGGCAACAGTCTCATATTCATTCAATTTCTTTTTCTTGCTCAATATGTCTTTTAAAAACTTGGCATAACTAGGCATCTGCTCAATTGCTTCAACAAGAGGTATGTTGATATGCAATGCTTTGAAACATCCAAAAATTTCTTGAATTGCAATTCCTCCTTCTCATTCCTTAACCTTTGGGGGTAAGGAATGTAAGGGGGAACTGGTTTGATAACAGCTTGGTTTGATTGTTTTGAGCAAGATGGATCCAGTATGCTTTTGGTCTTTGTTTCATTAGGTGAAATCACAACTGAGGTCTTTGGATTAGTCAAAGGTGGACTTGAACTTGTGATCTTAGGATCTTGATTTTCTGCTTGAATTTCTGGTACTGGAATTTCAGGAATCTCTGGATCAGGAATGGACTTGGGTGTTTTTTCAAAATCTGTTTTGGTTGTTGGTCCAGATTCCTTTTCTACAGATTCAGGTAATTCTTTACCACTCCTAAGTGTGACAGCTTTCACATGTTCTTTTCCAGGAGCCTTGGGTAATTCTGTATTACTGGGCAAAGTGCCTGAGGCTCTATTGTTCTGATTAAGTGCAATTTGACTGACTTGTGTTTCCAAACTCCGGAGAGCTGCTTGAGTCTGACTCATGAATCCTCTCATCATTGCATCAAGAGAGAGATTTGAGTCATCATGTGGAGGTGTATGATGTTGATTTTGAAAAGGTGGTTGAGTGTGCTGATTGTTTTGAAAACCTTGACTACGATTATTCTGATGATGATTATTTTGAAAATTTCCTTTGTACTGGTTTTGAGAACTACTTGCTTGATTTTGAAAATTGGAGTTCCCATGGTGCTTTGGTGCTGGTGGATTTAAACATGGACTGTTCCAAGAGAAGTTTGGGTGCTGTTTCCAGCTTGCATTGTAGTGGTTGGAGTGGGGAGCAGGTCTGTTTTGCACAAAGTTCACAGACTCAGAATTATGTGGACAGTTTTCATAAGAATGCTCTCCACCACAACACACACATTGCACAGAAAGAACTGCTGAAGCAGGTGTGGGGACAGTCGGTTGTGCTCCTTGACCAGAAGTTAGATTTTTAAGCATGTTGGTCATGGAAGCAAGCTGAGCTGTCAATGCAGTGTATGCATCCACATCATGCATTCCAGCAGTTTTTCTTTGAGTTTGGGCCCTTGGATCAGCCCAGTGCCCATTGTTTGTTGAAATCTTTTCAAGAATCTCATACCCGGCATTGTAGGTATTAGAAGTAAATGCCCCTCCTGAAGTCGCATCGAGCATTTGTTTTGCATTAGGAACAAGCCCATTGTAAAACGTCTCGAGTTGAATACAGTAGGGAATGCCATGATGAGGGCATTTTCTCAACAATTCCTTAAATCTTTCCCACGCATCCGGAATAGCTTCATCATCCATTTGTTTAAACATGCAAATCTCATTTCTGGATTTAGCATTCCGGGTAGGTGGAAAATATTTTCGCAAAAATTTTTCGGCCATATCACTCCATGATGGTACTGAACCTGGTGCTAATGAGTTGAACCAAACTTTTGCCCGATCCCTTAGAGAAAATGGGAATAGAGTGAGCCTTAAGGCATCAGCAGATACTCCAGGGATTAGAAAAACATCGGTGATTTCCATAAAAGATTTTAAATGCGAATGTGGATCTTCCGATGGCATTCCGGCAAATTGACCATTGGCTTGCAACATGTGAAACATGATGGGTTTTGGTTCAAAATGTAAAGTTTCTAATTGTGGCCTAATAATCCCGGAATTCAATTGCTCAAAATTAGGAATTGCATAGTCCATAATTCTTCCATCTTTTGAGTTTGCAAGATCAATGATGTTTTGTGGTTCAACATTACCAACAGATCCGACCTCATCTTCCTCATCATTATGATTTTGGTGATTTTGAAACTGATGAGGTGGAGGATTTCCAAAAATTGGTGCATTATTTGCAAAAATTGGTGGTGGCCTGATTTGATTCATTAAAGGTGGTCTCATTTGATTTTCCAAAGGCGGTGGTTGATTTTCCAAAAGTGGTGGTCTAAAATGCATGTTTTCAAAACCCGGGGGAGGTCCTTCCATATTGAGAGGATTTGTGTTTTGAAAAATTCTTTGAATTCTCCTTCTTTGACGGAAGGTTCTCTCAATATCTGGATCTAACTCAAAAAGTTCCCCGCGTTGTATTCTTGGCATGCACCACTTTTAAAAAAAATCTTTTGAAGTTCCCAAAGGTGGTAGAAAAACCAAATCTTTTAAAATACTTTACAAACACTTTTGACTTGCCAATCCCCGGCAGCGGCGCCAAAAACTTGACAGGCCCTTTTTGTTTACCTCAGGGTGAGACTGATAATACCAAAAAGCAAGTATACAAATTGGTACTATGTCGCCTTTCAAGTAATAAAAGTGGTAAAATACCAGATATCGTCCCACAGAGATCGGATTAAAAAGTGTGCTAAAAGTATTATGAAAGATGAGATTTCAGATGACGAATTTGAAGCAATATTTTGGAAGGTTGGTTAACACAGATTTAACTAAACAAGATTAAAATAGAAGCAAGGGTGTAAGACTTTTGATGGTATATGAATCCAAAATCCAGCAGGTCAATGCTACAGCACTTGTTATAGCATGATGCTATTTGAGTGCTGCAGCATGCTTCTGACTATAACTAGTTTTATTATTGATTTCAAGACACGTTCCTCTCGGACTCTCACCATCCCATTATTCCAGTGGCCATGAACCATCTCATCTCTGAGCAAGGTTCCAGATAAGGGAATGATGGGAATGGAGTTCTCAAAATATACGGCGAAACAAACTTTCTTCGTTAAAAGTTACTCTTTCGAAATAACCCCCGTACCTCCCAAGTTAATGTATTCCAAGTAGCTTATCTCTAAGTCTACTCCTTTTTAACCCTTTGAAAAAGTGACTACTTATCAAGAATGGATCATTTTAAATAACACAAGTAACAACTCTCGTTGCAAGTAACTCTTTCGATATTACCTCCCATGTCATTCAATTTGACGTGCTATTCAATGGCCTATCTCTAGGTCCATGACACTATTATACTATCAAAATAATCATTTTGACAAAAAGTTTTGTTATCTTGGTAAAACTTGAGTTGGAATAATAAAATTTCGTTAAAGTCACAAAAACCCACTTTCTTTTAGGTCCACATAACCACCATTTGTCTCACACCCAAGCTAAGATGATTAGCTACTCATTACAATAAAGAAATAAAAACTACTACTAAGAATTACAACGATAAACATAATGGAAATTGCTCTTGAAATGTAAATGACTTGAAAGTATATAAATATATATATATGTGTAACTAAAAATGTAAAGACGAGAACGTAAATTACAAGGAAATGGAAATGTCAAGAAAGTAAACTTGTAGATAAATACAATAAATTTTAACTACTAAAATCTAGAACAAAAGAGAAAAGAAAAGGCTAGAGATGCAAGATGAAGAAGGAATAATACAACTAAATAAAAGGTGCAGGTGCTGTTTCAATGTTGCAGCATGCATATTCAAACATGAAGGTTATATAAAGAAGATGAAGAACACAATAACCATGCATGATTTCTGGAAATTAAACGAACAAAGGACTGGAATGGGACCAGTTCGTGAATCAAACAGAAAGTAGAAGGATTACAATAAACATAACAAGATTGAAAGCTTAACATAAAATATGAAGAGCAAGATGAAGAACATAAACATTAATACTTGAAATTAACTAAAAAGTAATTCAAGAACACCCCCAAGCTACCATCGATCAGATGCAAAATACTTGAAAGAACAAAAACTAAGATGATAAGAGTTGATGGGAGAAGATGTAGGTGATGTCCCCTTAAGAGCAACTAAGCACTCCTTTTATAACAAAAGGGAGTGGCAAACTTGCAATTTTAAGGGGAATCTAATTGTACTTACCTAGTCTAAGCCTACTAGAACTACCAAAGCTTGTCCCCATTTAACCAACATATTACAAACCATATTAACTAGTGTTTAGAGGTTACAATCAGATTAGTTACATGCCAAAATTCAGCTTAGCCTTCTTCTCTTTGAGTCTTTCATCCAAAACCATCAGCTCCATGCTGTTTCCATGCTGCAGCATGCCCTGTTTTCAAATAGATTTCCAAAAGATAACCAAACTTAGCCTACAATCTTAATAGAACAAGCAAATCACACAATTTAAGCTCCAAGACACAATAAATGGAAAATGAGATAGAAAATGACTCAAAGTGGGATTTGAAAATGAAAAATCCTATCTAAAAGATTAAAAGAGATGTGCTTAAGTACTCAAAATTGAGTACTTATCAAAACCAAATCTAGATCTATATTATGGACGAGTGTCGCTGCGATACCAAAAGATTTTATCAACAGTATCTCCAAGTATCATCTCAAAAAAATGATGATTCACAAAAGTTGCCTCTAATGGCAATGATCTCTCCACTCAAACATTTGCAGCCCGCTACCTTGAGAACCTGATATACTTGTCATTTTAAGAGGAAGTGTTAGATCAACGCCAAGTGAGAAACAATTTTATATTAAATAAATGTGGAATATAAAAACAAAATTATAAACTTGACTTTAAAACCAACAATCCTAATTTCCTCTTAAAACAACATTGTAACAAAAACATCTTGCGATGATGGGGGAGACCCGATTTACCATTGATAGTGACAGGACACAAAAGTAAGCCACATATTCATGTTTAATGAGCCCCACTACTGATCAATCGTCATCCAATTCAACCTCTTAAGGTTCATCGCATTAGACCCCTAATGATACTAAATTTCACTCGTTCACAAGAAATTACAATTATTGGTTAATGGTCGATGTCCGACTCAAAGAGCCTACATCTTATTACCCATGAAGATTGCATGCTTAATTCATGTTACATTACAAGAATATTCTTCCCACTCAAACTGACTCCTATAACTATGGATCTATTGCATTTAGTCTAGTATACCAAATCGTCTAGATATGTTCATTGTAACACCCCGATCCTTCGAAAGGTATAATTTCAAGTTAATGCAGAAACCGATATATTAAGGAAAAGTAAGGTATATGATTTTGGACTTCAATCTTAGATTTTATAGTCTTGATGGATAAATGATTCAAGTACGAGTCCAACGGTCCTTTCCGGAGCGAAAACGGAGCTATAACGAAGAAGTTACGGCCAAAACAGTGAACGAGAAGAAGGTTGGCTACGACTATGACCAGCGACATTGCCCTGGGCAATGTCGCTTGGGCAATGTCGCCCAAAGTGTCCAGAAGCTGTTAAGTTCGGGATTTCAACCTATTTTCTCATTTCTCTTCATCCAAACTTCTTCTACTCTCTCCCAAACCGATTTCCTTCTTTTCCCTTCAAACCCTAACTTATTTTGGTTCAAATCCTTGGATTTTGTGGAGGTGAAACATCATCAAGTGGTAGGATTGAAAGCTATGGTCAAGGATTCATCATTTTCATCTTCATCTTCAACCTCAAGTTTATTTTTGGGTTTTCTAGGTTTTCATCAAAACCTAAGTGGTAAGTGTATCATTTCCATTTCTAAACCTTAACATAAGTTATAAATGCTCCATTGATGATTATCCTAGTGTGTGGTTTATCAATTTCGGGTTTGGTGGTTTTGGAGAAATCTAGGTCGAAATTTGGGTTTGGACCAAAATGGAGATTTTGATGTGTAATGTTTGGGGAATGTTTCTATATGGTTGAATGTGGTTATTTATGGTTGGAAATGTATGTATATAGATGTTTGGAGACTTTTGGCTTGGAGGATTCAAGTTTCTTCAAAGGAGCTCAAATTGGGTGAAATCTAGATTTAGCCTAAATCTAGCGAGGTGAGTTCAAGTTGATTTGTGAAAACGTTGTACATGCCAAAATGTCTATTTTAAAGTGTATATGTGTGCTACATGAAATTATCAAATGTTGGGTTATTTGCTAATCTTCGATTATTGGAAGTATTTAACTTTACAAACTTTGTATAATACCCACATTTGGGATTGTTGGGCATTTTGATAAATGTGTTACAAATGAATGTGTCTTGAGGTCTTATTGCATAAATAGATCTTTGGTCAAAGAAATACACTTTTAAATGTTTGTCGAGTCTTATGCATCATTCATGAAATGGAATGTTTTATAAAGTATTACTTGCACTTTTATGTGAGGTACTTGAAAGAATGTCTATAGTCTCATTTCATGATTCTCATTCTTATCAGCAGTTAAATTTGGAAATCGCATATTCTGTGTTATGAAGCATTTGGAAAATATAAGAGTATAAATTCATTTGGAAAATGGGTACTTCAACTAATGTTGAGTTTTGAACTAATCTTACTTTTAGTCGTTGTGTTTGCATATCCGTTGGTCGAGTGCGTTTATCGATTTTTTATTTCAATTATCAATGGGTCAATAGGTTGCTAAGCCTGCGGCTTGGTATTTTTATTTGATTTGGGGTCTTTGGACAATTGTCCAGTTTTGGTAGCTCGACTTCGAGCCTTGGTGGCGATATTGGATGAGGGACTCGACATAAGGACCGTTCGCGGTTGAACTCGAAATCCCGTGGGTGTACGTTTAAAGTCACTGAGCCTGACATCCCTTGCGCTTGTATTTATTGTTCCGGCGTGGGACGACTAGTTTTCCTCGTCGAGGCATGTTAGGTACCGGATGAGGTATAAGTCCTTCGTGCTGCACGTTAGGTACCGGATGAGGTATAAGTCCTTCGTGCTCAAGTATTACGATATTGGATGAGGAGCTCGACGTAGGAACCCGACGGGGTTGAACTAGAGTTTCCGTGGGTGTATGTTTAAAGCCACTGAGTCTGACATCCCTTGCGTGTAATTTTGTTTATATGACTAGTCATAACAACATAAAGTGAGCTTACTTTGTGGACCGTCACATTTTATGGAATCGGGTATCCCCCGTCACCGAAAGGTGTTGTTTTTGGGTATTGCGTTTTATTATCCCAGTTTTCGGTGACGTTTTGTATAATTGGGTTTTACCCTTGATTTATGGATTGAGTATTATTCCCCACCCGTGTTTTGGGTGTTTTGAGATATAAGGTTTAACCGTATCTTCATAAATGGAGAGTTCAATTTATATTTACGCTTTGAGTGAGTTTTGGGTTAAAGCTAATTTATGAATGGGCGGCTTACATTGGTATTATCATCTTTGTAGTAGTTTGGTTTGGAAAATGTCCAAATCGGTGTTCTTTGTCTAAAATGCATATTATTGGAAAATGAGTCATTTTCACATGTAAGGCGTGTCATATTGAAGGACTATAACTTTAACCGCATCCTTTTTTTTTAAGCGATTATTTTATATATGTTGAAAAACTCTTGAGCTCACTAGGCGTTAAGTCTAACATTTTTATTTTTCGGCATGTGCATCAGGTTTCAAGGTTGGGAGTTGGTTCTAGCAGTCCTATGAAGAGTAGAGTCTTAGCTAGATCCGAAAGTGAGTATTCGGCAAAGTCTTCCGCTTTATGGAGATAGTGACTATGCATGGGGATTAGTAGCACCCGTACTTATCATAGACTTTTGTATAGAATGAATGTTTGTATTGAGGTTAAATCTTAAATTGTGGTTGCAGATGATCCTTTTATTGGTGTATTTAGAAAAATTTAAATTAGTTGTTATTTCCAGAATTCAGGGTGTTACATTCATTTATATCCAATCCCATACCATTACATTCAAAATGTATTAACAAGAGTAAAATCACCATATTTGTCTTTCATACCCAATATTCATTAAAAACCCTTGCTTTAGGTTTTCCCAATACTTCTCATGGACTTTGATAAGTCATTTACATAAAGTCCGTAAGAATTTCATATTCCATTCACAAACATACTATAATGCCTAAAATACCAAGTTTTGAAATAAATGGTCCAAATCTTCACAATGTATAAAATGAAGGCATTTAAGTCGTTAAAATATAGCATATTTGGCATGTATAAAGTTTGGAAAATAAGAATGACTCATAATACTAGGTCTTGACTAAAACCTAGAAATCATCAAAACCCTAGAAAAAATGGACAGAACATTTGGTTTTCTTGAAGCTTCACAAATCCACCCTTGAATATTGCCCTAAATGCTCAACAACATCTTCAACCACCACTAGATGTGTGAGATAAATGATAAGGACCGAATATATGAGGGGAGAGAAATGAGGTGAGAAAAATTGCCTAAGAGGAGGAAAATTGCCTAGAAGACCACTGAATTTGATTTGTGCTGAAAGAAAGTTGGGGTATGGATTTTTATACATTGATTGGGCTCGGGTGACCCTTCCAGGAGATTGTATCCTTGGCACTATCGCCAGGCACTTTCGTGTGGCTTGTACCGAGAGTCCTCCACCCTTAGCGATTGTGCCCTTGGCACTATCGCCGAGCACAATCGCCCAAACTGTAACGAGGCTGGTTCCCTTTCTACGATTGTGCCAAGCTACAGTGCAATTGGGAACTATCGTTGGAGCTATAGTTGATCCCGTACTGAGGGTTTTTCCTTCACTTCAACTATTCGAGCCATTTTCTTCTTAAAGACGTTATCCAAACACTCTAAGTTCTAGGTACTAAACTAACCATAAAGTAACCATAAAAATGAAAAGGTTTAGAGTTTTACTTACAGAAATTTCCAGGTGTTACATGACTACTAATAGAAAAATGAAATATTAGAGCATCTTCAACAAGACAACAACTATGTTAAAATAGAGGTTTTGGAGATTTATGGGACGTTCGGTTTGATGAAATGGTTTTGAGGGATTTGGATTTTGTGGAAGGATTTGGAATCGAAGGGATTTTGGATTTGGAATCTTTTGTATGTTTGGTTTGTAAGATTTGGAATGGAATTGAATTCCATTATTTATTAAAATATTATTAAAAAATATAAAAATAATTAAATTATCTTTTTATTATTAATTATTAGAAAACAAATGTTTTTAACATGTTTTTAAACATTATTATATACAAATCCTACGAAATCTCGTGAAATCCCAACCACCTTATGGGATTTCAAAATCCTATGTTTGATGGATTTTGTAGATCCCAGATACAATGCAATCACGAGATTATAATCAATGAAGAACAATAATGATTGAGTCACAACTTCTTGTCATATGATTAATACTCAATAAAGGTTTAGGTTTACAGAGAGAATTTATGATAAGCAAATGTAAACCCTACGACTAGAATGAATTCGTCTTTCTCTCTAACCTAAAACTAGGTTAAGAAACATATATATATGGTCGTACAAGGCCTAATGGGCTTGAGGCCCATTTACAAACCAACTTTCTAATAATTACAAATAACACCCTTATAAATGTGTTATACAACTTTCAACGCACTAGGACTTTCAGTCCTAACAATCTCCCCCTAAAGTTGAATAAGGCATTTATCTTCTTGAAATCTTCAAGCTTGATCTTCTTTCCCTCTTGAATCTTTGAAGAACTTTGGTGTTGCATGTCTTCATGTCTTTCCCAGCTCCCCCTTGAATAAAGCTCTTGGTTTTCATAGTTTCAACTTTGTAACCAAATTCAATGTACAATAGCCTCGACTGGACGCAATATCAAGCAGCTTTCAACTTTAGAAACTCAACACATCGGATCAGCACACAAGAAAGATAATGTGCGAGTTACTTGACATTCCACAGTGCAACTTCAGTGTAAAAACAAAGAATCTGTTTTTGAACCGCGAGTTGAATATGCTTTCAGCTTAAGAACTTGTTTCAATCAGCTCGTAGGAGGAATAAACTTGTAGCAGACACCACATGATACGAGATAGAAGAACCAATAAAATATTTTCTGCTCAGCTGCAATCTTTGAATCCAAAGGCTTTTCAACCTCAGATTTAAGAAATTATGTTACTCCCCCTCAGATTTTGCTAGCTCCCCCTCAACACGATGATCTGTGTCTTTGAAATGTGTGTCGTTCTCCCCCTCATGATGATTAGGAGAATCCTGAGCATCGTGTAACTTTAAAGACTAACCGGATGAGTAGCAAAATATTAGATAAAGCGATTTAGTAACCAAGGGTAACAGCTAACACAGAAACACAATAGTAACTGTTATCACAACAATTAAAATAATTGTGTGGCCTGTTTTCAGAGTTGGCATCGATGTATCTCTGATAGGACTTCCAGTTATCACTAAAGTAAAATATTAAAAATTACTTCTCAAACTATTCCGGCAATATCACAAAGATATGCAAGGGGAATCACAAAGATTCGTGCGTGTGTGAAAGAAGTATAAATCATATCAATTAGGCTCAAAGATTGATTCAATCTGGGACACATGATAAAAATCAATAGACACAGTGAGATGAATATGAAGTTCAGATACCAGAGCTGATGTCTTCCTTTTTCAATATCTAAGACCTCCGAGTAAGGAATAGATAGATTATCGACACTTGAGTGGCTGGGTGGGGTGACACGAGTTATCGACACTGGGTCCATGTTTGTTTCAATATCCATCTCCAAAGAACGAGAATGAATAGATTATGTGGTAACCCGGATAACTGACTCGGTTTGGTAAGGACCAATAATTCTTTTAAGTCTTGTCACATCCTCACCATATTCTTTTCTTTTTAATCACTCCGAACTCATCTTTCAATCTAGACCCCTCACTGATATCTATGAATTGGGTGTGTTTCTTGGGTAGGTCCTTCCGGTTCTGGATTGACCATAGAAACTTTATGAGCCCTAACACTCCTTTAACTCACCAAAATAGAACATTCAAGTAAAATTTATGATTTGAGATAATCATAAGTCAAAAGCATTTAAGAACGAGTCCTGAACTGGGTGTCGTTTGTTTTTTAAGAGGTCTAAAGTCTGAAATCTTATTTTAGTTATGATTAATAAGAGGTGGTGTGTAAAAATGTATGAACGATTCAGACTTAAGAGCCATTAAGAGATTCTTAAAAAAAAAAAAAAACACCTTAGTTTCTCCCTCTAATAGCCGTAAATTTATATCCGTTAAATGAGGTGTATTTTAGACTTTTTAGATTTTATCTCATTTTTTTATTAAAAATTAAAAATATTTTTATATTGTGCGTTAAATTCATGATATGTGTCATACTCGACCCTTTTTTAAACATGTAACCCCTTCTGGTTAACAAACCGTCTGATCATCGTCTCCGATGAAACCTCCGATCACCGTCCAGCAAAACGTTTGATCATCGTCTCAGAACCCAAATCCAGTATCAAAATCAAACCTCAAAACCTTAATCCAAACTTTAATCGATGAAGCTTATTCCAAAAGCAAAATCTTATATATCTTGGCTTTAGATACAAAGAAGAAGGACAAAGAAAATGGTGCATGGGTGTGAACATGGGGTCATGAATAGGTTGATCCAGGGGTTCGTGAACATAGTAGTGTGTATATATATATATATTAAAATAAATAATATAATATACATTATATTAATATATAAAGTATATGGTCCTTCATGTTGTAACTCAGTGGTTTGGTAACATTCTGGGGGGTCAGTGGATGGGACTATCCAGGTTCGAACCCCGTGGTGAGCATCCTATGACATTCAGATCATGGGTCTGCCACTTAGTGGTACCCTTAATTGGGTTGGGTCGTGGTCGACTGGGATTAGTCGGGTGGCACCCTTAAGTGGGAGCCCGGATACCCCGGGAACGTGTGCGTGTAGGGCTGTAAACGAACCGAACGAACACGAACGGAGGCTTGTTCGTGTTCATTCGTTTAACTTAACCGAACAAACGAACGAACACGAACGGTAAACGAACGAAAATTTTTGTGTTCATGTTCGTTCGTTAAGAAAATATGTTTGTTCGTGTTCGTTTATGTTCGTTCATTAAGAGTTAAACGAACGTAAACGAACGAACATAAATGAACATAAACGAACGAACATAAATGAACATAAACGAACGAACATAAATGAACATATACGAACGTAAACGAACGAACATAAATGAACACAAATGAATAAAAAACAACCACCGTTACTCATAATTTCGTTCGTAAAAAATAACATAACAAAATTAAAAAAATGGATATACTTAGGAGGTATAAAAGAGGAGTTTTAAAAAATTAATTTAATTAATGCTTTGACAAATTAATGTCATAATACATATAAATATATTTATATATATAAACAAATATAAACGAACATAAACGAACGTAAACGAACATAAATGAACGAACATAAACGAACGTAAACGAACATAAATGAACGAACATTAACGAACATAAATGAACGAACGTTCACGAACGTAAATGAACGAACGAGACCATTGTTCATGTTCGTTCATTTAACTAAACGAACAAAAAAATGTGTTCATGTTCGTTCATTTATTAAATAAACGAACATAAACGAACTTCCCGCCGAACAGTTCACGAACGGTTCACTGAACGTTCGGTTCGTTTACAGCCCTATGTGCGTGTGTTAACTTGCCGTTCAAAATATATATCTATATACTATAAGAAAAGAGAGGCCTTCACCTAGCGCGTGGTGAGTCACGCAGGAGCGCGTTGCTCTTCATTTCTTCACTCGCACCCTCTTTTTTACCTTCTCCTCCATCTGATTTTTTATTTCAATTTCTTGTTTTGATTCCCAATTTCGTGGAGACCACCGGTCTTCTAATTCCCATGCGCTCCGCCGTCCTCCGCCAGCTTCCGCCGCGTTCCTCCTCCCACTGTTCTTCTCTTCCTGTATCTCCCTCCAATTAAAACTCTTCAATACACCATAATCACACACACAAACACATTCTAGAATCTCACACGTAACACCTGCTTGAAACCCACAAACAAAACCCTTCAACATTTTCCGAATCAAACTCTTTCTTTTTTCTAATTCTGTTTGTAAATTTCGTTGTTTCATTACAACTACAAGTTTTAATGGATTGCTGGTCTCCTTCTTTGAATGTTGATCTAGAATTTGCAAAGCTTGTCAATCGTATGCATCCACCCAGGTAAAATTAAAATCCACTTATTTACTTCTTCAATTGGATTTAGGGTTTATCTGTTTTTTCACAATTAACTTGGATATATGATTTATCGGGTTACAAAACGTGAATTTGAACGATTTAGCAATTTGTTTCTTTTCCTATCTTCTTTTGCATTGTGTGAATTAGAAATTGGAATGGTTAGAATCTGTAGAATTGCGTTTAAATTTCATGAATCCTTTGTTAGATTCAGGTTATGAGATAACTGAATTGGGTGATTCTTAACTGCCGAAGAATTATCGACTGAAAGTGGTGGATTTTCAAGAATTTATAACTCTGTTCTCTATGTGATTCTCAATGAGTTCTATACATGTTTTTTTTGTAGGGTTACTGTTGATAACATCACATACAGAAATGCAACTTTGATTAAGGTATAATAACTACAATATTTGAACTTTCTTTTTTGTCCTTTTAGTTACCATTAAAGTCTGCTAAATTGAATTCATATATATTCAATGTTGGTGTCTCGAATTCTATGTGAATTGTTTCGGATTCTTTTCGTAGGTTGAAAGCGCGAACAAGAGAGGAAGCTTGTTAGAAGTGGTTCAAGTTCTGACCAATCTGAATATATTGATTAAACGAGTTTATATTTCTTCAGATGGACAATGGTTCATGGATGGTAATATATACAAGTTAAAACAGCTTAATTTGTGTTAGTTTTGATGATTTTAATCGATTTGTGGCTGAAAATATCGTCTTTATTGCAGTATTTCATGTTACTGATCAGAATGGGAATAAGTGTCGAACGATAATGTCGCTGATCGGATTCAACAGGTAGAGATTTACCGAAATTCGTTGAATCTTTTGTTTATAATTCAAGACACCCATCATGCTCTTTTGTGGATTGGTTTTGTGGATTGGTTCAAGGGTTTAACGCAATTTCATATTTGGGATGAGAATTTCGTTTGGGTCGTGTTAAAAGTCACTTGTGTGTTCTATCTATAAGTGTGTGGCTAGGGGTTGTTGACCATCTTATCTTTTGTTTGGGACGCGAGTCACGTGCGCTTTTGTATTTAAGAGAGTAAAGGTCTCAATCGCTCCATCCACCAGGCTTATCATTTTCTCTATCCATTCATCTCGAAATGGTTATGCATTATGTTCTTCATCCAGTCTTCTTCGAAAGGTAATGATCGATAACTGATTGGTTTTCCTTTTGTTTGTCTGAGTGAACGATGTAGATGATTTTGAATATTTTTGGAGTCCTACAGTTACGAGACACGACCTTTTTAATCTTCTCCTTTATCATTTTATTATGTTACTGCAGGTTTCTTCTTCCAATTTCTTCAGGAGTATTGAGATGAAAAAGGTAACGAGCTAGCATTGTATTGCTGATCTTTTTGGGTCGAACGAATCACTTTTTAACTCGAAATTTACAACAAGCATTATGGTTGTGAAGGAAAAACCGATAACTACATGAATTATATGAAAACTGTTGGAATTAATATAGATGATTCAAGAATGAACATAGTTTCGATTTGGAGAGTGCTCGAGTTTAGCTTAACAGAAGGATGTTTACATCAGAAAATTACTTTGACATATGATTGTGAATTACTACTGTCATGAATTTGTATAATCTCTTTTCATTTGACTAAATTTGGAGTATTGCCTTGATCAAATGTCAAATTTCATATATATATATATATATATATTGGAAGGATATTTTGCAACCCTTAAAAAGGTTGCAACCCTTGGAATCCACATCTTAACCGTTGGATTCATGATCGACGGTTATTTTATTTTTATTTTTATTTTTTTTAATTAAAAATATTAGGCCCCATATCTATTGTGAATCCGACGGTTAAGATGTGGGTTGCAAGGTTTGCAACCTTTTTAAAGGGTTGCAAATTAAACAACCCCTATATACATGATTTTGTTCTGTTTCTGTAGTTCTCGTGTAGAATGTCTTTCATTCTTTAAAATATATGTGTTTTTTGTTATACATATAATTGGCTGATCCTTGGTGCTATACGTTCCGAAACATATATAAGCAGTGCAGTGCTGTTTCTCATGATTATATTTACACAATGATCAAAAATATTGCTTTTATTTTTTAGCACGTTCCTTAAATTATTTATGTATGATTTTGTTGGTGTTTCTTTATGCTTCAGAATCATTGGCGTGGACTGATTGTTGCTGGTAGTGGATATTGTCGTGGGTAACAATCTAAATTGAGATCCCAATAGCCTCATGGTAGGGTTTTAATTATGATCTTTACTTGTGGTTTTATCCGAAGATAAAGTGGTACTGATATATGTCTTTTTATTATTTTTGATGATTTTAGGGACTAAAACCAATCGTGAATGATGCATAACTCTTGGACCATGGGGTATATCAAAGGGGGAAGAGTGGATTTGTAAGCCCAAAGGCATCATTAACAAGATAACGATTATACATGGAATAATGGTTAAAGGTATCCAATTTCAATGCAACAATTGTACATACAAAACTGAAAGCTTCTCTTTTGGTCTCTCCTCTTTTGATCAAATAGACACGGTACCATATATAATTTCTTTTATTACACGTCCAAGCAAGGCATATTGTCTCTAATGAACAACATGCTTTTATTTCTACAGATCTGCATCGATTAACCTAATGAATAGTGTCAATAAGTGGGACGTTAGCCATCAATTTTTTCTTCTTGAGGTTGTTATGCTTTGTCACAAATCAGAAGCATTATGATCCTTATGGTTTGGAGACTGCTAATTGTTTTTCTTACGATGGGAAAGGTGGTGTGATTGTTGGATTGATTTCGTGGGCGTGCAGACCAACACTGGCTTTTGCTATGGTACAAGGATCAATGGTAATTGCATCAAAATTTGGTCTAGGACATGAGTAAGGTCCTTCCGCCACAGATGTTGAAGCAGATTGGTGGCATGCAAATGAGTTCTAGCAAAGACATGATGGGTATGTTTGGCGGTGGCGATAAGTAGACCACCACCATTCACTTCCACATCACATCAGTACGCTATTGGCGGCAGATGAAAATTGTTCCAGTTTCTTACGCCATGGCTAAGTCACCCCCAAGAAAATATCATCTTATTATACATTTGGATAGAAATGTTTCAAACTAGATTTGGTTATAGATTGTTCTACATCACCCTTTGTAAAGACCATGAGGTGTCTATGAAGATGTACATGACCATAAGCCCTTTAATTTCATGAATGCTCTTTGTTACATTTATTAACGATGGTCTCAAATAGTATATTTCAATTACAGATGGGTATACCGAGTTGGTTTGGTTTTGTATAGTTTATGGGATATATTAGGTTGGTTTGATTTGAGGGCAATTCCGGGTATATGGCCTTTTCATTTTGTCTAGGATTTTTTATCAGTTTGTTCGATGTCACATGATTGATAATGGCCATGGATTTGGTATTTGTTGTTTCATCTGTGTTAAGGCATTCTTTTTAGGAATCTTTATATGTCTCTATATTTTGAATATTGTTTTCTGGATACTCATGTTCCCCTAAGTAGATTAAAAGATCCCCAAGACACTACTTGCAGATAATTAAACTATCATGGGTTGTTAGATGGATTGTGGATGATGAATTTCTCACACTTGGGTTACCATTATCTGAGGTGTAGGAAGACTTATATAAACTTATAACTCTACCTTGTGTTTGTGAGAAACAACTTTGAAGTAGATGAGATATATAGTGTGCTTTTAAAGGTTGAGGTGAATGTGTGATGATAGTCTCACATTTTCCCATACCTTAGTTCTAAGAATCTTGTAGTTCTTCATGATTATACCATTAAGTTTAAACTCGTTCTATTTATCTAAAACCATTTAAGCTCAACTTCTTGTGTTATGATCTAAAGATTTTGAAGCTATAAGTGATGGCTTCGTGCTATAAGCAACGTTTGTTGGATTTTCATATTTGTATGAATAACATGTCATGTGTCTTTATAGTATTCTCAGTATCACATTAAATTGCAGGGGGCATAGCAGAACAGGTCCTGGTATACAAACATTCTATTCGCTAAGAATTTCACCACAATTTGAACAAAAAAAGGAGTTGAGTTTAGAGATCAAACAGCAAAATCTTGAGGGAAAGAAGAAAACAAAGAGATTTTAAGAGCAAACAGAAAAAAGTTGCAAATGGTCATTGAGATTCCAAATGCTGCTTTCAGTGATTGATGCAGAAATAAAGCAAACATCAAGCCAATTGATCTGTTCGCTTATATTTAGGTATGTAATCTTAACGGTTTATTCATTAGCAGCTTAACGAGCTTAATGAGATTTACAACTCTTTCCATCTATGAGAAAACTCTCCTATACAAAAACTTTTTTAATCTATACAGACAAATTAATCCACATATACAACTTAGGGGCCGTTTACCTAATGCTTACCCGGTAAGTGCTTACCAAGTCAAGTTACCTTATCGATGGACATGGCAAGGACCATGAATCTTACCCGGTAAGAACTATGGCAAGGTCCAAGAGTCTTGCCCGGTAAGTGATGGTTATGACTCTTACCCGGTTAGCGCTTACCGGATGATTTATTGCGTACGATGTTGTTTTTCATGGACTAAAATATTAACGGGTAAGGTAAGTGATAGTATCGAATTTACCGGTAAGTGCTTACCGGGTAAGTAATTGGGTAAACGGCCCCTTAAATGAATTAAAAAGAACTTACCGGAAAGTTAGTTAAACCCCCTATATTAGATTGTAATTTGTAAAGATGAAGAAAATTACCTCCATAACTGAAGTCATCTGCATGGAAATCCTCTGCTTTATTTTTGACACTGAACCATTTCTTGAGTGTTTTAGGCCATGAAACCTTCACCATCCTCAACATAAACTCAAATTCTTGAAAACATTCAATAATATAAATACAATTCAAGATTAAATGTACAAAGAAGAGCTACATTTTGATGGAAATAATATAAATACAATCCAAGATTAAATGTAAAAAAGAAAAGCTACATTTTGATGGAAACAAACCTTGCTTTTCTTGCAGATTTCATCTCTCATTGTTCCACAACCTCATTTATATACATATATATTATAATAAATAATAAATAACAAATACCCAGTAATTGAATTATAGATAAAATTATTGATATTGCTAAAAACTGAATCTTGAGAAGAAAAGGTTGGGTTTGTATGGATTCCCAGAAATAGAAGAGAATATGTTGAATATGAAGTTATAAAAAGGAGGCAAAAATGGTAGTTTTTGTGTATTTTGGTTTCATAAAGATATGCACACAGAGGTTAACGGCCCCTAAGTTGTAACTTTCTGGAGTTCTTCTTAAGAAAAATCTTGCAACTATTATCAATTTTGAAATTCAGTCGGAAACTGAACTTTTCAGTTACTACTTATACAGATGAATACGAATAAGAAATATCAACCTTTGATAATTTTGTCATGATCAAATTTCAGGAGGTCTTGTATGAATTGCTATTAGGAAACTGAACAAACTCGACAAGTTCCCAAATCATTATGTAGTTCTTGTGGGATGTAATTAATTTTGTTTGATGGCGAATAAGACGCATTTTGTATAATGAGTCACAGTTGCATTGATCATTTATTTTGGGATGACTAAAAGCCATAGAGCTCATTTCCTTGCATAAGACGGAGTTGAGGGAGAAATAGCATTCAGTAGACAAGCTTACATGATAAAGCATGCACCAACAGAACATAAAATTTAACAAAAATGATTGCATAAATAAGCATTTAAGTTTTTACTGTGATAAATGTATGTTTGTTTTACTGGTAAGTCGTAACTAGCATTTTAGCATGCAAAAAAAAAATAAAACAAATTAAAATAATCAATGCATAAGCACAGAAGAAAGTCACAAACCTGTGAGCCTAAAATATGAGCTTTCAGATCCGAAAATATCTGCAATTAAATGGTGGTCAAATATCAAATCACACCCAAATAGAAGTACAGATCAGTTATCAGTTAATACAAACATTCTCATTCCTTCTTTTGCCTTCCTTTGTCTAGCTAACCCGTAGCTTTGGTAGGTTTACTTGGTGCAAGAATGGCAAGTTTTGACTAAGGCCGCATGGTGTAACTTGTGTGAATCATCAAGTTTATGACACTAGGGTAAATCATACCTCTGTCTTGAGAAATTAATGTTTGCTTTCTGTCTTATACCAATCATATGTGATGAAATCGAACCACATGAGTTTTTGGATGACGGGTCGGTCTTGAAGTAATGTTTGGCTCCTTTTGATTAATAGTTTTTGAACTTTTATGTGTATGTGATCTAGCCAATCATTTTAGATTTCTAAACATAGAGATTTGAATTTCTGTAGGTGGTGTATGATCTAAAACATAATTTTACACAACTGATTTAATGTAAATTTTCATGTCAATATGCTACAGGCTTTGCATAACTATCGGTTGATTTAGTCTGATGCATCACTTGCTCACTGGCAATTACTTGTTGTGTCCATGTAAGCTCTACCAATTATGTTGATAGTAATTGACATATACCTAGGGTTTTACACGAACCGAACGTTCAGCGAACTGTTCGTGAACCGTTCGGCGGAAAGTTCGTTTATTTAATAAACGAACGAACATGAACAAGGTTTTTCGTTCGTTTAACTAAACAAACGGACATGAACAAAGGCCTCGTTCGTTCATTTATGTTCGTGAACGTTCGTTCGTTTACTCGTGTTCGTTTACGTTCGTTTACTAATAATAATAAACTAACAATTAAATAATAATTATTATTAAAATTATAATAGATATAATTATTATTAATAATAATAATAATAGTTTAATAAAGATATATCAATTTTCGAAAAAAATAAATAATGAAACCGATGGTTACTGTTGTCTTTTATTTAAATATGTATACCTTGTTTTTTCTCAATAATTCCAATGTGGGATGTTTTACACCGTCCCCTTATATAGATGTTTGATAGTTGAGAACAACCCATCCCACATAGGTGAGATTTCCCATTTGGATGCTCAATACTCTAGTATATATAGCCCTTAAATCTTCATTGTTTTAACATTTAGTTTTACTTAGTATATTGAGCCTAAAGGCTTGAGCCCATTTAAGTTTGTTTGTTTACGTTCGTTTAGCTCATTTAAGTTTGTTCGTTCATGTTCGTTTAGCTCATTTAAGTTCGTTCGTTCGTTTATGTTCGTTTAGCTCATTTATATAAGTTCGTCGTTTATGTTCGTTTAGCTCATTTAAGTTCGTTCGTTTACGTTCATTTAGCTCATTTAAGTTCGTTTATTTATGTTCGTTCCTTTACGTTCGTTTAGCTCTTAATGAACGAACATGAACGAACATAAACGAACATGAACAAACAAATTTTCTTAATGAACGAACATGAACACAAAAAAATTTCTTTCGTTTACCGTTTGTGTTCGTTCGTTTGTTCGGTTAAGTTAAATGAACAAACACGAACAAGCCTTCGTTCGTGTTCGTTCGGTTCGTTTACAACCCTACATATACCAAATAGTTAATAGGTTTAAGGAAGACCTCTTCCTTAGGTATGTGAGATACCTCAAATATACCCCCCCCCCTCTCAAGCCAACTATCTCCTCAAAAACAACTTGTCTGTCTCTTTATCGAAGAGATTAGTCTTTCATTTGATTATTGTAAAGAAAATCCGTATTTTATCGAGAAATTGCAAGAAATTTCTGGAAAGGGGGTTAAACAATTATTAGAAGTGTTGTGCTATATCTATGCATTGTTTCTTCTTCACAAGCATCAAGGTGATTTCCTTGCAACCGGGTGTCTTACGCCCAAACAGACCTCACTTGCCAACAACGATCAACTTAGAATTTTGTATTCTAAGGTTAGTTGTTGATAATATATTATCTTTCGTATTACTTGCAGCATCTTTATGCTCCCTCCATCCGTTGAAAATTGTTCATTTTTTTTACTTCTCGTAGAAGTTCTAATATTACACGTTTTTCTATTATCGACATTAAAAGAACTTGATTCATTTATTTTATTCTTCGAAGGGTATTTTAGATATTTAATCAACTATGTCAAGTAAACATTGGAATTCAAATGGGATTGGAGAGCATACGTATTATATAACATTCAATGATATGTGACGTATAAATGTTCTGTTGTTTACCGACTCATGAAAGCTACAATCCATCAGGTCCGTCCAAATGCGATTGCCTTAGTTGATTCATTCAACCTCACCGATCACCTCCTCAGTTCAATTCTTGGGCGTTACATCCCAATGTCTTTTGTTAAAGATAATATAAGCATCTACAACAGGTTCCAAATCCAACTATCTGTATTCATATATTTAGTATCCAATCATAACATTGCACTTTATAGGACCCATGGACAGAGGGCCGTCTAAGGACGGCCGAGATCGTGCCTAGTATATATATATATATATATGATTTTTTAAATAAAAAATAGAGGGAATGGTCAAAAGTCTAAAATGCCCCTAAGTTAACAAGTTTTTTAATGGCAATTATCTTGTACTTCCGAAAATGTAGGGATAAAATTATTATCTATACTATATTATAAAGATGACATAAAAAAAACTCTTAATTACAACTCACTAAGCTTTATGTACTATCATTTAAAGGTATCTACTTAAAATCTCTTAAAAATAACTACTAAAGTCTAATGTACTACCTGTAAAGCTTTTAACCCTAATTAATATATTTCATCCTTATCCCCCAAAATTCTTATCTCTAATCCCCAAACCCTAAAATTATGAAATTTGAATTATGATAAACATAATTAAAACAGGATAAACATCTCAATTTAAATATAAAAAATTTAAAATATATAAGATAATTAATTAATTTTAACAAACTACTTAATTTTTTTATATAAAAAACATTATATTGTTAAGCCTAAATTAAACAAATTTATATATAAAAAACCATTATCACTCAATAAAAATCATCCAAAATCGTACTGTAAATCAATAAAAAACAAAAAATAAAAATAAATATTAAAATCATGATGTATTTCGCTGCATTACGCGAGTACGCTTCTAGTATCCAATAAACGACCAGAACCAAATTTGTAGTTTACTCAATTTAATGAGTGAATTACATAAATTGTCCTTGTGATTTGTTAAAACTCAAAAATCACTATTGTTTTAAAATCATACTAAATTTGCTGTCGTCCGTAGTTATTGACATTAATGTCCACTAAGTACATTTTTTTTTTAAATATACGTATGTGTAAAATAAAAGTACAAGTTGTTACAATGTTTAAAGAACAATATCTTAATCCACCCTCCCCTTTCCGTTGATACACACTATTTACTTAGTGCTTAAACACTCATTTTTTACTTACATGTTTATTTACTTAGGTAAATATACGTATTTTCCTTTATATAATAAAACTTGAGTCTTTTATTATTTTATTTTCCATTTATTTGTTTTATGATGCTAAAGTTGTTATTAATCTGAAATAAGGCTATGAAGTGCAAATTTCACCTTTTTTGGAATGTTGTTTATGCTACGTCTATGCTACAACATTGGGATTTGCTAGTTTCGGTGGCTTTTTAAGAGCTTAATGCATTAAGCCATGGGATCTGCTTAGAAAACAGACTTTTGGTGACTTGGTGATCAAGATCTGATGCTCTTTTGAAGACATGATGGTTATTGTACATTTTAGTATGATGGAAACAGACTTTTACATTTTGAAGTTATTTAAGTTTATGCTCTCGTTTTTAATATATAAATTCTCGTACTTTCTTGAACCTTATTCTTCAATTTCTCATTGTTTATTGTCTTTACATTTCTTTACTTTCTTACACTTACCGTCTCTACATTCCGTTATTTACTTTTATGCACTTAGTTTCTGGCATTTACATTACCTTACAATTTATTTCCGTTATGAGTAGTTAATTCTCATAACTTGGGTGTGAGACAAATAGTGAGATTTTAAAGCAAAGAAAAGTGGACATTGTTTCAAAATAATGATGTTCCACTATTTCATTTCGATTTTTTATATATCCAAGACACTTATTGACAAGTTGATCACTTTGAAAAATGTTAAAGTGTCATGGCCTTGGGAATAAGACATTTGAATGCACGTCAATTTGAATGATATGAATAGTAGACTTGGAAGAGTTACTAACAAAGGAATTTGTTATCTATGTTTTTCAAATTGATTAGTTCTCGACGGGTTGGTTATTTATCAAAGTGTTAAAGTGTAGTGGACTCAGGAATGAGCCACTTGGAACACATCAACTTGAATTATATGGGAATCTGCTCGAAAGAGTGATTTTAAACAAAGACATTTGTTAATCCATATATTTTCAACCATCTGACACTACCACTGGTTCTGATACTACATAGAAATATGTTAGTTGAAAGTTAAACAATAGTGCAATGGTTGATATCTCAAAGGATACTCCTCAAAATAAATGGTGAAATAGTTATTGACAGACACATACCATAGCATTTCTACACCATTTATCTGCTAGAATTTGTGTTTATTTCTCACCAAAAGTCTTACACCCATGTCTTCTTTATATTATGTTACTTTCAATAGTGTTAACTCCAAACCAAACAATTTCTTCAAATTTGCCATCCGAATTTAGCCTTTCATCTCGAGATCTTGTAACTTAAGATACATATCTCTGTGGAATATGATATTTGGTTCTTACCATTTTATCACTTGAGAAACGATATTGAATCATATTGTATACATGCTTTTGGTTCCAATTATCACATGTTTGAATGTGTGTAAAAAGCACCATCTCCCACGTCCCAACCCTCTCAATAGTGAGACCAACCCCCCACCCCCCACCATCAACAACCACAAGGGACTTCTTGCTCTAAATGTACAAAAGAAAATTATCTTGGTCTTTGTTTTTGTTCACCTTCCTATTCTACCATTGATTATTCAGTTTTCTCCAAGATTTCTTGTTTTAGGGTTTGTTGATTTGATGATGAATCTTCTTTTATCCTCATCGTCTTTGTTGTTTTTGCAATCCTAAGAGCATATACAGTGTATGTGTTTTTCACCATGTTTTTTCATAGCTTTTTTCTTACACATTATTGTAACCTCAACAACTTAAAAACCTTTATATATCTCCACTATGTGAAAAATCTCACCAAAACTTTTTCATTATTTTTTTAAACTATTCAGGGTCCCACTATTTTAACTTTATATCATTTTTATTCTTATTTATAAAAATAAATACATTAAAATTCATACAAATACATATTTATTTATATCAAGAAAATATTATTAATTTAATTATGTATTTATTTTACGTAATTTTTTTAAATATTTTAATACAATATATATTATATATAAATTTCTTATTGTAAAAAGGATTACTTTAAATATATTAATAAATAAAACTGGTTAATAAATGAAACTGATTAAATACGAAACTTTTTAAAATTCTATAAAGTTAAAACTGATTAAATACGAAAAAACTACGAAAAAACAGGTCATGCAGTTACGACCTATGACGAAAAACCTCAATTGAAAAACCTCTCTACTATGTGAAAAACCTCAAAAGGAGGTTTTTGCTTTTTGAAAAAACTCCTAAAAAGCTCCCAAAAACCTCTCAACGAGCACACTGTGGATGCTCTAAGGATTAATTTTGCTTATAAATCATAAGTCTAAGTTAATTAGCTTGATGAGATCTCCGTCCTTTGGTCGTGCTGCAACTGTGAACAACGGAAAAACTTCTCTCTCACATAACTAAGATGAGATTTGAAGCCTAAAATCAGTTGGAGCAAAGCTGGGAAAAGAAAAAACTCCGAGAAAAGGGAATCGAAAATGGGGAACTATATGATGACGAAGTTGAAGACTACCGTGTAAATCGAAGCTTGAAAAATGTTAAAGGCGTCAATTGTAATAGTAGAATTCTAGGTTTTTCTTAAGCTTGAAATGTTGGTTTGTTTGGTTATTGATGGAGGGGAAGCTACTACCATGGTGGTTGGTAAGCTACTAGTTGAGGAGGATGGTGAGATGAGAAGAAGATCAGTGATAGAGGTGTTGACAACAGGATTGAGAAAACAAAAAAAAACAATAAAACAACAAATTATGTGCAAAATCAAAAAAACAAGAAAGCTAACTATTTAAGAAAACATAAAAACAACAAATCATGTGCAAAATCATATATGATTAACAGCTAAAAAAATGGACGCGGACGACTTACCTGCGACTTAAGTCGCGGCAAAGTCGCATGAATCATATATGGTTTTGTACGTGAATCATATGTAATTTTCTATATACTCTCGACCGTTCGCGTGTTTTCTTAAACAAATATTGTTCTCGTATGAATCTATATATATATATATATATATATACACATACACACTTTCGTGTTTGTGTTTTGAATAATATTCTAGAATAAACTAAATTCATATAAAGTAATAAAACAAAAAAAAGACCATTGACACCAAATATATAGAGCTTATAGAAACTGATATCAATAGTGCAAAATCTCTTGATGAATCTCTACTCAAAGAATTTACGTTCGCCTTTTCGTGTATGAAAATGATGGTATGTATTTACCAATTTAAGGTTTTTATTTTTCAAGTTTATTTAAGTCTTGGGTTCTGCAAATTTATTCCTCAAGTTGTATATTAAAAGTAATCCCCCGCCTTACAAAATAATGCATCGTAACGTGTCGTAACATGCTAACACATTACAATGCTGCCTAGCCTTAGAGTGGAACCACAAGGGTTAATGTGGGGGCAAACCCAAGCCTTGATACCATAACACACCATAATGAGGCCATAACGAGGCATTTAAAACCATGTCATTAACTATAAGTAGATCTGGAAACTTATTTTGGAACAAACATTATTAACTAGAAGTAGATCTGGAAACTTATTTTGGAACAAACATAATAGAAATATGGACACTTATTTTAGAACAAAGGGAGGGAGTAACAACTAACTTATTTATATACAACAAACACTTACGCACACTCTTTACCTTTGGTTAGGTTGGAGCCATTGACCTCCAGAAAAGCTGGAATTTTATCTATAACCCGGATACTTTATACTACTCAGCCAATAACCCTTCATCAATTTGAAAAAAACACAAACTAGAACCGAAACAACATTCGAGCAAATAGAATACCAGTAAGATCTTTCTTTCTCGACATCACAACACCAACATAACCAACAACACCGTACATTCTTTCGACACTTTAAAAGACATACATAAATAAATAACCCTATATCGAGCTAAAAACGACTCTTTTTGTGTTAAAATGAGGGAGACGAAAATGTTGGGAAAAGAAAGGACAGTGATGCTGTTCCAAATGACAAAAAGAAAAAGGGTCTTACATTTTAATACCAGAGTTTTCACTCATCTGCAGAAGCAGAAGTGTGAGTTGGGTATTTTTTCAAGATATCGGCCCACGTGCTCCGCCCCTCGGAGACATCCTTTATGACAGCGGCTACCTCCTCTATGCTCACACGGATTTGATCCTTGCTGTCCCTCTCACGAATTGTCACCGATGATGTTGAATCCACGGTAACAGCAAATGGTACACCTAGTTCATCTGTTCTTGCATATCGTTTCCCTATTGATGTACCTATAGATGCACATGTAACCTATTAGGCTTTCATTCTTCGTGTAATTAAGTCATTTGATTCTTGAGGTGAAAATAGCTAATAGACCAATCATTTTTTGTAAAAACTAGCTCATAAGTTAGATGAGAATATAAAAGAACCTAAACAAACGCGCTAAAATGTTTTTTGGAAAAATATAAGTAGAATAATAGAAAAAAGAAATTGAAAAATGCCACTAGAGCTTATTGATACGCTATGCTACTTGACGTAGCTCTTCAGAAAACTCCTCCTGTTCCAAAAAATTTGACCACTATGAAGTGGCACATAGTTTGAAAATGTGTGATTATTACACTTTTTAGTTAACTAAATGACAATTTTACCCTCGACAATAGAGGGAGTAATATATTTCTCTCTCCTAATTAAAGGTAGAATTAGACAATAAAAACTTGTTTTTGACAGTGGACACTTATTTTGAGATAAACAAGAATAGAAATGTGGACACTTATTTTGAAGAAGTAGTGTATAAGCTAGTTTATGGCTAGCCAAAAGAGGTTTTTTCGATAAGCTAAAAAAATAATTGGTTTATGGTTGTCAAACACGAGCCTTAAGCTTTCCCTTGGTGTTAGATTTTTTAAAACATCATGCAAAAATTTTAGGTTTATAACAGACTAGTAGGCGTTATTAATGGCGTACCTGTAATATCTTTCTTATTTGAAATTCCGGCTGCAGTCAGAGATCTGGAGATATGTTTAGCAACTTCCTCATATTGCTGATTCTGAACCAACGGAAAAACGGTGCATTTGATGGGGGCCACAAGAGGAGGGAAACGGAAAACGTTCAACTGTTCATCCCCAGCTTTGCTTGGCCTCATGTAAAAAGAGTGTTCATAGAGACAATAGATGATCCGTCCAATACCAAAAGAAGGTTCGATCACAGAAGGTGTAAAAACTCTTTGGTGTTCTTTCTTCTTCTCCTTTGATATTGAAACCATGTTTTTCTTAATAGTAACCGTCTTCTGAAGAGTGCAAACTTCAAACTCTACCTCCCCTTTCAACTCTAAAGCAGCCTTCATGTCCATCGCCTCTTTTTCATTCATCGCCTATTAAGAAGCACACGTGGAAACGAAATCCTACCTTAGCTAAGATTCGAATTCAAATTAATCCTATATGTGCTTAAGGGCATTATAATTTCATATAGATGCTATCCTTCTTACTCGATAACTGCAACATTTTTATTTTACGATGTTCAATAAATTTGCAACGTTTACATCTTCATAGAGTTTCCAAGTAAACTATGCCTATCTACTCGAAAATTGCAACATTTTTATTTTACGATTTCAATAAATTTGCAACATTTTTATTGTTTAGCATATGTCAAATGATGATTCAACAAGAACTGTTGTTTACTTAAATTCTAAATGATGTTTAATGGTTATTAGACTTGCTAAAAATGGGGACTTTCATTTGACATATGCTAAACAATTTCATTCTACTACATACTGCAAGATGTGATGCGAGAGAAATTGCTTTACCTCCAGCGCTTCAACCACCATCTTCTGGTTACCCTTGAATGCAAGGCCAAGCTCCTTCTTAACTGGTGTTATAACCAGTTTCTGGAAGAAAACCAATAGTTAGCAGTGAACTTAAATTATAAACTTGAACACTAACTTCACAAGTAGAACAGTACCTCCACTTCCTTAGGTTCTGCAAATTTCTCTTGAGCTACAAGAGCAACGCCACTTTTATCCTATAAAAAATATGTAGTAAAAACTTCGTAAATAGCATGGTAAACCCTCAACTTCTTCAGCAAATGCAATAGAAGTTTTCAATCAAAGCAGTCTAAGGATCTTTGTACGTAACCAATGCAGAGATAGATGGTTGTATAACGGCATGATATTGTATATAAACTTAACATGCCCACAAACTTCCAAGTATGCAGATAAGCTACAGCAGTGACAGCCTAAGCAGTTAACAGTCATTTTATGAGATCACGGTCAGGACTCAGAACAATGATTCGATATAGCGGTTATTGTGTTGGTAAAGACGTTAAGTGGTTGTATAGAGGTAAAAAAAATAGGTTCATATAATAAATACAAATATACATATATATAGCATAATAGGGGAGGGTTCAAACAGGGTCAATATTAAAAATAAAAAAAACGCAAGAACACCATGACACGCCATGAAAAAGTATAACAATATGGCTGTCAAATTAGAGAACAAAATGCTCGTTTTTTGGTATAATTTGTTTGGCTCCAAACATCTGTTGTATTTCGCCGATTTTCAATTACAAAATAGGAGGGATTTTTTTTGTTTTAACATTAAAATGGTTGTAACCACCTTTTTAACCACGTCCGTTGAATCATCTCATCTTACAGTTGAGATCTATTCTCGTATTTTCATAATTTGATCATGTTCTCGTCTATCTTAATAGATTGTATTTATCTATGTAAATATGGCTAATACATATGATGTAAAGTAAAACAAATCAAGCCCCACACAAGAAAGATAGTAATAGAGTTTGTGTAAAGGTCATGAAGGAGCTAACTGCACTAGAAATAAATAGTGGCCAAATAGCAGTAAATAGCAACACTAGGTCTGGGACGGCGTTTATAGATGGCTATCTGACCACCGCTATTTCCTTGACCACCCCTAATCGCTATAGCACCGGTATAGCGCCACATCTTACTTCCCAGTTTACTCCAAATCACGAAGTTCACTGTGAATGTGGAAGGTCATCATAGATGTTATCATGTTAATAAACACGTACCGTGTGTGCACGCAGATCATATGCAGATCTGTCAGCAATTCCAACGCACTCAATCCAACCATAAGAAGACTCGATTTCAGCATCCCAACAGTCTGCAGCATAGTGTGCCATCTCATTTGGGAGATGCTGTCTGAACCGCAATCGTTCCTCATCTATCCCTAGCCGTGTCAAAAACAGATATACTCTCCCAATGAAGTATGCAAGGGTTTGATTGTTGACAACCCCCTGGAGAAGATCGAGGTTAATAGCTACAAATAATGTGTTTTTAGTTGATATATGCACAGATAGTAGATATGAAAACTAACCCTAGAAACTGCATCACCAAGACAAAGCCTTTTTGCAGACTGCCCTGACATTTGTTCATCCCTTGGAAACATGAGAAACTTTAGGTTTGCAACTTCAGAATACTTTGGATGAGACTTGTCATCAGGATCCACGAAGTGCTCAATCTCTGCAAGTGTGAATTCACGGACTCTTAGAAGACCCTGTCGAGGCGATATCTGAAAAATGAAAAAAAGGATGTCAATTCTATACGCCAACACCGAATGACAAATTGAAAAGCTTGCTGTGTACTGAATGAATGATGTTTGAAGAGAGTGAGATAGAGTAAAAATAATATTACAGATTTGCATAGGTGGGGAAGATGATGCAAGCTAGAAAAGCATCAACTATCAAATAAATAACTTAAAAACATACACAGAGCATGACTGAAACGCACTGGATTGCAATCTCAAATTTTCAAGAAAGCACATGACCTCATTTCTGAAAGCCTGACCAATTTGAGCAGCAGCAAATGGGAGCTTGTTCCCATTGTAATAATATAGGTCTTTGAAGTTGACAAATATGCCTTGTGCTGTTTCAGGGCGCATGTACCTGGATGATGTCAAATGAAAAGTGTTGCAAACTGATGTAAAAAAATGTACGATCATAATCATTTAAATTCTGGTGAAGCAAATTAAACTTATCCGAGATTATATGGTGCGCCTTTTCATATTAAATTTTTTCATAAAATATATAGTAGATCATTGTAAGACACGTTACCGAAAGCATCTGAGATTATATATATGGTGCACCATATCATATTACATTTTTTTGAGAAAAAGCCTTATCATATTACATTTTTTTGAGAAAAAGCCTTATCATATTACATTTTCTCATCAGATATATGGTAGATTATTGTAAGGCATATTACTGACCCTGTGCTAACGCCAGAAGGACCAATTGAAGTCTGAAACATAAGATTGAATGGATAAGGATCTGATAGAGGATTCTTAGTATCTGGTGCTGTTATACCATATTCCTTGATCTTGGCACCAAGTTGTTCAGCTGAAAGATCATCCAGGACTGCAAGAATATGTTTCAGTTCGGCAGCTTTCTCAGAGCTTATACCCAGGTCCTTCTCAAGCTTATCCTTACAATGATCCTTAAGCAGATGATCGGCTCTGTAGCAATTTCCAGTCTTCTCATCTTTAACCATAAGGTCAGTAAACTTATCAACATGACCAGAAGCTTTCAGGACGACCTCGGGGGTGACACAAGGACAATCAACTTCTAGCATATCCTCCTCCAGAACAAAATGCTGAGAAAAATTTAAGCAAAAACATTAGAATCCTAATAAGTTACATAGTTATTTAAACCCATAAGCATAAAAATGGTAAAAATCCAACTTAGGAAAATTGTCCAAGGTACGAAGGGTTGACCATGTCTAATCTCTCCAGTGCAATATCTCCAACTATTAGCTCAGGGAATCCCCAAAGCCCAAAAGACCCATGGCACAAGATCTGGGTCCAATCTAGATAAATAGATAGAGGGGTTGGCAGTGGCACACATGTCAGAGATAGAAGACCAAGAGAAAAGGACATACACCCTATCCTAAGAAGTTCCACTCTATCAGCTGGAAAAAAGGGCAATGCCCTCGTACCTCCATCAAGGCAAAATGTCAATGAGCGCTTGTACACACCAACTCATGTTTGCATATAAAGAGAGACGACGGACATTCCCATACGAACCCTCACAATACTCAAACCTGGTACCCAGTCATCACCACTGTTTTAAAAAACGCCAGAGGCGTTCGCCATGAGGCGCGCCTCAGGGCGATACGGACCAAAAACGTGTATGAGGTGCCGCCTCTAACATCCCAAATTGTACGTGCGCCTTGATGGGTGAAGCGGTGGGACGGTCCAGAGGCGTGCGACTCTCCTCTCTTATAAAAAACTAAAAAAAAACTAATATTATTATGGAAACCAAATCGACGTCTTATTCCCTGTGAAACCCAAATACCCAAACTCTTCTGTGTTTATGTATATATATTAGCATATATGATGTTATTAGTGTAATATGTTTATATATATATATATATTCTGTTTTTATGTACATATATGATATATAAGGTTGGGTTCCGGTGAGAAGCGTGAGAGTGCTTGAGATTAAAAGAGATCAACGGTTCAGATCCACTTCTCACGCTTCTCACCATTAACTCAACTTCTCACACGATCCTTCACACTGTTATATATATGTGTGTATATATATATATATATTCTGTTTTATATATATAAATTACGTATAATCTGTTATATATATATATATATTCTGAGTTGTGTACAATATTCTTGTGACTAATCTGTTTTAAATATATAAACTTTGTATATATATACTATGAATTATTGGCTTTATAGTTTGCTTATTTGGTATGGAAATATGAAACTATGTTTTTTTTGTTAAGTGTTACAGATTTATAATTTTGTTGTTTCAATTTTTGGGGCTTACGCCTCACGTACCAAAGAGGAAAACGCCTCGAGGCTCGTTTCCGTTCTTTAAAACCTTAGTCATCACAACCCATATAAATTAAAAAAATTGCCAACCATCAGACAATGAGTGTCCTACATTCACAGATCACATTTTCACTCCCCCCTCAAAATCCCAGACAAGCATTACAGCCTCCCACCGGTGACTTATACTCATGCCAGAGGTAGATTGAAAAAACACTCCACATTTGTAACTAGATCACATCTCAAATAGCATATTCCATAGACAGAGAAAGCATGCCTAAAAATGCATAACTAAAAGTTGACCACATACAACCTCTCTATCCAAGTGAAATACCTCTAATTGTCAGAGTAGAATACCATAAAAGATAGTGTGTATGCCAGCAATATGCATCTTAGACCTGACTGTGAACTGGAAGTCAAAAATAGACCACCATGCACCAGACCTTAAAGGATCCATGTCCAGTTAGCTGGACAGAAGGAGCACATACTCTGATACTCATACCACGTCTTAAAATAAGTCAATGGGGAAGTTCAAGCTTGCCAACACTCAATTACAAGACAAGAGACAACAAGGGATCCCCTCATATGGATGGTCGTATCGGTATACCATTCTTGACACCCTATCACTCCAGCTGGCTACCATTGCCTATATAAAATGAGATATAGCAATCAGATAAATGATATAAGTCTACATTCACAGCTTCAAAACTAAACACTCCAAGCAAGACTTGAATCTCTCTCTCTCTCTCTCAGAGCTTCATGTAAGCATGGCCTCCCATTGATGACTAATTTTCAAGCTGGAGACAAATTGATCAAATACTCCCTCCACATGCCTGAGCCTTTTGTAGGTCTACCTTGGAAAACCGACAACCAAAAAAGAATCAACCTCGTCACCAACAAACCATGATTTATCTTCTACAACATTCCAACTCTGTTGTGGTTTAGTACCAGGTTTCTACTGCAAATTGTAGTTTCTTATATCAGATTGAGGAAAAAAAATCTCTACTATGGCGTGTCGACGTTTCAGAATCCAATCCGCTCCTTCCATCAAAGTGCTACCTAACGACTCTTGATGTCAAAACTATAGACATTCACATGAGAAATTGAAAGTATCCATTTCACAATTCGTATCAATTTGAAGTTGAACAGCATTAGCAGAAATAGATAATCCATAGATGTTCATAATCCATATCCATTTTGAAGTTGAGAAGTAACCAGTTTGATATCAAGTCAAATTCTATTTTCGAAATGAATGGCATGTCCATTTCACAAATTGCATTCATGAAATCATATAGCTAATTTTTAAGCAGAAGAGGTGAAGTATGTAATGTATCATATAAATTTATCCTACATATTATAATTACATATAGAAGTAGATATACCTGACGCCAGAAAGCGAGAACGTTAGACTTAACGGCGCAACCAGGAGGACCATAATCATACAAACCAGCAACACCTCTGTAAATCTTAAACGACGGAATGTAAAACAAACGTCGTTCAAGAGTATTAACAACAGCCTGCCGGAACGCATCCCTGCTAATAACGGATCCATTAGCATCACCAGAAATCGAAGCCTTGAGCTGACTCTCGATCGACGTCTTCTCAAGCTTCAAAGCATTGAGTGCTTTAACAGCATCATCAATCTCCGACTTCGATGCGCCGGAAGACTTCAACTGACGTATGGCGTTGCCGCGAGCGTCGATGGTGGATTGTTTGTCGGCAAGAGCTTTTCGGAGTGAATCCTCAGCGGTGGCCATCGGAAGGATGACGTCAGCCGGTGGTTGAGAAGAAAGTGTGTGGCGGAATCGGGAGAAGATACGGTGGAGAGAGTGAGACGATAACGCAGCGTGATATGAACGCATGCGTTCCGATCAATGACCCCACCACCGGAGGTGGGGAGGCCATTAGGGTTTTAGGATTTTGGGCTTTAGTTGGGCTTTGGTGTAGTCCACTTAAAAAAAGATTCTTTTTGAGTGAACTTTATCTTTGGAGTAAATTACAAATATGTCCTTGTGAATTGTGATTATATGAAAATTATGGATTGGATGTTTAGACGAGGATCATGTGAGAATTAGGGTGTTTGGTTCACAGAATGAAATTTGATGGAATTGAAATCCATCGAAAGATTTTGACTTTAAAATAATTGGAATGGAATTTGACCACGCATTTGGTTGGTAGAAATCGAATGAAATTCAATTCTTTCACTTAAGCTAATGATTGAGAATTCCTTAATTTGTGGAATTCAATAGAATTCAAAGAATTCCATCATGAGCAATATGTGAATTAAGCAAAAGAATTGGAATCTGATCAAATGAATTATCCATTCCAATTATTTCAAAATTCATAAACCAAACACCCCCAAAGAGTTCAGATAAGTGTAATAAAAGATTTGGACCATTAATTACTTTTAATCTCAAAACAACTCATGGATTGCAACTGTTTTTTAATTCATCGTCGAAAGATGCATTTGGTATAATGGGATATAACAAGACGTAACAAAACAGATATACATTACCTCACGTTTGGCATGACATTTTATAATGGTAAGATTGATTGTGATTCATAATTTCTTTTCAATTCTTGTAGATCTTGTAGCGTCTTTTAGTTGCATTTCTAGAAAACGACGGTTTAATTGTAGTAAAGATTTAAACAACTTTTGAACGACCCCTTCATTAACTAAGAGATCCATTCGAGAACCACAGAAACTAATTGAAATAATGTACCTCCCATTATTAAGAGGCTCATTCCTTCAATTGCCGTAATGAAAAATCATTCCACAGTTTATTCTTATGGGTATTTTACTAAATGCTTACCCGGTAAGTGCTTACCGGGTCGTTTACCTCATCGAATAACATGGCAAGGCCCGATAATCTTACCTAGTAAAAGCGATGATAAAGATGGAGAGTCTCACCCGGTAAATGAGGATGACAACACTTACCTAGTAAATGATGATAAGCACTTACCAGATAAGTCTTTGAGTAAACGGACCCTTAGTTGAAATTTTGAGGGTTTTGTAAAAAAAACAAAATGCAAACACATCTAAAAAAACATGAAAAGAGAGCACAAAATAATTAAAATAATATAAAATAAAACAAAAATTAATTGTAAAAAATACGATATTATTAAAAAATGGTATGGAAGTAGTTTTTTGTAAAATCCAGGTGGTTTTTTCTTTCCTGACATGGACGTAATTATTTTTTCCACGAGCATAAACCAATGCTTCCATAAATTCTAGAGTAAATTACGTTTTTAGCCCCTGTGGTTTGTTGAAAATTTATATTTCAATCCTTATGATTTTGAAATTACGATTCTCATCCCTATGATTTACAATTCATTACCTTTTTCGTCCTTATGATTTACATTTTTTTTTCATCCCTATGGTTTACAATTCATTTCTATTTTAGTCCTGCATACTAAAAAGTAGTTTTTTGGCCTAAAGAACGAAAATAAAAATGAATTATAAACCAAAGGGACTGAAACCAAAATTTCAAAACCACAGGGACGGAAAACATAATTTACTCTAAATTCTATCAAGGCTTGTAATTATAGCTTAATGTTATTTTTGAGAGATTTCAATTCAAGATTTCTTTTGCACCCTATAACAAACCATAATCTAAACGAGTCGAACTTCATAACACTCTCGTTTGAAGGTTCGATTAACTTAACGAGTCAAGTTGTATAACACCAATATTCAACTCAACTCGTTTGAAAGCTCGATTAAGCATTTTTAGTCGAGTCAACATGAACCATTCGAGTATAAACGTGTTCAACCAAAACATGTATATATGCCCACTAAATATACAACCAGAATATAAAAATCATCAATGCTTGAGCAAATAAGCAAGTTTATCTTGAGTTCGAGCTCATAAACGAGCTTATACAACTTGAATTTTGGATATAATGTATAATTCAAATTTATTAAACGAGCATTGAGCTCATTCGAGCTCAAGCCTAATATTAATTTTTTTCAAACTGAGCTCAAACAACTTACTACTCAACTCGACTCGTTAACACTCCTATCCTAGGACACGGTAGGCGGAGTTGGAATTGAAACCGACACCTTTTTGTGAAAACCTCATCTCTTTCTACTAGGACAATTCAACGGAGACAAGAAATTAGAATACGTATACCCTCTAGAGCGTCCCCATCACATTGGTCCCACTGTCATCACGGACAGGTTGTCAACCTATATATTTATAAAATTGATTCACATATGTTTGACAATATTACATTACCTATATCATGTCATTACCAAATGTAATGAAACAAACCCAGTTGGAACCCCAAACACTTGTAGATTGTATGACACTTTCGAGTCCCATGTCTACTGGACGAATAAAACAACAAAAACATCTTAAAACGACAAAATAACATATGAAATTCACTTAAATAGAATAACTCTTGTAACACTATAATTGGGCTAAAGGTTAAAACATATATAATTAGGCCCACAAAAATTTTGAGGGATCTGTTCCATATCTCACATTGGAACACCCTCCATCATGGCCCTAGATAAATGAGTTTTTTTTTTTTTTGGGTGGGAGGGGGTTACGTGGCCGGGTAAAAAGTAAAAACCCATTTGACAATCGGCCTTCTGTTGCCTAACATAACAAGAACCGACAAATCCGGTTTGGTTTCAAGAAGATTAACAGATGCAGCAGCTACAGCCATTGGATGTCGAATAGATATATCATTGTGTAATCTTACCACACAAAGTAATGCAGATCGACTTACCCGACAAGAGAACACCCAAAAGCTTCCGGCTACACTTTTCCTTCGTACTGGAAATTCAATTTGTAATCGTGTTGTAGATTTGCCAAAGTGTTTCTGCACGGACCCTCTGAAAAATGAAGATGACAAGTGAACGGTTATGAGCTGTGTTTGTTTAAGTGAGATCATCGTCACCAAATTAAATTCTCCCTTCATACCATAAAAAGGTCCAGTTTTCATTTTGAAACTTAAACTTATTAGATTTCGGTTTCTTTTAATGTTTTAACTTCAAATGTTGCTGCTATGTAGAACCCTGAAAAGAATTCCACTTTTGGGGGTCAACGAGAAATCTTTTTACCCTTTACTCAACAGGAATTATGCATGAATATGAAACTTAACATCGATAAAATTCCAAAAATTATGTGCCATTTTACTATGATTGATTGAGTGGATTTGTTTTCGGGAACGAGAGAGTAGTATCTAATATCTTGACCAATTTTCAGTAGTTCAATACGGTGATCAAACATATTTGCTGAAAGCAAAACATTCTTTTTCCAATTAAAATGTTAGAAAGTACTCCCACCGTCCTTTGGTGGGTGCATTTTGACTTCAAAATATCGAACAAACTGTTTCGTTTCTTAAATTGGCATAAACATATTTAATTTTGGGAAAAAATCAATAATTACGTCAAAATATACAAAAAAACAATGCTGAAACTTTAAAAGAATATAATGGCTCTAATTTTTTTGAAGTACAAGTTTGACGTCAAAAATCAAGGTTGAGAACGAATAGAAAATGAAGGAAGTAATCCATTTGACAGTGTCAAATACGGATTTTTTGAGGGACTTTGTATCATTAAAATAAGATGGTATATCGAGAGATTAATTACCTCCTAAAACGGTATGGATATACTGCAGATCATCTGGTGAGCAAGCATCGATCAAAGCATAAACACCTGGTCTCAAAGCTTCATCTACTTCCCTATAATAAATTTTCATTACAGTAACGTCAAACGATTATATTCTAGGGTGTGTGCATAAGTCAATTCAAACCGGTAGAATACAAAAAAAAACGAACACAAACAGGTCCAGACTGAACCAGGAGCTGCTCGGTCCGGTTCAAACCTATTAAAACTGGAACTGAACTGGTTTCATTTTTCTTAATCTTATACTCCGTCCATCCCAAAATAAATGTCCATGATGAAAAAACACACTGTTTAAGAAATGTGTAATTATTACATTTTTTTTAATCAACTGAATGACAGTTTTACCGTTAATGATAGAGGCAAACCTTCTCCCTCTCTCTCCATCTCATCAAGTCTTAAATATTTGTGCGTCATAGTTAAGGGTAAAATTGGAAATTTAGTAAATCACAACTATTTATTTTTGAAAGTGGACACTTATTTTGGGACACTTAAATAGGAATGTGGACAATTATTTTAGGACGGATGAAGTAAAACAAAATATTTTAATGTTGTGTGCATATGTATGTTTCTACCATCGTGCTTTAGGAAGCACATACACTTTTTATCTGACATTTTCAGTTTTTCCAATTTATGACAGGTCCAGTTCTGCAACAAGGTATGATGGAATACCGAAGGCTAGTGATTCTGTAAATAGAAAATCTGAATCTAAGATTAGAAAACTCACCTCTTGATGCCAACTTTCAGGGGACCACATCCTGAATACACGACTATGTAACTAGATAAAAACAGGCGACAATACTGGCCAAGAACATCTTTTTGTTGCCGTATCTGCAATAAAACTTCAATCTTCAGAATGATTTTAAATTTATGAGGAATTCTAAAATTTGTGGATAACCACAGATAAGCAATCAAAATCTTAAGTCCTTACATGGTAAATTATTAGATTATCTTTTCCATATATTTAAAAAAGAACTATGTTTTGAACTGCAAATGAGCATTTACTAAGGATCTGGAGCATTTACTAAGGATCTGGAAAATATAAACGACTTGGAACTAATCACATGAGATTTAGTAAATACTTGAAGATCTAGAGATATTAAAAACAAAATATTGATGATTATGGTAGTGCCTTCGAAAAACAAACCTCTTCATAAATTCTTCGAAGGAAAGCACCACATTTTGCTCCTTCGTGTACCCCCCATACAACAGAGCTTTTTTGCACAGCTTGCTCATCGTTTACCATCTCCAAACAATGAAGAAGAACAGAAACAGAAGCTTGGAGTAGCGCAACGTGCTGTAAACTTTCCCTGCAAGTTGCAATCTTTATTAGTAGGGCAAATTGCATGAAAATACAACGTACTTTAATCTGATTCCTATTTTGGTTAAGGTACTTTCAGAACCTTCATTTTGGTTTCTCAGATTGTGACATCTCAAACATTTAGGTACCTAGTTTACAAGTGAGAATGCATAAAAAATAAAAAATAAAAAATGCAATGTACATTGGTCCAATTCTTATGTTGAGTAACGTGATTTGGTCTAAAAGTACGTTTTGGATATACAATTAGACCAAAGTACGTTGCATTTTAATGCAGTTTGCCCTTATTAGTATGATTCCCCTGAATATGCTCAAACAAAACAAAAAAAATTAACCATTCGCAGTGGGTTGGGAGTGGATGGGTGTCGAACCTTTTGTGATGCCTAAGAAAAGTGTACAACATCCGGCAACAAGCTGCATATAACTCAATTGAATATTGTTGATCGAAAAGCTTCGTGTTCATGTTCTCATTCATACTTTCGATATTAGAGAACCTCAGGAAAGCAGATCGAGTAGGAGCTTCAGATGTATTATGCTGGAGAATATTCTGGAAAAGTGTAGCCGGAATACTCAGTGCTTGTGCTACATAGCATGCATCCATTTGATAAAGAGCATGTTTTCCTGATACTTTCGTAAGTACTTCAATACACATAAGAACAACAGATCCTGGATCTGGATCAGCACAATAATGTCTATTCAAAACGGGATCCTTGTAAAAGACTCCTGGTCCCTGCAAATGCGTAATAATGTTGAAGAGGCAACAAACTGAACCCAAGATATCCGTTTTGACTGTGCTCAGGTTCTTCCGCCCTATTAAAAGAATGGTAATTGTCAGTATACATTAAATTCTCCGTTCCGATATCATATCATCAAAATGTTAAACAACAGTTGCAAACACAAAGGGCATAATAGCACTCAATACGTAAACTATTATGAATTTATGACTACCACCCATATTTTCCTTGAAATATATTCTCTTGACCACCAAAGAGAATGACATTGAATCCGCTTTGTGTTACTTTTTCGGGATTGCATTTGGCTTATGATGAATAGATGGGTAGAATTGAACTAACATGCTCAAACAGAAAGAATAGCATAAAATTTGAAATATCATTTTCATGTTGAAAGTGTAAAAATTAAGTAAACTAAAATAAATCCTTCTTAAGCTTCATAAGATGTCATGAATAGAGATGTTCCGTACTACACTGCATCTACTTTCCTTATTTTTATTAGCTGCCCACACTTTGGCCTCAACATATGCATTTCTTCTGGGCTCATCTTGTAGGCGAGTTTCCAATTGGTGGCTAACTTTCTGCCAATGAATAATAGTAAACCTATGAAGTGCTAGCTTTGATAGGGTTATGTAATCACATTATGCTTGTGACTATTTCACCCACTCTGTTTGTGTCCTAACACCAATCCTTCCACAATATTGGCTCTAAACACCAGAAGGCATTGTACCTAGGCACCTCTTGTTCATAATGCTCACCACATTTTCATCCTCAATCTCTTAAAACCAGTAAAGTTGCATGTCATGTAAGTGCTGCAGTTATAATTTGTTTACACCCTTGACTCAACTTTTTCTCCAAAACTCTAGCTTTACATCCACAAATTGACCAGCACTACATCACTGGTAAAAGCATACATAATGAGATTTCCCTAGTAGTTGATACTCTAGCTACCTCCCAAAAGCATCATCAAACTTCAATAGAAATGCTATTGGGTCCTAAATACTTGCCATCATTCATCTTTTTAGAGCTTCATTCACCTCACCCTTCTAATTTAAATAGAAACGCTACTAATGCCATCAAAAGAATCCAAGTCCTCCAATATTACCCTAAATCTTCATAGAATAACTTAACTAAGTAGCTTCTCAGTCCCTATTTAACCTTGTCCTCATGTCGTAATAGTTTTTAATTCTCAACTTTGATATATTTGATTTGATTGTGTCCCTCGTTTTCTTGTGTTTTATACTATCTAAACTGCAGACATCTGTCTCTCCCTCCCTCATTACATGCTTTCCTTAAATTCTGATACATTTTTATACCTTTAGCTTCAATCACCTTTGTCTTACACTCTTACCATCTCCATTGGCCAGTTCATACTTCTTTATTTTTTTCAACACTCTTACAATCTTGTGGGCATCTATAGCATTCTTTCTTTTGTTTTAAACAAGCTTTTCTACTTTGCTATTCCACCACTCTCTTCTTGTTTTACCTTCTCCAAACATAATACTTCTATCCTTGAACATATTATGTGGTCTCCTTTCAAGTTCTACTGCTTAGTCCTTTGGTTTCTACTGTTGACTATGCCTAGCACCTTGTAAAAAGCAGATCCTTGTCACCACCTAAGTATGCCTAGGAGCATTTTTTGACACTACAAGATTGTCATTTCCTTGTCCCCTCCCCCTCCCCAAAGTTTCAGATCAGTGTCAACATTTTTTACATGTTTGTATAGAACTGCTAGCATACCTGGTTAAAAAAGATATGAACAGGAGGTTAGATCCAAGCTCTAATACAAAAATCAAGGGAGTAAAGGGTAGTGTTGATTAATGATGGAGAGTGGAGAGGGCCTTGAGAAAGTGGCAGTGAGAGAGTTTAGCTTTTTCTATAGGGTATTTTGGACAATAAATATCAAATCTCATGGGTGAATGTAAGAAAACTACGGTAACTTGTTTAAATGAAAACATGGCCCGTCAAAGTAAGTGTTCTCATCCATTTCGTGAAGATAGAATATCAATTCATTGTGCATTTTCAAGTGATTTTAACCAACCTAATGGAGGTGAGTGATATAATTTTACCTGTAATGGCTTCAAGAACTAAATCAAAACAATCAATGCCAGCTGCAACACTTGAAGAAACTTTTCCTCCGCCTGAACTCCCAGTATATATTTGATAATTTACCATGGAGCCTTTCTGCAGCCCAACCAGGGCCTTTTTAATAGATTGCACTGCAGAGGATATGTATGACTCTGATGGTTTTCTGACAAAAACTTTGAATGACATCCTTAACCTGCTTTTGAGTTCATTTAAGCTAGAAGGTCCACTAGAAGATGCACATTCAGAGAACCCAAGTGGATCATTCATAGTCTTCATACTTGATTCAGTCTCGTGAGATTCTAGAGTAGCTACTTTTCCTTGTAACGAAATGCACTTCCCAATAGCCTTCAAGTGCAAATCAATCAATCTTGCATAGACATTTGTAGGCAAGGTGGGATTAGTTAAAGAAATATGGTTCGCCAATTCTTCAAGAAACTTTCCAATCCCATCCAAGAATACAAAAGTAAATTGTGATGATGTTCCCGTGTTGTTTGAGAACTCCAATAACAAAACTTCTGAAATGCCTATAAATGTATTAACCAAGTTTGACGACAAGGAAGTTTTTATCTGTAAATTCAGCCTAAGCAAGGCTGAATAGGCAATAAATAGCTGTCTGAGGAAAAATGCTGCTTCAAGATTTTCTCCATCCAGAAGGCTGCGCAAAAAGGAGTTATTTATATACATGATGCCCATATCCACATTTTCTAAATTGAATCTTTTCTCCAAGACTCTAGAGGTCTTTGGCTCTCTATGATCTGATATGTCAAAACCATCAGGAGAAACTACAGAAGAAGAAGCCTTCACAACCAACAAATCTTCATTACATAGCCTCACTGGAGAAGCTTGAGAATCTGATGAATTTTTAAGTTGCTTATCATCTTGAAGAACCAACTCGCACAAAAAATTGCTTATAAAAGTTGTGTATGTATCTATGCAGAGTTTTAATCTGTCAACTGGCTCAAAATTTCTCCTAAGAAATATGGCTTTAAGATTATTATTATGTGCATCCATATGGTATAGTGCAGATGAGAGGCCCCACAAAAATCCCTGAAAGCAAGAAATAATAGATGAAAGCTTCTGAAGATTATAAACTTCAGCAACACCTCTCACCCTTCCACAATAAATGGTTTCCCTTTGAGGGGTAATCATAACTTGTGAGTGATCTTTTAATGCCTCAGCTACATGGATCATAAAGTTGCATGCATCAATACTCTCTGATTGATCTAAGCATGAAGTAGACCCAGAATGACAACTATCTTGATCAAATGCAGGTACAGCCTTCTGTTGAAAAGCTTCCCTAGCAGATATAAGATAAGGACTTGCATGGATAAGACTGCCCTTGATGAGTGTCAAAAACACATAAGATGTGTAATCCATAAGCGAGAACATCAGATCCTTCACCCGGGTGTCACCATCTTTAGAAAACGCATGTTGCACTGAGAGTAACGACTTTAAAAGCCACACAGCAGGAAACTTGCCTCCAAAGTGTATGGCACCAAGTGACTTTTGACTGACTTCCATATTCTCTTCACAAAATGTAACCATCAGATATTTCAGGGTTTTGCGGCAGCATAGGAGGAGCTGTAGGAACTCATACTGGTCATTCAATGAATAAGCATCATTATTACCCAACAAAGTGCCAACTAAAAGCCTGAAACAAAAAAGAGCATTCCCTTACTGAAGAACATAGTAAAAGAACAAAGAGGAATTACATCAATGAAGAGCATTAACAAAGCTCCAAACTATATAGTTGATAGTTCATATTACTTTTATCTGCCACAGCCATGCTTTCATTAATGGCTTCTTTGATACAGATATTCCTCAACGATCACTCAATTTGCCATCTCAAAACAAATAAGAAACAAATACCATGTCATGCTATTTTATTTAATTAAGCATTCACTCAATGTCCAAGTAAGACTGTACATTTGAAGATTCTTTCAACCTCAACCTATCTTGTAGCATAAACAGTTGTTCTTAAAACTTGCTATGTTCAAACTTTCTATACAACCTAATTATCAATACTATAGCATATTTGTGCATGCGGCATGATAATCAGTTTAAAACTTGCAAAGAACCTGGTTTAGAAACTATTTTGGTATGGAACAACAATAGATACTTCCATAATTTTAAAATAAATATTGTGTTATTAAGTAAACAATTTCATGACAAAAAAGATAATCTCATCCATCTCAGTAGGCTGGAGATTTATGAAAACAGACCATTGAACACCCAATAGAAAAACTAAAGGAATTTAAATCTCAAAGCTTTGAATTTTAATTTTTCTTTTCTTCATCCATATAAAAGCTGTAAAGCTCAAACTTGCAACATGAACTTGAAAAGGGAAGTCCTGCATTTCGGGGCATTCACCTTGCTCTCAAATCAAATTTTTTAAGCATTGGCGCAAATGTAACTTTCAGACCTGTGATTGGAATACTTGTTGTTACAGCTAGCATAATTTATGAGACTGCATTTATAAGAAAGACAAGGAATTACCTTTCAAGGTTTAAGATGCAAGTTGCATAGAGAGAGAATGATTTAGAACTTATACACCTTCTCGGCATCCAACAAAGAAAATTGAGTGAACTTTGACAGACCGTATATATCATCCTAATTGATGGATCAACTTCTTGCTCACTGCAGCTTTTCCTGGTAGAGAGGGAAAATGATGTTTCCCTTGAAGAATCATTATTCACCACATTGACATTATGTGAATCAACTGATGGAATTTTGAGAGAGCTTAAAACCTCAGGCCAATTAGTTTGTGCTTGCAATTCAATGTCTACTCCATTACTAAAAAACGGTGACACCAACTCCTCCAGGAACCGGCAAAACCTTGATGCCATATGCCTCCGAACAAACTAATCAAAGAACAACATGAAGAATATGAGATGCATTTATTCTTCAAACCTTAGTAGAATACTCGGACAGACAAAGAAAGAACAGAATATTAATACATCAAAAATATATGATAGAAGCTGATATCCTTGGAAAAAGAAGCTTGGTAGTGATGTTCAAACAAGTGTAGGGGCCTGTCCGTTTCCCTTATCTTCTGTTGGAGAAGTCTTAAAACTAGTTATCAAAATAAAAGATTTGCTATATGTATGAGATGAAAAGAAAATTGTGAAAAACAAAAGGTGAAGAAAGTGAACAAGGAGAAACCAAGAGGTAGAGAAGAGAAAAGAAAGTAACAAACGGACCATGTCAATAGTCCTATAACTCTAGATACCCAAGTTGAGCTGAGAGCATTTGCACACACACAAAGGAACAGGTTTTGGTACACAACACAGAAGGACATAAACATTATGAAGGCATGGTGTATGTTAGATAACAAAACCTTTAAACCAATAGGCCAGGAGGATCTTAAAAATCAAAATCATCCACACTCTTGTTTTCTGAATCACATATTTGTGGCTATCACTTTAAGCAAGCCTTTTCGGCAATTTGTAGATGTTCCATTCAGATCATAGGGAAGCCTGAAAGAGTTGCTTCTTAATTTTTAGCCTTCTTTCAGTTCAATTTCCTATGGTTTTCCTTTCTCATTATGAATCTGAGACTTTCGAAAGAAAGATCATTCCCCAAAAGACATGCACACACTTATTTACATATATATTAGAAGGATAGGGTATACAGATTACAATACCATCTTACTTTTTCCTCATATAACATTGTGTTGCTTAGAAGCTCCAATGAGATTTCTCCTCGCGTGACTGTCTTTAAGTCTCCAGCTTTACTGGCATTGAGCTCTCCGAATTGCTTGAAATTGCTGCCTAGGTGTGGAAGAGAACTTTGAAGAAGAAGTGAGAGAAACATCTTCAATTTCTTCTTAGCTGCATGAGTACTCCAAATATCAATATTCTGGCCAATAATGCACCAAAATGCAGTAGGCAATGACTTCTTATCTATTGCAGCAACCGCAAAATCCCATCCATCTTCTGCTGATGGATAATTTGGCTGGCATTTACTCAATAAAGAGAGGTGTCCCATCATAAAATTTGTAAGACCTGTTGCCTCTTCTGCTAACTTTGAAAGGCGCTTCCGCAACCGTTTATTTTGTTTAATGTAAGTACCATCCTCTTCGCTAGCCTTGGCAATTATCAATTCATTCCTCTTGAGCACAAATTCAAATGAATTGATCAGCCTATTCAAGTCAACAAGCCTCTGAAGAGTCGTTGCATTCAAAACATATGTTAGTGGGGAAAGATCTGACATGCTTTCTTTAGAACAAATGCCTGAAATTGCTTCTATAATGAGAAGAAGAGAGACTGGACGTTTGACGATCCAAGAAAAATAGCCTTTATCCTTTTCAGTCTTCTCCAACCAATCATTTCCAGAATAAGCTGTAGAGAAATCTCGCATCACTTCTGACATCCTTTCCGATGTAGTTGGAGGTGCAAGACTGACTGCCTGACGGTATGAGCTTCTACAGGACATATATAAACGGAAAAAGAAAAGAAAAAGCCAATGAGCAGGCAATGTTTCATCTTTGCATCTGGCTTGATTGGAGAACTTCCTTCCAGAAACTATAGACAGAAACTCATAAACTCCATCCGTTGGTTGTGAAACCAAAATACTCATACTAGGACGAATTACTGTCATCAAAGCGTTTAAAGAAACTCCAATAAAACTACTGTTACCAGTAGTGAACATCAGCGAATCCAGAACTAAAGCATACACCTCAGATAAACCGCTACCAAGAACCTCTGCTTTCAAATGGATGCATGAAGAGCTAGAACTATCTTGACACGAATTTTCTATATCGCTTTCAGTAGGCAATGCACAATTACCCTTCATCCATTCAAGGGATTCAGAGAGATCAGCAGTTAATTCTCGAATAGACAAACTTACTTGCCCTTCGGGTATGGACTTTACAGCATTATGAATAGAAAGCCTCAACTCTGGTGAGCATATTATCAATCGCAAAGATTTTGTCCATGATTCATGATAGGATCTCCAAGATTCTGAATGATTAGCTTCAATGTCTCTTACAGATGATACCATACGCCTGATTGCTTTACAGAGTGCAAAAACAGAAGTACCCACCTATCAGATATGAATGGTTCATGTTAGGAAGTTTAACTTCACCAGAAACATTCTAGAGAACTTATCAGCATAGATCGGGATCCATATAACAGAAAGGACTAGTTTCTCCAAAAGTTGAACAGGCGAATAACAATTTACATAAACACATAAAACCACACACTTTCTTATTGAAAGAAGATTGACATAGAGATGGGGGTTACACAAGCTAGCTGTGGCAGTAAATTGTCGATGGTGAAAGTTTATACCTAAACCGAAAAAGAAAACAACTTACGATAGGCTTATCCAATCTGTACAAATGTCGAACAAAATATTAATTCAAATCAAAGAATGCTCCACTAACCTGACGAAGCTCGCTGTAAAGGTTGATCATGTGGCATCCAAGACGAATTATTTCTGGAATTACCACAGACTTATCCTGCACGTCGGTCAAAGTGTGTCCAAGGGTCCCATATGAGAACATCAAAAGCCATAAACTTTCTAGATCACTCCCAAGAACCTCATAATCAATTTCCAGTAAATAGTGTAAGCATAAAATAAGCTCTTTCGCTACCACCTCCACCAACTCCTTGCATGTTCCACTTTTTACATCAAAAGTTGATGGCACTAATTGACCTACTTTGGCAGAAAGTAGTGTTATTTTATCACAGATTAGTTTCAAGAAATTAGCACAAGCCCCTTCAGAGGTGTCATCTACCCTTACATATACTTTCTCTTGCATTAAGCTGACAAGAATTGAGTTGGTTGATTTGAGTGTGCAATGAACTTCTTCCAACACAGATCCTACTTCCACTTCATCTTGAAGGTATGTATCGATGTCACCTAAGAAAGGCTCCATAATCTGTACAAAGAAATCAAATAATGACTTCCGAATCTCAGCACTTAAAGCAGATACCTGATGAATTTCACTATGGCTACCAGGGGACCTTTTAAACATTTCGCCTGAAAAATCATCAGTAAACTTGCTATAACCTTCAGTCACTTCTACACCTTCTTGCCTTTTGATACAGTGGACATACAAGCGAAAAAGCCCCCCTTCACCAAATAATGCCAAGGCTTTCTTCTCCACCATTATTCTTTCCATCCTATCAAACAAGTGTCTGTGATAACTTTTAATAACTGTTTTTGAGTCTTTTGGCCTTCCATCATCAGATAGTTTATACTTAGCTAAGCTCTGTAAGGTCAGAAATCCATCAATGTGTGAGGGGTGAAATAATCCCTGAGACAAAACTTCTTCAATTAACTTCAGTAATTTACTCATCCAATCAGATTTACTGGCAAGAACAGAAGTGGGTAACACATAAAGCAAGCACAGCAAAGGTTCCAAAAGCCGATCCACGAAATCATGAAAACCATTTTTCCGATTCGGATGAAGCCTCAAAAACTTGGTGAATGGCTCAAGCACTAAGCATGTCCAACTCAAGATGATTGTGCCCGTTTTGCTACAGTCAAGTTTGCTGGTAATAATTTTCAGAACAAGCTCAAGTAAAGTGCCAACCAGCAAAATCCACAAATCTAAATTTTCATTGGAAACCCCACCATGTGATGTGAAAATAGATGAAATGCAATCAAGCATTGTATTATATAATGTCAAGTCATCATCATTCAAATCCTTGATTTTCATGTTCCTAGCGATGCAATGAACAACTTTTAAGATGTCCCGAGCGAAGCTCAGTGAAACATGTAACTTAGTACCCTCCTCCAGGCAGAACTTGAAAATTTCCCAGCATCTATAATCTAAACAAGACCCACTTACACCATACTGAGGCTTAATCCCTTGAACCCTAATTTCTTTCTCTGAAGAGATTAATGTTGACTGAATCCAATTGTTGAGAAAAACAATTACTCTTTCAAAGCTAACAGCTTCCAACGCCTGAGTTGTGTCATCTGCTACTTGACTGAAACTCAATTTCACAAACTTATATGCCAGTTCCACCTTTCTGCACAAATATTCAATCAAATGTCAGAAAGATATAACCAAAACTTCCCGTCAAATACAGTTTTCTCATTGTTACAATTAGGGCTGTAAACGAACCGAATGTTCAGCAAACCGTTCGGCGGGGAGTTCGTTTATTTAATAAATGAACGAACATGAACACATTTTTTTGTTCGTTTAGTTAAATGAACGAACATAAACAATGAACTTGTTCGTGAACGTTCGTTTATTTATGTTCGTTTACGTTTGTTTATGTTTGTTTACATTTATTTACGTTTGTTCATTTATATACATAATATATTTATATATTATGCCATTAATATGTAAAATCAATAATTAAATTAAGTTTTTTAGAATCCCTAAATTTACCTGTTTTACATTTTGTTATGTTATTTATAAGGACGAAATGATAAGTGGTTGTTTTTTGTTCATTTGTGTGTGTTTGCTTATGTTCACTTATGTTTGTTTAATTAGTTCGTTTGTTTAGCGTCTTAACAAACACAAACACGAACAAATACATTTTCTTAACGAACAAATATGAACACAAGAAATTTCATTCGTTTATGTTCGCTAGTTTAACATCTTAACGAACGAACATGACCAAACATATTTTCTTACTGAACAAACAAGAATACAAAAAATTCCGTTCATTTACCGATTGAGTTCGTTTGGTTAAGTTAAAAGAACGAACATGAACACAAAAAATTCCGTTCGTTTACCGTTCATGTTCGTTCGGTTAAGTTAAACGAAGGTTCCGTTCGTTTACAGCCCTAGTTACAATCTATCCTGTATCTCTTTATTGCAACAAGAGTTCCCCTAAAGCATTTGTGAAATAAGCAACCACAAATGATAACAAAAACCTGGATAGTGTGACATACACAGCTGCAATAAGAAGAAAGGCTTACTTTTCAATATCGATATTCTTCTTCTGTAATGACAAAACTAACAGCAAATTTCTCCACATAGTTGAATCATGGAGCAATTCCGTTGTTGTTTCCATGTCTTCTTCAATTGGTTCGTTTACAAAATCGTCTGATTGACTGATACGAGATGATTTCGAAGCCTTTTCCTCGTGATTCTTCACCAAATCCGGAAGCTTTCTCTTCTTCTTTCTCTTCATGGCGCTGGAGCTGCTCTTTTCTGCTCGCGGCGACTGGTAATCCGCCATTGTTGAAGTTCAGAGCTTCCAAGGGTTTTGCGCTTTCAAGGGTTTAACTTTTTAGTCTTTAATCAAAGTAATGTTACACAAACCATACCTTGAGATTAGAATAATTACATTTAAATCCCTTTAATAGAATATTACACAAACACCCCTTCCAATTTAAACAAATTACATAAAAGCCCCTACTAAATGGCATATTACACAACCCAACTCTATATCTTTGTTGAATTACAAGGAAACCCCTAACAACCTGTTAATTTGTTAGAGTAAGTTTGGTACACTAGATAGAACAGATCAAAACAGAACGGTATAAAATAAAAATTATAAACTACATAAACTTTTTATTTTGATGGTATTTTAATTGTTTTGACGGAAACTTTCTGATGTTATATTTTGTTATAAAAAATATTTATTTTATTATAATTTATTAAATTACATAGATTAATAAAAATATATATAAGATATAACAACTCAATAGGGATAACTTGATCATTTTATACCTTGAGATATCCAAAATTCAAGTTAAATTCGTTCACTTAGAAATTACATTTTATTGGTCAATGGTCGGTACCCGACTCCAAGAGTCCTACCATATTGCCTATGAAGACCCAATGCCTATTTCAAGTTACAATTACGGAATATCATTCCATGCATATAAAATAAAATCGACTTTTATGCCTATGGAACAATTTCATTATAGTCTAATGTATTTAACCTTCTGGATATGTCAAACCATGTCCAACGTATAAGCATTTATGCATAAATGGTTATCAAGTGGGTAAAATCCCTTTTTTTATCAACAAATCCAATATACGATCATTTATAGATTTGGGTTCCAAAACTCATCAAAATCTCGAAATGATCATTTATCATGTATGTAAAATCATTATGCACATTTATTTTATCAAAATACTATAAGCGTACTCGCGCAATGCAACGAGATACATCACGATTTTATTTTTTCATTTTATTTTTTTGTCGATTTACAATACGATTTTGGATGGTTTTAAGAAAGTGATAATGGTTTTTTTTAATTTGTTTAATTTAGGCTTAATAATATAATGTTTTTTATATAAAAAATTAAGTATTTTGTTAGAATTCAATGATTATCTTATATATTTGAATGACATGTAGAAAAAATAACCAATTACATATTTAATAATATAATTAAAACAAAATTATAGTAATATAATATATTAATTAATAGTGATACATGGAAAGGTCTGCATAAAAGGAATGTCCTACACATACCAAATTGGTGGGTGTTAGAAGTCTGCAGTAATAATATGTATTTTGTGCTTTGATACTTATAAATTAAGAGATTTTTAAAATCTTGCATAAAATGATGGTACCTTGTGCCTAATAATTTGTATTTAAGAGTTTTTTATCCGTACTTTATAATACTATAAGTGTACTCGCGCAATGCAGCTAGATACATCACGATTTTATTGTTTCATTTTATTTTCTGTTTTTTGTCGATTTACATTACGATTTTGGATGATTGTGAGAGGGTAATAATGATTTTTTTATATAAATTTGTTTAATTTAGACTTAATAATATAATGTAATTTATTTTGTTTTAATAATATATTTTTTTTATAAAATATTATGTAAGATTTTTTAATTATATTTTAGATTTTTTATATCTAAAATATGTTGAGAGTTATTTTAGGGGAGTTAAAGTGAGAAATGATTTTAGGGAAGTTAAAATGGTTAGAGATAATGATTGAAAATTAATGAATAACATTAAATGTAGTACATACAACTTTTATGACTGTTTTTTAAGTAATTAACATTAAATAGCGGTACATTAAGCTTTAAGACTTGTTTTTAAGAGTTTTTTATACCATATTTATAATATAGTATAGATATAGATAATATAGATATAGATATGAAGTATCAACAAACACAAACTTGACCTAGTTGGTCCAAAATCAATCAAATGAAAAATATTTGAAATGGAAACTTTGATGAACTAATACAACATTTTAACATGTATATAACTTGTAAAGATGTAGAATGAGCTCACAATACGAGGTTTTGGTAAAAATCTAAAAATCCAAGAAAACCCAATAAGTGAAGATGAACACTTGGATATTAACCATAGACTTAGATTTTCAACTTTGATAATGAATCCCCTTTGGAAATGGTGAAAGAATGCCTTCAATGCTCCATGAAATCGCCATAAATGAGAAGGGAAGGAAAGAATTGGAGGATAAATGATTTAGGTAAGAAAAACGAGAGTTCCCAAGTTAATATGAGTTTTAAACCCGAACCGGGCAAGTGGGCGGCTCTATGCGACCATGACCACATATATGGGCCGCCTAACTCGACGATGGAAATGTGCGACCAAATATGAGACTTTACCCGCACATCTAGGTCGCCCAACTCTCTGAAGTTTTCGTGAGACTAAAATTGAGACCCGATTGTACATTTGGTTGCCTAACTCTTTATGAGACTAAAACTGAGACCCAAGGCGCACATTAGATAGCCTAACTTTCTGTTGGTGCTGAAAAGTGCAGGAAACTAATATTTAACCCAACATTCACCAATCCCTTTAACACCAAACCAAATTCAATGATAAACATACTATTAATCTCTAAAAATGGACATTAAACGAATGATATAAAACTTCGAACAACCATAGAAACATCTACACAATCACGAGTGTTACATTAATTCAATTCCAACCCAATACAAACGGTTTGAAGATTTTACAACTCAATTAAACATCGGTTGCTTCAGGTTGGGTTCTTTTGGTTTCGGTTGGGTTGGGTTTTTTAGCACCTTTACTCGTTACTTGTTCAGGTCAACGTTTGTTTCCAATTATGGTTCAGTATAAAGACATGATCCCACGTGGTGTAAAATTAATAACAATACGTGTCTCATTAACTATAAAGTAAGGGAGAGACACATGTAATTCACTAGATAAGAGTTACCTTTATGTTATCAATTCATTTGTGTTGTCATGATTGATACTTTGACAATCCGTGTTAAGTTTCATTATTTCAGTTATACTAGCAGTCAATATTAGGTGCCCAGACGTTTTAGTTTCAAACGATTTAGGCTATGTTTGGCAGACTAGCTGATAAGTTAGCTGATGAAAAAATAACGTTTGACAAAAACTAACTTATAAGAGCATCTCCAACAACTTTCATATAATTTCTCTAAAATAGAGAATCAAAAGTGAAAATCTCTAAAAAGTATTACATTCAACTCCAACAGATTTGTTATTTTAGAGATTTTAAAACAACTTATATTATTATAATATTCAATAATTTATCATCCCAATGCACTTTTAAAAAACACTTAATATAAAATTAAATCTCATTCGTGGGATTGAATAAAATAATCATTTCTCTTTTCTACCATCAAGTTTTAGAGAATTCCCTAAACTTGGAAAATTTTCAAGTTTTTCTATTATAGCAAACAAGATAGCAAAGCTGTTGGAGAGACTTAGAGAACAAAAACCCATTTTTTTTTTCTATTTTAGCAAAGCTGTTGAAGATGCTCTAAGCATGTAAAAATATAAAAAAGGATATCTAGAATTAAAAGAATTTGAAATTTATTATTATATATATTATAAATTTTGAATTTTAAACCAAATTTTTAAAAAATATATACATTAACTTATGATTTTAAATAATCGTTACATATATTATGGAAAAAAATAATCAAATAATAATTACAAAAATAATAATAATTAATAACTAAATTATATTGATCAATATTAAAAAAACTGATATAATTATCAATAATTTTAAATAATAAAAAATTAACATCAATGTATAATTACAATTTATGTTATCATTTTCAGATAATATTTATTAATTAATAACAAACAAATTTTAATAATCAATATTTATTTATAATTAATAGTTAATATAATGAATATTATTGAGGGACATAATTGAAATTATCACAAAAAACTTCTTATAAGCTACTCTAAGTAACTTATCAAAAAACTACCTTATAAGTTAGCTTATGTCCATATAAACATGTATCTAGAAAATAAACTAGTTTATAAGCTAAACTAGTTTATTTTTGCCAAACGATGCCTTAAATTATCTAGACGTCTAACTCTCTCATTGCGAATAATTGTAAAGTGTGCATGCAAGCAATAATTATTTCATTGCATTCAGTAGTAACCATAATATTATTAAAAAAAATTAAAGGTGACGATTTTCCGAAATGTAAATGGAAACACAGTTTGTGCTATTTTAATGCAATTTATCATAACGTGAAGCATGTGAACATATTTAATTAAAAAACAATAACATGTTTAACTAAAACACAATATATATAGGTCCAAAATTATATAAAACCTCATATATGTTAGAAACTATGTGAACCAATATTGATCACACATCTTTTAAGTTCCGTTTATTTATTATATTAATTACCTTATCAACCGTTTTCTAAAAAAACTCATTTTTTTGTTTTATATATAAAACAACAACAGTTTTGTTTCACCACGAAACAACATATGGGTTGTTGTGTTTTGATAATACAGTGTTGTTTCAGCAATGAAACAACACGTTAGATCGATATGTTTTGGTAATACAATATTGTTTCACCAAAGAAATAACAAATGGGACCGATATCTTTTAATTACAATGTCATTTCACCTACTCCGATCGAGTGATTTCAAATAGTAAAAAATTAGTTAGGGGTTGTTTGTTTAAAAAAAAACTCTTAATGCCTATTAAGTCTGAATCGTTCAGACCTTTTAAGATTTAGACTGTTTTTTTTTATAGTTTTCAGAACCTCTTAACTCTTAAATACGTCTAAAATAAGAAGTGGTGACCTAACTTCTTAAAACCTTTTATCGCCACATCAGTTCATGTGCTCTCCTTTCTCTCAAGACGTCTCCGGACGTTACAGAAACATATAGTCTTGTTGATTCAGATTTCAGCAGCACCTCTTATTTATCAGAAGTAAAATAAGACTTCAACTACAGACCTTTTAAAAAACAAACATCTTACTATTTTTATACAGTCATTTCATTTTCATATTCTCTTGTTTAGTTAGCGTTTCATTTTTGAGTCCAAATGTGTTTTATAATTACAACTTACAAGTATCGTTTGGACAATGTTTGTTGGTCAAGAATCAATCAAAAATCATTCAGACCTGATAATACCACCACTTAATCTATTCAGACCCTCTGTTTTACGAAATTACCCACCCTTCTCCCCCATTTCCTTTTTATCTCCGACATACCTCAAGAACGTCTTGATTCTTCCAAAGTCTTCTTCTCTCCACCGATCATTAAGCCGAAAATTCTTCAATTCTACGTCTTCGAATCTTCAAGTAAGATTCTTTTTATTCTTTGCCTTTCGATTCGATTTTAGGGTTATTGTTTCTTTTCGAAAATTTGCGTTACTTTCATCAAGGGTTTTGCTTCTAGTAAGATTTCTCAACAGGGGGTCTTGTTGAGTTGTTTCATTGATTTGATTTCATCCGATTTCCCCCTAATTTCCCCCCTGCTCGAATCCTTGATCTAGGGTTTTCGTCTTGAAGATCTTAATTTTATTTAGGGTTTTGAGTAATTTGCATTTGAAGATCTGATACTTGTATAAATTGTAGTTCAATTTGATGATTCTCTAGAAATGTACATGCTCGATCATCTGAATTATGCTAGAAAAATTAGCTTTTACTAGCTCCATTTCACAAAATTTTCCTCTGATTAATCATACTTATAAATATAGCGAAGTAGTTTGCATTTTTAACATCATGCTGTGGCAATCAGATTAGATCTTCGTTGAATTTATACTAAATCTATCATCAGGTATTCATACATACATACATTTTTTTTTTCATTTTCTTTTTCAACACAGTAGGAAAATAAAAACATTATTGGTTCTATTGTGGCTTTTGTTTTCTGTAGTAACTGTATAGTTTAACCATGCATGAATTCTTGTTGGTCCTTGATCTGCACACACACATTGTAACACCCCCTTCACATTGTAACACCCCCTTCCCGAGATGGAAAAGGAGGTTACGTCTGAACCTAACACAAGCTGATAACAAAAGCATACAGAGCATTATTAAACCTTATAAAATATAAACACCATAAAGAAAACTATTAATTGTCTCGAACGATACACTTTCTTTCTTCCAAAACATACATCAAAACATTAATAAAACCTACAACTTCTTACCAACAAACCTCTTATATAGGATGAAGCTTTGAATCCCTTAAACTCTTTAGATTCCCTTCGAATACCTGCCGCGAACAAAGAAATACGGCTGAGCCAAACGCTCAGTGCACAGATACAATAGATAACAAAAGAATGATCGAACCCAATACCGAATATAGTAAAAATCTGAATTTTGGACAAGAGCCTTGAATTTTTGAGTGTTTACGAAAGCTAAATTGAGTATAATCATTCCACATCTAACTTCAGTTATTAGCTTTAATACCCCAAAACAAAGAAAACGAAACCAAAAGAAATTAGACCAAAAGACTCAAAATTAATTGCTTAACCAAAAGTCATAAAAATGAATATATATCCGAATTCATTATATAGAGACAGTAATCTTGTCAAAAACCAGAACCAGAACTATCAAATCAAAACAAATATTGACAACTAAATACCAAACTATTCTAAGAAGCTTAAATCAAAATCATATCATAAGATTGCATAACGAGCTCGAACAAATAATCGCATACACTTGAGTTTCATGTCAATCATAAACAGATACAACAAGTGTCAGACATAAGCCACATAGGCACGTACGTCGGACATTCTCGTCCAACTGTACTAAATAATGTGAGATGCGGTGTTGGGCACTACACCGTCATCCACCCTACAAACTAGGGCCGACCCCCATCACACCACACCAACTCTCATCAGAGCACACAAAATCAAAAGGAGACGCCGTGGACTGATCACACCGCCACGGGTGGTGTCACGCCATCGGTGCCACAATGACGTGCCTATGGTACCCCCATAGGTGGTTAGTAGCTCGGTACACCTTAATGTATAAACTTCAAAAGTATGTCACAACACATGTGATCATACTAAATGAATATCAAATCATACGAATTACAAAACGAATAAAAAGGGTATTTGAACGTACAAAAATATTGACCGCTCCACTTAAAAACTTTATTTTTCGAACACTCTCTAAACCAAAAGACATACAAATCGAAAAGGAATTTAAATGGCACAAGTGTCATAAGCCATTGACATAACTTTGTATACGAACTCTTGACATATATTTAAAACCAAAAACATATGGCGATTAAAATCCGAACGTAGACTAGGAATTTCACACTCACAACTTTTAGAAATCATGTCGTACTAATTTCAGAACTTTACACGTTTACAAATCTAACATTTTCCCATACTTTAAAGAGGTTTTAGAAAACTATATCTAAACAAAAGTTTTAAATAAATGTCTTGTGATTCCAAAGAATCAAGAATGAACTGAATCGGATTTAAAATAGATTTTTCACGAATTTTTGAAAACAGTTGCGCTGTTCTCGTCTAAAACGAGACCAGTTTCGGAAAATCCAGATTTTAGATACCTTAGCATAAAAATCACAGTTTTCTCGTGTGACAGTAAATCGTAGATGACATCTCCAACTTTTCAAAACCTTATCGTATGCCTTAATCCGATAAACGAGTGATTTGTTATGATTTTTACAAATAGCACGAAATTTTCAAAGCGAAAATCAGCAGATTTATAAATTGAATTTGACGTTCTTAACATATCCAAACCTCGATTTATCGAATGCAAAACCAAAAGAGAACTAAACGGTAAACTAACCGGACGAGAAAGCAAACCGAGTTGATGGAAGAAAAAACACATTAACCCAATTCTAACGGAAGAGTCGAAAGAAAAAGCAATGAAATCGCCCATATATGTAACGAATCAAATAAATGTAAACGGAATTTACACCTAAACAACGGATCGAATAAACACAAAAGTGGGGAACATGAAGAATCCGTACACATAAATATAATTACTCAAATAAACACAAATTAATGAGGGAAGAATAAGGAATCCGTACCTTAACCTGGGATAGACCTCTTAGACGCCTTCAACGAATGGAAATCCTTCACGATCGAAACTTTAAACACGAACCCAACCTCAAACTTTAAGATTGATGCTTGGAACTACAAAGATTTCAAAGTAAAACTCTCCCCTTTTTCTTTAATTTGGCACACTAAACGATTTATGGGTTGAAACCCATTAGGATTGATAAACTTGAAATCCTAATTGCTTAAGGATTGCTACTGCCGCCGAGATTACATAGGGATATCCCAAATTATTTTTTTTTGACAACTTAGCCCCTCAAGTTTTATAAAACTTCCAACTTGAATAAAAACTTACTAATTTCTTAAAAATTACGGGACATTACACACATGGTCTTGTTTGTGTATGTATCGGATGTTGGAGGCATGAAGGTTCGGTTTTCTAACTGTCATTAGCGAATTCGTTAAGACTTAAGACCACGTGACCATTTTACTAGTGATCAAGATACAAGGAGGTACTTTGTTTAGTGCTGATGTTAGATAAAGAATTGTGTAACTATCGTGTGCGTGTGTTGATTAGTTGGTAAAGACTTTTACCCTTCTTTGTACTTGAAACGAGTTTTTAAACGATATAGCATATATGCAGTGGCTTACTTTTTTGCCCTTGTAAACACTTAAAGTTGAAACCCACAAAAGTACTTAAAGTTGAAACCCACAAAAGTTATCACTTAAGGCGAAAACAAAGGTTAGTTTGCGATTGTGGTTGCAAGAAGAACTTTCCATGAGATAATTGGATTGAACTGCTAAAGGTGGATTTGCGTGGAGCCCAATTCTGTTTCAAGAAATGTGATAAACTGATTAGGAACATTTTAATTCGTAATTAATAATTTGTTTTAATCTTGGCATTATATTTGTTGTGGATGTTTGATTGGTTATTTTTGGTCTTTAAATGTCCAAATGTGGTGCAGAGAATTTTGGGTTTTAAGGATTGATATATATATATAGAAAACCTCAAAAAAACGGAAAACTGAAGAACACCCTGGTAGCCCTTCATCCGGACGATATGCACGTGTGCATAAAAGTAGTTTGTAACATGCACACGTGCATATGCACAAGTGCATAAAAAACAAAAAACAACTTAATTTACTTGTATGCACAAGTGCATACCGTCCAGATCAAGAGCTACCAGAGTGTTCTTCAGTTTTCCATTTTTTTTGAGGTTTTCCCTTGAACCTCCTCTATATATATGTTTATTACATCAAGATGGAATTATGTATCTTTGATTTGAGGAATTGCTCAATTTGATAGAATTTAGTATTTATATAATTCAGCATATTGTATTCCTTCCATTGATTCTTCTGTTTTTATGTTCTGTTTCTTCGTAATTTGGTTACCAGATTGCTAATCAACTACTAAAAAATGCTTTAAATTGGGAATTATGTTGTGATAAAATCATTCAACATTTATCATTCTGTATTATCAAACAATTTTTTCTTGTCCAAAATGGTTCAGAGTTAAAAGGATTTCGATGTTTATTCAGAACATCTATGAAACAATTATTTTTCATTCAGCACTAATTCCAAACATATTCTTTAATTCAGCCGCACCTCGTATTTATGTATCAATTATTTATTCAGTTTCATCAAACAGGTCCTTAGTTTCAGCAATTCAAGAAATCTTGATTTTAAGGTCTAGGTTCACATATGAGTTGCAATGGCCGACCAGCCTAATTTTTCTACTGGATACTCCGTTGGAATCACCCCCTCCACCCCCGAGGCACAATCACGTAGACCAGATACCAAATTGACTCCTCCTCCTTTCACCCCGCCTTCGGGTCCCAGATTTGCATCGCCCCCGGTGCAAATAAACCAGCTACTTTCCCCTTCCATCAAGCCGTCACCGTTGTCTTTATCTGCAAATGGCATTAGAACGGGGAGCTCTCCACATTTGAGCACTCCGCCAGGACCTCCTGTGTTTTCTTCACCGGTACAACCTGCTGCAGTGCCGTTTCGAACGTCTCCAGCAACTCCTCAACCCGTTGCGTTCTCCGCAGTTCCATCGTTATCTGCCTCGCCCCCGTCGAATTTTTCAGATGGGACGAACGAGTTTCAGCGGCAGGTCTTGAGTGACACAGAGGACATGGTGTCGCTTTCTGATGCGCCAAATGTTCTACTCTCAGCACGTAAGGTATTCTTTAAAACCCGTTCCTTTTTTTTTTCCTCATATGGCACCAAGAGCATTTTGTTTTATCTCGAGATGTTGAATTGCAACATATTTATCATTCTTCGGAGTTGGCTATCCATGGCATAAATGAAAGATTTTACTTACTTACGAGTTACCACTTTTCTGTTTCCGTCACTTGGTCTATGTAGGTACTGAAACAAAAGAAACTGATGAACGTACCCAGCTTGGGTTTTGGGGCGTTGGTTTCTCCTGGGAGGGAGGTTCTTCTGGGTCCTCAAATAATTCAGCGGGATCCTCATCGTTGCCAAAACTGTGGAGCGTATGCAAATCTTTATTGCAACATCTTACTTGGATCAGGGCAGTGGCAATGTGTGATTTGCCGAAATCTGAACGGAAGTGAAGGCGAATACATAGCTTCCAGTAAGGAAGAGCTTCTTAATCTACCGGAACTCGCATTTCCGATGGTCGATTTTGTTCAAACTGGGAACAGAAGACCCGGTTTTGTACCTGTCTCCGATTCAAGAATGTCGGCACCTATCGTTCTTGTGGTCGATGATTGTTTGGACGAACCCCATCTCCAACATTTACAGAGTTCCTTACATGCGTTTGTCGACTCACTTTCTCCCACGACAAGAATCGGCATCGTATCATACGGACGCACGGTTTCGGTTTACGATCTTTCCGAAGGATCGATTGCGTCTGCCGACCTCTTACCGGGTAACGTTTCTCCAAATCAAGAATCTTTGAAACAACTGATTTATGGAACCGGGGTTTATTTGTCTCCAATTCATGCTTCCTTACCTGTGGCACACTCTATATTTTCGTCATTGAGGCCGTATAAGCTGAATCTTCCGGAAACATCTAGAGATCGTTGCATGGGGGCCGCAATTGAGGTTGCGTTGGCGATTATTCAAGGGCCATCGGCTGAAATGTCGCAAGGGGTTGTAAAAAAGCCCGGAGGTAGTAGTAGGATAATAGTCTGTTCGGGAGGACCGAACACGTATGGTCCCGGATCAGTCCCGCATTCTTTTAGTCATCCAAACTATCCCCATATGGAAAAAACCGCATTAAAGTGGATGGAACATTTGGGTCGTGAAGCTCATAGGCGTAATACTCTAATCGATATCTTATGTGCTGGAACGTGCCCCGTAAGAGTTCCTATTCTACAGCCTCTTGTGAAAGCTTCTGGCGGCATTTTGATTCTCCACGACGACTTCGGTGAAGCTTTCGGTGTGAATTTGCAGAGAGCGTCCACTCGGGCAGCGGGTTCTCATGGTTTGATGGAAATCCGTTGTTCTGATGATATAACGGTTTCTCAAGTTATAGGCCCGGGCGAGGAGGCACATACAGATAACCATGAAGCGTTTAAGAACGATAGTTCGGTCTCGATACAAATGCTAAGTGTGGAGGAAACGCAGTGTTTTGCAGTGTCGATGGAAACACATGGAAATATCAAAAGCGATTATGTTTATTTTCAATTCGGGATTTTGTTCTCGAATTTATATCAAGCTGATATCACAAGGGTGATTACTGTTAGATTGCCGACAGTGGATAGTATTTCATCGTACCTTGATAGCGTCCAAGATGAAGTGGCTGCAGTTCTTATTGCGAAAAGAAGTCTCTTGCGAGCCAAGAACTTTTCCGATGCGATTGATGTGCGAAAGACGGTGGATGAAAGAATTAAAGACATTACTAATAGATTTGGATCCCAAATGCCCAAGTCGAAGCTTTATCAGTTTCCGAAGGAGCTATCCTACTTGCCCGAGTTGCTATTCCATCTTAGGAGGGGTCCACTTTTAGGTAGCATTCTTGGTCATGAGGACGAGAGGTCTGTTTTGCGGGATATCTTCTTGAATGCGTCCTTTGATTTGTCTCTCAGAATGGTGGCTCCTAGATGTCTTATGCATCGTGAAGGAGGCACTTTTGAGGAGCTGCCGGCTCATGACCTTGCGATGCAATCTGATGCAGCTGTTGTTCTTGATCATGGGACTGATGTCTTCATTTGGTTGGTAAGCCACTTACCTTATTACTCTCTCTCTCTCTCTCTCTATATATATATATATATGAGGAAGGATAATGCGAGAAGTTAAACATTTTGCGAGAAGTGTGATATCATATATGATTACACGGTCTGTGGGTGTGTTTAATCATATATGATTAAATGTCTATGTATTGGCATATTGCCAATGTAACATGTGTATGATTATACTTGTGTATCATATATGATATCACACTTCTCGCCTTCTCGCAAAATGTTTAACTTCTCGTTTGAACCTGCCCCATATATGTGTATATATATATATATATATATATATATATATATATCTTTCTTGGATCAAGCACTTGTATGTTGGATATCTTTTTATGTCTAAGGTCGTCTCGTTATGTTCCAATTGTTAAATATACATTTATTTGTATCTTATCGTAAGTTACAATTCACCTACATGTGTGCAAACTTGTTGCACAGCTCCTTTGGAAGGAAATAGAGTGAAAATGATTCTATTCCTGACCTTTGAAATGGTAATATTTTTATAGAAAACTAGTTTGGATCTTAGGGAAACCGAATATGGAAATATTAAGAAAAGAAATAAGACATGTCTTCAAAATTTCTGTTTATTGCTTATCTTTTTTCTCCCTTTTCTTTTTTGCTTTCGTTTATAAGTCTAGCCCTCAACACTTATTAAAACTGTCATAATAGACGATGCTTTGGTTTCTCCATAGTTATTTAGGACTTTTGTTTTTATACTCTTTTAGTATTCTTGATGTATATAATCTTTAGGCTTGTTGTAGAAAAACCCAGCATTTTCTTGAATCTAGAAACTATCCAAAGTTGGTATCGCGAAACCACAAACCAGACTCTCTATTCTTGTGTTCTCAATAACCCGTTATCTTTTAGTAGGAAGATGTAAGCGTATTCTAATCTTTTACTGTTGGTGAGTCCAACTCAGGGTGCTGAACTTGCGGTCCAGGAAGGAAGAAGTGCAGCAGCTCTAGCGGCCTGCAGAACGTTGGCAGAAGAACTGACTGAGATGAGGTTCCCGGCTCCTAGAATTCTTGCATTCAAAGTAATATTTCAATCCGATAACCTATATTTCTCAAACCCATCATAATTAGTGTTTTATAAAAGAGATTTAACTTTTTTTTATGGGAAAACTGGTTTGTAACAGGAGGGCAGCTCTCAGGCAAGGTATTTCGTGTCTCGGCTAATCCCTGCACACAAGGACCCTCCCTATGAGCAAGTGAGTCGTCCATAATCGTGTTGGATTTCCGCCATTCTTGTGTAGATTTTTGTGCAGAAAAGTGGTAAATGAACTAAGAGCATCCACAATTTTTCGTTAAAGCTTTTCCCCGAAAAGTGGGACCCACGAGCTTAGGTGGCAAGCAAAACAAGCGGGTTATCATCTTAAATGGCCACCTCATGAAAAAAGTTATATATTATAGCCACCTTTTTATTCTTTTCTCACAAAATAGCCAAGAAACCGCAAGTCAACGCCGCAAGCTGCGGCTTTGGCGTTCTTTTTGTGCGCCGATGCAAGGGAATACGATACTGCAACTTGCGGTGTCTCAATTTATTTTTGCGGTGGCCCCACTTTTTCATCTGGGTGCGTCAGAAATGCCAGAAACCGCGAGGAAAAGTGTCTTGTGGGCTGACTTGCGGTTTCTTGGCTATTTTGTGAGAAAAAGTTTGGAGGTGGCTAAAAAGTAGAACTTTTTCCCCATGTGGTTATTTATGATGATAACCGGAAAACAAACTTGTTGAGAGATTGTGCGGTTACAAGCAAAAAGATGAAATTTGTGGTAAGGTATGCGCACATCTTACCCTCTCAAATGCCACCTCTGGGTGGGATATACCGGGCCCGTTTGGTTTTTAACTTCTTTTACACTAAGTGGATACTTTTATCTGTATTTCTTCCTTCCACACACTTTTAGCAAGCAGTCTTACTCTTTGGGGGTAGATATTAGGTCTGTCAACATCTTACCCTACTAGCACCACCTCCTCTTGGGATATACGGGGGTCGTTTGGTTTTTAACTTTTTTACGCTCAGTGGATACTTTTATCTGTATTTCTTTCTTTCACACACTTTAACCACCACTCTACTCTTTAGGGTAGAAATCAGAGGTCAGGTCTGCATAGATTTTACCTCTGGACAGAATATACTGGGCTCGTTTGGGTTTTTTACACTAAGTGGGAACTTTTGTTGACAGGAAGCAAGATTTCCGCAGCTTAGAACATTGAGTATAGAAGAAAGGACAAAGTTGAAAAGCAGTTTTATTCACTTTGACGAACCGAGCTTCTGTGAATGGATGCGGAGTCTGAAAGTATTGGCACCCGAACCAAGCTAAGCATTTCGAATTCCAATCCCGAACAAACATAAAAAAGTCTCTTTTCTTTGTTTTCGTTGAGCAGCTGAACAGAGCGGTTAGGATTCGTTCTTTTTTATATTTTGTTTACATTTGATTTGGATGCCCAAATGGAGCAATGGAAGAAATAAGCAGGAAGACAGGGAAACAGAAGAAGTTACTTTTTCATCTTCAAAATTTATGGGCTTTTCTATGGATCATCCTTACCTTTCTTTTCTGAGCTTAAAATCTTTGGCAGCTTTTGATTCCTGCCTGTGGAATGCCTTTGAAATGTTGGAAACAAGCTGCATTCAAACCAATGGTCAAACAGTACCCGGATTACCCGAAGATCCCTATGCAAGTTTTGCCATATATATATATATATATATATATAGAGAGAGAGAGAGAGAGAGAGAGAGAGGGAGGGAGGGAGGGAGGTTTAGGGGAAAGTCTAAAAAAAATGAAAAACTGAGGAACATCCCGGTAACCATTAATGTAGACGGTATGCATATGGGCATATAAGTAATAGAAGCTGTTTTTTTGGTTATCATGCACGTGTGCATGTTACAAATTAATTGTATTCATATGTGTATACTGTCCAGATAAACGGTTACCAGGGTGAGGACCTCAGTTTTCCATTTTTTTTTTGCGGTTTTCACCTGAACGTAACCCTATCTATATATAGAGGGAGGATCAAACGAGAACAATACCTATTTAAAAGAACCCAATAACCAATAAAATCATTAATGATTTTACATTAACGTGCGAAAAAGCCATGCGGACCTGAAGCCACGGCCAAAATCGCCCGCATGGCTTTCTTGGCGTTTAAATGTAAAGTCATATATGATTTTGTTCGTTCTCGTATTCTTTTAAATAAGTATTGTTGGCATTTGAATCCGACTCTCTGTCTCTCTATATAATTATACTACTTTCTAAAAAAATAGGTATCTAACCCTCAAACCAAACAGCCCATATGCAATTAATTGTAGGGAGTGCACTTGCATTTTTGGTGAGTATAAAATTGCATTCTTCAATGCACAAAGGGAGGGTAATAAGAACTTGTGATGCATTTGGAGTTTGTGTTTGGTCCTACATTTGCAAGCTTAAAAGCATAGGTAATGGGGTTTTCATCCCTTTGAAACTCATGAATTGCTTTGTAGTACATTTGTGCAAACCGGTTAAACAACGGGAAACCGGTTGTAATTGGGGTTGGTCCTTGTCGGTCCCTAACAAGCGGTCCTAGTTGTAACTGGTCCCTCTAAAAAATAGTACTGGTGTTAAAGATGGCTAAAAGTTGGGACCTTCAAAATCGTGTCGGCCTGCCCGACCAAAAATCTTAGGACCGATCCTGCGGTCCCAAGCCTGGTCCGGTTTTTAAAAAGAAAATATTAGAAAAAAAACATTTTTACATAACAATGTTATTAATGTTTTTTAATTACAAATTTTGAAATTTAACATTGAATTATACTTTAAATATCAAGCAATTACAAAACTTTTGTATGGATGTTTTGTTCCCGTATCACTATATTACTCTATCCATTTAAAATATCGAGCAATGAAACGAATTATCCATGTCATAGAATTCTTATCCATATTCATACCCTACCTATTTAAATTGTGGGTAATGAAATAGATAACAAATAAATGATAAAAGAAAATTCGTCTTGAACTATAAGGGGGCGTTTGGTTCGCAGAACGATTTATGAAGAAATGAAATCTGTTTAAGGAATTGGAATCTGGAAGGAATTGGAATGAAATGTTATCAGGTTTGACCAAGTGTTTGGTTGGCAGGAATGAAATGTAATCAGTCAAATGAATTGGAATATGTCTGTTTGGTTTACAAAGGAATTGGAATGGAATTCTGAAAAATGACAAAAATACCCTTTCTTTTATTTTTATTTTTTTAAATGTCGAGAGAGATAGAGAGAGAGATTGTGAGAGAGGGAGTGGGTAGAGAGAGGGGAGAGAAAGAGAGGAGAGAGAGAGGGTTTTTAGAAAAAGGTAAGGAGGGTATTTGTGTAATTTTGAGAAAATCTGATGGGATGGAATTCAATTCCATCCATTTTAAGAAGGAATGACCAAATCCATGATTAAAAGAATTCATTGAATTCAATTCCATTCCATTGGTAACCAAACAGTAGGATGAAATTTGGTCAATGAAATTGACCATTCCAATTCCATCAGATTCCGACGGAATCCAGCGAACCAAAACCCCCCTAAATAATATTGTTAAAAAATCAAATTATAAGTAAAATATAAAATTATAAAAATATAGTGATTATTTTATATGTAATTTGGTTCTAATAAACATTGTAATGTTATTCTAAATATGATCACCATATCTATACTATATTATAAAGATGACATAAAAAACTCTTAATTACAACTCACTAAGCTTTATGTACTATCATTTAAAGCTATCTACTTAAAATCTCTTAAAAATAACTACTAAAGCCTAATGTACTACCTGTAAAGCTTTTAACCCTAATTAATATATTTCATCCTTATCCCCCAAAATCCTTATCTCTAATCCCCAAACCCTAAAATTATGAAATTTGAATTCTGATAAACATAATCAAAACAGGATAAACATCTCAATTTAAATATAAAAAATTTAAAATATATAAGATAATTAATGAATTTTAACAAACTACTTAATTTTTTTTATATAAAAAACATTATATTGTTAAGCCTAAATTAAACAAATTTATATATAAAAAACCATTATCACTCAATAAAAACCATCCAAAATCGTACTGTAAATCAATAAAAAACAAAAAATAAAAATAAACATTAAAATCGTGATGTATTAAGTATTATGTACTATTATTTAATACTAATCTACTTAAAATCTCTTAAAAAACAATTAATGAAGCAATATGTACTACTTTTAAATGCTTTTAACCCTAATTAATAAATTTCATCCTTATCCTCCAAAATCCTTATCTCTAATTCCCAAATCCTAAAATTATGAAATTTGAATTCTGATAAATATAATCAAAACAGGATAAACATCTCAATTTAAATATAAAAAATTTAAAATATATAAGATAATTAATAAATTTTAACAAACTACTTAATTTTTTTTATATAAAAAACATTATATTGTTAAGCCTAAATTAAACAAATTTATATATAAAAAATCATTATCACTCAATAAAAACCATCGAAAATCGTACTGTAAATCAATAAAAAACAAAAAATAAAAATAAACATTAAAATCGTGATGTATCTCGCTGCATTGCGCGAGTACGTTTCTAGTATTATTTTAAAAACAACATTTCTTTTCGTTGTATTATTTTCCCGATCCCATCTTTTTTCTCATTTAATCATCATGAACTTGTTTACTCGATAAATATAAAAAAAAAGAAATTGCACATCAATATACGATAAATATATGACAACAATCTAAATAAATATACTGAGATTTAATTTTACATAATGTCAGATATTGTAACGGATAATCGGTAATGGATAATGAAAAACCGTTAATATGTACACTACTCACTAAAATATTATGGATAAAATTTTCTTTACCCATACCCTTATCCAACTGGTTGACGGATAACAATTTACGCTTACCCATTATGAAATTCAAAATGTGGTGTGGTGTGGTGGGTTGGGGAAGGGAAGAGGCGACGTATGGGATGGTGCGGTTAGTGGTACAACAGTCGGGGAGGGTTCTGAAGTTGTACTATACTAATGCTTGATTTTATTTTAGTTTTGAGTAAATTACAGATTTTGTTTATGTGGTTATTGAAAATTTTGGATTAGGTCCTTCAAACAAAATAATTACATGTATGATCACCATGGTTCCATATTTATTATGGATCGGGTCCTTTGCTTTAACTCCACTAACAAATGATCCGTTAAGTCATGGTGTAGGGAGGGCAGTAAAACACAATCGATCGTCGCCCTCCCTACACCATGGATTGCTTCGCTCCCACCCCATCTCCGGCCACCTCCGGTCATCTTCTCCGATACAAATGAAACCAAGATAAAGAAACCGTTTATCGTTACAACTTCAATGAACCCATATTCGATTTTTTTTATTTATTATAACAATCGTCGTCGACACATGGGCTCAGAGCTGGGTTTTAGATGTTCATCATCTTCATCTCGTTCCCTATCCATCGTAATCTAAAGTTTATCGAGGTTCATTATCTTCGTCTTCGTTCCACTAAAACTTTATCGAGCTTCATCATCTTCAACTTTGTTACCTAAATTGAAGTCATAATAAAAGTAAATTTGAGTTTTGGGTTATTCTAAAAAATCCCAGATCCCAGAAGTTACATTTTAGGTTCTTGATGGGTTGATTTTGGAGTTTAGAGTGTGGAGATAGAGGTGACTTCATGGAGGTGTACGATGATGGAAGTGATTATGGAGATGAAGGTGATTTCATTTCATGGAGATGATTTTGGAGTTTGGAGCCTCCCAAATTTCGTTAAAAATGGCTTCACTTCTGCAAAACGGATTCTGGCCTCTTCGAAGTTAACCCAAGTCTTCGATTCAAAACCGGAATCTTCCACCACAACAATCCCCACCGATGTACCCAAAATAACTGATGAATCCAATCCTTCTAATTCCTTGAAATTTTACCCAAGTTTTTCATTTAGGGATTTCTTAAATCCAATTTCTCAATTTGGGGTTAATATGCCCATTTAACACAACAAAATAGAAATGGTTCCAAAATGCATGAGCCTATTAGGTCGTACACAACGTTTAGTTGTGGAAAAACAAGAAATCATTATAGAGGGTTCAACGAGTAATTAATTAAAAGTGTTTTAATTAATATGGGATTACTAGAAGGACTAATTAGTAATTAGTCCATACTTGTAACTAGATAATATCAAATTAAAGTCTAGATAATTATTAGATTAAATAAGATATTATTAGATAATATCTAAAAGTCTAGATAATTATTTAATTTAAATTAGATATTAAAGAGATAAAGATAATAATCACAATTATCATCTAACCCAAAAATCGATCCATCTCACTCTTCTCATTGATTCACGGCTCAAAACTCATTCCTAGAGTTTTTGGCCGAATTGTTCACAAGCTACACAAACCGATTCAAGCGTGGTGGCTTTGGTGATCGCATAGAGAAGAGAAGGAGGCGTCTACTTGCTAAATACACAACTGCATCTTTGGGGTGTGCTCCTGATAGAGAGGATCCACCATTGGTTCCTTCACCATCATCTTAAAAGGTTTTTCAAATTTTTTTTCTTATGTTTTGCTACTTGTATTTGATTGTAACATGACCTTTGGAAGATTGTGTGTGGTTTCGTTTTCGCTGTTTTTGATAAAAAGTTTTGTAATACACACAATCTAACAAATATATAACATAATAATCATAAAATATTTAACTTTTTAACTAAAACTGATAAAATAAAATGCTAAATGACCAAAACACCCCTGACTTGATAGAGTTTATGTTAACAAAGTTAAGCGAGGGACCCAATTCATAATAAAAATGAAACTATAATACTCATACATGTAATTATTTTATTTGGAGGATCTAATCCATACTTTTTATATAACCACAGGGACCAAATTTATAATTTACTCTTTAGTTTTTGTTTATTTATCTGTTTCAGATTTAAAAAAAAAAATAATGAATTGAAGAATACTAAAAGCATATTCACATATATCTTAATTTTTAATGTGTTTTTTTGATGGATTTTATAATATGGTTTTATGTGGTTTTGATAAAACGATAATATTTTTATGTTTAAATAAAATATAAATTTAAAGACTCCCATAAAAATTTAAAAAAAGTATATTGGTATTATTATCAAATCAACAATTTAAAAGTTCTCATTTTTATTTTATAATTTCTTTGATTCAATTTTTTTATTATAATTTAGTTTAGGTTTAATATTGTAATGTTTTTTTTAATAAAAATAACAATTAAGTATTCTGTTAGAACTAAATGATTATTCTAATTATATGTTAGCTTCTTTATATTTAAAATGAGATTTTTATCCTGTTTTTTTATTATGCTTATTAGTCATATGAATTTAAACATTCAACTTTAAAATGTTGTACTCATGCACCGGTTACATGTAATCTTAAATTTTAAGTAATATGCATTAATAAACAGTATTTGATGCATAAAAAATGGTTTTTAAGACTTTGTCTCAAATGCTTTATAATATAGTATAAATAATGATTAGTTTATTATTCTATTGGTCAAATTTGATGTAAATGGACCTTATTGCATGATTAAGTAGCTTCTTTTAAAAAAAGAACACAAGAATAAGATGAAGATAGAAATGCACAAAGCATGATCCTTTCAAAGTCCGGGCTTTGTGTTCAAAAATTTAATCTCCATCCATTTAAATCTTAGACCATCCACTACAGTAAAATATAACAAGTCACTGAAGTGACAAGTAGAATAAAACGTTGATGTGGTATAAATCCAATTATGATATTACACATCAACTTTTATTTGGTGATGTGGCCAAGAATGGACCCATTCTGTCGTAGTGTAAAAAAAAATATAGGGTCGTGAAAAATGCCACCTTTATATATTCTGAAACTATAGTCAGGATATAAGTTTTCCTTGTAAAATTAGTTTGCAAGACTTTTCCTCAACCACATACCCGAGTTCGAATCTCAAGATCAAAGCCCAGGTTAAGTCCCCATTAGATCCTAACGGTTATGCATTGTTAAGGGTTTTTATGTCAGGCCAGGTTACAGGAGCGACATGTTAAAACTGGTCAAACACTCAAACTGATTAGTAACTACATCGTATTCAAACTCGACAACATTTTTATAGAAACCAAACTTTTAGGCTATCTAGAAAAATCATCTTATGATACCCGATGTACGTAAGATCATTCGACCGATATTAACTAACACTGTTAACGACTTAAAACAAAATAAAATCATCTATTTTGGACTAAAGTTGTAAAATATAAGAAGTTAATGGACTAAACCTGCATAATAGTATATAGTTAAAGGACTATTATTGTAAATTGATCTTTCATCTCCTTTTGATGACGCATCAACACGTGCATTTCATGACAAATTCTCTGCAAACAACACAAAAGACTCTGTTTTCGCCATTTTTGTTGTTGGCGTCTTCTTTCACCAAACCCCAAATGCTCTCTTTCAGCCACTACAATTTCACTCCAACACGTCATTCCACACACACTTAAAACCCCACTCTTCACACACACACGAATCTCGTGGAAATTGCTTATCCTTACTGTCTTCTCTGATCACAACAAACAAAACACACTCTTCACCACAATTCTGTATCTATAATCCTTTCTTATGTATGTATGTTATGTTATCTCTAATTTTTGATATCAGATTCAGTGATTTCACCGTCTGATGTGGTGACTGGTGACCTACCTGCCAATTTTCTGTGGAATTCACTCTGTCTTCTCTCGCTCTTTATAGTAAGTTTAAGTTCCTAACTTAATTAATCATTTACTGTTGTTGTATCATTCGTTTTTTTTGGTGTTTTTTCTATTTTTATCGATGGATTTGAAGTTTCCCGATCTGGAGGTTTTTGTGTGGTATAGAGTAGTTAAAATGTATGGTTACTCGTTTCGTGTTTGATTCGATTAGAATGATGATTTTTGATGCATTCGAAGTTTTCCTGATCTGTGATTTTGTTATTTCGTTGTGTTGTTGCTTGACGTGGTTTTAGTTTTTATTGATTCAATTCTTCTTTAATTTGATTGGAATTTTATTTGTTCGACATGCATTAATTGGTGTTTTGAGACCTGAATTTTGTGTGATTTTATTGAATTTAATTGTTTGGTGTTCACATGATTTGAATCGTGATGTCAGAGTTATTGATATGAAGTGTTGATGATGTGTACATGAATTCTGAATTAGGGTTTTTGGGTCTTGATGTGTTTTCAGTAGTTGGAACTCTAATTCTATAATGTTAGGGTTGTTATGCATGCAATTACAAGTTGTACTGTTAACTTGGTTGGTTGTACATTGGGTTTTGTTCTAAGTTATATGTTAGGGGTTTTGAATGTTGATATGTTTCCCATAGTTGTTAATTTGAATCCATGCTTTGTACATTTAGTTTTACATGTAAATAATTGAAAATGCACATATATGATGTATATCCAAATTCCAAGTAATTTATAGAATCTGAGGCCTGTTCTGCATTTAATTGTATGTAGTACTGCTATTTTTTTCTTCTGTAGAGTAATTTAGACTTCAACTCCTCTGTGGCCAACTTGTTCGATGAAATGTTTCCATTATTTTTGAATAAAACCAAATGTAATCGGTGAAATGCCCTACCATTTATAACGCTTCATAGCCCAAACAGTAAGCTGACCCAATAACTTCTAATTCAACTTAAAACAATGGTGGAAGTTATTAGTAGTCTACAACTTTGATCTTATAAAGGAGCTCACAAATCTACTTTTCTATCCATGTGTGGGACGGGTTGTTATAGTTGAGCAGAAAGGAGTTGGAGAGGTTGGGGTACAGGAATGGTAGTGTAGGTTAGGGTTGTGTTTTGCATTACTTTATCTTTTTTATGTTTTCATTGCATCTACTCGCTACTTTTTCCCTATTTTCTCGTTCTATGTCCAACATGTGCTAGTATTTGTTCCTTCTATCTGTTTGCTTACACTCTTGCACAGGCGGGGGGTTCTTCAAGGAAAGAACTGCTTTACTCTTTTGTAGGGCTGTAAACGAACCGAACGAACACGAACGGAGGCTTGTTCGTGTTCGTTCGTTTAACTTAACCGAACAAACGAACGGACACGAACGGTAAACGAACGAAATTTTTTGTGTTCATGTTCGTTCGTTAAGAAAATATGTTTGTTCGTGTTCGTTTATGTTCGTTCATTAAGAGTTAAACGAACGTAAACGAACGAACATAAATGAACATAAACGAACGAACATAAATGAACATATACGAACGTAAACGAACGAACATAAATGAACACAAATGAATAAAAAACAACCACCGTTACTCATAATTTCGTTCGTAAAAAATAACATAACAAAATTAAAAAAATGGATATACTTAGGAGGTATAAAAAAGGAATTTTAAAAAATTAATTTAATTAATGCTTTGACAAATTAATGTCATAATACATATAAATATATTTATATATATAAACAAATATAAACGAACATAAACGAACATAAATGAACGAACATAAACGAACGTAAACGAACATAAATGAACGAACATTAACGAACATAAATGAACGAACGTTCACGAACGTAAATGAACGAACGAGACCATTGTTCATGTTCGTTCATTTAACTAAACGAACAAAAAAATGTGTTCATGTTCGTTCATTTATTAAATAAACGAACATAAACGAACTTCCCACAGTTCACTGAACGTTCGGTTCGTTTACAGCCCTACTCTTTTGAGGTAGTGGTAGCAGCCAGGTCTGTATACATCCCAACCCCCCAGACCCTACTTTCGAGTGAGATTTACTGGGTCGATTTGGTTTTAGTGCTACTAATTGTTTCGTGGAGCAACTTGTAAATGTTCAGTTTTTCCGTAGTCAATGTGTTTGATAAAACGCCTCAACCATTTCTAAACAAAATGCAGATCACTGCACCCATAAAACCAGTGGTGGATTCAAAAATGTCTACGGCCTCAGTGGATTTGATGCAAAACGACAGTGTGAATAATGGTGATTGTGTGAATAACGGCGACTGTGATAACGACTATGATTTCTCGAAGCTTGGGGATAAGCCCAAACACTTGAATATGGAGCGGCAGAGATCGTTCGATGAGCGGTCACTGGTCGAGGCATCACCCCGTCACACACCGTGGGCTGAAAATGGGCAGAGACATATTGATCTTGATAGCATTTTTTCGCCAAGTAGGAGATCATCTTTCAATACGCCTAGATCGATTTGCTCGTTTGAACCACACCCGATGTTTGCTGAGGCTTGGGAGTCTTTGAGGAAGACAATGGTGTACTTTCGAGGTCAACCGGTTGGGACAATTGCAGCATTAGACAATTCAGATGAGAAACTAAATTATGATCAGGTACACCTTTGCTTCATGCTAGTAGTTCATCGCAGTCATGCACCTGTTTTTGATGTGTTGTTGTAAACACCAAAATAGAGCTTTTGAAAGTAAGCTTTTACCGGCAAGAGACATCACCCAATGTTACCTTATCGGGTAACATTCTTAGTTTTGATTGTTGGTAAGCGTCTTAAACCTGGTAAGCGCTTAACGGGTAAGAGTCTTTTCCCTCACTATCAGGTTAAGACTCTTGATCCTTGTTATGTCTCTTACTGAGTAAGATTATTGGTCCTTGCAACGCTAAAGCAGAAAGTTAAGTGACACCCGTTTAGTAAACGGCCCCTAAATGTTGCGATTATTGTTAGATGACTCTGTTTGTATGATCCTGAATAGGCATTGGTTTCGGTTAGTTAATGTTATTTGTTTATGCCTCCTTCTTTGTGGTACAAAAACTTGTTGTCTCATATTTGGCACAACCTTAGACTAAGACATGGCCTGAGTAGGACAAAATTGTATTTTTCCTGTCTCACCAAAATGAGGGAAATGAGAGAAGAATAGTAAAATACTAAACTACCCATCTCAAATTAAAACCCTAAATTCCTTCACCCCTCAACCTCACTCTCGCCCTCCATTCCTGTCCTCTCTAATTGTATTAAATGCACCCCTTATGTTTAACCATGGTTGTCAAATGTGGACCTACATGGATCCGAGCATGCTTGGTCGAGCACACGATGACACAAACGACTTTTAAAATACATATATATTTATGTATATACACATACAGATAGGGGTAAAATCGGGAGAGAACCTAAAAAAAAGAACCGAAGAACCATGAAAAGACGGATGAAAAAATATATCAAAATGAATGCCAAATTAAAGATAATAATGTGATTGTTTTTTTTTGCTCCCATTTTCATTATATTTTGCCGATTTTTGATTTAAAAAATAGGGGGAGACATTTTGATTTTTTAAAGAAGGTGGTTACAACCATCTTTTTAACCTCATCTGTTAGATGATCTCAATCATTGTTTGGATAGGTTCTTCGTTTTTTTTTCTTTAGTGTTCTGTTCTCTTTGGATCTTTTTTTTATACTTATATACACACATATATACACACACACATATATATATACATAGTTTTAAAAATCCCAATCGGGACTCAAGGTGTTTTTCCTCTGCGAGGCGAGGCGTAAGCCTCGAGGCATGTATATAATATATATATATATATATATATATATATATGTGCGTGTGTGTGTAATACAAGGTGGAAAACATAATTCCATACCAAATTTTAAAAGTCATAAGCTCCTAAAATTACTAGTTATAAGGCTAAAAACATAATCAAATATGACAGCAAACATTTGGCCATTTAGCTGTTGTAGTCGGATGAAATCAGACCTCCAATGATCAGAAATCACAAACATTTGGCCATTTGGCTGCTGTAGTCTAATCTATAATGTTGAGCATAATCAACATGGTGATCAAAACAGTAGCTAAAAGATGAGAAATTTCTTCTTGAGAAGAGGGAAGGACGCCCCAAAATGGCTTTTTTTACTTTAAAATTACTAAAAGTACAATTGTTTTTGTTGTTTGACTAGTTCTACCTTTTTTAAATATACAAAAGGTTATAAAAGTACAAGTCACTTTAAAGAAAAAACATCAGTCTCCCCAAACACATCCCAAAAACATAATAATAGGCGAGGCTCCAACGCCTCACGCCTCACCGCCTCACAGATTGAGGCGTAAGCCTCGTCCAGGGACCATGAGGCGTAACGCCTCGTCCAGGGACCATGAGGCTTACGCCTCAGGGGGCGGTTTTGGACCACCTCGCCTCGAGGCGTACACCTCAAGCGATTTTGAAAACCATATATATATATATATATATGCATGTAGGGTGCGTTTCATTTGAAAAACCAAACAATTCGTGTAAACTTTACAAACCAATCTTAGTTGTTCATCAAGTCTAATAAATATCTTATGTTACTAATCTAAAGTCATCATCATAATAAATGAACCTTATCATCTTCCATATATATCACAATCATTATTAATTAATCATAATAATTATCCATAAATATATATATATATATTGTTTCCTAAAATAGTGGTTTGCAAAGTTTACACGAATTGTTTGATTTTCAAATGAAACGCACCCTATGCATGTATATGTATTTATTTTATTCTCTTTAATTTGACATCCATATTGTTATATTTTTCATCCGTTTTTCTGCCATCCTCACATCCGCAACCTTTGTCATTCTCATTTTAATCTGCCCCTACATCTGTATGATACATTTTACGGAACTGTGAAGTTATGTGGTAACTTTAGACTAATCAACGAACTTGAACTGAAAGATTGATCGTATGACCAACTGCCTTTGTGTACAGGTTTTTGTAAGAGATTTCATTCCAAGTGCTTTGGCCTTCCTGATGAACGGGGAACCGGAAATTGTCAAGAATTTTCTTCTAAAGACTCTTCGGCTTCAATCTTGGGAGAAGAAAATTGATCGGTTCCAACTAGGGGAAGGCGTCATGCCAGCTAGTTTTAAAGTTCTCCATGATCCGGTTCGTAATACCGAGACTTTGATGGCAGATTTTGGTGAGAGTGCAATAGGACGAGTTGCACCGGTCGATTCAGGATTTTGGTGGATCATATTGCTCCGTGCATATACGAAATCGACCGGAGACACTTCGTTGGCCGAAATGCCTGATTGTCAGAAGGGTATGCGGTTGATACTAGCTTTATGCCTTTCTGAAGGTTTTGACACATTCCCAACTCTACTTTGTGCCGACGGGTGCTCTATGATTGATCGAAGAATGGTTAGTTTGTACCTTTGTACACACACATATAGGGGCATAATCAAATGAGAATTTAAAAAATGTTGGAGACTGAAACCAGTGAAACATGTGTTGTTTCAATGAATTTGAAACATACAGTGTTGTTTTACAATTCGATACATGTCAAAAAGTTTCAGATTGTGAAATAAATACGCTCTGAAACAATACCTTAAATCCTAGTTTTAGATGAAATAAATTCATGTGAAACAATATGTTCGAGATTGATCCTCAAGGGCTTTCAACATTTTTGTGGTTCTCACAAGATTAGCCTCCTACATACATTCCCATGCGCGCGCACACACACACATACACACACAGAGGAGGATCATGTGAGAAGTCGGTCAATTTGCGGGAAGGTGAGAAGTTCCAATATCACATGTGAATACAGAGTAAAATCACATGTGATACAACACGTTCAAAAGGGATGTGGGCGAGTTGTCAACGCGACCAAGGTCGCGTGAAAAGTCGCCCGCTCTATGGCTGGTCAATGCAACATGTTTGTGTCACATGTGATTTGAAAATTCTCTCCTCGCGCAAATTGACTGCATTATTGTTTGAACCTGATCCTATATATACACACTACTGTATCTATACTATTCCATAACCTTTGGGGTTTGTTTATGATATATTTTCGTTTATATGCAGGGTGTGTATGGATATCCGATAGAGATACAAGCGCTCTTCTTCATGGCATTAAGATGTGCTTTAGTTTTAATCAAGCAAGATGCTCAAGGGAAAGAACTCGTTGAGAGAATAGTGAAGCGTCTTCATGCTCTAAGTTTTCACATGAGAAGTTACTTTTGGTTGGATTTGAAGCAACTGAATGACATATATCGGTATAAAACGGAAGAGTATTCTCATACTGCGGTCAACAAGTTTAATGTGATTCCCGACTCGCTTCCGGAATGGGTTTTTGACTTCATGCCAACTTATGGGGGTTACTTCATTGGAAACGTTGGGCCCTCGAATATGGACTTCCGTTGGTTTTGTTTGGGAAATTGCATTGCGATTCTTTCATCTTTGGCGACCCCTGAACAATCGACGGCGATTATGGATCTCATAGAATCCCGATGGGAAGAGTTGGTCGGAGATATGCCTGTCAAGGTTTGCTATCCGGCCATCGAAAGCCATGATTGGAAGATCATCACCGGATGTGATCCGAAGAACACTAGATGGAGTTACCATAACGGAGGATCGTGGCCAGGTACGTTATATGCATTTTTTCTTTCTGTTGCAGTCCTACATCGGCTAGACACAAACCATCAAACCTCTCTCTCTATATATATATGAACCTTCTTTTTCTCTATATGAGATCTTTTAGAGAGAGATCAGATAGGTCCCACCAGGGGCGGACCTATGAAGCCCGTGCACCCGCTGGGATATTAGAAAATACAAGGATCATCAACTAAAAAGCACTGGCGCCTACTAAAATAAACGGGAGTAAATGATGAAGACTAGAAAAACGATCCAAAAAGCCGAAAAAGACTCTTGAAATCAACCAAAAAACGAAAAAGTCCGTCGAAATCAACCAAAAAAATTAAAAAAAATCGCTTGAAATCAACCAAAAAACTTAAAAAAATCCCTCGAAACAGTGGAATTCCGCTAAAAACACATTGCGTGACTTTGCGGGTCTTTGAACCACTTTAAAGGTGCACCTGCTATTTTGCCTGGGTCGGCCGTTGGGTTCCACATATCCTCACATGGTATCATAATCGGGATCTACCACATCTAGGGATGCAACACACTTTCCGTTCTTGATAAACAACCATTTTCAGTCGGTGCTTACCCAATTTGTGTCGGTAAACTGTCAGCTTACCCAATTTTGTAAACTTCCGTGAAACGGGGTGTTGCATTGTTGCAAAGAGGATAGGAACGGTTTTCTAACGGATTTTTATGTGTTGCAGTGCTGTTGTGGTTGCTAACGGCTGCATGTATCAAGGTCGGACGCCCCCAGATTGCAAGGCGTGCGATCGAGGTTGCAGAGCTTAGGCTGGCGAAAGACGGGTGGCCGGAATATTACGACGGAAAGAGCGGGCGGTACATCGGAAAACAGGCTCGGAAGCATCAAACTTGGTCTGTTGCTGGTTATTTGGTGGCAAAAATGATGCTTGAGGATCCTTCACATTTAGGTATGATAGCACTTGAAGAAGATAAACAGATGAAATCTATAGTCAAAAGATCATCTTCCTGGACTTTTTAAAAATGTCGAATCGTATCGTATTTATAATTTTTCGTATTTGTAAGATTCGGGTATTTTTCGTTAGGGTTTCCGTAGACGTCGGGGTGTAGTTTTCGGTGAAAATTGATGTTGGTTTGTAGAAAGAGATACATAATTGAAGTTTCTTAGGTTTCTTTGGAGTCTTATTTGGCAAATATGTTGCAAAGTAATTTGCTTAATGTTGTCACACACCAGGGTAAGCGCTTACCTTATCCTGTAACATTTTTGGTCATCAAAATGAATTGTTGGTAAGTGTCTTAAATAGTGGTGGATCCAGAAACTTAGGTGACTGGGGTCCTATGGGTATAAAAAAAAAATCTGAAACAGAACAACTCATCCAAACCAAAATGGTTTCGGGTTATTCGGTTTGCGGGTTACACGGTTCGGTTAACCAAATAAGGTAAGTTTTATTTTTGATTTCTTTTACCATATCGGTTAACCGAATAACAAATTATACTATTATTTAATTTACATAATTTCCTTCCAGATGAATTGGTTTGAGCATATATAAAATTAATTAGATAAATTGATTTATATTTAAATTAAATTGAGATATATTTAACAAAACCATCAACCAACATTATCATTGTAGCATGATTACAAAAATTAGCGGTAATAATATACGTGGAAAATGACAACTATTGGGGGAACCATAAAAAATGATTGGAGGAACTATGGACATTTGAGTGGGGCCTTTCCCCCCACCTTTCTCATTGCAAGTCCACCTTGGTCTTAAATACGGTAAGTGCATACCGGTTAAAATTCTTTTTCCTTACCTTCCGGGTGAATTTTGGTTTTTGTTATGCCTCTTATCGGGTAAGATTCTGTCTTTGTCATGCTCAATCGGTAAGATAAGTGGTACTCCCTCCGTCCCAAAATAAGTGTCCACAATTGATTTGGCACATAGTTTTAGACATGCATAATTAATACTCATTTTTGTTACCAAATGACATATTTACCCTTATTTAATTATATTCTCTCTCCACAACTCTTAGGGGGCGTTTGGTTCGCAGCATGTTTTTGGATGGAATGAAATCTGTCAAAGGAATTTGACTTTGATGGAATTGGAATGGAATGTTGTCAGGTTTGACCACCCTGTTTGGTTGACAGAATTAGAATGGAATCTGTTAAATGAATTAGAATTTTTCTGTTTGGTAAATGTGAGAATTTAGTTATCTACTTTTTTAAAGTGAACACTTATTTTGGGACAAACATAAATAGAAATGTAGACACTTATTTTGGGATGGATGGAGTATTTGGTAAGCGGCTACCCCGTAAACATTTACTCTATATACATTAGCTTTGACTTCCAAAAAGTCAAATACGGAGAGTGGGGGGTTGGGGTTTCTCCGATAAACATACCAAATCTTACTTCAAACCTATTTTATACCACATCTTATCTTATCACCAATTTTGCACCAAAATAATGTTAATTCAAAATTAGATGTAACATTGTTCGTTTGTCATTTTTTATATTAAAAATAAAATACACTTTGCAATATTACTGATTGGTGTTAAAAATAATGTAATAAGTTAAAAACGAATTACATTTTGCACAAAAAATAACACCATTTTGTTCACAGATTTTCTAGCTATGTCTTTTTTCTGGTTAACAATGGGTACCGGTTTGCATGTACCTTAACTAATCCCAGGGGCTTTGAAAAATAGCCAGAAACATCTACAATGGCCTTGCAGGACTCGAACCGCTAACCATTGAGGAGGATCCCCAAAAGTCCAAATCTTATTATCAGTTAAACTAACCCCACAAGGTTACTGCTGAAGAGAGCATCATTTCCAGAACAATCATTTCGAAATTCAATTGCCCAACTGATTTGGGGGTTGTTTACACGTAATAGACTTTCTCGTTCATATGCACTCAATGTCTTTAACAGTTTGTTTAAGGTCGTTTTAAGGTTTACGCCAATCAAGGCTTTACGATGATTAATTTAAGAGTAAGCTACGTTTTTTTGTCTCTGTGGTTTGTTAAAAACTGGTATTTTCATCCCTGTGTTTTTAATTCATAATTTCAAAAACACGAAAAGCACAATTTTTAAGGAATCATAAGAACAAAAAACCATAGAGAAAGCTTAAAGTGTTCGATAACACTATTTCCTTTATGTTTGCATTTTCTTATTGTAAATAGTGACATAATTTTCTTTCAATAGACGAAATTTTGTTTTGTAAATGGAGAAAAAACAAACTAGAATGTTAAATAACTATATCATGTTCATGTAAGACCACCTCTTATCCGTGAGATCACATCCTAGCCATTGGATTTGCCAAACCTTTATATTTTTTTCATAGAAAAAAATGTAAAGTTTTGGGAAAAATATATATATGAAGGTTGGCAAGATCAAGGAGATCCAACGGCTAGAAGTTGGTCTCACCGGCCTCATGAAAAATTGGTGGTCTCACATAACTTCGAGTATATCTAATCCTTTGTCTTTACTGAGATATTAACGTATCATTATTTAAATCACAGACGACCAAGGACGGACCATAAAAATTTTCAAGTGATGACATCATTTGACTATAAGAAACAAATAGATGGATATTTTTTCACAAAATCATCATTAGTCTGTTGGTTAATTTATTGTTTTCATATGTAGGTCATGTGTAAAGTCTTTTATTGCAATTTTTTTCCCAGAAACATAATAAATCTAAAATTAAAAGATAAAAAATTAAAAAAATGACACTCACGGGATTTGACCTCTAGGGTGGAAGAAAAGTCTTGCAAACCAACTCTACTAAGGAAAACTTGTGTCCTCATTGTAGTTTCAAAATACATTTGGTGGTACACAACAAATTGATACGGTGACACCTTTCCCGACCATATAACTTTTTACACTACGACAGAGGAATGAAAAAATGGCACGTGCCACCACAAAAACCCCATGGATCCGTCCCCGTAAATCACGCTTATGTTTTTTGAATTAGAAACCACGTTTGCGTATATCTTACCTCTTCCGGACTCCACTTGTAGGTGAGTTATATTATGCTTGTTTGATTTGGTATGTTTTTATTTTAATATGAAGAAAATGATCGGGATAGTTCTTTTTGGACGGAAATTCACATGAAACGAAAATCGGTCAAAAACCAAGACTCGAGCTTATACGAGCCCATAACAACCACAACACATATACTAGTAGAGCCAAAGCCCGAGTTTCGTAGCTCGACCAACCACGAGCCTACTACCATTTGTTATCTCTTGAACCAACGGTTAAGCGTTTAAGACTAGTTAATAGAGTAAAACAAACAAACCAAACGTACACATCACTTGTGTACGCTCGAAAGTAGGGCCTAAGAGTAGGAAATGTGAGAATATGTGGAATCCCGTTAGAGTGATTACAAGTTACACATAAAACTTATATATATATATATAGAGAGAGAGAGAGAGAGAGGAAGGATCATGCGAGAAGTTAAACATTTTGCGAGAAAGCGAGAAGTGTTTAATCATATATGATATCACAGTCTGTGGGTGTGTTTAATCATATATGATTAAACGTCTATGTATTGCCAATATAACATGTGTTTAATCATATGTGATTAAGCTTGTGTATCATATATGATTAAACATTTCTCGCCTTCTCGCAAAATGTTTAACTTCTCGTTTGAACCTGCCCATATATATATATATATATATCATACTTAATTTTACCTTACTCTTGGTGGGCTCTCGCAATACAATCAATGCTAAATAAGATTATACCAGAGGCATTCATGATTGTACATTTCTTTAGGTCATGTTATTTCTAAAAAGGTAGTACATAAAGCATTATAAGTTGTACCACTTACATAGAAGACGGCTGCAACAGTGTCGAAGCCGAAGTTAGCGGCTCGTGAACAACCGAGTTTGTGGAAACCGAGATCGGGTTTCCTTCTAATTGCAGCATGATACTTCCCAGCAGTTCCATCAGCAGCTTTTTGAACTCGTCTTCTTTAACGAGCTTTCCATCATCCATATTGAACATCTTGCATGATTCACCGATAACCTGATCCATCTGTAACAGTATTCCGGATTGAAAACAACAAACTTAATAATCTCGGTTTTGATAGAATATTTAATGGGAGTTGAAGTTTAAAATATCAACATTTGTGCATCATATCTAAATGTAAATGTGTTACAATAAAATGTGACTGTCCCTATTATTCACAACCGTCATACTAAAATAGATAGAGGGTCCCCTTATTCTCCTTTTTTAGTGTTCTCTCGGCCCCAACACTATTTATTATATATAGGGTTAGGTTCAAACGAGAAAATAGTCAATTTGCGAGAAGGCGAGAAGTTTCAAGATCATATATGATTACACGTGATACAAACACTTAAATCATATATGATTAAACACATGTTGTATTGACCGACACATAGCAGGCGATCTTCCCCCGCGACCTTTGGTCGCGTTGACCAAGTCGCCCACGACCCTTTTTGGATCTGCTTAATCATATATGATTAAGCGTTCATATCACATGTAATCATATATAATCTTGAAACTTCTCGCCTTCTCGCAAATTAATCAACTTCTCGTTTGATCCTCCCTCCCCCCCTCTCTCTCTCTCTCTATATATATATATATATATAAAGCAGGTGTCTGTGTGTGAAAACAACACAAAAAATGAATCTGCTTTGACAATAGAATACCTGATAAACAGCACCAAATGGTGGCAACCCGGCTGAAGAAGCCACGAGATCGAGCCCGAGTCGCAAACAATGCTTGGAGATTCTCCCATTATGATCTTTTGCCATAGACTTCACTGCCGTATCTAGAGTCTATATTGCAGATTTATGTGGTAAGAAGTAGCTTCAAAGAATGTGCACAATTACTATTGTTTTCCGATTGCAAGAAATTAAACGGTAAGACATGAAAACGATCCAAGATTGATGAATAATTGAATATTACTCCATCCGTCCCAGAAAAAATGTCCACATTTCTATTTTAAAATTTCCCAAAATAAATGCCCACTTTAAAAAATAAGTGTCTTCATTATGAGATGGAGAAATTCAATACTCCCTCTGTTATTAAGGGTAAAATTGTCATATAGTCGATCAAAAATGTAGTGTAATGATTACACATTTCTAAAAGTGCATGCTGTTTCCATTGTGGACATTTATTTTAGTACAGAGGGAGTACCAGATAAGACCGAAAGCATCTAAGTAAAGGGTATAGGACAAGTCTGCATACATCCCACCCCCAAACGGTAAACCCTACTTTCGAGTGAGATATACTGGGTTTATTTGGTTTATCTAATATAATACTAGTAGAAGAGGAACTAATGGGGAAAGCAATCAAGCATCAAGGTGAAAGATTTATAGGAAACTGGATTTCTAACCTTTTCGAGCTCAAATTTGTTAGATAGCAGTCTCCTGATGCCGGTTCCATCAAAGGTGTTCTCACTATGAGCAACAATAACCGGCTGCTCCTTGAGACGCTGAGCCACAGTCTCTGCTACCTTTCTAAACTCAACTAAAAACGCTTCTTGAGAAACAGGCTGATCTTGACCAACACCACACGACTGTAGTGCCGGTGCTATGATGTTGCTTGTAACCTGCACCAAGAAAATATCCCAAGTAAAAATACGTGAAAATTGTTCCGCCCATTAGATTACATTCCAAAAGAGCCCTCGAGGCGAGAAAGGAGGTTCCAACATATATTTCAAATAGAGTGTCGAGTCAATAAAGTGGTAGACTTTGGCTCTGATACCATGTGACAATATGTGAAACCCTATCAGATTACTCTCCAAAAGAGCCATTTGAGGAGAGAAAGGAGGTTTCAACATATATCGACCGATGTGGACTCCAACAGAATCAATGAATACCCATAGAAAAAGTTGTGATTTTGATGAAGCAATTACCCAGGAATCTAAAACTGGAGGCATCCCTTTATCTACTGTAAGTTTCTCAAAGGCCTTGTTAATGTAGTCGGTAAGAGATCCATTCAGCAAATCAATCTCTGAGAATATGGACATCATCTCTGGTTCAAAACTTGGGCCATCGATGAACTCTAGTAGGTCTTCCCCATCTATGCGTAGAATAACAATAGGATCTCGCTTTAAACCCGCAGCCATCCCTAACAGAAAATCTGAAAGAACTTTCTTAAATTCGGTCTTGCTTACTTTGCCGTCTTTACCATGAGTGAATTCACTAAGAACCTGTAAGACAAGTTTATAATCTTAAGTTGCAGAAAACATACAAAGAAACAAGCTGGCTTTATGTGGTTGTACAGAAACCACTACTTAGTGCATTAACAGTTCTACTGCATAAACATACAAGCCTTCTTGACCCATCAATGACACAATCTTCATTACCTAAAAGTAGGTTCAAGAAGGCACCGAAGATATAACAAAAGGACAGGTTTACAAAGGTTCAAACTGCCTACTATGCCACTTCTAATGGGACTAAAGAACTTTTCAAGCTTGCTGTATTCAACTTCACAATTCTTACACTTTTGGAGCTTCTAATAGCCAATCGATTTCGAGTTGGAAATCTATAGGTCTAGTATGGTATCGGGTTATTCCACACGTGCAGCCTAATACAGCCAACCGGTTTGTTCATTTGAATGATATGTTCAGGTATAAGCGTTGGCCTGTGAGGGCACTACAAAAAAAAATCGGTTTCATAGGATACCAAATATGCCTAAATGTCTTAATAGACTGTTTTATAGGTCTTACGTATATACTATATAGGCCCAAACAAACAATTGTGTGTCCTGTAAAAGTATTACAATAAGTTTGATATGATGCTTTAGAACATCCTGACAAGTTATAAAATGGCCTACTAGTTTTTTTTATAGGACGCTTGTTTTTATAAGACGAATTATTTCAGAAGTGTCCTAAAATATTTGTTAGGACCTCCTATAAAGCTGATTTTGTTATATTGTGGAGTGAATGGAGGTGTTGAAAGTTGAGTGGTAAGAAGAGAAATTATGATACTAGAAAAGACTAATAGTAGAAGTTGCTTTCTTGTTGCTTTTTTCTTGTATACCATTCTATTGTCTTCCATTGTTGGATCTTGTTAGCAAACAGAAACTTGTTTGTCCTTTTTCATTTTAAAACTCATGATATCACATCAGGTAGGCCCCAAACATTCCTCATCTGTCTTGAAGCACCTAACTTTTAGGCATCTTTTATTGATCCTACCATTCTAATGTGGTTGACCATTAGCAATTCATAACAAACTCAGGCACTAAATTAAATTCATCAACTTATATAACACCATATGCCAGTAAAAGTTCCATGGCTAGATGATCCAAAAAGACCCATTCTTTTTAAAGTTCTGTTCATTGATTAATTTAATTCGAGTAAAAGAAAGTCATTAAACTAATACTTCAGGGGGAAACTGATCACCTCCTAAGTACATAACCAACAAAATGATGTCAGGGTAAAGATAATTTAAGTTAATGCCCACTTACAAACATAATGTAAAGTTTGCAGTAAAGATATCCAAATAAAACGACTAGTAGTACTTTGAGAACCGTCTAGAAAAATCTAGCCAATAAAGTCAAAGACATGATATCAACCAGATAAGGTACCCACATTAAGTTACGCTTTTCGATAACTTTATTGTTTGACTTTGACACGGAGCTTCTGGTAGCCTACGAAATTGAGTTTGAGCAGGTGTTCTGCCGAAATATCTACATGTTTGCGTTATATGATACGAATGCAGTGAAACAATATTTTCTAACATGATTTGGGGACCTAAATTATATTATTCTTTGATTCAATCAAGTCAACCATAAGGTGAATTTGATATGATCAGTAGCTAGTTCGAGAGGATGATCACATCAATGACATTGCAAAAATGGCCATCAAAACATACCCCTATGAGAACCAACTATTTACAAATTATTCATGAGGAATATACCTAAATATTCATGAATATCATGCATTTTCATTATCCATGATGTTGGTTTTTATGGTTTTCAAAATATTTACGGTTCTCAAATAAACTTGTCCCTATGTACACACATACATATATATACATAACCAAAACAATTTAAATGTTTTTATAGTGAAACATACATTTCTTTAACCTTGAATATAGCTGAAAACTTACAGCTGATAGTTTACCATCTTTTACTTATTTTTATTTTAAATTTATGCTTATATTTCCAATTAGATAAATTTTCTTATATTAGAATTCAATGAGTTGAATGTTTGAGTATGATATCTATTACGATCCACAAGAAATTATTTCTATGATGAAAAATGACAGACTAAAAATTATCATTAAAGGTATTAATTGGATATTTAATGGAAATAAAAGATTCACAAGTGCACCCCATAAGGAGTCAATCTACTTTAAATGCCAAATAATTCATATGAAGTAAGAGATTAATCCGTTTGACAAGCTTTTAACGTCGGCAAATGACAAGGTAAAGGTTCATTCACTTGGAATGAAGATAGGAATCCAAATAACAGCAAAAAATCCGATCATTCAAATCTGAATAACGAAAACGGTACCAAAAGGTTCCTTCGATGCACAATTTTTTTCCATAAAAAATTCCAAGCACGAACAAAGAAATCACTTCATCTAGAGTTCATATTTTGAGATCAACGAATTAAAAGCACTATAACTCCAAAATCGACATGAATTCATAACAAAACACTGCAATTCGTACCAAAACATTGCAAATCATCTAGAGTTCATATTTTGAGATCAACGAATTAAAAGCATTATAACTCCAAAATCGACATGAATTCATAACAAAACACTGCAATTCATAACAAAACACTGCAATTCGTACCAAAACATTGCAATTCATCTAGAGTTCATATTTTGAGATCAACGAATTAAAAGCATTATAACTCTAAAATCGACATGAATTCATAACAAAACACTGCAATTCATAACAAAACACTGCAATTCATCTAGAGTTCATATTTTGCGATCAACGAATTAAAAGCATTATAACTCCAAAATCGACATAAATTCACAACAAAACACTGCAATTCGTACCAAAATCTATTTCAATTTCACAATTCCAGCAAACGAAAACTGTTTCGGATCGACGGAACAGAAAAAAAGACGAATCGAAACGGAAATGAAGCAAACCTCAGCGTAAATATGATCGGAATCAGCGGAAGTTCCTTGAGCAGGTAAACCGAGTGCGGCACCGATGTCGGCAACGGCAGGTTGTAGCTCTTTGACAGAGAGATGACCGTCACAATCACGATCGAGGTCTCGAAACTTGTGATCAACAAAGTTACTAAAAACCTTATCGTTTTCAACCAACTCCATTATATCTGAACCGTCCATCACCTCAACCTCCGCACTTTTGGTCACAGATTTTGATCCTTGTTCCTCCATTTTTGAAAAAGTTGGAAAGCAAGCTCGTGAAGCTTGTGAAAGAGCAAGTAGTAGTAAGAAGCAAAGTGTTGATACTTGATTTTGTTTTGTGAGTTCGGTGGCTATAAATGCAAGACAGCCTGCACAGGGGACTTGCTTTCTACCAGATACACTTTTTTTGCGTTTTTCATTTTCTAACTTTTTTTAATCTATATCTATACCTATACTATTCTATATCTATACTATATTACGAATAAAAAACTTTTAAATATAAATTATTAGACATAAAGTACCATCATTTTATGCAAGATTTTAAAAATCTCTTAATTTATAAGTATCAAATCACAAGATACATATTACTACTGCAGACTTTTAACACCCACCAATTTGGTATGTGCAGAACCTTTCTTTTATGCAGACCTTTCCATGTATCATTATTAATTAATATATTATATTAATATAATTTTGTTTTAATTATATTATTAAATATGTAATTGGATATTTTACTAGATGTCATTAAAATATATAAGATAATCATTGAATTCTAACAAAATACTTAATTTTTTATATAAAAAACATTATATTATTAAACCTAAATTAAACAAATTTATAAAAAAACATTATCATTTTCTCAAAACCATTCAAAATCGTACTGTAAATCGACAAAAAAATAAAATGAAACGTTAAAATCGGGATGTATCTCGCTGCATTGCACGAGTACGCTTCTAATAATTTATAATATATATTTTTTAACAATTTATATGTTACCTTCTTCGTTATAAAATTGTTTGCATTTCTATTTTAAGGATAGTTTGGTTTGTTTTTCATTAAGTCTGTATGAATACATGTTTTTGTTTGGGAGAGTTTTTTTTATAGATGGAGTGAGCGTGCTTTTCAATTAACAGGGCAAAGTTTGGAAAAAAAGACTTGATTTTTTGTATAAATTTTCCCTCTGGAAGTTTACTAAATAAATCATTTTCTATTCTGCTAAGTTATTACCAAGAAATCATGTATAGTTGACCGAATAAGTTATGAATCTCATTAAACTGTTAACAATCAGATCTTTAGTTTGTTTGAGAATAAGTGTCCACTTTTAAAAGTCAATGTCTAGTTTCTCTTTCTACCCTTAATTATTAGACGTGGGAAGTTTTTCATTTTATTATTAGGGGTAAAATTGTTCTTTAGTTAATTAAAAGTGTAATAATTAAACATCCGTAAAACTTTGTATTTTTCATTGTGGGCATTTATTTTGGGTCGGAAGACAAATAGTTGAGGATAACAACATGTAGGCTATGGGAAAAGTAAGGTCATTTCGTTATCATATCCACTTAGAGGAAACAAATAATTATTCATGTTATAAAACTAATAGAACATCCACAATGTTGAGGTTTTTCACAACTTTTTTCTTATACATTATTCTCACATCAACAACTTAAAACCTCTAAGTACCTTCACCATGTGAAAACCTCATCCAAGCTTTTTCAAACTTTTTAGGGTCCAACTAATTTAACTTTATATCATTTATATTCTTATTTATTAAAATAAATATATTAAAATTCACAAATACATATTTATTTTTACTTTATATTACAATACTTGAAATAAATTATACAACATTGGAATAATAAAATTTTTAAAAATTTAATTTAAAAGTATGTATAATAAAAATAAAATTGGGTAATCAAGAAATTTATAAAAATGGTATAACAATATGTACAATAAAATTAAAAAAAATGTTAAATTTAAAAATATCTACAATCAAAAATATAAATTGAGTTATTAAGAAATCTATAAAAATTGTATAAAAGTATGTCCAATTAAAGATTAAAAAAAGTGAATTTAAAATTACGTATACTAAAAAATAAAATTGGGTTATTAAGAAATCGTAAAAATTGTATAAAAATATGTCAAATTTGAGACATTAATTTAAATATATAAAAAATATAATTACTTTAAGAAAAATAAATTGTTTTAGCCATTTTTGGTTGGTTTAACCTCCTAGTCACGTTCTCCCTATTCTTACTTAAATAGTTCACACATTCGTGAAAAACGTTCGCTTTTACGAAGTCATACAAAAGATAAGAAATATTTTACACTTTCAACCCCTCTTCGTAAATCCTAGGTTCACAATTGCAAACCTGGGCGAGAAGTGTAATAATTCAATTGAGTTAATGATTTATGTTCGTAAATGGGTGAAAAGTGTAAAATATTTATGTTTGCAATTTATGTTCTTAAATGGATTTAATGGGGAATTGTTCCAGTGACACGGGTTCGCAATTCCTTTCAATTTTTTTAGGTTTGCAATATGTAAATAGGATTTCAATTTAGGTTCGCAAATTTTTTAAGGAATTTTCAAATTGTTTCGTAATTACGAACGTGTTTCACGAACATGGGCCAAATATGTAAATTTTTTAAGGGCTCTTTGAATGACATCGTGATTGCTAAGGGTGGTTACGAAGGTATGGGCTATTTTCTCAAATTTTGGGAGAAAATGGTTAGGAGGTTGCTAAAACAATTAATTTCCCTTACTTTAATTATGTATTTATTTGTAACACCCTCAAATCTGGAAATAGCAACGTATTTAAAATTTTCTAAATACATCCATAAATGAATCATCTACAACCACAAATACAGATTTTGCTACAATACACCTTCTATCTATACACACAGTAAACAACAAGGACGGGTGCTACTAAAACCCAAAACATGTCACTATCATCAACTCGCGAAAGACTTCACCAATTACTTACTTTTGCAAGGCTAGGGCTCAACTCTTCATAGCACCGCTAGAACTGAACCCCCCGCTAGGAACCTGATGCACATGCCGACAAATAAAAAGGTTAGGCTTAACGCCTAGTGAGCTTAAGAGTGTTAACATGAACGAATATATCTTTAAAAGAAAGGAAATCAGTTTAAATCAAGATCCTTCGAAATATTATACTTCAAAATGGAAACGACACATTTTCCCACAACATACACTTTTAAAGACAATGCTCCCAAAACACACGTTTCTCATAAAATGGTGCAACGCATAACTCACCCAAACGGGATCATAGTTCGACACTTATTTGGTAAAAACATGAATAACCATTTATAACCCAAAGTACCCAAAACATGGGCGGGACAGAGTGCTCGACCCATAAATCGCTATCAAAACCACATATACCGTACATCCGAAAACATGGACACTTGGTCCAATACTCACGCGACCGTAAGGAACCAATGACAATAAAATAAGACGTTCTTATATTTAACATACTGATAGCCAACAACGGGGGAAACCCGTATCCGTTGAGGGTGGAGGGAATACAAAAGTATACCACCCAACAACGTTAATCGCATGACACCTCCCGACATCCCAGCCCGGTGTCCCTACGACTTCTTTACAAGTGTCACCCCAAGTCAGTTGACCTTGATGGATCATTCCGAAGAACTCCATCCCGAAGGCCCAACACACTTAAAGACTACCTCCCAGGCATTACTTCAAGCGGCGGAGGTCCTAGCGCCTACTACTCCGGTAGCACTAGCCGACTCAACCCTCCTAGCGATCACTTGTAAAGTTTCCGGTCATAAAACGTGGGTACCGAAGTTCAACCCCGTAATACCCAATTGACCATCCCTAAACAGACTGACTCACGTGCCTATAGATCCATTACACACAGTCTAACGTTACATGACTCCAATTGAAAGACCAAAGCTCCCAAAACATGAAACTCACCAATGACACAAATTAAGTGTCCTCATATCCAAAACCCACAACGGTTTAAAAATCCGGACAAATGTCCACACGACTCGTTTAAGCCAATACCGAGCTAAATAGCTCAAAATTCGTTTAACCAATAATTACCGGTCTCCAAAATAGTGAAATGTCTTTAAATAACGTTTATGAAGACACATACCTCAAAGACTAGATTTACCCAAAACTCCATACGAGATGGGACTCAAGATTTCCAAAGTGTTTATGAATGCAAATACACCAAATGCATATAACGTGAATTAGACTTCATTTGTACAAAATCGTCAAAGACGTATAACTCATAAATAGACCTTACTTGTACAAAATCACCAAGAATACGTAATTCATGTTATTTAGTCGTGGGAAACGTTCAAAACCCAATAGAAGCATTTTATGAGGTTAACACCACCCAAGTTTACCAAATATGAAAACTTATCAAAATACTCACACTTTGACGAATAAATAAGTAAAACATATTTTACTTCTAAGTACTCAAAACTTATTAGCAGTTAACCATTTCATGTAAAACACTTTAAAATACACATTTTGGCATGTACACCGTTTTCACAAATCAACTTGAACTCACCTTGCTAGATTTAGGCTAAATCTAGATTTTACCCAACGAGCACTTTTGAAGGCCGCTTGAATCCTCAAGCCGAAAACTTCCAAAACCTAGATCCAACATTCCAACCCAAAAATAACCATAAGTAATCATAATCAACCACAAGGAAACATTCTCCAATCATAAAATACCAAGATCCCAAACAAGATCAAAACCCTAATTTCTCTAAAACCATCAAATCCAAGATTGGAGATATCGAACCTTAAGAAACCACCAATGGAGCATTTATAACCTTATTACAAGAAAACTTACCCTTGAAGGCAAAGAGGCTTCCAAGAACACCCAATCCAACACTTCAACCCGAGCTCCCGCCGTTGCACTTGACGAGGAAGATGAAGATGGAGGTTTTGTGGTCCAAGGTTCCAACTAGTTAGATGGTGAAGAAACATGTGGTTGAGGAGGAAAAACCCCCAAAATAGGTTAGGGATCGGTTTTGGTGTTTGGGAGAGAAAAGGGAAGAAGATAGAAGTGAGAGTGAGGGAAATGGTTGAGAATCGCGACTCTTAAAAGACCCTGGGGCCGACCGCGATTGTGCTAGGGCACTATCGCCAGGGCACTATCGCCCAAAACGTACCGCGGGCACACCCTCGCTGGCGATTGTGACCGGCGATTGTGCCCAGGGCACTATCGCCCAGAGTGTACCGATGCTCGTTTCTTCCCATTTTCCGCACAGACCACTCATGACGCGATAAGGCTTAAATAGGTAAGATATAGGGGATGAAATTCTACGATAAGAAACAAGAATTTCTCAAAGGGTTGGCTTTCACAAACAGGAATTTACGGGTGTTACATTATTTTACATTATTTTTTTAGTAATTTTATTTAAATATGATTACTTTAATTATATTAAATAAAACTAATTAAATACGAAACTTTTATAAGATTTTATAAAGTTAAAACTGATTAAATACGAAAACCTCTGCATAATAAGCAGGTCGTGCAGTCACGACCTACGACGAAAAACCTCATTTTTAAAACCTCTCCACTAGGGGTGAGCATCGGAAGCGGGTACCCGCCTTTGGAACCGGAACCGCTTCGGAACTGCCGGTTCCGGAACCAGAACCGATGTGATTGGTTCCGGTTCCTAAAATATGGAACCGATCGGGACCGGTTCCGGTTCTCGTTTTTTTGGAACCGTTACCCGCTGGGTACCCGTCGGGATCGGTTCTGGGACCGGGTACCCGATCCTGCTGGGTACCCAGAACCGGAACCGGCGGGTACCCGCTATTTTTTTAATAAAATATATTTTATTTATTTATAAAAATTTAATAAACTACCTTTTAGTGAAACATTGTTTGTAGTATTTATTAGCATCAACTAATTTTAATGACGTGAAGTGTTTTGGAAACACCATTTGTTGTATTTATTTGTTTTGTAAGAACCGTTTGTAATATTTATTTGTTTTGTAAGTATCGTTTGTAGAATTTATTAGTTTTTAGTTTTTATCTTATTAATTTTCACGTTTATGGTATTTATGTCTTTACGTTTGGACTTTGTAATATAATTAATATTTACCTTTTTATAATATGAATTATAAAAAAAATTAAAAATTATAGAGTGGGTACCCGATACCGGAACCAGAACCGACGGTTCCGGTTCCCAAATATAAAGAACCGGTGTAACCGGTTTCGGTTCCTTCATTCCAGGAACCGCCGATTCAGGTTCCGAAAATTTTAGATGGGTACCCGTCTTTGCTCACCCCTACTCTCTACTATGTAAAAAAATCTCAAAATAAGTTTTTACCTTTTAAAAAACCTCTTATTAATATCTATATATAACCCACTAAAATAAGGTAATGGGTAAATGATGAAAAAAATTTATTTCGAATTATAAATAACATTGTTGAATAATCATATAATAGTAAAATATAAATCGATAAATGTAGTGATATTTTTTTGTATTTAAGTTGTTCGAATAGATATTGGAATGTGATTCTAAATATATTATGTTATAATATAATACTTTAAACAATAACAATATGACAATTTAAAGACAATTTCTTTTTGTTATACTTATTTTTTTTTATCTATTTTGTTTCTCATTTAACCATTATGATCTCTTTTATTTGATTAATATAAAACAAAATATTAATTAAATATTAATATATGTCATATATGATATACAAAATTATAGAGAATAAAATAAAATATATATATATATATATTTAAATATATGTACTAATAGGTACCATAAAACTAAACATATTGTTTATTTATATCCTACCCACTAAAATATCAGGCAAACAAGTATTAAATAAGTTGATAAAATGATAAAAATTTCTTTATCCATATTATTTATACAATTGGTCGAAACATAATGGATAACAGGTTTAACTTTACTTGTTGTCAACCCTAAATCCCTAATAAGTGTTGGAAAATTAAGTAAAAATATAGGTTTTTCAGGTTTTTACTAACTTTGGACACAATTAAATACATGAATATGTATTGTACATATGTAACTCTTCGTGGGTTTGTGTTCTTTTATATGAGAGCTTCGAAACGATATATTATGTGTCCAAAACGGAATATGTGTGAATGAGATATCGATGATCAAAGTTGAGTGTTTGAGATGAAAATTGGCAAAATCAAGTGGGGTGGGATTGTGTCCCATATAGGAAGGAGGAACAAAAATTATTGTGGTTTATAACCATGAATGTGGGAGGGACTAACAAGTCCTTTGTTTGGTTTTACTCGAACACCTACCCGTGCGCAGGGAGGTGCCGATTGTGACTTTCGTAGGCTAAATTCGGCGAACTTGTGTGTGGACACGAATGCAGCTCCGAAATTTTGTGCTCGCGCAGCTTGATTTTTGATCCAGTGCATCGGGCGGGTTATGTCGCGAGTTTACCCGCGCCGTGCACTGGAGTGTGAACAAAACAGGGCACCACACGAGTTAGGCCGCGGGCTTACCCGCGCCATGCACTGTCTCGAGGACGAGAAACAATTTACCCGCGTGGCAAGTCGCGACGCGGACTGTTGCAAAATCTGTTTTGTAACTCCTACGATACTCATGATTATAAAGATTAATGGACAAATAATTCATATTAATGACCGATTAATTTCATATTTAATCTTCGATTTTTCATCTCGAGTATAAAAAGGAGAGTCCGAGTTCATTCCTCGATACCTTGGAATACCGAACGACACACATATCATTTGAAGTCTCTCTGCATACGTTTTCCTCTCTGACTTTTCTAGGCAAGTGGTGATATCCGGCAGTACATACTGCTTATGCTGTTGTACCCTGGGAACAGACGGCGAATCTGTTTAAGGGAATCGTGTTACACACACTCTCTCTCTCTTTCTCTCTCTCTCTCTCTCTCTCTATATATATATATATATATTATTAGCTCTCATGCTCGGTTTTGGTTGTGTCTCGTGGTGGTTGGGTTGAAGGTTCCTTGTCCTGGCTTCCTATGGTTTTTTAGTCTGCTTTTGTTTGTGTAGTGGGCAGTTTACTTGTCCTGCCCATAGCATATTGTTTTTCGTTAATTTACTTGAATTTGTTCGTTTTTGATTAATTTTGCTTCTAGCTGAATTTTTTAGTTGTTGATCATTTTTGTATTCTATTTTTTCTTTATGCTATTAATAAAGGTCGTTCTTTCCAAAAAAAATAAAAATAAAAATAAATAAAAGTAAATAAAATTAAATCAAAAAACCAACTTATTTAAAGACTCACAAATATTTACATCATAACTCTTATTCTCGTATAAATATATATATATATATATATATATAATTCCTTTATCATATTTTAAAATAATCCTTAAATCAAAGACTTGAGTATAGCATACTTTTCATGAATAAAAGGTATAAAGACAAGGGCAGGACGGTGTTTGGACGTGGGTCGGTTTATAGATTAATTTAAATATTTTAATTATCATTATATTTGAATTTTACATGTAATAAATTATTTTTAGAGTAAATTACATGTTTTGTTTTTATGGTTATTAGGCGTTTTAGTGATCCACAGTTTTTTTTTAAGTTCAATGAAACTTGTTATTGTGATTGCGTATTCTAACAAATTATATCTATATGGTTGTATTCTTTCTAATGAGTTGGGTCCATTTGGTTGCATCATTTTTTTTATGAGTTTCATCCCAAAAATAAAGCTATAGCCTGGGTTTGAGGGATTACATTAAGGACCCTGCTCATTGTAAAAATATAACTGTAGTCAACGTTGCAAATGTTGATCAGATGAAGGTTATGATCATTTCTCTACTTCTAACACATTTAGCATTTCTCATTTGAATCTATTACTATATTATACATACATATTATATATATATATAAAGGATCGTGTGAGGATAAAGGTTAATATGAGAAGTGTAAGATAAGATTTAGACCCTTGATCACTTTTAATCTCAAAACAACTTATGAATTGCACTTTAGAAGAGAATTGATTTATTGCATCTCATTAATGTTGATCTTCAATTACGATTCATCCAAGGTGGAGATCCCATTCTTACCTTTCTTACCATAAATTTCATTCTTACCGGAACTCAACACACACACACACACACACACACACACACATATATATATATATAATCAATTACAAACCATGAAAATGTTACACGCCATACAAACCAAATTCAACCCTTGATTTTCTTTTAAAGTTTTTAGGCGGTTACCAAATCGGATGAATATAAAGTTGACATTGATTTAATAATTTACACACGGTTGAAATTAATTTGTATAGTTTATAGGAATTTAGACAGTTTGTGGTTGATGTGATAATATATGTATATATAGAGTTGGGTTCCGATGAAAAGTTAAGTTAACGGTGAGAAACGTGAGAAGTGGTTATCAACCGTTCGATGAGAAATTGACGCATATTAGGATGAGATGCAACAGATCAATTCCTTTCCTATCCGCAATTCATGAGAGAGCTTGATATTAAAAGAGATCAACGGTTTAGGTCAATTTCTCATGCTTCTTACCGTTAAATCAACTTCTCATATGATCTTTCGCATATATATATATATATATATATATATATATATATAGGGTCAGGTTCACGTGAGACCAAGCTGTTTCCGTGAGACCGCGTGAGACCAAGCCTTAAAACATGAAACTTCACACTGAAACACTGTGAAGGTAAAAAACATTCGAACCTTCATAATGTAATCACACTATGAAGGTAAAAAAACCTAAACCAAGTTAAAAAAAATCAAACCTTCACAGATAAAAGACTGTGAAGGTATATCCGAACCTTCACAGTGAAGACACTGTGAAGGTAAAAAAAAACGAACATTCACAGCGAAAAACACCGTGAACGTAACATTTACGGTGTTTTCCCTATGAAAAGTTCGATTTTTTTACCTTCACAGTTTTTTGGTGTAAAGTTTCATACTTTAAGGCTTTGTTTGGCAAACTAGCTTATAAGCTAGCTTGTAGCTGATAAGCTAGCTTTTCAAAATGCTACTTTTAGTAGCGTTTCAATAAGTTAGCTTATGGTCATCCAAACATGTACACTAGCTTATAAGCTAGTTTTTTTTTGCCAAACATAACCTAAAGCTTGGTCTCACCGGTCTCACGGAAACTGTTTGGTCTCACGCGAACTTAAGTCTATATATATATATATACATATATATATATATATATATATATATATATATATAGGGAGGTTCAAGAGAAAACCTCAAAAAAAGGGAAAACTGAGTAACACCCTGGTAGCCTTTAATGTAGACGATATGCACTTGTGCATACAAGTAATTTAGAACATGCACACGTGCATATGCACACGTGCATATGCACAAGTGCATAATATGCACTTATGCATAAAAACCAAATAACAAATTAATTACTTGTATGCACAAGCACATACCGTCCAGATTAAAGACTACCAGGGTGTTCCTCAGTTTTTCGTTTTTTTAAGGTTTTCCCCTGAACCTAACCCATATATATATATATATATATATATATATATATATATATATATATATATATATATATATATATATATAGGGGCAGGTTCAAACAAGAAGCTAAACATTTTGCGAGAAGGCGAAAAGTGTTTAATCATATATGATACACAAGCTTAATCATATATGATTAAACACATGTTATATTGGCAATACATAGACGCTTAATCATATATGATTAAGCACAACCACAGGCTGTGTAATCATATATGATATCACACTTCTCGCCTTCTCGCAAAATGTTTAACTTCTCGCATGATCCTTCCTTTCTCTCTCTCTCTCTATATATATATAGGGAGCGATCAAATGAAAATCACTCTAATTTTGAAACTGTGGAAACCCTCGATTTAATTGGTTAAGTTAATGAAATTGTTTAATTTGATGAAATTGTTTCACATGATTCTTTTATTGATGAAATCGTTGCATATATTTGTGTTTTTTATGTAAAAATGAAAAAGTTTCATCAGACTGCGAAAATACATGAAACAATTTCATTAGAATGAGAAAAATAGATGAAACTACATAAAAAACATAAATATATGAAACAATTTCATTAACAAAATAATTACATGAAACAACTTGATCATATTAAACAACTTTATGAATCAATTTCATTAATTTAACCAATGAAATTGACGGTTTCCAAAGTTTTCAATCTAATATGGTTTTCAATTGAAACCACCTCTCTCTCTCTCCCTCTCTCTCTATATATATAGGGGTAGGTTATTATGCAACTCCTCTACATGGTGCAACCCATGCAACCCCTTTATCCATCACACATTTTACTTTTAGTTTTTTTCTTTTTTTTAATTACATAATTTGTGGTGGATAGAGGGGTTGCAAAGGTTACACCATGTAAATAAGTTGCATTTGAACACCCCTCTATGTATGTATATCTATATAGGGGTTGTTTCATTTGCAACCCTTAAAAAGGTTGCAACCCTTGCAACCCACATCTTAACCGTCGGATTCATGATCGGCGGTTACAATAGATATGGAGTCCAATATTTTTAATTAAAAAAAACAGAAAAATAAAAATAAAATAACCGTCGATCATGAATCCAACGGTTAAGATGTGGGTTGCAAGGGTTGCAACCTTTTTAGGGTTGCAAAATATCGTTCCAATATATATATATATATATATATTATTCTTTGACTAACATGAAAGTGATAAAAGCAAAAAACTTGAGACAGGATATGGGTAGTTGGTGGTCAAGAAAGGACACGTGTCAGTGAGATAGGAGGGGTAATAGTGTAAAAGCGGGAGGTGTGGATGGTTTTGGTCGGCCGGTGAGATAGTGACACGTATGTGGTAGGCGAATCTGTTTGAGGTCAATGTAATCACGTGTACGCAATCATGTGCATGCGATGACAAGGTATGATTTTCAGACATCATCATTTTTTATTTACATGCCCAAATATTATCATCTTTAACAACTATCTTAAAATTTATTTAAAATAAAAAATGAAAACTTAAAATCTTCAAAAAAAAAAAAAAAAAATAGGTGAAGTTTATTTTTTAAGAGATGTTAAAGTCTGAAGTCTGATTTCACATTTGATTTTTAAGAGGTGGAGCTGAAGTCTGAAATCCGAATAAAAAAGACTGTTTATTTTTGTAAGTTGACAAACGTCTGAATATATATAATTGCCTATTTTATCTCTCAAAAGTACACCGATTGATCCAACCACAATAGAAAATATGAACTAGGTTTCATAACAATTAAAATTGACCTTCATGTCGATAAGAGAATTCCAAAACCAATGTACATATCCTGGTATTATGGAGTTCCAAGTGATCTCACTCTTTTTTTCGACCAATTCGAATACACTGTGAGCATGGTTAAAATCTTTACCCCTTGTATACATTGTGATTAGAGCGTTTTTTCACATTATAATAGGCATGACAAGTGACAACACGTCCGTATAGCTAGACCATGAATTTCTTTCCCGAGCTTTAACGCACCAATGTGAATATGCATATAATTACCCGTTTTCAAGTAGCTTTAATTCTATGTTTTCGATTTTCACATGATCAAAAAACACAAAGGCCTCCCTCCACATGCCTTTAGTGCGTAACCTGAGATTATGGAATTCCAAGAAATGTCATCTCTCACAGGCATTTCGTCGAACAACTTGCATGCAACATTGAAGTCCCCACAGTTTCCATACATTTCTCATAGGCATTTTGTCCGGTTCATCCCAGTTTGATTTGCCCAATTTGCAATATCAACTTGAAAACAGGGTTGCACCAGGCACAAAAGAATACCAAATCCCACACAACTTAATTTCCATCCTTGATGTTCCATGGATCAAAAGAAAAAAACATAATTTGACTTGAAGCACTTGCAATGTTGTCTACAGATGTAGAAAACCTACAACAACTGATTGGAAGGGTGCGATAGATCTTGGATGAAGGAGAAGGATTGATGCTTCGTTGATCGATTGGATGAAGAAGGATGCGATTGTTGAGAGAGATGTCGATTGATGCTTCGTTGATCGATTTGATGAAGGATCGATGCTTCACAAATTTAAGATGAAGGAAGTCGATAACAGATCTGGGATGAAGGAGGGACGATAAATCGATTAGAGGGGATAAGTGGTGATAAGTGGTTATCTTTTCACTGAATAAATCAGAACACGGTAAAAGGTTTCAACCTCTTATCAATGAAAAAAAAAACAGTCTTAATCATCTAGCCTCTTATTTGGTCAGACAAAAGTGGTTAATAAGAGTTGGTTTTAAAAAAACAAACACCACCTTACATCCATCTTCAAGAGATTTTCCATTTTAGAGAATTCAACGTTAATTATAATACTAAAATATTTTATTTATTTATTAAAATATTATTTCTCTCTATACATATTTGTTTTCAAAGTTTCCTATTGGTCTTCTTACTTGGTAATCATTTTTGGGGTAATCTCTATTTTGGAGATAGTTTTGATGAAATAGAAACATCATAAAGTTTCCTATTGGTCCTCTCAGATGGTCCAAACCCTTCCAAGTTCACAATATATAAAATAGAAACATCATGAGGTTAACAACTCATTTTGGCATATATAAAGTTTAGCAAAGAAGATTGACTCACAATACTAGATTTTGGTAAAAACCTAGAAACCACCAAACCTTAGAAAAGAGAGGGCACCCTTGATCCTTTGGAACTAGGTAGGAGAAGTAAATGCTTGAGACCAAGATTTATAAGGAGGGAGTAAGGAAATGGAAGAAATCACCTTTAATGCAGAGGAAAATTATGAGGAATAACTTTCCAAGATGTCAAAGGCTGATTAAAATTGGACCTGCACCATTTATACCCGACTTGGCCGCGGGTGACCTTGCCAGGGCGACAATGCCCATAGAACAATTGACGGGCACTGTCGCCAGGATTGTACCGAGGTATGTCGAGCCCGGGCGATTGTGACGGGCGAGAGTGCCAAAGGCACAATCGTGGTGTCAGTCACGCGAGTAGTGTACCGAGACCACCATCCCATAGGCGACAGTGTGCCAAGCACTATGCCGAAGGCACAATCGCAGGGAAGGTTTCTGGGGCCGAAATTCTACCTTTTTAAAAAATAACATCCCCAATACGAGAGGCGTTCAAGGAGATACCTCATCCTAATAGCGTCTGACAAAAAAAATCTTAGGACAAAGAGAAAATAAGAAAATTTATACTTGCCAAAAATTGGAGTGTTACTGTAACACCCCGAGTTTTGAAATGTATCATTTCGAGTTATTACAGAAACCGATATATCAAGGAAAAATAAGATATTTGATTTTGGACTTGAATCCTAGATTTTATAGTCTTAATGGATGAAGGATTCAATTACGAGTCCAACGGTTCTTTCCGGAGCGAAAACGGAGCTATAACGAAGAAGTTATGACCAAAACAGTGTTCAGACATATTTTGGTCGGAAGTACCATAGCTCGCGCTCGCGCAGAAAAATGCTCGCGTACACTCCCATCGCTCGCGCCCGCGCAAAATATTGAGCGCTCCCGCGAGCATCTGCGCTGTGAATTTCACTTAAATCGCGATTTTCAGCCCCAAACTTCATTTCTTCATATCTTTCTCATCCTAGCTCCGATTTGGGCGATTCAAGTTGCTATGGTTTTGTATTTGAGAGATTTTCAAGGATATATTGTTAGTTTTGGGAATATTTAAGAGTATTTGGTGATGGATTGGAAGCAAAGGTCAAGAGTTCATCATCACCACCTCCATCTTCAAGAATTTTTGGGTTTTCTAGGTTTTCATCAAAACCTAAGTGGTAAGTGTATTCCTTCTATTTCTAAACCATGAAATAAGTTATAAATGCTCCATTGATGGTTTCCTAGTGTTTGATTTCTCTAAATTTCGGTTTGGATAATTTTGGGAGTTTTGGGTCAAAATTAGGTTTTTGGCCAAAATGGAGATTTTGATACAAGATGTTGGGGAACGATTCCATATAGTTGAATATGATTATTTATGGTTGGAAACTTGTGGATCTAGGTTTTGGAAGTTTTGGCTTGAAGATTCAAGTTTCTTCAAGAAAGCTCTAAGTGGGTAAAATCTAGATTTAGCCTAAATCTAGCAAGGTGAGTTCAATTTGATTTGTGAAAACGGTGTACATGCCAAAATGGTTATTTTGAAGTGTTTTACATGAAATGGTTAACTGCTGATAAGTTTTGAGTATTTTGAAGTAAAAATGTATTTCACTTGGTATTTGTCAAAGTGTGAGTATCTTAATGAGTTTTCATATTTGATAAACTTGGCTTGTTTAGTTTCATAAAAATGCCCACATTTGGGATTTGGACATCTTGATAAGTAATAGCATGACTTATGCATTTTGGGAATTTTGTACAAATAGAGTCCATATCATGACCTATGCATCTTGGCGATTTTGGTACAAAAGAAGTCTATTTCATGATATATGCATTTTGATGTATTTGCATTCATAAACCCTTTGGAAAACCTTTGGCCCCATTATGTGTTGAGTTTTGGGTTAATCTCGTCTTTGAGGTATGTGTCTTCGTAAACGTTGTTTAAAGACATTTTACTACTCGGGGAACCGATAATTATTTGGTCAAATGGATTTTGAGCATTTTAGCTCGGTGTTGGTTTAAAAGAGTCTGGTGGACATTTGTCCGGGTTTAATAGCTCGATGTAGAGTCCCATTTCATGGCTTACATCTAAATGCATTTTTATCGCATATTTATAATTACAGGTTCGAGTGCTGTTGTCATTCAGGTATAGTCGTGTAATCTTAGACTGTGTTGCATTGGATCCATAGGCACATGAGTCAGTCTTATTTGATGGTCATTTGGGTGGTACGGGGTTGGACTCCGGGATACATGTTTTATGACCATGTCCGTTCAAGGAGTACACTAGGAGGACTGAGTCTGGGTGGTGCTATCATGGCGTGGAGTAGCCATTGGATGGGCGTTTTGGACCTCCGCCAGGTAGGGCAATGCCTTGGTTGTATCCCCCTTGGGCCGGGCCTTGGAGCGGTATTCTTGTTGTTATATCGCTAAGGTCAGTTGACTCTTTGGTGTAGCTTGAAGGGAGTCGTAGGGACACTTGGGCTTGTGTGTCGTGAAGTGTCATACGATTAACGTTGTATGAGTGGCATAATTTTGTGTTCCTCCACTCTCAACGGATACGGGAAGCCCCCGTCGTCGACCCGTCGTATTTTGGATATTTAATTGTCCATGTTGTAATATTGGGATTTCATTCTACTTTATGGTCGCGTGAGTATTATATTGGGTTACATGTTTTCAATGACGTACCGTATTATTTAAGAATCGTTTTCCTTTATTTATGGGCCGAGTATTATGTCCCGCCTGTGGTTTTAGGTGTTTTGGGATATGAGGTTTTATGTACAATTTCATAATTGGATTATCGAACTATGACCCCATTTTGGGTGAGTTCCGGATTGCATCATTTTACATGAAGGGTGTGTTTGAGAGCATTATCTTTAAAAGTGCATGTTGTGGGAAAAATGTGTCATTTCCATTTTAAAGTATATTATTTCGAAAGATCTCGCTTTAAACTGATTTCCTGTCTTTTAAAGATATATTCATTCATGTTAAAACTCTTGAGCTCACTAGGCGTTAAGCCTAACCTTTTTATTTGTCGGCATATGCATCAGGTTCCTGTTGGGGGTTCGGTTCTAGCAATGCTTCGAGAAGTCAAGCCTTAGCTTTGTGCAAGTGTATGTAGTGAGAGAAGTCTTCCGCAGGATGGAGATAGTATCATGTTTGGGTTTAGTAACACTCGTCCTTACCATAGATTGTGGTATAGAATGTGTATATGTGTTGGGGTTAATTCTTAATCTGTGTTTGTAGTTTGAAGTATTTATTGATGTATTTAGAAAAATTTTAATAAGTTGCTATCTTCAGGTTTGAGGGTGTTACAAGTTGGTATCAGAGCTTAAGTTTGAGAGAATTAGGTATTGATCTTTGGATGCCTAGACTCAAACTAGAGTTCTTATAAGTAATTGTAAGTGGAGTTGCACATTAGGCACCCTAAGATAAGATATTTTGAGGATTGATCGAGTCGCTAGAAACGAGAAACTTGCTGAGGGTCGCAAGGATGACTATGTACGGTATGTTCATAATGACACCTGACCAGTGTTATGGCGAACCTACGTGCTACATAGGTATGCTTGAACTACCTTGGCATATTGACCGTTGGGGTAGCGAAAAGGTTTCTAAGTGAGTGATCTAAGGAAAGGTTGATGGTAATAGCAATGCCACTTGGGAATGATAGGTAAGTGCGATGAATGCATTAAGTTGGCCATCTTGGGTCAGAATTATTGGTTGAGATAGAACTATAAGTTGTTGAACCAATTCTATTTCGAGAAGAGATTGTAGGTTAACTGAATTGGTGGGTTTGTTGCTCTTAGATGTTCGATACATCTGAATGACAATAGTATGAATTGGGAAGCACAATCCTAAGATGTTGCATGCCGACTAAATCTATGCACACGACTTATTTCTAAGTAAGTTTGCATAAATTGTTTCTCATGTTTTCAAAACATAAAGTGAGTTATGTTGCAAAGTTTTGGTAAAACATTTAGCACTCATCAGATTTTAAGTTGTGAGCTTAAGCATACATGAAATTGTTTTGTTGCTCAGGATTGCAAATTGTTTTTAAAATTCTCTTTATTTACGTCTCGTGTTTAACGCTACTTTCGGATATTGTAATGTCCATGTTTTAATGTCATATGGGTGTTGGGCAAGTAACTATGAGATTTTAACCTAGACATTGGATCACCTCCACGTATGTTGATGGTTTTAAAGGAAAGGTTAATCCCACGTTTTGAGTCGGAATTTCTAGAGGATTTTTAGTTTGTGTGAGTTTTGTTGAAATTTCATGGAGTATTGTTTTATGCGATGTCTTTTCATGCGTGAGTTTTAATTTTGCTTCTGTTAAGCTTGCGAGTTATTTGGCGTCGTGTCCCATGTGTATTTTGTTAAAGGTGTCATTTTACTTTTCATTGCATTAAAAGAGGAAACTCTTAGAAGATTAATATTTTAAACATATAGTCGTCTTGCACACTTTGTTGAGAGATGAAAATTTGACACTGCATGATTTTAGCATTAATGAGTTTTGCGGAAAATTCAGTTGGGTCCATGGTGTCTCATTGCACGTCCTTTTGCGTTACATAAATAAGGTTGGAGCATGTGTTCATACATTTCTGCATGCGTCTAAATGTAGATTTATTAATCGGTGTCATCCCACATGTTGTTTTGGGGAAATTCCCTTATCATGCAATTTATCTTTGGGCTTTATACAAATGTCAATCGTTGCATACTATTTGCATTTGGGTTTAATTATAACGTTGGTATGAGTAAATATATAAAAGATTTACATCATTTCAAACAGGACTTTTGTTCTGTTCATATTTCAATCAATTACTCCTACCGTTAAAAATTTCCTCAATACATTTATTGAGTTAGCAATGTTTATATCGTTGCAGTTACTTTTTGGTCAAAGGTGTTTATCTGTACGATCTGAAACTTTAAACTCGATTTGAAATTTTATTTGTATTTCCACCATTTTACCGAACTGTGGGGATTAAACTGTTGCTTATGGGGTTGCTGAAAATTATTTTGTCACAACATCTTTTGGTTAAAGAGGAAGAATTTTAAGGTTAAAATTGCGAATCTCTCTTTTGGGAGTGTACAAACATTTATTTCACATATGATGGTGCAAAAAAAAACCCTATTTTCACGTATAGTGTAAATTGTTGCGCATGTTATTATTGTCTTTACTAACTTAAGTATTGAACAAACGAATTTCAGAAAGGGTTTCATATGCGCTGTATTGATGATCAATTTTGAAACCTACCGAGTAAACGGTAGTTGGTTCTTACTCGCATGGTTAATTGTTACAAAGCTTATGAACTTGGAAGTTTTATAAAATGTTAGATTGGCATTGTAGCTTGAAAAACCCTTGAACTCATTAGAGCTGTAGATTTGGACCCCTTCCATGAAAGGCGTGTTACTCAGGACTAAAGGAGTCCTTGGATAAGGGAGCGTCGGATTAACCGATTCGTGGTCAGTTTCGAATTTTAGATTTCAGTTTATGAATCAATACATGCTCGAATGATTGAAGTAGTAGAATTGTGTATTCTCCCAATTATATAAGTGGTGATCTTTTTGTTTCGGTAAATCCTCGGGTTAAAGTCTTGTGTGGTTGCTTGCATGTGGAGGGATTTGAATCAATGGGTTGCTAAACATCATAATATGTGTTGGTTGCGTACTATCTTAAAGAACCTTCGCGAATAAAGGAAGTATCGTGGTTCACTTGTTAGAGACGTAAGGTTTAAATTTTAGTGGCATGTTAGGTGTCAACTTCGAATTGACAATGCAAATCTGGAATGAAATACTTGACGGTGCACCCACATTGCAGTATAGTCACTTTGAGAATAAGCGTCGACACTCCATTTGAGGTCAATAATCGTTTTGGTGCTTTGGTGCACTCCCGATGGATCCAGTGTGTTCGCAATTTAAGTAGTAACCTTAAGGATATTGAGTGTTTGTATTTGGGGATCGATCTTTGGTGTTTCTGTTATTGGCAAGACTTCTGCTGGTTTGGCGACCGATGCTTGAGGGCATAATGGGAGCCGTGCAACTTTGGAGTTTGGGATAAGCGAATATCTGTGGTGTGGGATGGTACGTTTCTGGGTGAAACGTTATACCGATGTTTTGACTAAGAGAAGTTGGAGAACCCTTACAGATGTTGTGCCTTGAGAAAACAAATTATCGTTGATTTGGATCAGACCAAACTAGTGTTAAGAATTTCGTCAAGGAAGGGACGATGAAATCTTTTATGGTAATGTTTATTGGAGTCAATTAGTGAGAATTTCGAGGTGGACCTTGAGTGGGAATTGTTTATTGAGGAGACCTGGATGTGTGAGAATCAGAAGTGTTTAAGGAATGAGTTTGCTTTGGAGTATTATTGAGGTGTTATGTGCAACCTAAGGTTGGGAGACCATCGAGATTTTAAGGATAGGAAAGTGGTTGATAAGGACTCGATGTTTATTCCATCAGCGGTAAGACACATCGAACCTTGGGATCGAGTTGTGACGGTTCGTTACGGGAACTATAGTGACAACCTTAAATAGGATGTGATCGGTTCGTGCATGAGGCAGGGTATCGTGGAGGCATTCCTTTTGGGTAAAGAGCAGATTAACCTTGCAAAGGGCGACGCGGGTGTTTGATCGGTGCCAGATTTCGAGGACGAAATCTCTTTCAAGGTTGGGAGGATTGTAACACCCCGAGTTTTGAAAGATATCATTTCAAGTTATTACAGAAACTGATATATCAAGGAAAAATAAGATATTTGATTTTGGACTTGAATCCTATATTTTATGGTCTTAATGGATGAAGGATTCAATTACGAGTCCAACGGTTATTTCCGGAGCGAAAACGGAGCTATAACGAAGAAGTTATGACCAAAACAATGTTCGGGCATATTTTGGTCGGAAGTACCACAGCTCGCGCCCGCGCAGCAAAATGCTCGCGTCCACGCAAAATATTGAGCGCTCCCTCGAGCATCTGCGCTGTGAATTTCACTTAAATCGCGATTTTCAGCCCCAAACTTCATTTCTTCATATCTTTCTCATCCTAGCTCCGATTTGGGCGATTAAAGTTGCTATGGTTTCGTATTTGAGAGATTTTCAAGGATAGATTTTTAGTTTTGGGAATATTTAAGAGTATTTGGTGATGGATTGGAAGCAAAGGTCAAGAGTTCATCATCACCACCTCCATCTTCAAGAATTTTTGGGTTTTCTAGGTTTTCATCAAAACCTAAGTGGTAAGTGTATTCCTTCTATTTCTAAACCATGAAATAAGTTATAAATGCTCCATTGATGGTTTCCTAGTGTTTGATTTCTCTAAATTTCGGTTTGGATAATTTTGGGAGTTTTGGGTCAAAATTAGGTTTTTGGCCAAAATGGAGATTTTGATACAAGATGTTGGGGAACGATTCCATATAGTTGAATATGATTATTTATGGTTGGAAACTTGTGGATCTAGGTTTTGGAAGTTTTGGCTTGAAGATTCAAGTTTCTTCAAGAAAGCTCTAAGTGGGTAAAATCTAGATTTAGCCTAAATCTAGCAATGTGAGTTCAAGTTGATTTGTGAAAACGGTGTACATGCCAAAATGGTTATTTTGATGTATTTTACATGAAATTGTTAATTGCTGATAAGTTTTGAGTATTTTGAAGTAAAAATGTATTTCACTTGGTATTTGTCAAAGTGTGAGTAGACTTTGCCTATGGACAAGCTGGCAAAGCTGTATATCGATGAAGTAATATCTCGTCATGGTGTACCGTTATCTATTGTCTCTGATCGGGACAGTCGGTTCACGTCGCATTTTTGGGATGTGTTGCAAAAGGAATTGGGCATGCGAGTGAAGTTGAGCACGACCTACCATCCTCAAACCGACGGACAGAGCGAGAGAACAATCTAGACGTTAGAAGATATGTTGAGATCGTGTGTAATCGACTTTGGGGGTAGTTGGGACTCGCACTTACCTTTGGTGGAGTTCGCATACAACAATAGCTACCACTCAAGCATTGGAATGACACCGTTTGAAGCTCTATACGGTCGCAAATGCCGAACTCCCGTGTGTTGGCTAGAGGCGGGGGAGAAGCAGTTTGCCGGACCTGAAATTCTACAAGAGACAGTGGATAAGGTGAGGGACATTCGTGAACGCTTAAAGGCGGCACAAGATCGACAGAAAAGTTATGCTGACAAGAAGCGTCGACCGATAGAATTCCAAGTGGGTGATCGTGTTATGTTGAAGGTGTCTCCTTGTAAGGGGATTATACGTTTTGGAAAACGCGGAAAGTTAAGTCCCCGTTTCCTTGGGCTCTTTGTGGTGCTTAAACGTGTAGGACTGCAAGTTTATCAATTGGAACTCCCTCCGGAAATGAGTGGAATCCATAACACCTTTCATGTGTGTTATCTCCGTAAATGTCTAGTGGAAGAGGAGAGTATCATTCCACTTTCCGAAATCAGAGTTGATGAAGGAAATCGTTGCGTAGAAGAACCGGAGACGATTTTGGAGAAAAAGACAAAGCAATTTCGTCACAAGGAAGTCACGTTGGTAAAGGTCCAATGGAAGCACCACCGAGGTGCTAATGTGACGTGGGAAGCTGAGGAGGACTTGAAGCGGAGATATCCTCACCTCTTCACCTAGTCAAGATTTCGAGGACGAAATCTTCCTCAAGTTAGGGAGGATTGTAACACCCGAGTTTTAGGTGCGTTCCCAGATCTGTTTTCTATACTTGATTTTGTTTAGTTTCGAAAACGGAGTCTTCGGGTCGAATATGGAAGAAAATTGGGTCTCGACACATCAGGGCGACTATGCCCGCGATTGTGACAATGGTCAATCTCGCGGGGCATACTCGCGAAGAGTGTACCGTAGGTTGGGGCGAGGGCGCGACTATGCCCGACGAGAATGACATGTGTCACTCTCGCAAGGCAATGTCGCCGAGCACGTACCGTAGGGTACTCAGAGCGGGCGACTATGCCACGCGAGAATGACCATGTCATTCTCGCAGGGCAATGTCGCGGATGGGGTACAGGGTCTTAAATGCCTTTGTGCGTTTGAGAGCTCATTTGGTATCAATTTGGGTTTTGTGAAGGACGATTTTGGAGAGCAAAAAGGTAGGGTTTTCCTCTCCCTTCATTGAATGCTCTTAGTAAAGATTCTTATGGTTGGTTGGTGGATTTAATGTTAGGTTCTTGCTTGTGATTAAGAAGCTCAAGTGTCACTCCCTCCTTCTCTCAAGTATCATCTAGGGTTTGGTGTATAACCCTTGCAAGGTGAGTTTCTTAGGCACTTCTCCCTCATAAATGCTTTAGTTGTTGTATTTATAATCTTTCCTTGTCTCCAAATCATAGTTGGATTGTGTTGGGTCTTGACCTAACTAGGGGTTTTGAAGATATTACGATTATTTGACTAAACAAGTTTTATGGGATGGTATGTTAAAGAAAATAATGGTGCTCATATTTATTCAACCATTTGTTAACTAATATTTGCTATTTGGGGTATTGGTATCACATGAAATGAAAACTAGGGTTTTGGGAATATTTGGTATATTGGATTTATTATTGGGTGCAATGACCTTCAAAATAAGATTTTGGTGTCATCATTGATGGGAGTACATTTATGAAGTTTCTTAACAAATGCGAGATGAGCCATGTTAGTAGCTCATCTGTTTGGAAATTGGTCTCATGAATTATATGCATGATTATATATGGTTATATTGGTAAGTTGGTTCTTGGTTTAGTGCAATGGATTCATAGGCACGGTATCCCAATGTCTTGTCCGGACATTTGGTTACCCTTGGCACGGGATAGGCATCGGGCTCCATGGTAAGTAGGGTGTGGGCCTATACGGTCGGGCAGCGTCCCATGGACAGTATGGTGTAATCCTTTTGTGCTCGAGTTGCCCTGTTTTGGGAACTCTCAAGAATAGACCTGGAGTGGTTGACTTGATGTTTTTTCGAGCAAAAGACTTGGAGTAGTTGAGCTCGCTATGTGGTTTTGAACTGTTGACAGTATATGTTGAATACTAATGATTGATTGGCTTTACCTTGATTTAGCACACGGCTAGATCGGCTACATGACTTCCAACGGGTTCATCGTACAATTTAGCTTTCGTTTATTTATTCTCACTAGGCTCTAGCCTAACACTTGTTATTGGTTGTCATGTGTGGCAGGTCACTTTAGCGGTGGGACGCGTCGGGAATGAGTGGGCGACTTTGGGTTCGAGAGCGGTCTTTTTGATGATTTAGTGACCGACATTTTTGGAAGTATAGATTGTTACTTTTGGAAGAATAGCGACACCCGACCTTAATTTTGCTCGTTCAAGTTAGATTATTAGGTTGTCGAGTTTATTCTTTATTTTGCCATGGGTTGTAATTGTCGTATTATAGTCCCCGTGTTGGGTTGACATACTTTAGTCCGTTTGGATGTACACTTTATTACAGGTTATTGGATTTCCCGTTTGGGGTAGATGGGTTTATACCATTTTCAGACGTTATATGGCCAAATTTTCAATTTTTAAAATTGTCCCCAGTTTTTAGGATGTTACAAGTTGGTATCAGAGCTTTAGTTTAAGTGAACTAGGTATGAAAGTAGCATGCCTAGACTTAAGCTGTGACTGTTAAGCTACGAACCGTGAGAGGGGGTAGAATTATTAAGATAGGTTGGTCATAGAGTCGACGGAACTTGCACAAGTTGAAAGTTGTAGTGATGGTAACGATAACTCTTACGTATAATGTGTTCATAATTTCATTTAGCTAACATCATTATGAAGATGTTTTACGTGAGTATGTTTGATCTACTATTGTTATGATAATTGATAAGTGTAATAGTACGTTTCCTTGTGTTACTTCTCTAGGTTTGTCTCTCATTCTGTGGTTTTTATGTGTGGCAGAATCATGGTTAATACTCGAAATCGACCGGAAGGTCAAGAGGCCACAGTATCCACGACCAACCAACCGAGGGTGACTGCTGTGGAAGAACCTCCTCGCGTGGTAAATGCGTTGGGCGGGGGGCCCGAGTTCATTCTTCGTCGCAACCTAGAAACGGATGATCCCATTATGGAAGAGGTGACGGCGGAAACAAGGATGATGGACCGCAGGATGGTAGCTATGAACCGGGCAATGGCCCAACAACAAGAAATGTTCCTCAAACTCCTAGAGGACCGTGATATCAACAACCGAAGGCCTGAAGCGGTAGACGAAAACGTTATTGTAGCGGGGTCTGGAGGTCCCGGACCTGTAAACCCTACTGAGGTCACCACAACCCCTAGAGTTGATCAAGTGGAGAAAACTTGCACGTTCAAGGCCTTTCTGGGTTGCCGACCACCGGAGTTTAAAGGTTCGGATGATCCGTCAGTGTGTGTGGGATGGATTCGGGAAATGGAGCAAGCCTTCCATTCTAGCGAGTGTGGGGAGGGGCAGAAAGCGATTTTTGGCTCGCAGATATTGAGAGGGACGACCCTCACTTGGTGGAATGTGTATTCCGCTTCCCTTGAAGCAAATGTTTTGGCCCGATTGTCTTGGGCAACGTTCAAAGAGAAACTTCTTGAAGAGTACTGCAACGAGAGGTCGATGGACCGAATAAAGGACGAATTTCAAAATCTTATATATTTTAATGACATCTAGAAAAAATAACCAATTACATATTTAATAATATAATTAAAAAAATTTATAGTAATATAATATATTAATTAATAGTGATACATGAAAAGGTCTGCATAAAAGGAAGGTCCTGCACATACCAAATTGGTGGGTGTTAGAAGCCTCCAGTAGTAATATGTATCTTGTGCTTTGATACTTGTAAATTAAGAGATTTTTAAAATCTTACATAAAATGATGATACCTTGTGCCTAATAATTTGTATTTAAAAGTTTTTTATTCGTGCTTTATAATATAGTATAGATACGAATCAAATAAATATTTAAATAATTTAATTTATAAACATTTTTATACAATTTTCATATACATAAATATATATTAGTACCAAATTTGAATGAAAAATTTGATGTAATTAATGATAGTTTGAAAAAAACTTGGTTCATATATACAAAAGAAAAACTATTTTTTATTCGGTTAGGAGTAAATTACATGTTTTGTCTCTATGGTTATATATTTTTAATGATCCTTGTCCCTTTTTTGAAAATTCAAAATGTCATGTCCATGTGGTCGCATTTTTGCAACGAGTTGGGTCCTTAAATGCAACCACAGGGACCCAAGTTGTTGATATATTTAGGGATCAAATTCATTAGAAAACTGCAACCACATGGACCTAGCTTATCAAGGACACGTTCCGTTGAATTTTCAAAAAAAGAGACAAGAACCGTTAAAAACATCTAACTATAGAGGAGAAACAATTAATTTACTCTATAACTAGAGTAAAGTTCAATAATGGTCCCAAACGTTTGTCATTTTCAACCGATATTGTCCCTAAACTTTAAAAACTTGGATTTGGTTCCTCATGTTTGTCAATTTCCAATTGTTTTTTTCCCTCTGTCTAACGTTTATTAACTTTTTTCTGTTAAGTCTATATAATGAGTGTTATTTTAGTCATTTTTGAAGTTTTTATTATATTAAAATAAAAACATATTATATTTTAATTAAATTCTAAATTGTAAAACAAAACGAAAGGTGATGGTTATCCTTTTTCTTTTCTTTTTTATTCTTTTACAATTTAAGATTTAAAATTGATATGTTTTTTTTAATTAAGAAAATAGTGAAAATGACTAAAATAACCCTCATTTAACTGAACTTAACAAAAAAAAGTTAACGACTGTTAGATAGAGGGACCGAATCCAGGTTTTTGAAGTTTAGGGAGGATATCCGTTGAAAATTATAAACGTTAGGGACCAAAGTGAACTTTACTCCTTATAATTATCTGGTTAGTTCGTAATTTTGGTATAACCATGGACAAAATTTGTAATTTACTCTACAATAAATTCAATAGAGTAAATTGCAATTTCGGTCATTTTGGTTTATTGTTTTTCTTGAATTGGATATCTACAAATTTTTCTTGCAAGAAAACCCTTGTGGTATACAAAAATGTTCAATTTGGCTCCTTCTAGTTATAAAATATCCATTAAATCAAGGGTATTATTGTTATTCTACTCTTTTATTTAATCTATATTAATTTAAAAAAAAAAATTATACCCATCCCTACCACGTTACCCTATGGGAATCATTTGATCACATCTGCAAACCTAAATATCTACTCTCCTCTTATTCTCAAATGATGGTTGTCGCATCATCAATCTCTGCCGTCGTCTACAACGACGTCCTTCCTCTCTTAACCCTTACCGAGCTCTCGTTCAACCTCGATGAATATATTGTGTTTGTGTGTATATATATTGTGTGTGTATATAAATATAATATAATATGTATTATGTTCATTTAAATTTGATACTTAATAAACAGATAAAAATAAAAAGACCACAATACCCTTGATGTAACCAATGTTTTAAAACTTGGGTTGACCCGGGAATCGGTGAAGAGACCGGTGGTTTTTTGGGAAATTACGGCCCCGATCGAACCGTCAGTTTTTTGATAGAACCGGTTGAACCGGTCTTACTGAACCGGTAAAAACCCGGGTTGACCCGGTTAAAAAATCAATTTCGTATAACTGTAAGGTAGCGACTAGGGTTAAAAAATCAATTTTACAAATCATCGACTCCACGCTCGATTCCATCAATCCACACTCGATTCCACACTCGATTCCATAGAGCTTCCTTCTTCGATTCCACAAACAGCTTCAATCGATTCCATCTACAGGTTGGTTCTTCGATAGAAATGTGTTAATGGTTATATATATATATATGTATGCAGGAAAATGAAAAATACATAGAATTTCTAGAAACCGGGTCAACCACTCGGTTGAACCGTGACCCGGTCACCACACCGGGTCAACCAAAAAACCGGTTTTTAAAACATTGGATGTAAAATATGCTTTTTAACGGTCTTAATGAGAAGGACCAATGCCAAACACTTTCACATACCAGAAGGCCTTTTTGCAATAAAATTTTTGTAAGAACCTAACCGAAGCAAATCAACAAACCACAGGGACCAAAACTGTAATTTACTCAATTATAATCAAAATCCTACTAAAAATCCCTGATTACACCATCATTTCAGCATAATAACGCACAATTAACCCTTTGTGTCATTTTTGTTAACAATTAACCCCTAAAACACTCGTCTTCACCGTCTGATCCTCCGTCCGTTTTTGCCGACGAAAGTTTCAGGCAACAGTTCATGTGTTTCGCCACATCACAACAGGTACACACGCATTCCATATGTATTTCTCGCTTAAATTACGATTTTCAGATCTGCTTATTGATCCAATACTGAAATTCTTGACATGAGCGAACAACGATTGAAACATGATGGAATAATTCTTGTATTTGTGAAGTAATTACGATCGTTGGAATATCTGTTGAGTTGTTTTGTGAGCGGAACTTAGTAATTGTATTACTTATTGATCCGATACTTGATAAATTGTTGAAATAAGCAAACGACGATTGAAACATGATAGAATCATTCTTATATATGTGAAGTAATTATGATCGTCGAAATATCTGTTGAGTTGTTTTGTGAGCGGAAGTTACTAATTGTATCACTTATTGATCCAATACTTGATAAATTCTTGAAATAAGCAAACGACGATTGAAACATGATGGAATTATTCTTATAAATGTGAAGTAATTATGATCGTCGAAATATCTATTGAGTTGTTTTGTGAGTGGAACTTACTAATCGTCGAAATATATATGTGAAGTAATTATGATCTCTTACGTATTGCAGCGATTTTTTGTTTTTATTCGGGTTTTTACTAATTGTTTTTATTCTTAGTTTCTATAGTTAATAATTAAAAAACTAATGGTCGGTTGCGCGAGTTGTACTGTTAACGATATTTGAAGCTTGAAAGTGTTTCAATTAATCGTGGTTTTGATGCTTTATTGGGCCCGTTGGTGACGTGGTAAGTTTGGAGAATTTTTTTCTACTTGTTCATTTATAAAATTAAAAATACAATCTGGAATCACCTGGATAGATTAATCGTACAAGTTGGACAGGGTTGATCATAGTTCAGTATTGGATTATTCAATAGTTAGAACTTGTACAAAAATTTGACCGGAATTTACTATTGATTTATTCCGAGAAGAAAACTTACTTCACAATATTAGAAATATAGATATCTTACCATAGAGGGTTTCGATTGAATGGTATGTAAATCCTTCCGGCCTCCCCTAGTTGCTAATACATTGAAAGGTGATGGCTGGAACCTTTTCCATTTACTTGTTGTTGAAAAGATTTTATGAATGGGATTTGGTCATATTACTTGGTTCAAAAAACATTTTTGGTCTGTAGTTGGTTCATATGACATGGTATCAACCTTTTACATGTTATACTTTGTTTTTTTCAGTCATGATTTGGCAGCATTGGACCCAGTTGCTAGTGCAGCTGTAACAACCCAAGCATTGGCACTGCATGATCAGTTTTTTATGATGTTCAAATCCAAGATAAAACTGGTAGCACTTGGAGGTCTGGTTCTATCTTTTTTGTCATTGCTTGTACATATGTTCCTTGCAAATACCAGTGCAGAGCTAGTACAGTACAACGTGATGACGGGATTTGTGGAGGATTTAAATATAAAGGTTGTGGGAAAACAGGTAATGCTTTTACTTGATCTCAGGCTTTATAGATGTATATATACTGCCAAATCGTACCTGTGGTATTCATACATTGATCAATTTTTTGTTCTTTCTGGTTGGTGCAGGGTGCATCTAGAAAGTTGTGGAAGAAGGTTAAGCCTTTAGAGGCTTTGCAGCCATATGCAAATCCTAGAAATAAATATTCTGGTAATGAGTGCTCTTCCAAGTATCAAGTTTTGTGGTATGCTTACTAGAAGCTTTGGTAATAGTAGAGAGAGAACTAAAAAACATATTTAGGAGATCTAGGCCCAATTCAATTTTGGCAATTTCCTATTTTCATTCTGTGGGTTCAGATGATCCCTTCCATATGAAATGAGAAAGTTAATCATGTGATAGCGGATTCCATTTACTTAATCTAAGGAGGAATGAAGATGATATCCATGAAATTGAGAATGGAGGAAGATGGTGTAAATGAGTTAAACCTTATCTTCTCTAAATGTTTTCTTCCTCCATTTTCATTTGCTTTCTTATCAACGTTTATATAGAAACATGAATCTCTAGTCTCAAAATTATATCCGTACACATCTGAAAAATAGTTTGAGTTCGGTTTTATTAGATGTATACATCTCACGTTTACTACATCAGTACCTCGGCTCATTGATAGCATCAAGTGTCATCGGGACTTTATTTTACACATTTACCACATTCTTGCCTTCTGTTCTAACTTTACTTGCATGTTCCAGTTCCAGTTCACCAAAATAATGGTTTCATACATGCCAAAATTTTTGGTGGATTCGAGAAAATTAGATCATCGGTATGCTCATTTTTGTTTTTACGTTTCTTCTGTAATTAAATGTTGTCTATTACTGAAGGTTCATACGGGTTTGCCAATTTGCTAGATTTGTGATCTTGTTACCATATCCAGGCTTCTCAATGCTACTCTGGTCATCCCAGAGCTTCAAGAAAGTGCAAATTTAAAAGGCATCGGGTATATTTGCAAGTCCTGCAACAAATAAAAAATGAAGAGCGTCATATTGTATCTTCTAATCCTTTGGCTATTCATTATGGTTTCATGCAGCTCCGAATTTAAAAGCTTCTCATACCTTTACAATGAAGACCACTTCATAGTTTCTCTTCAAAGTGATGTGATCATTGTAAAAGACCTGCCGCCAAAGCTGAAGCAGGCAAGGAAACGTAAAGAATGTCCTATTTTTAAGCCTGAGAAATCAGCTTCTCCTGAGTATTACATTGAAGAAGTCTTGCCAAAGTTAAAGAAGGGGAAGATCATTGGATTGGTGGTTGTTAATGGAGGCTGTCTACAGGTACCTGTCGTATTTTCTTGCTTTGGTTAATATTTCGAAATTAGAAACCTATCTTTCCCCTAATATATATGTGTTGGTCAGTTTCAATGTATGACAGCAAGAACTCAAAATGCTGTCATCCTTGTGCATTGGAGACCATATGCTACTATCTTTTAACTTTATCCTTGCGAAATGTATCCAATATATATCAACACATAGTTGATGACCATGTTTAGGAGGATTTGCGTCCTTCAGTGATGTATGCTGCTTATTGGATGACGGCTTCTCAAAAGATGATGCATAATTTGAACTGATTGCAAGCTTGATGCTGATAACTTGAGGGTGAATTGTAATATTTGTCCTTGTATAATAGGATTGTTAACAAGTCTCACCCATATACTCGCCTTACCAACCCAAATGATCGAGATTTACGAATCTCAAAATTTAAAGTTTATTACTTCCAGATGATGATTAATGACACTAATTCCCTGGAATTGGATGTCAGACTAGGGTATGTGTGATATATAGATGTGCACTTTTTGCATGGAATTTGGAGCAATTTCATTCGATTTTGAGGATAATAGAAATAGGAAGTGATGGGTGGTTGGGGTGGGGGGTAGAAGGCTTGAATAGAGAGAGCAGAGAGTAGAAGTCTGACCTTTCTGTGTGCATAGGATTTGATGGAAGAAAAATATGAAACAGAGGGTGCATAGGTCTGGATGACAGTTACAGGCAGGTAGTTGAGAAATATAGTTTCCCTGTAAGATATTTTTCAAGGATAACATGAAATTTCAAATTTCACCATGGTCAAGCTTTTTCTGTGCTTGTCAATTTCCTGTGCCCGGAGGCTCAAGTAAGCCCGTATAGCAAGATATTTTGCACACCAAAGACTAAAGAGTTAATAATATTACACTCTAATCGCCTTAAGAGGTCCCACCCTTATTTATAATCTAGCCTCATCTCTCTTATTCCCCTGTGCAGCTCTAATAATGACATTACCCACCTGTTTCAAAATAGAGCCGACTCCTGATTTCGGGAATCCAAAACCTTTAACTTTGCAAATGTAAAATTGACATGGATGCTTGTAGTTTGTTAGTACTAATTTCTCTTGACCATACTAAGTTGTTTTTGGTTTAACATAATAATCGTTTTCTTCATCTACAACTAAAAACATGAACACCCAAAACAACTTTTAATTAATTTCTGATGTGAACAAACTATATTTTGACACTCAGGAGTCAAATGTGGACTCCATTTTTTTTTTTTGGGGGGGGGGGGGGGGGGGGGGGGATGTAATCTAGAAGTATCTCCAAATATGGTTAGAATATTTTTCCATGAATATAGTTTGATTAGTATCCAGTTGCTAAGTTCTATACTGCAGCCAACTATACTTTAAATGGACCTAAATAAAGTGTCAGTTCTTTAGACAGGATGGACTGTAAAAGCCTTTCAAACGGTTCCAACAATATAGATATGTCTCGCAGTTATCTCCTATCATACATTATTTACTTGTAAGATGATTATTTGGTGAAATCTGTGGGTAGCATTTGGTTTCTTGAAGAATGCTAGGCATCTTTAGTTCTTTGATAAAAAAACCATCTCAAAATATTTGCTGTTTGTTTCTATATTGAACAACATTATCTCATTAAAGAAAGTCCTGGTGCATGTGTTCTTATCAGTCTATCCTCCCATCTAAGTTGGTTGAATATCAGAGGCTCAGATGTAGGGTAGCATTTCACGCGCTTCATTTCCGTCCAGAAATTATAGCATTGGCACATCAAATGTTGAAAAGGTTAGTAAATTTTTATGTCTGAACTCTGTTCAGTTATTTAGAGATCTGAATACCAATGCAGCATAGTCCTGCAGTTGTTTTCTTGAAGAGAAATATTCAGAAAGTTAGTACACACAGTTACACTGCACCTCTGAGATGAATTAATATACCACCAAATGCAACTGTCATATGTTTACATTGACTTAAATACTAAATTGTATAGATTAAACGACTTATTGACTTTTTAAGTCAGAATGTGAAGTATTAATGCCTATATCATCTTTTTGATGATATATATGGTAGACCACTCTATGCAAGATAAACGTATAAGATTTTCTTGTGGACCTTATTTGTACTGATTTTCCTTTTTTTCCTTCTACATTCTATTGTAGGAGGGCCAATGGAGACCCCAATCTCCATGCATGTAGTTGGGAATACTTTGCCTCAAGTGGGAGACTTTGCTTTCAATATATTCCATCCCAAAATAAATGTCCACAATGAAAAAGGCACACAATTTTAGAAATGTGTAATTATTACCCTTTTTAATTAACCAAATGTCAATTTTACCCTTAATAATAGAGGTAAATAATGAGTTTCTCCATCTCATAGTTAAGGCTAGAATTGGAAAGTATGCACTCACTTTTGAAAATGGACACTTATTTTGGTTCAAATTAAAATAGAAATATGGACACTTATTTTAGGACGGAGAAAGTATCTCCTTTCCTTTTTTTTCTTTATGTCAAGGAGAAGCAATCGTAATCTCCCATTTGGAAGTACTAAACTTTTGATACTTTTTAATCACACATCAGCAATTGAACTAAACATTTCTTGCACAGGTTACAAGCTTCAGGGCAACCTTACCTTGCATATCATTCTGGCCTTGTAAGAGATACTCTAGCTTATCAGGGTTGTGCTGAGCTTTTCCAGGTTAGCAAAGTTGAAACTTTATATTTCTCATGCTACTTGCTAGGTGAAGCATTGATAAATATGGCCACACCTAGAATTTAGTTTTCTACCTCCTCCTGACCCTTCTTTATACAAACATCTCCGGTTGCTTACTTTAACTTGTTTTTCAAATCTTAACACTACTTTTCTTGTTTTCAAGGTTTATTTATTTTTTATTTTTATTTTTCCCGAATGTCATTCTTATGTTCTATTTCTGCAAATTTTTTAAGGAATCTTTATCCTTTTTTTGCACACTATGCTCAAGCAGGAGGTCTTCATTGAGACAACCGCTCTACACTTTAGGGTGGAGGTCGGGTCTGCGTACATCTTACCTCCCATGGATCCCACATTTGGGTGGGATATTTCTTGTTTAATTTGGTTTATATTCAAGCTGATCTCAGATTTAATAAGAAATTTGCAGAGTCTATGTAAAAATCCTTGTTGTAGTTCTGAAGTAGTAACAAGGAATAAGCTATATATAGGATTTAACATATAGAATAAAAGCAGATACCTTGAAAAGGTTCGCAACATAAATTAAGCTTGGTTTTATCTATTCTCTAATTTTTTTGGCATAACAAGAGAATGAAGCGTGCAGCATATGCCAAAGTTGTGCTTGCAAGTTGCAATGTTGTCCAGACAACAGAGTATTTGCAGATAATTTGACAAGTTCTATAAATACCATCATTTCCATATCTGACTTTTGCCTATCTTTTTGTAGGATGTCCATACTGAACTTGTTCAGTACCGAAGGGCACAAATGATTAAACAGAAACTTGTTAATGATGAACTAAGCGTTGATTCCTTTATTAGGAAAGCAAATGGCTTGTGTCCACTCATGCCTGAAGAGGTATATGGATTCATTTCAAAGTAAATTGAAGGAAACACTACAACAAAATCGGGTTTGTAGGACGCCAATGTCCAACAGTCCAAGTGAATAGACTGTTTTATATGACCAAATGCTTGTGCGTCCTATGTAAAAGTGTTACAATAAGTTTATAAGACGATTTTGGGCGTCTTAACAAGTTTTAGGACAATTTTGAAATAAAGCATCCTTTTTTTATATGACATTATTAGAAAGAGTGTCTTATAAAAACAAATGTCCTATAAAAAGATGCATTCATTGGACACTTCTCAAAAGTGTCCTATAAAACTTGTTAAGACGCCCAAAAATGTCTATAAACTTATTGGAACACTTTTACGAATGGCGCACAATTGTTTGGTTCTATAAACCTAGGTTTTATAATGTAGTTTATTAGGACACTTGGACATTTTTGGCGTCCTGTAAGTCCGATTTGTTGCAGTGAAAACAGGCCTTTTATTCCAAAGTAGATAGGATAGGTCGTAAATTAAACCCAAAAAGGTTGGTTGGTATCTATTCATTTATCTTATATGTACCATCAACTTCACAGGTAGGACTGCTTCTACGGGCCATGGGTTATCCACCGACAACGCGAATCTACCTGGCAGGTTCTGAAAGATTTGGTGGTCAACGTGTAATGATCCCACTACGTGCCATGTACACCAACTTAGTGGACCGTTCTAATTTATGCAATAAGTACGAGCTAAACAAATTATTCGGCACCGAAAGGCCACTTCCTTCAAATTCTTTCAACGTCACTCATAATAAAACTGCTGAGGAGTTGAAGAAAGAATGGGATCAGGTTGGCCCTCGTCCTCGGCCTCTGCCTCCACCTCCGGGCCGACCCATTTATCGACATGAAAAAGAAGGATGGTATGGTTGGATCGCTGAGAAAGATTCAGAGCCAGATCCTTCACCAATTGATTTGAGGGAAAAAGCTCACAGGTTGTTGTGGGATGCCCTTGATTATGTTGTATCAGTTGAAGCAGATGCATTCTTCCCGGGGTTCAGCAATGATGGTACGGGATGGCCAGATTTTTCAAGCTTGGTCATGGGACATCGGCTCTATGAGATGGCATCTTCCCCAACTTATCGACCCGACAGGTGAATAAATCTCTCTCTCGATTCTTTTACTTGGTTTTTGTAGTAAAAAACACCTTTAGAGTTTAAGCAACTATATGAAGTAGTCTCCTACATTACTTTCAGCAGGCATTTACTGTGACATATTTAGAAAATATGGTCCATTTAGATCAAAATAAGATACAATTGTTTAAGATGGCAAATTATGTTTCCTGAACATCATTGATGGTGTAGAAGTCCCATGTTTTTAGTACAGTAAAAGTAGATAAAAAGATCCACAATATAGTAAAATAAAAGATTGTATACCACTAAATTTGTGACCTTGTGTGAAATTTTGAATGTATGTTAGACGTTAGACGTTAGTCTTAATTTTCTTTTTGTCCTACTAGTTGGTGAGTACCGAGCTTTGTGTTTTCTTGTTTGTTTTTTAACCTATTTAACACATGTGTTCTTTCTGCCTTTTCTGTTTATTGTACTTATTTGTTTCCACACAGACACACTCCTGTGCTACTTTTCTCACCCGTAGCTTGTTCGTTTGTTTCCTTTTAATTTTTAAATTGTAAGTCAGGGTCTTCACGAAAACAACCTATCTACCCCTTGGGGTAGAGAAAAGCTTTGCGTATATCCTACCCCTACCCTACCACTGCATGAGGTTCGTTTGGCTTGGTTTGGTTTACCACTAAATTTGGTGAAAATTGGTGTGGTTAACTACTTTCGAGTATAAAGATAAAAATCCTAGCAACACGGCAAATTACTAAATGAAACCAAACAAGCCTAGTAGATCTCACCCAGCGGTGGGGTAAGATATAAACAGATCTGACCTCTACCCCAATGAGTAGAGCAATTCTTATAGGGGAAACCTCCGGTTTGTGAAAAGTGTGAGAGAGAAAGTTAGCCCAAAAAGTTTGAGATTGTAGGCAAGTTACTGAACAATGTAAATTCCGTGTTTGTTTTTGTTTCCTATAAACTAGTATCGTTTGTGTATTGATGGACACAACAGGAAATTCGACTATATTAGTTTTATAAATTTCGCTTAGTTGTCATTTCAGTCATTCTTAACTTTTTGGTGTTTAAAGTTTTACTTACGCTTTCATGATGTTGGTAGAGTCATCAATGAAAGCATGATGCACACTGGTTATTTGAGAAAATAACCTTCTGACAGATTTTACTACGCCTCTGCTTAACAGAATAATGTCTTAAAATCTGTTAGATGGTTGTGCATTTAAAAAGAATATATGTCAGAAGGATGTTCTTCTAAATAACCCCCCAAAACACACACACACACACATTGTAGTCTTTTTTGCATATCTCTAGCATAAATTACGCTCGCTGAATCCATTGTTTCCTAATTTTCTAGTTCCTTACGGTTACTTGTCAAAATGGTATTTTTTTGGGCAGGAAATTTCTTGCGAATCTGTTTAACATCACCAGAGACGATCTTTATTTTCCAAAGCGAAACTGGACCCTAGCAGCACGCCAACATCTAAACAACAGCCTCGGCGAGGAGGGACTCGATAGACAATTTCTTGAATCGAAACCAATTTCGTTCCTTTCACATCCAATCCCCGAATGCATTTGTACCATCTCTAAACCAATTGACCAAGAGTGCCCCAAATGGATGAAAGATAGTTCCCTTAGATCCAAGATAGAAGAGAGTAACGAGAATGAAGAAACCGATGATGAAATGGATGAAGGGCAATTAGGTAATTCAGAAGACGAAGGCAGATCCAAAACTGAAGTTTTTGAACGAGATTCGGAAATGGATCCAAATGACTAGAGATTTACGTAGATATATACAGGATTTTTATTCTTATCTCTCATTACTTACATGATATTCTTTCGGATAGAGGCTAATAAAAGAAGACCCGAGGTCATAAGGAAGCACGAGCGAATGTGTTTGTCAAATATTACGAACCACATAGCTACGTGAACGGGATAGAAACGGAAAAACATCATACATTTTAGGTTTATAGCTTTCTTCATTTCTATAGAGTTGTCTGTATAATGTTTGAAGGCTTTGATTTGATGTCATAAGAATTAGAAACAATGAATGCATTTATGTTGGCAAAATTTTCCTTTATTTCTGCTCCTAGCGTTTTTGGTTTGAAACCAAGGTTATAAACGGCGTGAGGTGTGGCGGCGAAGCCAAGCCTCAAGCCTTAGGAGCCACAGTGAGGCTACGCCGTTTTTGAAGGTGTGACCTATGGCGACAAGTCTCTACATCGTATATAATATTATATATGAGGGTGAGTTCAAACGAGAATGCTAACTATTTAAGAAAACACGAGAATGACCGTTAATGTACAAAATCATAGATGATTCACGTATAAAATCATAGATGATTCACGCGACTTTGCCTCGGGACTTAAGTCGCAGCCAAAGTCGCATGCGCAATATTTGCCCTTAATGTAAGATCACATATGATTTTGTACATGATTTGCTGTTTTTTTGTTTCTTAAATAGTTAGCGTTCTCGTTTGAACATTCTCTCTCTCTCACACACACACTATATATATATATATACATGTATATAGGGAATTGGGTCCTGTGAGAATGAAAGTTATTGTGAGAAGAGTAAGAAGGGATCTCCACCATTGAATGCACATTAGGATGAAATGCATCAGATCAATTCCCGTATCAAACATGATTCATGGGTGAGTTTGTGATTAAAAGTTATCAAGAGTTCAGATCCCTTCTTACCTTCTCATGTTCTCACCTTAACTCTACTTCTCACACGATCCTTCGTCTATGTATGTGTGTGTATATATATATATAAATGTTGCACATCTTACAAACCAATCTAAACCGTCCATGTAGATTAACACATCAATGTGAACGTGGATTAAATCGGTTTTGTAAATTTCTCTCAACCTTATCTGCAACTAATTTGGTAATTGCCTAAAAATTTCAAAATACACAAAATGAAGGGCTAAGATTGGTTTGTAAGGTGTGTGACATTTACATGGTTTGTACTTATTTTGTCCTCTCTCTCTCTCTATATATATATATATATATATATATATATATATATAGGGAAGGGTTCAAACGAGAACCCATGTGATTTACGAGAACGCAAGAACAGTCTCTAAGCCAACCATTCCGTTTTAAATCACAATTTAAGAGAAGTTAAAGGGATTTTTCAAATTTAAATTAGTATTTAAAAGTTTTCAAAAATATTAAAGACGTGGAAGGGGAAAATTGGAAACTGAAATTATAAAATTCAAATAAGACGTTCAAGATTACTTTGATCATCAGGGAACGGACAATCATCGTCGCATGATTATCACATTTCAATTAGGGCTCGATGTTTGTCTATCATCGATTAGGGCTCGATGATTGATGGTGAATCACATTGTTATCATAACCTATATGAATGCAAATCAGTGAAATACGATGGTTTTCCTTTCATTATCATATACTTATCACAATGGGAGTATTACTGGTGAGATTGTATTTGAGTAATCGAACAGGGGAAATTATCACAACTCAAGAAATCGATACCATATGTGTTCGATTAAGAAAATTTGGTCGATAATCACAATGTCCGATTATCAACAACATTCGATTAGGGCTCGATGCTTGTCTTCTATCGACTAGAGACGATTGAATGTATATCATATGATTATCGCAGTTGACACATCGATTGGGGATCAACGATTGAATGTATATCTTATGATTATCGCAGTTGACACATCGATTGGGGATCGACAATTGAATGTGTATCACATTTGTACCACCTGATTATCACACTTCGATGAGGATTGCTATAACAAGAATCACAGAATTACCATATTGATTGATTATCCCATTGTGATAACAATTACTTTGTATCATAGTAAGATGAACTTATGTGTATCACAAGATTGTCACAGTTAACACATTTATTAGGGGTCGATGATTGTATGTATATCACATTGGTATCATAGTTAACACGCTTTGATTACGGCTTGATGATTGTCTATCACAAATGTATTATCACACCATTGTTATCACAAATGTCACAGTTGGATATTGATTGGTTATCACATTGTTATCACAATTAGCACACTTCGATCAAGTATCTATTGGTTGTGAATCACATTGTTATCATGAAATAGGTATCTATTGATGTTTTTTATTAGTAAACAATTGAGACATGATCAAATTCTGATCGATAATCACGGGATAATTACAATTAATAAAAGCAACATTAAAATTATAAAAATTAAATAATTACGTTACTGTCTTTAATGATTTATTTTTATTTATTATAATTATTAGTTAATAAAGTTGTAGGACCACGACTGTTTTCGTAGAACAGAGGGGTTCGGGTCAGCCTCTCTCTCTCTCTCTCTCTCTCTCTATATATATATATATATATATATATATATATATATATATATATATATAGGGGGCCATTCAAGGGAGAACTCAGTTATCTGTGATAACCGTGAGATCCAATTTTAACCACAAAACAAAAGATAAATTAGGAAATCAATAATTTTGGTAATTTTAATTAAAAAATTTAATTAAAGGAATTTTAGGTATTATTGAGATATCCTCTCTCTTCTCTTCTCTCTCCTCTCTCTAGCAAATATTATTCTGGCGAATACATAATGCCTACTGTGATACACTTTATAAACATCGAAAATACATGATGCACACTGTGATACACTGTGTAAAGATCGAAAATACATGATAGCATACTATGATACCCTTTTGTAAACATCGAAAAAACATAAAAAATACGTGATAGCACACCATGATACACTTTGTAAAGATCGAAAAAACATCGAAAACAAGTGATGCACATTGTGATACACTTTGTAAAGATCGAAAATACATGACAGTACACTATGATACCCTTTTGTAAACATAAAAAATACGTGATAGCACACTGTGATACCCTTTTGTAAAAGGAAATAAGAAAATTTAGGAATTAAGTTATATTTTAGGAACTAAACAAATTTACTAAAATATCATTTTCTATTTATTTATAATTAATATTAATTATTCTAAATGCGTGGCTCATATTGAATCTCACAGTTATCACAAACTACATAGTTCTCATTTGATTAGGCCCATAAATATATATATATATATATATATATATATATATATATAAAACAAAGGATCGTGTGAGAAGAATAGTTAAGGTGAGTAGTCTCACACCTATCCATGAATTCTTCTTCTCACGGGAATTAATCTGGTGCATCTCAAGGGCAGAGATCCGTTCTTACCCTTCTCATCATAACCTTCTGTAACACCCTAAAAATAGGGATAACAAAAATCCGAAAACGGACATGAGGTATACTAAAATTGCCATAGCAAGAGCCTCCTAGAAATGGGGAATATATAAATAACCTGTTTAATTACAGTTGTAATTTAACGGACGATAAATAACAACCAACTAATCTAATTTCTACAACTAGAAAGGAGATTACAAAAGGGTTGTCATCTATAAATCCAACGGTTCGTTCCCAAAAGTATAATGCGTCCATGTGCAAAATCCCCAAGCTCTCACCCCAAAGCAACTAAGCCTGCTTAGAACCGGCGCCGCTAGAACCTGAGATACACATCGACACCAAACAAGTGTTAGGCCAAAAAGCCTAGTGAGTTGAACAATAATAAACATGCATGAACAGTTACAATTCTTATCAGCAGTTAACCAGAGATCAACATATGTGGAGTCAATAGGGGAGACCCATAGCACCAATCAAGTTCCACCCAAAGAGTCAATGTACCTTGATGCCCTCTAACAAGGAACACCCGAAAGGCCCGACACACCTGGGGACTACAACTGAGGAGGTTTTTGAGGTATATTTCACCCCAATATATTTCAATACCAACTACGGGTACAATATTACCATCCCAATCACATAAAGTCTAACAAGATACCCAAATGACATTCATGTTCATCATACATATGAATATATCACCAAAATGGTATTCCAACTAGAAATCATCTTAATACCAAAACATGTATACGTTTAGCATATCAAAATACACACATTATGTATCCAAGAGAAAAACCCCAAATAATGGTACATATAGAGTAAATCATGGAATTTCACCTATAACTACATTTCCAACATATCTTCACAAAGGAATCCCAAATACTTGAACATATAGAGATAGGTAATAACAAATAGTAGAGTATGATGTGTATCTAGTTTTAACAAAGGGGTAGTAACTCACAATCTAGGTTTTGTACCAAAAACCTAGAAAAGATGAAAACCCTAGATTTGAGAAGATGAGACTTGGAGTGGAGAATGTGGACTTGGAGAAACCCTAGAAACCTTCTTGGTAGATAGTAAATGCAAGATCAACAACCCCAACAACCAAAATGATTTGCAATAAATGAAAGTTAGGGTTTGGAGAGGAGTGAGTGTGATTTGGAGCTCTCAAAATCGCCAAAGAGAATAGATGAAATGTGAGAAATGAAAGGAAAATCGACCAAGATACTCATTTAAGTCTCTGCACCCACTCGCGACATTGCCCGACGACAGTGACATTGTCACTGTCGCGTGTCACAGTCGTGCGAACTCCCTCACTCACGGTACACTCCCCGCGACCTTGACACCGCGATAGTGACACTACTACAGAAATAGGTATTTTAAACGGTTGTTTTGGACATTTTTAAACGGTTTTACAACCGTTTAAAATGGCACCGTTTGAAAAAGTCAGGGGCTTTTTTAAACGGTTTTTGAACCGTTTAAAAAAGTCACATTTTTAAACGGTTTTGAAACCGTTTAAAAAAAATAAAAGAATGCTATCTACTGCACATAGGACTTGATCTCGGAACCACAACCATGCAAACCCACGACACTTACCATTCCACCACATCTTCTTCTATGTTTATAGAAGCACTTTTAATTCTTTTATTCATTTTCTGTCCAGCTTTGTACTCCCAACTTCAACTCCATATTCAGTCCAGATTTACTCCAAATTACCAAAAACTCAAAACACGAACATTGTAGATTTGTGTGTTGGGTTTCCAGATCATCTTGAATCACTCAAATCGGAGATCGGACGAGTGAAATATGATCAAAACGCCACAGTTGCGCAAATCTGTCAAAAATTATCATTTTGTTCTTTTTCTCTCCAAATTGTTCCGAACCTATCAAAATATAAAAACGCATTAATGTAGTTCGGTTTTACCCTAAATTTTTAAAGGCCTTTTTAAACGGTTTTGTGATAGTGAAAGCGTTTGAAAAAGTGTTTGGCCTTTTTAAACGGTTGTTCTAGAGAACCGTTTAAAAGATGTATGTATTTTAAACGGTTGTATGAAAAAACCGTGTAAAAAAGTTAGACGGATTTTTAAACTGTTTTGTTCAATAATCCGTGTGAAATATGTATCCCTTTTTAAACGTTTTTTTATAACAACCGTTTAAAAAGGTCATACGACTTTTTTAAACGGTACCACAACCGCAGAACCGTTTAAAAAAAGTCTTAAAAAAACGCGGCCACCTTTTTAAACGGTTTTTTCGAATTTTTTTAAAAACTGTTTAAAAATGCGTGTTTAAAAAAGTCATTTCTGTAGTAGTGTGACCATGTCACAATCGCGTGTCATAGTCGCGCCTACCCAAACACCCGCGGTACATCTACCGCGAGAGTGACCATGTCACAATCGCGTGTCACTGTCGCGCCACACCCCCAACAACTCGAAACTTGACCAAATTCGATAACGAGCGCGAGGTTTGAACGATTAAAGATGGTAAATCAATTTACACAACATTTCAATATGATAACGATCATTAAATGCATACAAAGGCTCATATTTTCAAATAGACACAATTAATGTATTTAAGAGGACAAATACTTACCTTGAAAATTTTCGGGTGTTACACCTTCATTCTCACTGGACCCCCCCCCCCCCCCCACACACACAAGGACAGGCTCAAATGAAAACCGAGTTTCAGTTGTGAATATAAGGACAAAGGAGAACGCGCCATGTGTCTACACCTTCACGGGTCGTTCATATATTATTCATTGTGAATAATGTATCATTCAGGATGAATAATACAACATTCAGAATGAATAATACACTATTCAATATTCATGATGAATAGTACATGAATCATGAATTCATTTATTATCCATCATGAATGCTATATTATTCATCATGAATAGTGAATGAACGTTCAACCTCGCTATTCATACTAAATGTGGACACCCATGGGCACGTGTCGCGCTCTCCTTTGTCCCCGGTTCACAGTTTAACTTTTCCCTATATATATATATATATTAGAGGCCTAATAAAATGAGAACTAGATAGTTTGTGGTAACTGTGAGATCCAATGTGAGTTAGTCATTTAATATAATTAATGTTGTTTTTAAAGTAAAGTAAAATGATAATTTGGTAAATTAACAATTTAGATTTTTATAACAAATCAATTCCGTTTTAACTCATGCTAATCCTAAGGTGTCAGGATCGAATTCTTAACAAGAATTAATACTCAGAAACTAATATCAAAGAAGTTTGCGGAATAACACTTTGATATTCAATAAAACAGTAATCAAACACAGTATATAATTATCAAACAGTAAACTTTTATTTGATGCTTTGCAGTTACAAGATTACTCACTCAACCTCAATATTGATGAACAAGCTCACCAATACGAATTCTACTTCTCTAGAATTAGGATCTATGCCTTGAGGTTGATTTCTCTCTTGAAAAACAATTATCAAAAGTTATCTCTATCTATTCTAAACATTCTATACATATACTGATAAAAAGATAATTACAAAGAATAAACAAATCTTCAGTATATCTTCCATGTATATCTTCTAAGTATATCTTCAGTATATCCAGCTGTAGTACATTCCATCCGGATCTCTTTAGCAGCACTAATAATGCTCAGCAGCATTAACTTCATCTAGCAGCATTAACTGCAAGCAGTACTAACCACTAGCAGTACTAACTAGCTAAGCAGTACTAACTTTGTTCAAGCAGTACTAACTTTGACTAGCAGTATTAATTAACACTAGCAGTAGTAACACTCAGCAGTATTAATCTTCAACTTGTTCTGGCAGTAGTAACTACACTTGTACTAGCAGTATTAACTACACTTAGTAGAATCTTCAGTTCCCAACAATCTCCCCCTAACTTGACTTTTAGAAGAGAAGTCAAGTTCTTCAGATATTCTTCCAGATGCTTTTTTTTTTTTTGATGCTCCCAAAACTTCCAAGATCATGCTCCTAAGTCTGGATTCAGTCCCAAACTCTGATTGATTATCTTCTGAATTAGGTACTTGGCCATTTCTGAATTTGGTGCACAACCCAACTTCTTCTTTAACATGGCATGAACCTTCAGTCTGGTGTGATTATATACTCTATCCACTAGGAAGTATTCTGTGTGATTTCTATCCAAAGTCACTGCATATACTCCACTAGTTTCATATAGAGTCCAACTTGTGACTTCTTTAAACACACTCTTGATGACCTGGTCCACTTCTTCAGGTTTGAACATCATGCATAGATACTCCATCACCAGTTTTGTAAGAGAAATTCCTGGAGTATTCAGATGATCTGCATACAGCTTAATTCCTATGTCAAACATCTCTTCTATATCAGATCTAGAGCATGTTCTGACAATCTTGACCCAAGTGTTGAATACTTCATACTTATCACCCTTCCTCTTGAGTCTGATGTAATCTTTCCCATCCATTGTCAGTACATCCCAGTGAATGATCTCAGGTGGCTTAACTCCAACAGGTTCTGCAGAAATTGGTTCAGGCACTTTGTCCATCACTACCATATATAAGCTTACATCATCTTTGATTGATGACCCTTGCTGGCTTGATGACTCAGGTGCCACTTCTTCTTCAGCAACATTTTGTTCTTCTTCTACTCTAGGCTTCTTATCTTTCTTTCTTTTGGCCATCATCTTGGTTCTTTTCAAAGTCTTTTGAACCTGTACTAGAGTAGCTTCCTTTTCTATCAGATCTAGAGCATGTTCTGACAATCTTGACCCAAGTGTTGAATACTTCATACTTATCACCCTTCCTCTTGAGTCTGATGTAATCTTTCCCATCCATTGTCAGTACATCCCAGTGAATGATCTCAGGTGGCTTAACTCCAACAGGTTCTGCAGAAATTGGTTCAGGCACTTTGTCCATCACTACCATATATAAGCTTACATCATCTTTGATTGATGACCCTTGCTGGCTTGATGACTCAGGTGCCACTTCTTCTTCAGCAACATTTTGTTCTTCTTCTACTCTAGGCTTCTTATCTTTCTTTCTTTTGGCCATCATCTTGGTTCTTTTCAAAGTCTTTTGAACCTGTACTAGAGTAGCTTCCTTCTTCTTTTCTTCCTTTTCCCTTGCCATTTCTTTGATAGGAGTTCCCTCTTCACTTTCAGGGAATGGTTGATTCATATCTATATCATTACTCTCCTTGGCCTTCTTTTCAAACTCTACTCTTTTCTTTTCATTGCTCTTCAGATTCCCCATTTCTTTTTCATAGAGCTCTCTGATTTGATCAAAACTCATCTTCACAAACATTTCTTTCTTTACCCCAATTGCACTCCTCAAGAAAGTTATCATTTTGTTTCTTTCCTGAGTGGCAAGGTAAGTTTGTGAAGGTCTTCTTTTCTTTGCACTTGTATTAGCCATCATAGCCTTTCTCAGACTTATAGCCCTTTGTTTAGCCTTTTCAGTTTCAAGCCCCTTTTGATAGGCTTTATTTAGCTCAGCAGCTAAAGCCTTTGCCATTTCCCTGTCCTTCTCCACCTGAGCTCTTTCTTCTTTTTCCATCTCCTTCTGCATTTTCCTTGCTAAAGCTTCATCTGATTCAACCAACCTTTGCTTCTTGATTGGTTGATCAGATTCCACTAACTTTGCCTTACCTTTATCTTTACCCATCTCCTTCTCAATGCTAGAGTTCTTTGTTGCATCACCTCTTTCTTTTATGACAACTCCTTTGGCCTTTGAGGTGACCTTGGGAGTATCATGTTTTGCTTTGATGAGTGTTTCTGCAACCTCAAGCTCTGTAAGGACCTCTTTTACTTGTTCTGCTGCTTCTTTCAGCTCAGCAGTATTAACCATTTCTGCTGTTTTACTTGAACTGGCAGTATTAATGGTTTCTGCTGCTGGCTCTGTTTCTGCTGCTTGCTCATTTTCCCCCTCAACATTATGTTTTTCCTCTTGCTCCCCCTTAGCTTTGGCATCAGCTTCTGACTCCCCCTTTTTGGGAGCATCAGTCACTGGTTTCCTCCTTCTGAGCACAAATTGTTTCTTCTTCTTTTGCAGAATCAGTTTCCTTACCATTTGCTTCAACTTGATGATTTGTTCTTGTTGTGACAGTACTATGAGTTTTAGCTCTTCTATATCTTTGCCCTGTTTGAGTACATCCATGTTGATGTTGCCCATTGCCTCCATCAATTCATCATAGTTATATCTGTCCTCACCTTCTCCAGGAGTGTTACCCCCTATTGAAGGATCATTGGATCTTTTAGTAGTGGAAGTCTTCTGCCTAGCAGAAGCACTATCCACCCCTGTGGTTTCTTGGCACCAGGGACCTTCAAATGATTGCTCATTTAAAGTTGCCATGGGGGAGGTCTTATTGATGTTGCCACTTTCCTCCTCTGTGCTAGCAGGAGTAGTGGCAGCCTCAGCACCCATATGCTCTACCTCCTCCTCAGAGAGCACCTCCTTGGGGTTGGGAGACACCCCTGTGGTTTCCCTTTGGATATTCTCTAAAGGAGTATTCTCCCTTAGAGGGCTTAAAGACTTAGGGGTTTCTGGTACAAGAAGGGAAGGAGCCTTCTTTACCTGTTTTCTCTTATACGTATGGGAAATTGGAGAGGTTGGTTTTGTAAGAATGGACTGGGGAATTGTTTTTGAGTGAGAAGGTTGGGCTTGGCTAGCAGTGGGATGGTCTAATGAGGGCCTTGACCCTGCTGCCATACCTTCAGTGTTTTGGGACACCACCATCATTGTAGAGAACAATGGGGTGTCAACTCCTTCCGAGTCCCCAGCAGATCTTCTCATATTTGAGAAAACCTTGCCTTTGGGGGGTTTAGGTACATATACCCCAACAGGTTGAGGTATATCCGTCAATTGATTAGTAATAACTTCTTGAACAAACCTGGGATACATAAAGAAGCTCTTTTTGTTTCCCATGTTTGAGACAAGATCATTGAAAATCATTTTTGAGAAATTGTACCTTCTGGATGTAGCCAAGCATACCAAAGCATATGCAATTGGACTGCTGAACTCACTCCATCCAGTGGTCTTTTTGGAGATGCAATGCATCAGGGTATGAACAAGAAAACGCCATTGGGGTGAAAACTTTGCTTTTGAGAATTTGAAAACACCCAATGGGCCTCCATACCCCATTCTAGTAAGATTAGAAAACAGTTCATCATTAGAGATAGACGTTATACCAGAGGCATCGTCTAGACGTAGACTGATGCGAATGACTTCTTCAGTAACTGTAAGTGAGTGATCACAGATTCTTGTCTTGATCATTTGCACACCATTTTCCACAACAATGGTTGCATTAGCCCAGAACTGCCTTTGGTGCTCAATGTAGGTTGTAGGGGATACAGTAAGAGCATGAGCAATGTGACTTGACTTGAGGAAATCCACAATCTGATGAAATCCTGAAGCTTGCTTTGGCTTTTGTAGCATCGCAATCTCGTTGTGCTCGTCGATGAACGTCATGGATGCCATTGATCTTAGTGAAAACTTGCCTGAAAACTTCGAACTTGAGAGAGAAAAGGTTTTGAGCGCAAGAGAACAGTATGCAAAGAGTCGTTATGACTTTTAGGCGGGCAAAAAGTATTTATAGTATTCGGAATATTAGCAGTATTAACCTAGAGCAGTATTAACTGAAAGCAGTATTAACTACTAGCAGTATTAACTACTAGCAGTATTAACTACTAGCAGTATTAACTACTAGCAGTATTAACTGAAAGCAGTATTAACCACTAGCAGTATTAACTACTAGCAGTATTAACTACTAGCAGTATTAACTGAAAGCAGTATTAACCACTAGCAGTATTAACTACTAGCAGTATTAACTACTAGCAGTATTAACTACTAGCAGTATTAACTGAAAGCAGTATTAACCACTAGCAGTATTAACCACTAGCAGTATTAACTACTAGCAGTATTAACTACTAGCAGTATTAACTGAAAGCAGTATTAACCACTAGCAGTATTAACCACTAGCAGTATTAACCACTAGCAGTATTAACCACTAGCAGTATTAACCACTAGCAGTATTAACCACTAGCAGTATTAACTACTCTTACACTTTTTGACACCATCCCTTTTCTCTTACTTTTTACTACTTTGTTCATCCCCTGATCCTTTTCTTCTTGATCCTTCATGATCATTACTCCCTCTGGAGTATTTCTAACTTCAACCTTCTGCTGGATTAAAAGTAACATGTCCTTCATCAAATCTTTTAAAGAATTTGAAGGCAATCCATGTTCCTTGTTATGTGCCAAGAGCAACCATTATCTTCATTCCAAATGCTCTTCCTCTTGAGCTTTTGATTGCCCTGCACACTTGATAAATCAGTTAGTCTTTGAGGGAACCCAAGCCAAAGTGGTCTTGGGTTGTCCTTTCTCATTTATATAATCTGTCAGTTTGGTCTGAATGAGTTGTTTAGGAATCTCATGGCTGGAGTACTTTGTTAAGATTATAGGCTTGGCTGCATTACTACTAGAAGCAGTACTAGCTTTGTTAGCAGTACTAACTTGGTTAGCAGTACTAATCAAGTTAGCAGCACTATTTTTGTTAGCAGTACTATCTGGGATAGCAGTACTAACAGGTTTCTTTGCAATTGGAACCCAAACTTGAACAAAGTTGTTTGCTTTCTTTGTCTTTAAATTACTCCTTGGCTTATTTGGAGTATTTTTCTTTGGTTTAGCAAACTTGTTCTGAGCATGTGATCTTATAGGTGCTCTGTTCTCAGCCATATGATTCCTTCTCTGATTCCTATAACCAAAAGAGTTTTGTGGTTTTCTTTGAAAAGTGACTCTTTGGTTGATAGGGTTGAAATAACAGTGTTTGGCAAGATGATTCAATTTGCCACAGATAAAACAAGGTTTTGGTCTATTGATTTTACTCAAATCAACTCCTTGTTTTTGTGCCCACTGATTATTCCAGTTTCTCTGATTTCCCCTTGGTTTATCATGTTTTTGGGGCTCAGATTTATTGCAAGAACACTGTTTACAAGGGACAGGATTCACAACTGTGGTTTGCTTATAATGGACCTTCTCAGACTTTCCCTCAGTCTTTTCTATGTCCTTAGACTTGATCCAAGCCTTTCCACATCCCTCATTGGTGATAATGTTATTTTCTAGAGTAATCTCACCACTCACAGTGTTCTTCTTACTTTTTTCATTAAAGTTTTCTTCTTCAGAGTCTGTTTCAACCACCACTTTGTCTAATGGATCTACCTTAGTGACTTCATCAGACAATTCCTTCCTATTCTTGGTCTCTAGCAAGTCTGATATAGGAGGGATGTAGTTGTTGTTGTATGGTGGTGGTGTGGTGTTATATCCTATTCCTCTTCTAAGTTTGTCATGGATTTGAGTTTGGAGCAAAGAGTCCATTGCTTTAGAGGCATTGGAAAATTTCTCAATATCCAGCTTGGCTTTCTCAAACTCACTTTTTATCTTTTCATTCTCCTCTTCTTTCTGTTTAAGCTTAAATTCATACTGATCTTTCTCCCACTTCCAGTAGTTTGTGTCATAGGAATGTTGAAGCTCATTGGCTTGAAAACTCTTAATCTGCTCTTCAAACCTCTCAACAATCCTAACATAGTCTTTTATGTCCTTTTCTAATCTCTTCAGGTCATCACTCATTTTCTGGTTGTGATCCCTGTACCTTTTAACAGTTTCAATACAGGATTTGGAACAAAGATTAGATGTTACCTCTGTAGGAATTTCTGAGCTTGAAGACTCTGAACCTTTAGCCATGATGATGTGATTTTGAATGTAGGTTTCTGAGAATACTAGCTCTGATACCACTTGTCAGGATCGAATTCTTAACAAGAATTAATACTCAGAAACTAATATCAAAGAAGTTTGCGGAATAACACTTTGATATTCAATAAAACAGTAATCAAACACAGTATATAATTATCAAACAGTAAACTTTTATTTGATGCTTTGCAGTTACAAGATTACTCACTCAACCTCAATATTGATGAACAAGCTCACCAATACGAATTCTACTTCTCTAGAATTAGGATCTATGCCTTGAGGTTGATTTCTCTCTTGAAAAACAATTATCAAAAGTTATCTCTATCTATTCTAAACATTCTATACATATACTGATAAAAAGATAATTACAAAGAATAAACAAATCTTCAGTATATCTTCCATGTATATCTTCTAAGTATATCTTCAGTATATCCAGCTGTAGTACATTCCATCCGGATCTCTTTAGCAGCACTAATAATGCTCAGCAGCATTAACTTCATCTAGCAGCATTAACTGCAAGCAGTACTAACCACTAGCAGTACTAACTAGCTAAGCAGTACTAACTTTGTTCAAGCAGTACTAACTTTGACTAGCAGTATTAATTAACACTAGCAGTAGTAACACTCAGCAGTATTAATCTTCAACTTGTTCTGGCAGTAGTAACTACACTTGTACTAGCAGTATTAACTACACTTAGTAGAATCTTCAGTTCCCAACATAAGGTTACCTATTATAACTGATTTCAGTTAACCCTAATTTATTAGGTTGAATGTAACACCCTAAAAATTAGGGGAAAATAAAATTCGAAAATTTGGCAATATGACGACTATAAACTGAGCGAAACCTGATTTAAACCATCACCTGTCAAATTGATCCCAAGGTATCATCCCGAAACGGGGAATATAACATAGTGTTTACAAAACCAAGAATGAAAAATATAAGTACGACAACCTACTAATCTAAATGAATTTAATAGATTAAGGTCGGGTGTCGCTATTCTCCCAAAAATCTTTAACTATCAAACATGTATCAGTTTCTAGATCTCCCAAAAGGACCGCTCTCGATCATGCGATCAACCACTCAATCCCGAAGGTTCCCGCCACTAGGATTCCCTGTCATACATGACAACCAAAGAAACAAGTGTTAGGCTAAAGCCTAGTGAGAAAGTATGATTGTAAAATAAATAACGGAATGGAATTACAACACAAGAGCGTCCGTATTTTCATAGTTCACAACTGAATTGTTTCACCTGTCATTAAACATGAAACTTCCATAAAATATCGTCAACATACTTATAATTTCCACCCAAGCCATCTAGCTTGATAGAATCAATCCAAACCAAGTATTTAGCTAATTGGACACTCAACCTAAACCGAGTCTTTAGCCTTTTCGTGACATCAACTCAAACCGAGTCTTTAGTCTACTCACGACATCAACTCAAACCAAGTCTTTAGTCTACTCACGACATCAACTCAAACCGAGTCTTTAGTCTACTTATGACATCAACTCAAACCGAGTCTTTAGTCTACTTATGACATCAACTCAAACCGAGTCTTTAGCCTACTTATGGCATCAACTCAAACCGAGTCTTTAGCCTACTCATGACATCAACTCAAACCGAGTCTTTAGTCTATTTATGACATCACCTCAAACCGAGTCTCTAGTCTACTTATGACATCAACTCAAACTGAGTCTCTAGTATACTTATGACATCAACTCAAACTGAGTCTCTAGTCTTTTTGCCAAGTTACCAATATGACCAACATATATCCCAATGGATACATATAACTCTCAATACATGCTAATATCTAGCATTTCCTCTAATACTCATCATTTGAGACAATATCCCTAAATGGGATTTTAGGTTAACTTCACATTAACAAATAAGAGAAAATCGAAGGTGACTAAATTCACTAGCACATCATTTAACATGTATATATGTAGAAAAGTCAATAATACACTCACCTTGGTGATTTCTTAAAAGAAACCAAACCCTAGAAATGGAAGGTGGAGAGTTGAAGGTTTGAGGAGTTGGTACAAGCTAAGATCCTTCCAAGACCGCACCTATGGAAGCATTTACATCACCATTAATGCTCATGGAAGACCATTAAATGATGTTGGTAGGATTAGGGCAAGAATACTTACCAAAACTCGCAGGAGCAAACCCTCAAACAGCTACTAAAATCAGTTCTAAATGATAAAGTCTTGAAATGAGGTTTTTATACCCTCAGTGCCCGTAGGCGACTATGACACGACGACTATGCCCATGGCATAGTCGCAGGGCAATGTCGCCCGCGTTGGACCCCTTGCGGTACACCGCTCGCGACTATGACCATGCGACAGTGACCCGGGCACTGTCGCCCCGGACGTACCGTAAGTCCACTCCTCCCCGCGACATTGATAGATGTCACAGTCGCCGGGCATTGTCGCCTGGGGTGTGACGTGCTCCGAAAAATTCCTTTTTCCCATTTCGAACTGATCCGTTATCGATGTAAGAAAGTTGCCCACTAATCCAAAACTCAATAACGTACATAGGGCATTAACGAACCAATATAAAAATCTCATAACGATACATAAAAGGGAAAATTCACACGAAAATACGGGTGTTACATTGAAACCCTCGGCCTCCCACCATCTATGGGGAACCAACCTCTCCCCCACGACCACTCACCATCTCCGTCGAACCAACCCCTCCCTTCACCTCACCCCCAACTCCACCATTTGCCTCCTGCTACCGCTGCCACCATCCGTTTTTCTGTTTTCATCTTACTACTGCCACCACCTTCCCTTCCCCCTCCTGTTACCACCACCACCGTACCCAGAGGAATGCAATCGAACGAGCCTGCAACTTTGGAGCTAAAGAAAGTCAACGGGCTACAACAAGCTGAATCATCGATGGCTTGTCTTTCTCAAAATGGAGACATGTAACCGAATGAGCCTGCAACTTTGGCTGCTAAAGAAATACAACTGACTACAACAAGTTGAATCATCGATGGCTTGTCTTTCTCAAAATGGAGACCAAAGAGGAACCTATCGAGATAATTGATGGCTAAAATGGCAGTAACAAGAATAATCTCATAATGCCTTTTGACCTTTAACATCTATTCCACAACCTCTTTTCGAGCACCAAAAACACAAGGATCTGTTAAATTACATAGGGTTTGTTGTTGTTCTTTAGCAAAAAAAAGACGAGTTCTTCATCTTCCTAAACAAATATTGTTGGTGGTCGACAGAGGGAAGATGGAGATCGGAGAAATCTGTAAGGGTGGCTTGTGTAATTTCATCTTCATCAAGACTCCATTGATGATCTTGTTCTTAGTTGTATAAGAGTGTGTCTAAGAAAGAAGATGAATATGGTGATAAAATGGCCAATGGGTTGGTGTCCTGGTTGATTAGAGTAAAGAACAAAAGAGTAAAGTTGAGAGGGTATTGATCATCCTCCTCACACAATCTTCCGTTGGTCTTTGAATTCTTCTACTCTCTTTGTTTCTCTCTGTAAAAACCTATGTTTCTCTCTCTCTCTCTGTACGTTAGGTTTAGGGCCTAAGTATGTATGTATGTATCTATCAAACAAAGATAGAGAGAGAAATAGGGTGTTTAGGTATTTTAGGTATCATAGTTGGTATCTCAATTGGTATCATAATGGTATCACAGTGGTATCAACGGTGGTGTCCGTATCATACAATTTCTTCGATTTAAGTTCCTTCATCTTTCAAAAACAATTTTTTTTGGGTATCACAAAGGTATCATAATGGATATCACAATGGGTATTTGTTGTTCTAGATTCAAGCTCCAAAATACAAGATCAAGATCAAGAACGTCATATGTGATATATTGATAAAGAGATAACTTTTACAACGAGAGCTTTCATGTTAAGCACACTAATATGATCTAGGAGTTATGAGATTTGCTTCCAAACAAAGCTAAGACAAACTATTTATACCTAGGAAGTCAACACTTCGACTCCACAAGACTTTTACAAGAATTACATTTAAGCCCTAAATCTAGAATACAATTCAATTTACCACCTAACAATCTCCCCATTGGATTCAAGATTTAAAAAAAAATCTTCAACAGTCTTCAACATCTTTTTCAACGATCTTTCTCATTTAGCAGTTTCCTCCTTTTCTCCAAAACAGTAATCTTTCCCAAATAATACTCTCCCAATATTAAGAACATACTTTATCACCTCCTTTGATTTCAAATCTTCTGAATAAGCTTTGAAAGATCTTCAAACAGTCTTCTTTTGAGTTTACTGCTTTAACTCCGAATCAATCTTCTTTCTTGAAAACTAGGCACTTTGATTTAGCATGTAGTATCAATCTCTCTTTTACACGATATACTTTGGAAATGAGCTTTTTGATGTTCACTCCCCCAAGGCTTCCATTCAATAGCAGAATTTGCTCAGCAGGATTTGCTTATTTATGAGTTTACTTTGCTGGTGGATTAGATGATTTTTCATCCACAAATGTGGGATTTATTGGAGTGGGTGGTGGTTTGTGTTTTGATAATTTGATTATGGGCTTTGTTTTTATGATGGAGGATATAGGTGTACATAGTGTTTTTTCTTTGTTATTCAAAGGCCTGGGAAATGGTTTTTCTCCATTAATGTCTTTATAGACAAACTCTTTTAGACGACATGTCAACTAGGATTTATGATTGGAAACTTTGATAATAAAGTTCTCAATTGAAACTTTGTTGCTTTGCCAGGATTATGATTTTTTAATTCATACGAGACCTACACCCAAAATCTTTATATTCTTTGTCATATGTTGAAGTGGAGAGCCACATTTTTAGCACCAAAGATCTTCTGTTCTTTTCAAGTTGAAAAGTAATTCAAACTACTAATATTTATTTTATGTCCATAACTGCTACTTCTTGACTTCAGTAATAGGACTAACAACACTTCAAATGTAGCTTTTCCTTTATTTCAAATGTGTATGGATCAGCATGTTCAAGTTTTGATGCTAATATTTACATTATATATCAAAGACACGAGAAAAAAGAAAAAAAAGTAATTTGCATGAGTATGATAAAATCAAACATTACATTAAATATTGAAATTGAGACTTATTTCATTCTTTCGTTCTGTAAAACCATCTTTTCTCAATAACCTGTTCAATCAACAAGTTCTACAACAACGTGTGGATCATATCGAATTTATTTAACACAAAACCAAACATAGATCTCTAGACTCTAATTTGTAAAATCATCTTGAACATAGATACAAATGTAGTGGGCGTTATAACATCTTGAAAGAATTTGGGATTTCGAAATTGAAAAATCTTGATTAAACTTTTATGTCCCGCTGCATTACGCGGGCACACAACTAGTAACAAATAAGAGATCCAGAAAGTCCCAATTAAACAACAAGAATCCAAATGTGAACAATAACCACTACCATACAACAAAGATATCAAATGAAGGTTTATGCGGGCGGTTACCGGGAACCTTTTTGGTTACTGGAAACAATGTCCCCTTTGTAAACTAGGCCTTTGTATAATTAATTAGAGTTGACATGAAATGGATAACGGAAGAAGAGATAAAAGATGAATGAATGATTCAATCCTTTCCCACTCACACGACACATGTTCTTCTATTGATGAGGTTTCCTTTGAGGTGGGGTGTACATAAGAGCGGAACCTAGATATAAAAAGGAGCACCGTCCCCCGGCCGCTAAATACAGTTACCATACTTACCCGCTTTTACCATTGCCTCCTATAGATTTAGATGGGAGGTAGGTAGGGCTAGCTTGTTTCTTTTCTCCTAGGCTACATGCACATCTTATGTGCGAATAAAGGCAATGAGCGGCGCTTCGCTTAGTAGATGGCCGCCGGACGACTACTCCTTGTTCTCGCCTAGCCATTTTTTTTAGTTTTTTTATTTTTAAATTTAGAATCCTAGAGTAAAGAAGAAGGATCCTGAATAAGCGCAAGGAAAAATCCACAAGCAGGAGAACTATACTAACGTGTAACCGGTTACTTTATAAGGGCTCCACACGAGAAGAAAGAAGGTCTGGTTCAATTTCTAATGAAGCGAAGGTCTCCTAACTCCTTACTCTCTCTTAGAGCTTTGTAAAGCTCTAAAAGAAAGTGTTGGTTAAGAACTATTGACTATAAATAATAGCAGTTATAGTCACTCAATGGAAAATTTTGGGGAAACATGGAAATGGTCACTATACGCCCTAGGGGGGAGGCATGACATGAGATTCAAATACCGTTGAAAATACTAAAGGAACGGGGGAATGGCTACTTGTAAGAGCTGACTAGAAAGAAGCAAAGCTTTAGATTACTAACTCCTGAACATAATCTTTCTAGAAATGGAGATCCCATGCCTTTTCTAGCCTATCCTTCTTGCTTGCTCACCTAGCTCTTGTCTTAGTGACTCTATCTATTTTCTAGGTTTTTGTGAGTGTAAAAATAGTATACTTTTCATTTGCCAATGAATTGGATCCACCTCGATTCGATCAATAATGAGATTATTGGCTAGAGAAAGGTTTTGTGACATGGACGCCCGACCAAATTCGACCGGTCGGTTGGCCATCTAAGATATTAAAAGATTCTCGATCGATTTAATAAAATTTGAAAAAGTAATTCTCACTATTCATAACAATGGAACTTTCTATCAAGATGTTCTCGCCTCCCCCTTTTGGGCACTCGCTCGAATCGGAACCTTTATGCGTTGGTAGGATTTCGACTAAATCTAATAGCCTACCTATCGTGTGTCAATAAAGAGAAAGTTTGCGCATAAGCTCATTATCTGATGCATAACTGATGCGAGAGGGATATTCAATATTGGAGAATCAATATTGGAGAAGCAGGGATTGAGAGATTTCAAGAACCGATGGAAGGGAAATACTTGTTCCGAGCACTCCTTCCTTTCCAAAGATAGTCATTAGTGTTAGGGCATAAAAACTTTGATTGAATGAACGCCACCTTGATAAAAGGGGGGGGGATAGAGAAGAGGAAATTCAGAATAGTTACTCCACTCCATGGGCAGTACACATATGTTCTTCTTTTGTTTGCAATTCCTTTTGGTTAGAGACGTATGTAACATCCTAAAAACTGGAGTGAATATAAAATTTGAAAATTCGGCAATATAACGTATATAAATGGAGAAACCTGTCCACCCTAAAATAGGGGATCAATTAACCTGAATAATTTGGACATGACAAATCAAACCCAAGAGTATCATCCCAAAACAGGGAATAAGGTGTGGCATTTACAACCCAAATATAATGAAGAATAAAGCGACAACCTAATAATCTAAATTTGTCAACAAGATTAAAGTCGGGTGTCGCTATTCTTCCAAAATGTATATCCTCCAAAATCAAGTATGTTGGTCACTATATCTCCAAAAAGACCACTCACGACCCCAAGGTCGTCCACTCAATCTCGACGAGCCCCACCGCTAAGATGACCTGTCAAACATGACAACCAAAGAACTAGCGTTAATCTTAGGCTAAAGACTAGTGAGAACAAGTTAATAAAATAGAAGTACTAAACCCATTTGAAGTCACACGGTGGATATAGCCATGAGCTAAATAAATCAATCAAATAAACCATTAGTGATTAAAATATGGTACAAATAACACCAATCACATAGTGAGCTCAACTCCTCTAAGTCTATTGCTCGAAAACATCAAGTCAAACCCTCTAGGTCTATTCTTGAGAGTTCCAAAATGAGAACTCATGCATAGTGGAATTACACCTTACTGCCCATGGGACGCTGCCCGACTCCACACCTTACTTACCATGGTGACCCGATTCCTATTCCGTGCCAAAGTGGTGAACCTAATGTCCAAAACGGAACATAGGAACACCGTGCCTATGGATCAATTGCACTAAAAACAAATACCATAACGTACCAACACATTCAATATTAATCATGTATGTAACGCTCAAAACCAATTCACATATATAAAGTTACCCACATGAAGTCTTGACCCCCATCATTGAGGAGACTTTAATTATACCAACCTACCAATAATAAAGTCTTAAATTCCATTTCAAAAGTCAAGATTATCATTAACCAACCCAATACTTGAATCTCACCAAAATCCTAAATTTTCACTTTGGGTTTACCAAAATCCCATGGAACAAGGTTTGGCTACTAAGTAGGTGGAGAATCATAGGATACTATCATTCATAGTTTAAACACATTTCCAAACATTCTTGTTTAGGTTCTAACCCCCAATATTCCCAAAAACTCATAGTTATGTCAAAACATAACAAACCCAAATACATCGTTATTAACATGGTGAAAGTTAGGATATGTGAACCCTAATATTCATGAGAGAGCAAAGGTAGAAGGACTCACCTTGTAGAGTTTGTAAGAGACCTTAGAGGTAGTAGGTAGAGAGATGAGACTTGGGAGTTTGCTATAAGTTAGGTCCTTCACAAAGGTCACCCTAGAGATGCATTAAATCCCATTAATGCTTATGGAAGTTCAATCAATGAAGAGAGTGGAACTAGGGTTAGAATCCTTACCAAAACGCACAAAGAAAACCCTAAATCTACTCCCAAATCAACTCCAAAATGACTGAATCCCGTTAAATGGGGTTTTTATACCACCTGCCCTCGTCGGCGACTATGACCGGCGACAATGCCTTGGTCATAGTCGTCGGGGAAATGCCGCACCCCAGCCCCACCTCATTGAGTTTGTCCAGAATTCCACCCCAAAGTCGCGACAATGACACGCGACTATGCCCTGGTGGCATAGTCGCCGGGCATAGTTGCCCAGGCCTTTGGGCGCGTCTTCGACCCAAACTGATCCGTTTCCGACGAGGGAGGGTTGACCAAGTTTCGCAATCCATAACCAAACAATGTGGCATTAACATACGATTATTTAAATTCCCAAAACGAAACCGAAAAAGAGAATGTCTACTCCAAAAATACGGGTTTTACAACGTAGGCTGCTTCTCCCTCTTTTTCCGATGTACAACCATAACAAGGAACCTTAAAATTCATGACGATGAAAAAATGGCATTTGAGAGGCTAGTAAATCGGAATTGTATAGAATGTCCCACTCCTGCCCGAGGTTTTTTGATCAACTAGGGACATCTCTTTATGTTAGGTAGGGCCATGAATCACTCACTTATTAGTCGAATGAGCCTATCCCTTTGACATATCATTTGTTCATTGATCTAGCTGTGAGGTCCCTATATATATAATGAGAGTTTCAAATACAAACCATGTAATTAGTACAAAACCATACAAACCAATCTTAACCGTCCATCTAATATGATGATTATCTGGTTTCATAAATATATCGATTGTTTCTGATTTAAAGTATTAATAATAATGAATGAATTTCGATCATATTCTATAAATATCTGGATCATAATAAATAAACTCTCATCATTTCCATAAATATGTATATATGATTGGTTTATATGGTTTAAACTAATTATGGGGATTGTATTTGAAACTCCCAATACACACACACACACACACATATATGTGTATATATATATATATATATATAGAGAGAGAGAGATATTTAATTTTTACTCAACACAATTAACCCTAAGCGTGAAAAAAAATCTATTGGAATAAACGAAATTGTTAAAAAACCCCCTCGATGGTCATACAAATTAATCAACATGGAGAGAAAAGTTCAAACGAGAATGCTAACTATTTAAGAAAACAAGAAAACATTAAATCATGTGCAAATCATATATGATTTAGCATCAACACCAAAAAAAATGGACGCAGACGACTTTGCCCGCGACTTAAGTCGCGAGTAAAGTCGCGTGAATCATATATGATTTTGTACGTACTCGTCCATTCTAGTGTTTTCTTAAATAGATATTGTTCTCGTATGAATCCACATCTCTCTCTCTCTCTATATATATACATATATATATAGAAAGAGCGAGATAAGGAGTGGAGGTTCAGGAAAAACCAAAAAAATGAAAAACTGAGGAACACCCTTATAACCATTCATCTGGATGGTATGTACAAATGCATACAAGTAATTTAAGTTTTTTTGTTTTGTTTTTATACACGTGTGCATTATGCACATGTGCATGTTACAAATTACTTGTATGCACATGTGCATACCATCTGATGAAAGGTTACTAGGATGTTTCGCAATTTTTTATTTTTTTTGCAGTTTTTTCCTCAATCTGACTATATATATATATATATATATTGGGAGGTTTAAATAAGAAGATAAAATAAAATATATTGAGAAGGTATGAAAGGAAGGTTAAATGAATGTTCATACGTGAATGATAGAAAAATTCTGGGAAAAAAAATATATTTGAAGATGAATTTTGAACCGATAATGTTACAAATTATTCATATGGGTTTACATATGCATTTTTCAAATGCATTTTTTCAATGATTAAATCTTCCATTCTTACCTTATCACAATATTTTCTTTTTTATTTGAACCGACCCCTATATATAATATATATATATATATATATATATATAGGGAGAAGTTCAAATGATAACTGCTAAGTGTGTGAGAAGTAAAGAAGTGATTCTAGCCCTTCATACGGTAAGATTGGTCAAGATTTACGGCTTTGATCGGTCAAAATTTGCGGCTATACGAAAAATAGAAGGGTAGTTTCGTAAGTTTTACAAATAGGCGGTAAACGGGTTCATATGTGAACTGCATGATTCACATATGAACTATCTATGAATATATGAACCCTTATGATTTACATATGAATCCATGTGATTAGTTAAATAGTTCATATGCGAATAACTTAATTAGTTCATATGTGAATTACATTGATTCACATATGAACTATTTAACTATTCACACAGGTTGATATGTGAATCAGTTAAATAGTTTATATGTGAATCATAAGAGTTCATATATGCACAAATAGTTCATATGTGAATCAATGTGAACCCGTTTGGCGCCTATTTATAAAAGTTACGAGACTATCCCTCTATCTTCCGCATACTATGTGACCGTATCCGGTACTTCACAGTCAAAGCCGCAAATGTTGACCAGATGAAGGGCTAGAGTCACTTCTCTACTTCTTACATACTTAGCACTTTTCATTTGGACATATGGCTATATATATATTGCCAATTAGGGAAAATATCATTGGTGTATCTTTCCTTTCCATTTTGAGTAAGTAGAGAAACCATTGGAGTTCTCCTTGTTTTGTAAGTAACATTGTTCTCCCATTTGATTTATACAATACAAAATAATCCCCATTTTTTGTGGATGTACACTATGAAACCGACAATGGAACCACGTTAATCTTTCACGTGATTTACATAATTTCAATATTTCATTTCATTGTTGAATATCATTGTAGTGGATTGTTTGAGAGTTTGTTGAAAACATTGTGATTTCGTATTGTAGCTGGGTAACACATATAGATCTCGTATTGGGTTGTTTTAATATACATTGCAAGAGGTAATTGCGGATTTTTATAACAAAATGGACAATGGAAAAATTACGTATCAATGTATGCTCCTTGTATTTACATATAATTTTGATAAGTATATACCTCAAAGAGGTGAAAAAAAATGTTCAAAAATTGTGAAGAAAGAAGACTAATTACTGGCCTACAATACATCATGAAGCTTGCAATAGGGCTGTGAGCTCGAAAAATTCATTTTCTTGGCATGAAATGGTTAGGCCTCCCATCGGATGATCAAACCCAAATTCTTCCTCGGATTGGCGCAACAACTCTTGGAATAACGGTTGTTCTAAGAAAGATATTGGGACGACAAACCGTCTCTTCTGGTCTTCTCCAACATACACTGCCAGATGACCTTTCGGTACATCCCCTTGATAATTTTTGTTGCGATAAGCGTTCAGTCTGCTAAAACTTTTGACATTAGAAATCAGCGAAGAAGGCAACCGCATAAGACCCATATATATATATATAGAGAGAGAGAGAGAGAGAGGGAGAGAGAGAGAGAGAGAGAGGAAAAAGAAATATATATATGTTCTTGAAGGAATACAGTTGTGAAATCAGATGTCTTGGAATGGAATGGGAATGCGAGACTTGTAGTTTCACAAAGGTTTTATTTGAGGCATGTATTTATAGCTTGTTTGGCAACTTGGGGTAGAGTGATGGAGCCTCACATGGCTTCCTCATCAACATCATTTCCAAGAATGTACTATATATTAATTTCAAGCATATTTAAAAAGAAATGTATTTAAATCAACGCGTATAACTCGGATATATATATAGAAGCAATTATTAGAGCAATTTTAGCAAAAGAATTAAGTATTCGTTCAGATGTACTTCCACCGTCACTAGAAAAGTCCTATACATATTTCTTTGTTTGAATACTGATAATAATTACAAGTAGTACAAGCATTAATTAAAAACCATTTTTCCTTTTGCATATTTATGTTTTGGATATATGTATAATTAGTTTACAATGCAGGACCTTCAAGAAAACAACAGATCTACTCTTTGGGGTAAAAAACTAGTCTTTATGCATTCAATTGCTCCTAGACCTATTCTCGAATGAAAGATATTGGGTTTGTTTGGTTTATTTAAATATATAAGATTTAACGTAATCAAAGTGTGACTTTTGTTTTTCAAAAGCGAGGGAGGATGGTATGATGCTCCATTTAATGAAGAAAATGTTTTCATTGTCTAAATAATAAAATGGTTACTGTGAATGCAAGAAACTCCAGAAGTCTGTATTAAGATGCTCACATGCCTGTATAAAGAATGGTCCAGGCACTATTTTTGAGTTGGCATTATTGATTTAGTTTTCAATCAACCACTTTGACTTTCTTTGCATTATTAGTATCCAAGAAAATTGAATTATATATTCTGTTTTCCATTAATGATGGTGTAAATTATTAGAGAAGACTGATCAAGTCAATATCTGGTACTAAACATGAACCAAAGTTAGACTAGAAGTAAAGTTTTTGTATTTAATGAAAACTTTAAAAGGGCTTCGCTTCTTTTATTCACAATGATGATTTGATGCAAGGTATTTAAGGAAATACATTGTTTCCAATAAAGTTGTAAAAGCACAAGCAAAATAATTCCACTTTAAAATAGAAACAAACAAGAACTCACAAACGCGTGTCAAATAAATTATGAATTATTTGGCGAATGGCGATGTTTGTAGCATATGAATTAGTTTCTCCAAATTAACCATGGAGGAACCGTATGGAAACGCACATGCTTCCTCAGCCTTGTTCTTCCAATCAATGGCATTCTTCCTCATCTCTTTCCCCTTTTCTCCATTCATCAACTCAATCACTAGTTTCGCAACTTCATCACTCTTTACATTGTTGTCGATCTCCATAGCGACACCCCACTTGTTGCAAGACAACCAACAATTCGTCTGTTGGTCTCCACAAAAGGGCCAACATATCATTGGGACTCCACTGGAAATACTTTCGATTGTTGAATTCCATCCACTATGTGTTAAATACCCTCCTATTGATTGGTGTTTTAGAACTTGTTCTTGGGGGCACCAACTAGTCAAGAAACCTCTACTCTTTGTCTCTGCCAAAAGCTCCGGTGGAAGCATAGTAGAGTCGCCAATCACGAGGTCTGGTCTTATGATCCATAAGAATGAATAACTACTCTTCACAAGCCCCCAACAAAACTCGACTTGCTGTTGAGGTGTCATCACGGCGATACTACCAAAATTCACATAAATAACTGACAATGGTGCTTTTGAGTCTAGCCATTTTAAACATTCTATGTCTTCTTTCCAAAGGTTTGATTTGATGGATGCTAGAGAGCTATGAACAATTTCCTTCTCGAGTAAATTCAAAGGGCCAATTCCGTAGCAAGGAGGAAATATTGTAGAAAGCGTGTCCATAATGTCAGATTCTAGTTCATGATAAGTGTTCAAAACAATGGTTGAAGCTGTTTTCATTCTTTCTACTTGTCTACAAAGAAATTCAACCATGTATTCATCGCCAAGGTTGGTAATTCTAATGTAAGGAGGAATATCTTTTAGACGTATACCAGTCATGGAAGGTATACAATCATAGACTGTATCCAAATACCCATTTACCAAAAGACTCGAATCTGTAATTAATAGAAAAAGAAGAAGATGAAATTAGCTTCAACTTATAAAAATATTTTTATTCACTATTTTCTCATTAATTAATTTATGTTTAAAGAAAGAGTATATTGATGTTTAAGATTTTTTTAAAACCAAAATCCACCTTAATTATATTGATAAAAATCATCATATATTATTTAAACTACAATATTAAAGAACATAAGTATACCAAACACACACACACAGATACACATATATATGCATGTATGGGGGGTTTTGGGTGTTTTTGGTATTTTTTTTTGAACGGCAGATAACACACACGTTCCCGGGGTATCCGGACTCCCACTTAAGGCTCCTACTTGGGTTTTTTGGTATTACATGTCTTTAAACTATGAATTTTGTCGTTGTATGGTTTATTAAGGAATATTGTGACTTAAAAGTAGTTTTTCATAAGAGAAAATGTAAACTTAGATGTATATATATGTGTGTAGTGGGATGTTCAAATAAAAAGACTAAATATCGTTGACAAGGTAAGAAGTGAAAGTTCATTGGTCATATCAACACAAATACTACCCGGTTGCTTAAAAAGAACCGGGTCCCATTAGTCATATATGCACAAATACCACCCGGTTACTTAAAAAGAATGGGGTTCTAGTAAGCAAGATTCACCACCCGTAAACCAGATACTACCCTGGTGAAATGATAAAAACCCGGCTTCATTAGGCAAATTTACAACTACATACCCCCCTTGATACAACCCCTGTTGGATAATTGGGAAGCACATCATTTTGCAACCGGGTTGTATTTGCATTTCTCTAGTGGTGTGCATGTATAAAAATTCATTTGAAGATTCCTATTAATTAGAACCCATATGAATAATCTTTAACGTCGATTCACATATGCATCTTCAAATAAACTTTTTCGGATTTTTTTATATGGATTCACATATGAACCTTCCAACCTTTCCTTCTTGCCTTCTCACGATATTTAGTTTTCTTATTTGAACCGACCTGTAAGTGTATATGTATATATAATATATATATATTGGCTTGCAGAAAAAGTTGGTACCTTTGATGGGCATCAAACCCTTATCCAAAAGATTAGGGTATTGCTCGTAACATAATAAAGAACCAGCTCCACTGGTCCAGAAGAGTATCTCCGGGATATCCATTTCGGTGGCGGCTTCAAGGGTGAAGCCCATAATCACATCGGCCACTATGTAAGTCACCGGTGAATCAGAGACACTCATGAGTTTGGTAAGAAGACTTCTAAATGGACCCAAAAAATTTTCATCAATGGCCTTGCATAGGGATGCCACCTGTTGGCTGACATCGAGATTTTCAGGGATCGGAAGGCCATCAGGAATGGTCTCGAACCAGAAAGAAGGTAAGCCACGTAAGACATCGGAGTCCTGAGATCTTATGAGACGCTGGTGGTTGAACTCGGTGTTGACGAAAGTTATAAGGAAGCCTTTAGAATGAAGAATTTTGGCAAGTTTTAACATTGGGTTTATATGGCCTTGTGCTGGGGCTGGTACACACAATACATGTGGCTTCTTGTGTTTAGAACCCATGGATCTCCTATCTCTCTCCCTCTTTCTTTCTCTGTGTGTACGTATATATATAGGGGAGCGATCAAATGGAACCACTCTAATTTTGAAAACCGTGGAAACCCTCGATTTCATTGGTTAAGTTAATGACATTCATGAACCACAAGGTTGTGGCGTGGTGGTAAGAGCCTGGGGACTTCATAGCGGTTGCCCGGGTTCGAGTCCCACTCGCAGCATTGTGGCCACGGGATGGGATACTCCTTTTCCAAAAAAAAATTAATGACATTGTTTCATGAAATTGTTTAATTTAATGAAGTTGTTTCATATAATTCTTTTATTGATGAAATTGTTGCATATATTTGTGTTTTTTATGTAAAAATGAAAAAAGTTTAAACAACTTTATGAACCAATTTCATTAATTTAACCAATGAAATTGACGGTTTCCAAAGTTTCCAATATAATATGGTATCCAATTGAAACCACCTATATCTATCTATCTATATATATATATATATATATATATATGTGTATCCTTTAATTTATATCTTTCCTACAAAATGAAGGGACCACCTTTGACTAAGTTTTTGGTTTTTTATCTCATTATGAAGGTGAAAGTTGCAGATGAGCCACTCGTTTAGGATAAGGACGCAATGGCTACAATAATTGTCATCACTTCTGGAAAGGTTTGTCGAAAATTGCAAAGTTCGTCCATGTAGTTTCGGAATTATAATTTGATTTCCATCCTTGTATGTTGTTTACAATTAATTGTTGTTTTATTCCCTCGTAGGAGTTAGCCTTAGGGATGGAAATTGTAATGAATTACAATCCATAGAATCGAAAACTGAAATTTTGAAATCACTGGGACAAAAATCTCAATTTTAACAAACAATAGGGACAAAAAAACGTAATTTACTCTATAAATTATTTCTTTATTCTAAATAATATTAAATTAGTTTAATAGTTTTTTTTATCCAAACGCACCCTTAATGACCATTATTTTTGTTCACCAATTAACACTTTCAACTCAATTACCACTACGTTTTTGGTCACTAACACTTCTAATGCGTTGATCATCTTTTTGGTCACCAAGCCTTCCAAATCATTACAATTCTCCAACTAGTAAATACTACTTAATGACCATTATTTTTTTGTCACTAGCAAGGTTCTAAATAGCGTGAGGTTTGGCCTGCCGGCGATGCCAAGTCTTAATCTTTAGGAGCTATGATGAGGCCACCACGTTTTTCTAGACGTGACTTATGGCGGTAAATTTGTATTTCATATATATAATTATCTATATCCACACATGTTTTTTTGACTATTACTCAATGAGTTAGTGATATAACTAAAAACTAAAAATTATGACACTAAAAAGGTAAGAAAGCTCAAATATCGTGTAACAAAAACCGGCATTGGGCCATGACATGCCACATGCTTAACGTGACGTGAGACACGAACCTTGAGCCACGACGACCACAGTGAGCCTTTAATTAAAGCCTTTTCAAAGGCATTGAAGTTCACATTTTATCTTTACTTCAAGCTTTCTCTTTATTTTCATAGATAAATTAAGACACGGGTCACTAACCCTATCAACTTGGTGACCACTACTTTTTGTTCCTAACCCTTCCAGCCACACTAACTTTCCAAATTAGTTCCATCATTTTTAGTAACCCTTTCAGAGTGACCATTATTAAGGTTACTAAACACGTGAATTTAGGCCATTAGTGACCAATTTTTACTAACTTTATACTTTTTGGTCCCCTCTTAAAAAATACAAAAGTACAAAACCATGGTATCTCTACCAAAAATAGGCTATTAGCAAATTATGAATACCTTTCTAGAAGTGATACAAATAAGATCATAGCTGATCTTTGAACGCATCCAAATGACACTTTGTCATGGTCACTTCCTTCATTCTCTTGGAAGGACAAGATCTTAGAGCATCTCCAAAATTTCTCTAAAATGGAGAACCAAAAGTCAACATCTCCAAAAAAAATTACATTCATCTCCAACATGTCTCCATTTTAGAGAATCCAACATTAATTATAAATATTAAAATATTCCACTCATCTAATAAAATATTATTTTTCTCTCTAAATATCCAATTTCAAAGTTTTCTAATGGTGCTCTCATTTAGCAATCATTTTTGGGGTTATCTCCATATTTGGAGTAAAACTCCTTCTCTCTCCTACTTTCTCCATTTTGGGGAAAGTGTTGGAGTAAAATTATAGCTCAAAATCCTCATTTTCTTCATTTTGGAGAAGTTGTTCGAGATGCTCTTATGACGCTGATTTGTTCAAATATAGTTTTTCTAATCTATTCCAGATACCTTGTTGTGGTTTCTGAAACGACCTTTGAGATCACATCCTTTCTTACTTCCATAGGCAGTGCCATGAATGCTTACTCTTTCATTTCAAATAATTCAAGTTTGAAAGACCATGGTCGAATTGATCATGTACATATAAGATTGTTGGTATGTCGTTCTTCCTCAATGCGTATTTTATAGTCCAATGACATTTACCAAGGGCAATGCTATTTGCACCCCTTTAATGTTAGAATCAGGTCAAGTCATGCATTAGAAATGTGAAAAGTAGGTTTTGATTTTGATGTATGTGAGGAGTAAATTACTAGGTAGGGGTGCATGCATTTATCAATGTATAGGGATGCAATTAGCCTTCCCCTTTACCAACATCTCCATTCCTATTCCATTTCTCTACGTGTTTTACAAAGCTAGAGAGGTTATATAAACCATTTACATACATATGGATAGAATATTCACCAAAAGTTCGGTACTTTGTCGAGCACATCTGTAACACCCTAAAAATTCGGGTAATTTTAAAATTTGAAAATTCGGCAATATAACATTTGTAATTGGAGCTAACCACCCAAAATGGGTAAAATTGTACGCGTTTACAAAACCTGTATAAGATGCATGAGAAATCGACAACAAACTAATCTAAACCATTTCTATCTAGATTACATAGGTTGTCAACCCAATTCCAAAAATAATAAATTGTTTTAAACGCCAATACTCCAAGTTATCTATCATCCAAAAATGCCCTCAAGAGACCACGCTCTTCACTCAACCCCTTGACGACCTGCCGCTATGCCGCTAAGGGAACCTGTTATACACATCATTTGAGAAAAAGTGTTAGACTTAAAGCCTAGTGAGAACATACAGTTTATAATTCGAAGAAACATAGACAATTGTAATAAAAGGAAATCTTTGCAAAAGAGTTGAGTTTACAATTGAAATCTTGGTTACATAACGACTGTTCGGTCCAAAATTCATTTTACGATGACAGGGGATACCCATTTTACCAAGGATTGTGGCGGAACACCGAGTAAGCCACAATCCGAGTTATGAGCTAAATACTTGGAATCCATGGCCACGAACAACGCCGGTCCGTACTAAGATGTGGGGGAGGGCACCCGAGGAAACCAAGTCATACTCGTTTACTAGGACTACATTATGATCCATGGCTAGTAACCGGTCCCACATAACCGTACCAAAGGGCTTCCGAGGATCAAATGTATCCATAGCTACAATGGGGAAAACATCCCAAAATATAAGCCGACTCAATACCTAGGGATCCACTAGTAATAGTCTAGACTTGTCACAATTACATTTATGACCAACTATAATCAAACATATAGTTCATAACACCATTTATTTCTCAAATCATATTTTCATGGTTAACTGCTGATAAGAAATACAAAGCCCAAACATGAATCATAAGGCCATCTTCCCATTTCCAAATATGTTTCCTTAGCAAGTAAAACTTTCAAGTGTAAAAACCATTTTAATGAAATACGGATTTCCTCAAGATTAAACCATTTATTCCCTTTTTACAAAATAACCCTTTCACCCATATATCCATAATATGCTTAAAACATAATCATGACAAAAATGCCATAGTTTGAACATTTACTCATCAAAATATGAAAACATCCATATTTATAGTTCTAAAACATGGAATATTTCTTTATTTTACAAAATGGTAAGAACCTTAAAAATCTCCAAAATACCAAGTTAGGCCAAAATCTCATCAACAATGAAAATGTAAACAAGAAGATATCTAGAAGTCAAAAATGCATTTTGATGTGTATAAAGTTTGATAAAAAGGGAGTATGAACTCATAATCTAGGGTTTGGTTGAAACCCTTGAAATGAAAGAAAGAGCTAGGAGACTTGGAGTAGAGAAGAGCCCTTGAATCTTGACTTGGAACCTTAGATGGATGATGAGGAACACTTGGAACTTCAAGATTTGATGATTTAGGAAGACCTTGAGATGACAAAAAATGCTCAAAATCGTCCAAGGTGAGAGTGTTTGAGGTTGGTGAAAAGAGTTATGAGAAATAAATGAGGAAAAAGGGTCATTTAACTCACTGCAACCCACTCGCGACCTTGCCATGCGATAGTGACAGTGTCACTATCGCGAGGCACTCTCGTGTGGATTGTACAGCGAGTTGGTACTTCCTCCGGCGAGTGTGCCACTCGTACCGAGCCTAGAAAAAGGCCAAAATTCGAGATTCTCGCATGGGTCGACTTAAGGTTCGAAAGTACAACATATTTCACCCAAAAAGATAAACGGAAGACGGAGAAATGACCAACGAATGACGAAAACTTACTTTGCGAAAATACCGGGTGTTACAATACTCCCCAACTTGGAGATGATTTCGTCCTCGAAATCTTGATCACACGAACAAGTGAGGGTATCTTCGCTTCATGTCCTCCTCGGCTTCCCATGTCACATTGGTCCCACGATGATGCCTCCACTGCACCTTGACCATAGTGACCTCCTTGTGACGCAGTTTCTTAGACTTCTTCTCTAGGATAACGTCGGGTTCTTCTACACATCGGCTACCCTCGTCCACTCTTATCTCGGAAAGAGGAATGACGCTTTCTTCATCCGCCAGACACTTCCGAAGGTAACATATATGGAACGTGTTGTGGATTCCGCTCATATCCGGCGGCAGTTCCAATTGGTAGGCTTGCAGACCCACACGCTTGAGCACCTTGAATGGTCCGAGGAAACGAGGACTCAACTTCCCACGTTTTTCGAACCGAATGATGCCCTTCCATGGCGACACTTTAAGCATCACGTGATATAACACCCTAAAAATTGGGGTAAAATAAAACTCAAAATTTCTGCAATATAACGCCAAAAATATGGCGAATCCAAAACCTGTAAACATGGTGACTAAACCCAAAAGAGTTGAGGTAGTTCTATAATGAAGTAGCGGAATAATTAAGACATATACATGACAACCTATTTAATCTACAACAATTAACAACTAGATTAAGATGGGTGTCACCATGACTTCAAAACGCTCTTTCTCGATTTCCCAAAAATGCCCGGTCCAAGGAGGAATCCTAGGTGCGATCCCGGTGAATCAAGGTGCCCTACTCACTCCACTAGCGGAACCTGTGAACCATTTAAACATGAACACAAGTGTTAGAACGAAGTCTAACGATTATTACGCCGGCACTAGTTATAATGTAAATAAGAACGATAATTAAATGTTACCGGCGCCCATGCATTGAGATCAATGCCAAAACCTCCCAATCGGGACATTAAAATTTCCTGTACATTTATACCATAGATATTTTCCAAATAAAACGGGGAAATCCCGCGATGTAGATTGGATTTCCCCGTCCAGCCCCGGTTCTAGTTCCCATGCCACGTCGGACATCACAATTTTCAAACCGTCTCTGCCTCTAGCTCTTACACCGTCGGGTTACACCTCAAGGTCTTACAGGCAAGGGTGCCTATACAATCTAGCCGAGTTCCAACTAAGGGACTTGCGTCCCCTATTGTCTACTCGCAAAGCCCAAGACAATAAACATGCAATATACTATGCATACCATCTAAATCCTCGTGCACAAGGAAATAGACATAAAACCTCCCATATAGATCATGAACAAGTAGGGATAACACCTTTCATGCAAGCATATTGTCAATAAATGACACAATCATACTTGGTACACATAAAATCCCCAAACAATAATTTGACTCCAACTGCTGATAGAAATCTATGCCTTTGGATTTAACCCTTGGAAGTGTAATCATTTATCCCAATCCATATTTCATCCATTAATTTTACATATATGATTCCACACAAGATGTTTAGACTCTCACACTCACTTCAAGCTTTTTCAACCCAAAACATACAAAACCGTATATTTTTGGGTTAACATTCAACACCACATAAATCACAAATAAACAAGTAATGGAGCATGTGTGAGTGTTTATAAGTAAGAAAGCTTACCTAGAGGTTAGATGAACAAACCCTAGAAAGGAGGAGTGAACGGGATTGAGACTTCCACCCTTTGAACTTGAAGGAGTAAACTTCTAAGAACTTAGAACCCTAAGAATCACCAACCATTAATGATTTACCCACCTATCAATTAATGAAGAGAGAGAGAGAAGAGTGTGTGTGAAAATCTCACCTTTAGTGTGTGAAAACACCTTCAAGGAGCTGCAGTCTCAAATAATGATCTAAACCCCAAAAATGACATTAAATGAGAAATTTCTCGTCTGAAACCCCCTTCGCGCGACCTTGCCCTTGCGAGAGTGCCAATGGCATAATCGCGGAAGATGTACCATAAGTGGTACACCCCGCATGACCTTGCCCTCGCGAGAGTGCCAATGGCACAATCGCGGGGCACAATCGCCGAACACCCCCAGTTGTTGCCCGAATTCGAAACGACGCGGTAAACTCGATCCAAACGATACTACAATTACCCAAAATAGATTTAGAGTCCTTAAACACAAATTATAACAAATAACAAATCCCGAGGTCTAAACTTCGGGGTGTTACAATCCTCCACCCCTTAGGATGGATTTCGTCCCCGAAATCCCAACTAACCAAACAAATGAGGGTATCGCCTCCTCATATCTTCTTCCGATTCCCAAGTTACGTTGGTACCGCGATGATGCTTCCATTGTACCTTCACCATGATCACTTCCTTGTGACGTAGCCTCTTCGTCTTCCTCTCAACGATGGATTCGGGTTCCTCTATGCATCGATTGTTATCCACTCTAATCTCCGATAGAGGAATGACACTCTCTTCTTCGGCTAGACACTTCCGCAAGTAACACACGTGGAATGTGGGATGGATCCAGTACATCTCCGGTGGGAGATCCAATTTGTAGGATTGAAGTCCAATACGCTCCAAGATAGTGAAAGGTCCAAGGAAATAGGGACTGAGCTTCCCACGCTTTCCGAACCTTATCAATCCTTTCCATGGTGATACTTTCAGCATCACCCGCTCCCCCACTTGGAATTCGACTGGCCTTCTCTTTTTGTCCGCGTAGCTCTTTTGTCGATCTTGTGCCGCTTTCAAACTTTCTCTAATGATTTTCACTTTATCGGTCGTCTCTTGCACGATCTCCGGTTCGGAAAACTGTTTCTCTCTCGCTTCTAACCAGCACACGGGTGTCCTACACTTCCTTCCGTACAAAGCCTCGAATGGCGCCATGCCAATACTTGAGTGATAATTGTTGTTGTAGGCGAATTCTACCAACGGAAGGTGTGCGTCCCAACTTCCCCCGAAGTCAATGACACACGACCTCAACATGTCTTCAAGGGTCTGGATAGTCCTCTCACTCTGTTTGTCTGTCTGTGGGTGGGTGATAAGCGGTACTCAACTTAATTCTCGTACCCAACTCCTTTTGCAGACTATCCCAAAAATGAGATGTGAAACGGCTATCCCGGTCAGATACGATAGAAAGGGGCACTCCATGCCTCGAGACTACTTCATCTATGTACAACTTAGCCAACTTGTCCATTAGTAAAGTCTCTCGCATGGACAAGAAGTGCGCGCTCTTGGTCAAACGGTCTACTATTACCCAAATGGTATCATGGTTCCTCAACGTCTTTGGCAACTTGGTCACAAAATCCATGGTGATGTGCTCCCATTTCCACTCCGGTATTTCCAAGGATTGGAGACTACCGTATGGTCGTTGATGTTCCGCCTTCACTTGGAGGCAAGTTATGCATTGCTCCACATAATTTGCCACGTCTAGCTTCATCACCGGCCACCAATAGTTGTGCTTTAAGTCCCGATACATCTTAGTGCTTCCCGGATGAATTGAGTACCTTGACTTGTGTGCGTCTTCCAATAACAAGTCTCGATATCCCCCGATCTTTGGCACCCAAATTCGACCTTGGTATAACTTCAAACCCCTACCATCTTCGGTCAATTGAAGATGTTGCTTCACCATAATTTCACTTTTGAGGTTGGCTTCAAGGAGAGCTTCCGACTGTGATTCTTTGATTTTGTCGATTAAACTTGAGACCACATCCACCCTTGCGAAAGTGGCTTGAACGCCACTACTATACCCCTTCCGGCTCAAGGCGTCCGCGACCATATTCGCTTTTCCGGGATGGTATTGAAGCTCACAGTCATAATCTTTGAGTAATTCGAGCCATCTACTTTGCCGCATATTCAACTCTTTCTGATCGAAGACGTACTTCAGGCTTTTATGGTCGGTAAAGAGGGTGCACTTCGTACCGTACATGTAGTGTCGCCATAACTTCAAAGCAAACACCACTGCCGCTAGCTCGAGATCATGAGTTGGATAATTCTTTTCATGCTTCTTCAATTGCCTTGATGCGTAAGCTATAACTTTGCCCCTTTGCATCAAGACACAACCCAAACCCATTTTAGATGCATCACTGTAGACCACGAAATCCTCTGTCCCTTCTGGGAGAGATAATATTGGTGCCTCGCATAACTTCCTTTGTTAGGTCCGAAAGGCTTGCTTTTTCTTCTCGGTCCAAAGGAACTTCACATTCTTCTTTGTTAGGGACGTCAAAGGTGAAGCGACCTTAGAGAAATCTTGGATGAACCTTCTATAATAGCCGGCTAGACCCAAGAAGCTCCGAATTTCTGTGGGTCTCTTTGGCGGTTCCCAGTTCATCATGGCCTCGAACTTCGACGGATCTACCTTTACTCCTTCACTTGACACCACGTGCCCCAAAAACTGAACCTCCCTTAGCCAAAATTCACACTTGGAAAATTTGGCGTAGAGCTTCTCATCCCTCAACACTTCTAGAACTTCTCGGAGGTGTCACTCGTGCTCTTCATCAGTCTTTGAGTACAACAAGATATCATCGATGAACACTATGACCGACTTATCTAAGAAAGGTCGGCAGACACGGTTCATCAAATCCATGAACACCGCTGGCGCGTTAGTTAGCCCAAAAGGCATAACCAGGAACTCGTAGTTTCCATAACGGGTTCTAAAAGCGGTCTTGGCAACATCTTCTTCTCTAACCTTCACTTGATGATAACCTGATCGAAGATCGATCTTGTAGAAACATCCGGCTCCTTGCAGTTGGTCGAAGAGATCATCGATTCGAGGTAGTGGATACTTGTTCTTTACGGTCACCTTGTTCAACTCCCGATAGTCGATGCACATTCGCATCGACCAGTCCTTCTTCTTGACGAAAAGTACCGGAGCTCCCCAAGGCGAAGAACTCGGTCTCACAAATCCCTTCCCCAACAATTCTTGAAGTTGCGACATCATTTCTTACATCTCGGTCGGAGCAAGGCGGTACGACGCACGGGCAATCGGCGTTGCTCCCAGAACTAAGTCGATTCGGAATTCCACCTGGCAGTCGGGCGGCAATCCCGGAAGATCGTCAGAAAAAACGTCTGGATACTCGCTAACCACCCACACATCTTCAATCTTCCTCTTCTCCGATTTGGCGTCTAACACATAGGCAAGAAATGACGGACAACTCTTCATGAGACATTTACGTGCTTTGATGGATGAAATGAGAGCCACTTCACCCTTACGCTTCTCCCCATAGACAAAAACAAAATCCCCGCTTGAAGTCGGTAATTTGATCAACTTCTTTGAACACAGGATCTCCGCTTTGTGACGTGACAACCAGTCCATTCCGATCACCACGTCAAAGCTCCCAATCGCCATGGGAAGTAGGTCCACTTCAAAGAGATCCCCACTAATATCTAGATGACACCTTTCCAACACTTCATGCAAGATCACTTGCTCCCCATTCTCTATTTCTATTACCAATGCATCGCTAAGAGTACTAGTAGGCACATTAAGGGTGTGTTTGGTACAGAGATTTGAAGGCAGAGAAATGGAAATGAACTCTAATTCCCTTGTTTGGTAAGTCAGAGAAAAGAAAACCTGAGAAATAAATGATTTCCATTTCTCTACTTTTATTTCCCCCAAAATGAAAAGAAAATGTGAGAATTGAAAAAATTGGATTCTTGGGAATTGAAAAAAAGACACGGAGGTTCCACAGTAACCCAACCAAACGGGGTCGGTTTTGGACGAAATTTTGTGTGATGCCTCGTGAACATAAAAAAACATGATCCGAAAAAAAAATCTCGTTTTGGGGTCAGGATTTTCTCGGGGCCCGGCCCGGGCTCGGGTTTTGACGGGTCCGGTCCAAACGGGGTCGGTTTTGGACGAAACTTTGCGTGATGCCTCGTGTACATAAAAAACATGATCCCAAAAAAAAATCTCGTTTTTGGGTCGGGATTTTCCCGGGGCCCGGCCCGGGCTCGAGTTTTGTCGGGTTCCGGCTCAAACGGGGTCATTTTGGACGAAATTTTGCGTGATGCTTCGTGATCATAAAAAAACATGATTCGAAAAAAAATTCTCGTTTTGGGGTCTGGATTTTCTCCGGGCTCGGGTTTTGACGGGAACCCGGGCAAACGGGGTCGGTTTGGGACGAAACTTTGCGTGATGCCTCGTGAACATAAGAAAACATGATCCCCAAAAAAAAAATCTCGTTTTGGGGTCGGGATTTTCCCGGGCCCGGCCCGGGCTCGGGTTTTGACGTGTCCCGGCCCAAACGGGATCGGTTTTGGACGAAACTTTGCGTGATGCCTCGTGAACATAAGAAAATATGATCCCAAACAAAATTTTCACGTTTTGGGTCGGATTTTTTTCCCGGGGCCCGGCCCGGGCTCGGGATTTGACGAGTTTCGGCTCGGGTTTTTTCCTCGGGGCCCGGCCCGGGCTCGGTCTTTGACGGGCTCGGGTTCCGGTCCAAAACCGACCCCGTTTGTTTCGGAGCTAGTTGATTCGACATGGTAGAATCGTATACCGATTGTTACATGGGATAATTGTTTATGGTTGAAGTACTTGAACTACTTTTTTTTTGTTTCACTATGTTGAAGTAATTATGTTTTGGTATGACTTTGGTTGGAATGATGTTGAACTACTTTTTGATTTAATTAATGCATTTTAATTATTAATTTATGCATTTTAATTATTAAATTATGCATTTTAATTATTAATTTACTTATTAATTTATGCATTAGTTATTACTTTATGGATGCAAATGATAGGTTGGTATAATTCTCTGTTGAAATCTCTGTGCTCCCAAACAAGAGAAATGATTCCCTGTTACATTTCTCTGCTGAATTCTCTGTGCTACCAAACAGGAGAGTCAATTCCTATTCTCCAGACCAATTCTCTTTCTCTGCAATTTCATTCTCTGCAATTCCATTCTCTGTACCAAACACACCATAAGGTCTTTGCAAAAATCAAGCGACACAAAAGAGAAATTTGCACCGGAATCAAATAGCACCTTATCAGCAAGGGAGTTGAGTAAGAACGTACCCGACACCACGTCGGCGGTCTCCTTCGCTTCCTCTCTCGACATCTGAAAGGCCCTCCCTTGAGCCTTATGGACGGTTTCCTTCTTTGGTTGAGTTGGTGGGTTTCCTCCTCTTGCTCCACCCCTTAGCTTGGGGCAATCCCTCTTCATGTGACCCGGATCCTTGCATTCATAACAGAGGGTCCCCGGCATAGGACAGTTTAGACTTGTGTGACCCGGCTTGCCACACTTGAAACACGAGACTTGGTTGGAGTTGGAGTTTCAAGGACCAAAGTGCTTGCTTTTGCACTTAGAACACCATTTCGCCTCCCGGCGATTATCAAAGCTTCTAACGTTAGGTTGAAACCTAGGTTTCTTGAACAAATTTGGCGGCGCCTCTCCTTTCCTCTTTTCCGCGGTCTTTGTCTTCTCTTCTTGGTCCTTTGCGTAGACCCTTTCCATTATCTTGGCTTCCTCTATATACTCCCGAAGATTTGTGGCTTTAGAGTTGCGGACTCTATTCCCCATATCCGCATGCAGGCCCTTCAGGTAGGCCTTTATCTTATCTTTTTCGGTTGGGGCCATGTGACCCACGAGATTTAGCTTCTCCATGAAGAGATGGGTATACTCTTTAACCGTCCGTTCCCCTTTTGTTAGAGCTCGGAACTCTTCTTCAATCAAATCCATTTCCTGTTTGTTGCAGTACTCCTCCATAACCTTCTCTTTAAACGTAGCCCAAGACATCTTTGCCAAAACGGTCTCCCCTATGGTTGCGGTGTGGAAATCCCACCAAATCAAAGCCGCACCTCGAAGCATTTGCGAACCAAAATTTATCTTCTGACTCTCATCACATCCGCAAGCCCTGAAGGCTTGCTCAATTTCCCTCAACCATTTCATGCAAGCCACGGGATCATCAGCCCTGATGAACTCTGGCGGCTTACACCCCATGAAGGATTTATACGAGCAACCCTTTCCTTTTTGCCTGGTCTCTATGACCACCACTCCATCAGTACGGTTCTCTCCCCTGGTACCACTCGAGCCGGCTACCGCGTTCTCTGCCACCACCTCCGGCCTCCGAAGACTGCATCTCTATCTTCCAACATTTTCAGGAATGCTTCTTGTTGCTTTTCCATGGCCGATGTTACCATCTGCATAACACTGGCCATCACATCGGCTTGCGGGTTTGCATCTTGAATGACCGGATTTGTGGATGCCAACTCTCTCTAGGTATGTGTTCCATTGGTCCGGTAAATATTGGCGGCATTCCGGGAGGAACCACAGTTGCCACTCGGACTACGGGGTTCGAGTTGGACGAACTATCCTCATGCATTTCTCCTTCGATCAGTGGTCGACTCCGAGTATTTACCATTTCGGATCTGCCACACAATTTAGAGGGAAAAGGAGATAAGCGACATAAGAAATACACAAGAAACATACTCATACGACTCATTGATTATCATAATCATAGTAATTCAAGTACATTGACTTAATCATATATTCATAATAACAGTAGCTAATTGAAATTATGAACATACACTACATAAAATCCTCGTTACCACTTTTAGAATTCTCAAAAACGTAATTTATGTTGACTCTAAGGTCGTTCCATCCTAGAAGTTCTACCCAAAGCTCACCAATTATAACTTAATAGTCTCAGCTTAAGTCTAGGCACCGAGTTTACGTACCTAGTTCACTTAAACTAGAGCTCTGATACCAACTTATAACACCCTAAAAATTGGGGTAAAATAAAACTCAAAATTTCTGCAATATAACGCCAAAAATATGGCGAATCCAAAACCTGTAAACATGGTGACTAAACCCAAAAGAGTTGGGGTAGTTCTATAATGAAGTAGCGGAATAATTAAGACATATACATGACAACCTATTTAATCTAGAACAATTAACAACTAGATTAAGATGGGTGTCACTATGACTTCAAAACGCTCTTTCTCGATTTCCCAAAAATGCCCGGTCCAAAGAGGAATCCTAGGTGCGATCCCGGCGAATCAAGGTGCCCTACTCGCACCACTAGCGGAACCTATGAACCATTTAAACATGAACACAAGTGTTAGAACGAAGTCTAACGGTTATTACGCCGACACTAGTTATAATGTAAATAAGAACAATAATTAAATGTTACCGGCGCCCATGCATTGAGATCAATGCCAAAACCTCCCAATAGGGACATTGAAATTTCCTGTACATTTATAACATAGATATTTTCCAAATAAAACGGGGAAATCCCGCGATGTAGATTGGATTTCACCGTCCAGCCCCGGTTCTAGTTCCCATGCCACGCCGGACATCACAATCCTCAAACCGTCTCTGCCTCTAGAGCTTACCCCGTCGGGTTACACCTCAAGGTCTTACAGGCAAGGGTGCCTATCCAATCTAGCCGAGTTCCAACTAAGGGACTTGCGTCCCCTATTGTCTACTCGCAAAGCCCAAGACAATAAACATGCAATATATTATGCATACCATCTAAATCCTCGTGCACAAGGAAATAGACATAAAACCTCCCATATAGATCATGAACAAGTAGGGATAACACCTTTCATGCAAGCATATTGTCGATAAATAACACAATCATACTTGGTACATATTCCTCATAAATAACTAAGGTTCACTTAGCCACATAAAATCCCCAAACAATAATTTGACTCCAACTGCTGATAGAAATCTATGCCTTTCGGTCGGAAATCTGTCACCATTTTTTTTCTTCCAATTTTCTTAAAATATTTGAGTTAGTCTGGTTTACTTAATCAATCAGATTAAATTTTATAAAATTTTCAAAAAAAAAAATGTCTGCCGAAAACCATCCGTCAAAAATACGCCGAAAGTTCTTTAAAATTGGAAAAAGTCACTGGTGGATATTCCGCCCGAAATTAACCTATATATTAATTTAAAGAAATAATTTTTAAAAATTGATTTAAAATTTTTAAATCAAATATCATAAATTAATTAAAGCCCATCAACAATTTTTTGGGCGGAATAAATACAAATTGTTCCAATTGTTCATTTAAACATAATTCAAGTACGATTGTTTAGTGTGACAAGAGTTCATAATAACCAAAGATCAAAACTCTGGCGGGGGGGGGGGGGGGGGGGAGGCGGACACACGATGACTACTAACTTTGGGTAAATATGTTCACCAACTCCATCATGTCCTCATGCTACTTCTTGCGGATCTCTTCAGCTCGGTGCATCTCCTCCACCTCCCTCTCTAATGCTTGAATCTACAAAAAAAACAAGAAACATTAATTTTTTTTAATAAGAATTATATACGAAATATATAAACGTCAAAGGAAAACGTGGTACACACCCGCGCATCAGATTACGATGCATCACTCGGGTATCCATGTGTGGGTGCCCCGGTCAAGACCAAATTGAGATCACAGATGTTCCCAAAGCCGAATAATCGACCTTTCTTGCTTCCTCCGACGGCCTGCTGCCACATATCTGCATCTACTATAGGATAGGAATCAGTATCATGCTGCCACATATCTGCATCTACTATAGGATAGGAATCAGTATCATCCTCGTACTTTTGGGTGAGATTGGTTTGGTAGTCACCATGTGGTTTAAAACATAAGTCAATATTTTCGACAACATAACAGATGTAAATGTGACATTTCCAAATAAAATAATCCTAATGTTTGCCCAACAAATGGCAACTCAGACTAAAATGGAGATATATATACCAACATTTAAACTAAAACAATCATAATGTTTGCCCAACAAATGGCAACCCAAACTAAACTGATGTATATATATATATATATATATATTTAACTTAAACAATCCTAACGTTTTCTGAAACAGATCTCCCTATTTCCTCTCCTTTGAAAGTTGGATTTCTTCCCAAGTCGTACACTTTCTTCTCCATCAAATTCGTTCTCCCTCCAGGTAAAACTTATCTGATCTTCTAAAATCGATACTGAAATTCTTAAAATCTCACCTCACCGTCGCTTGGTTTCTCGTCGATTGGTTCATCATCATTGTGGGTTATCTTCTTCGTCTTTCACGCTCACTAATTGCAGGTTTGATTTATTCTACAATAGTTCATAAATTGGTATTGTTCTTCAACTTATTTGATTGAAGCATTTTAGGGTTCTTATGGTACAGAGTTTTAAAAGAAATTAGAATGAAAAAGGAGAAATCAACAAACTGACCAGTTATCTTTATCGAATCTTTAATGAGAAAGGTGAGCTAGAAACAATAAATTTATATAAATGTTAGTAATGGATATCGTGGGGTTCATAAAAGTGTGTTTTTGCTGATCAGAATTAAAGGCTTTCTGCAATTTGGTTAATATTTTGTGTTCTTCCATAATTGAAATTGTGTAATTGATCATTACTGTAATTTTGTTCTTTTTCCTTTTCATCTCATATGGATAGTTTTGTTTAAGTTTTTGGTGGTTGGCAAAAACCCTCAACAAAATTATTTTATGTGAATATAAAATGTGATAATGTTACTGACGTAAAAGGTAAAGTCTTGATTATTTGTTTAAAAGACATTGATTCTTTGGAACCCAAAACATCTAGCCTAGTGGAGAACTACTAGATGATCTACGGAGATATAGAAACTATTAGCCAATCATATATTTGGATAGTATATATATATTTAGGAGATGTATATCAATTAGCATATAATTGATTTGATTGTATCCCTTCCTATTTTGTATTGATCTGTATCTCTCTCTGTATCTCTCCCTATAAATAGGGCTTTGTTGATCAATAGGAAATCATCGAAATCATTGAGCTATAACTTCTCTTATGGTATCAGAGCCTTTCACCTTCGTTCATAACCCCTAGAACCAACGCCTATCCCCTTCGATCGAAGCTACGGCTTTGTCACACACCATTCACAGCCTTTAATCCTCTCATCGTTTTTTTTAAAATGGGAAGCAATGATGCCAGTTCCAGCAAGGATAAGGACACAGCCTTACACCCCGCGTACACCGTGACAAACATTCAAACCAAGATACGAACTCTAGATGGCAGCAAAGTTACGTATTCCTCGTGGACGAAATTATTCCGTTTTCATTCCAAAGCCTACAAGGTACTCGATCATATTGACGACACCCCCGCTCCCCCACAAACCGATTCCGGTTATCACCAATGGGTGGAGATCGATGCCCTAGTTTTGCAATGGATCTACAGTACGCTGTCTGACGAACTCATGGTTCGAATCTTGGAAAGCGATACCACGGCTCAAGCCGCATGGAACAAACTCAAAACCAACTTTCTCAATAACAAAGGCTCACGTGCTGCAGCCCTTGTACAAGAATTTTCCAATCTTACATTAGGAGCATGTTCGTCGATGGAAGCTTACTGTCAGAAGCTTAAAGATCTCGCAGATCAGCTTGGAGACGTCGACAATCCAGTCACTGAAGCAAGACTCGTTTTACAGATGGTTCGCGGATTACCACCAGAGTTTGATGTAGTCGGGGCATACATCAATCAAAGTTCTCCATCATGGGAGACGGCTCGCAACATGTTACAGTTGGAACAACAGAGACAGGCCGCCAGGCAAAATCAAACGCACACGGTGCTTGCTGCCCCTACTTCGGTTGATCGACCATCACACAACCCTACCGGGGCTCAATGTGGTCAAACTCCCACCCACCACAACTATTCTGGCAGAGGTACAAGCGGTCGTAGTCGCGGGTCAAATAGTCGAGGCCGCGACAGAAGTTTCCGGGGACGTGGGGGTCGAGGCTAACAATATTGGAATCAAGGAAATCAAAATCAATGGCACTAACAGAACTGGAACCCTTCGCCATCATGGACTCCACCGCCATTGCCCTATCCTTCACACGGTCTAAGCCAGCCCGAAAATCACTGGGCCAATCATATGTTTGGGCCCGGAGCCACTTCTGTTTCTGAACCAACGATGCAACAGGGGACATATGGGCCGCCTACGGTGCAACCCTCCCACCCATTTCCTGCCTCGGCTCCTCCGTTTGTCGGCTATTCAGACTACAGTCCTTCGGATTTAGCACACACAATGCAGCAAGTTCACCTCAACTCCACCGATCCGTCCTGGTATATGGACTCAGGCGCCTCCACACATCTCACATCGGACCCAGGTAATATTTCTACTCCCATGACTAATTCACCTGTAACCTCTATTTTTGTCGGAGATGGCTATGGTATTCCAATTCATGGGTCATGGCATACCTCATACACCACCCCATCTCGTTCTTATGACCTGAAAAATATTCTATTTACGCCCTCCATTATCAAAAATCTTTTGTCGGTTCGTAAGTTTACTATAGATAATCAAACTTCGGTTGAATTTGACCCCTTTGGTTTTTCTATTAAGGACCTCAAGACTGGAACTCTACTTTCTCGGCATAATAGCACGGGCGATCTTTACCCTTTCACACCACCAACCAGTCCATCTGCTCTCTTAGTCACCTCTCAAGATCGCTGGCATGCTCGCTTTGGTCATCCGGGCATTCCTGTTCTAGATTTCCTTCGTTCTAAATTTTCAATTGTTTGTAATAAACCGATGACTTCTTCTTTATGTAATGCTTGCCAGTTATCTAAATATACTCGGTTGCCTTTTTATGATTCGCTTTCAATAACCTATGCACCATTTGATATTATCCATTGTGATTTATGGACGTCTCCAGTCTTAAGCAAAACAGGTTACAAATACTATATGGTCCTCATTGATAATTTCACTCATTATGTGTGGGTTTACCCTCTTAAGTATAAATCAGACACTTTCCTCACTTTTCAAAAATTTCATAAATTAATCCACACTCAATTCAACCGAACCATTAAGTCTTTTCAATGTGATCTCGGTGGTGAATTTGACAATAATGAGTTTAAATCGTTTGCTCAAACTCACGGTCTCGTCTTCCGATTCTCATGCCCACAAACATCTCAACAGAACGGACGAGCCGAACGCATGATCCGTCGTCTAAATGACATCCTTCGCGCCCTACTCACTCACGCCTCGCTTCCTCACTCATTTTGGGTGGAAGCCCTTCACACCGCAGCATATCTCCATAATATTCTTCCAACCAAACGCCTCAATTTCTCTACACCGACCTTTTCCCTATACGGTCGCCACCCATCGTATGACCATCTTCGCACCTTTGGTTGCACTTGTTATCCTAACCTATCCGCCACTAGTCTCACAAACTTCAACCTCGATCTGTCAAATGTGTCTTCCTTGGTTATCCGGAAAACTTCCGGGGCTATCGTTGTTACGATCCATCCACCGACAAAGTTCATCTGTCCCGTCATGTCACATTTGACGAGACCTCATTTCCCTTTGCTAACACCCCACCCCCTCCACCTCCTATGACTTTCTCGATGACCCACCCGTCCATTCTTTTCCCTACTCAACACCTCCACCCACAACCCCCCCTCCACCTATCATGACCTATTCACGCCACTCAACCGCTCCACCCACCGCCACCACACCAACCGAAACAACCGACCAACCCCACACTACCACCAACCAGCCATCTACTCAACCCTCCACCACCACCTCCACACCCACTACAAACCAACATCATTCAACCCCATCACAACACCCCCCTCCTTCTACTCACCCCATGACTACTCGTGCACGGGCAGGCGTCACCAAACCGGTGACCCGTCTTAACCTTCACACCACCTCCACTCCACCCATCTCCCCCATCCCCACTTCCGTCTCTGCAGCCAGGATTGACCCGAATTGGTTGCGTGCCATGGAAGATGAATTTCGAGCTTTACAAGTGAATAAAACATGGGAACTCGTACCCCGACCAATCGACAGTCCGGTTATCAGGTGTATGTGGCTGTTTCGCCACAAGTTTAAAGCAGATGGATCCCTTGACCGCTATAAAGCTCGGCTGGTCGTCAACGGGAAATCGCAGATAGTGGGTGTTGACTGCCACGAAACCTTTAGTTCGGTTGTGAAACCGGCCACTATCCAGATCGTTCTTAGTCTCGCAGTCTCGCAGGCGTGGCCGATACATCAGTTAGCTGTCAAAAACGCCTTCCTCTATGGCGATCTCCATGAGACTGTCTTTATGCACCAGCCTCCGAGATTTGTTGATGCTAGGTTTCCGTCTCATGTCTGTCGTCTATGGAAATCTCTTTACGGGATTAAACAGGCCCCCCCGTGCATGGTATACTCGTTTTGCTTCCTTCATCACGTCACGGGGTTTCCGGAGTAGCATATGCGATTCTTCGTTATTTGTTTATCAGCACGACCGTCATCGCGCTTATTTATTACTATATGTCGATGATATAATCTTGACTGCTTCTGATCCTGGTCTACTCCAAAGTATTATCGCTGCTCTGTCACAGGAATTTGCTATGACTGATCTTGGCGCCCTTCACCATTTTCTGGGTATCACGGCCACTCGTGATGAACACGGTTTATTTTTATCACAGGCTTCTTATACCCGTGATATTCTTCAGCGAGCTTCTATGGCCTCCTGTAAGCCTTGCTCTACACCAGTGGATACGTCCACTAAACTTAGTGCCACAGCCGGCGAACCCCTTGTTGATGGCACTCTCTATCGCACACTTGCCGGAGCTCTGCAGTATCTGACGTTTACACGACCAGACATTGCATATGCTGTCTAGCAAGTATGTCTATTCATGCATGCCCCGCGTGAGCCTCACTTCCAGTTCATGAAGAAGATCTTTCGATACCTATAGGGCACCATAGATTACGGTCTACAACTTGTTGCATCTCCATCACACATGTTGACTGCATACTCTGATGCTGGCTGGGGCGGATGCCCAGACTCACGCCAATCCACATCAGGCTAGTGCATATTTCTCGGCGATAATCTTGTGTCTTGGTCTTCAAAGCATCAGCCCACTATCTCTCGCTCAAGTGCAGAGGCTGAATACCGTGGTGTTGCTAATGCCGTTTCTGAGACCACTTGGCTCCGAAATCTCCTGCTTGAGCTTCATGTTCCGCTTCGCAAAGCCACAGTCATTTATTGTGACAATGTATCTGCAGTTTACCTGTCGCACAACCCGGTACAGCACCAGCGCACCAAGCATGTCGAAATTGACATCTACTTCGTGCGTGAAAAGGTTCGTCTTGGTCAAGTTCGCGTTCTACACATCCCCTCCTCTATGCAATATGCAGACATCTTCACAAAAGGACTGCCACGTTACTTGTATCAACAGTTTCGATCCAGCTTGAGCGTTTGTCCTCCACCAGCTCAAACTGCGGGGGAATATTAGCCAATCATATATTTGGATAGTATATATATATTTAGTAGATGTATATCAATTAGCATATAATTGATTTGATTGTATCCCTTCCTATTTTGTATTGATCTGTATCTCTCCCTATAAATAGGGCTTTGTTGATCAATAGAAAATCATCAAAATCATTGAGCTATAACTTCTCTTAGAAACTAGCAGAGAACTTAACTACATAATCTTTATTCCAGTTTTTATTTACTTTTGATGGTCAATGAACTGATGAGATTTTGCTTGAAGAATGTTGTGGTGGCATAGGGATAACAAATATGGATAAAGAGTGCAACATGTCTTGTGTTTAGATTTTGAGTTTGGTCAATTGTGGTTGGGGGCTACAAGGTTAAGTTGGAAGAGAAGACGAGAAGTAAAAGAATGGAGCAAAAAAGGGGTTTATTGGTTGAGTATAGAATATGGATTATGGCTAGGGGTGCTCACGGGTTGGGTTGATTGGGTTGAAGGCATTTCAACAATCCAACCCAATGTTGGCAGTTTGAGAATTTTCAACCCAATCCAACCTAAACAAAAGTGCAACCCAACCCAACCCGTTCAGGTTGAGCGGTCTGGTCGGGTTAATCGGTCTGTGTTTAAACAATGTAAAAACGATATTGAAAACATAAAAATAAGGAAAATTTTTATTTGAAAATTTTATCGGGTTGGTCGGGTTACTTTGAGCCTAACCCAATATCAATCCAATAGATTCGGTTGTTCTAATTTTGTATCGATTATATGTCAGGTTACCTCGGGTTGGGTTGATCGGGCTAGTCGGGTTGGTCGGCTTTTTGAGCACCCCTAATTATGGCTATATATATTTTTCGTCCATTGGGGTTTGAATTGTTATGTAGGGTTGATGTTGTGGTGTTTTATGCAACAGTATACAACATATATATTCAAGGAGTACGAATTATATATATATTTGCTTTTGTCGATTAAGGAACAAATGGTCCATTTTCAACATATATATATATATATGACCGTCTTTCGAACATCAATTTCTTAGAGATTTTTTTATTTGCTTTTGGTTGATTATCATCTCCTTATGTCAATGGTATTTGGACCATAATCCGTACTCCTTGAAGATGGGTCAAGTTGTGGGTAGATTGGTGGTGGATAACCTCCTCAATTTACTAGAGATGAAAGTATGGTATTGTGCGTACAGTTAGATGTTTGAAAAAAATGCTACCTTCCCTTCTTTTAATAATCTGCTCTAAGAAAATCAATATGCTAATTAAGACCTGTAGTTTACTTGCAACTTCTCCATGGATGCTAGCATAATTTGAAGTAAGATATGTGCCTGATTTTGTAATACTCAGTAGAAAAAATTATATATTACCAATTACTTGAAAAATTATATATTACCAATAGGCAGGAACAACAGCTGCGATTGTGTTTTATTTGAAAAACTTGTCTTTGCTTATGGTTGTTGACTGTTGAGATAATTTAGTCTCTCTTGATATTTTATATGTATTAATCGATGTTTTTATCTTTTTGTGAATTTTGTAGATATGGATCATAATCATTTAATTGTACTCGTTAAACTATTGCGGACTTACATTCACTTGCTAATGTGTTTTGCCGCCGTTAGGATGTGGTTAATTGAATTTGAGACAAGAAATTATGAACGGAGAACTTTGGTTCAAAGGACATTCACTAGAGTTCAGATTAGATCAACAGAAATACATCGTATCACCCGTGAAAGTGATACTAACTATATAAATGAGTTGCAAATGGACAAAAATGCTTTTACAATCTTGCGTGAGATGCTAAAAGTTCGTGGTGGGTTATTAGATGAGGGTAATGTGACCATTGAGGAACAAGTTGCTACATTTTTAAACATATTAGCACACCACACCAAAAATAGATGTATTCAAGTTAGATTCTATAGGTCCGGGGAAACAATAAGTCGATATGTTCATCGAGTTCTATGTGCTTTATTGTGTTTGGAAGACTTGTTGTTCATCAAACTGACTCGTGTAACAGATGATTGTTCATACTCAAGGTGGAAATGGTTTAAGGTAATCCTTGTAACACCATCATTATAAATTTTAAAATAACATTTATCATTTAGTTAAAAACATTATATATTTTTTATATGGTTGTCTAGGAGCAATAGATGTAACATATATTGAAGTCACTGTACGCGAGTCTGATAAACCAAGGTATCGAACAAGAAAGGGACATGTTGCAACAAATGTATTAGGTGCATGCACTCGTGACATGAACTTTGTCTACGTCTTATCTGGTTGGGAAGGATCAGCTACCGATTCTAGAGTTGTACGGGATGCAATTACTAGACATAATGGATTAAAGGTCCCATTCGGTAAGTTGTCAATCACTACAAATGATATTTAAAAATATAGGAAACAACTAAACATATTTCCTTAGTTACAACTAATACTTTTTTATTATTATTAGGTAATTATTACTTAGCCGATGCAGGATATATCAACGGTGAAAGTTTTTTGGCACCATATAGAGGTACTAGGTATCATTTACGAGAATGGGATAACGTTGGTCGTGCACCTACGAATAAGGAGGAATACTTCAACATGAAGCATTCACAAGCTAGGAATATTATTGAGAGGTGTTTTGGTATCTTGAAGAAACGTTGGGCTATATTACGAAGTCCTTCTTTCTATCCTATAAGATATCAAGGCCGAATGGTCATTGCATGTGCATTGTTACATAATTTTATCAGGATGTACATGGCTCTTGATCCCGAGGAAAACACGACAATAACACTTGAAGATATGCCTATTGGGGAAGATCAACCAAATGAGTTTGACTCCATTGATGTTGTCGAAGCCAGTAATGAATGGACTCAATGGAGATATGATTTAGCCCAAGAGATGTTTCAATCTTAGATGGCAAATAGAGTTTGAAAGATTTAAAAATTTTCTATTGTTGGCTTTAAGAATTTCGTAATTACTTTGATTATTGTTATTTAGCATGGAATCGGTAGATAAATTGATTTTGTTTGTTACTTTTGAATCTAAACACTTTCTTAATGTATATTATGTTATTTTTGTTGTTGATATGTCAAATGCAGAAAATAAGTCATGGCAAATAGGCGTAATTGGGACAACGGAGAAGAGGAAGCTTTGATTTCGATTCTCCAAGAGATTGTTGTTGTTGGTGGTAGATGCGACAACGGGAGCTTTAGGTTTGGAACATATGAACATGTTGTTTCAAAGATGCGGGAAAAGATTACGGGTATTAATATTAATGCAAATCATGTGCAAAACAAAATAAAACGATTAAAAGAGAAATATTCTGTTGCATATGACATGCTCAACACGAGTGGGTTTCGCTGGGACGATGCTCGACAATGTATAACAGTTGATTCGCCTAAGGTTTTGGAGGAATATTTGAAGGTTAGTGTTTTTATTTTCTATGCTTATGTAATGTACTTATTCATTATTTCTTTTTATATGCATAACCAATTATTTATGTTTGTTGTGCTAGAAACATCCAAACAAACACTACACTGCGAATAAACCGTTCCCTACGTATGAACGATTGGCGATTATTTTTGGGAAAGATCGAACTACTGGATCTATGGTTGAATCTGCAACTGATGCATTAGAGAATATAAATATCGAAAACGAAGATGACGTTGAAACAGAAGGTTTTTACGTTCCTTTGTCCAACCCTTCTAATGTTGCATCGGTTTCCTCCGCTCCAAATGGAGGTGAAACATCATCGAGAAGGAAAAAAAGAAAAGCTGCTGCGGCTGATGATATGACAAAGCTAATAGAAAAGGGGCTTGCTACTGTGTCTAATGAAATGCATGAATTGGTTACGGTTATTACATCTTCTTCACCTAACCTCGAGAGTTTGGATACTTTGCCTAACGAGTTGATGGACATGGGTCTTAATACTATGCAAATCGTACGTGTTAGCATGTATTTTGGAAATAACCCGACTCAACTGCGAATTTGGAAAGACTTGGATGGATCTTTCAAACCAGAATTTGTGAAGGCCATATTGGAAGAAGACAAGTGAAACTTTTTAAATGCGATCATTTTAAAACAATTTGCATGCTAGTTATTATTGTTTTTTTGAACTTTTAAATGCGAGTTGGTTATTTTGGTTTGTGAATGTCAATGTTGGTATTAATATATTTTTAAACAATTTGTTTGTTGGTTTTAGGTTTATGATGGTGATGTAGGAATTTGTACATATTTAAACATTTTTTGGTTATAATAATTTGGTAAATGTTGTTTATAATATTGAATGATATGATATAACTTATATATATATATATATATATATATATATATATATATATATATATTCTCATAATAAAATTATTTAGTTATGTTATGTTATAATTTTTATAAATTAAAAAATATCGAACATTATTTTAGAAACAATGTCATTTTGATATTTTTGTCCTGTTCTGTTTTACCAAATAGTATATTAAAACCTTCAGGGACAATCTGGTTATTTTGATAGTTTTGTCCTGTCCTGTCCTGTCCTGTCCTGTCCTGTCCTGTCCTGTCCTGTCCTGTCCTGTCATGTCATGTCATGTCATGTCCCGCTATCAGAAGAAGATGACTCTATATTCGACCTCTTCCTATGTATATGATTGAACAGGTCCACGACCATCTGTGGCACGCCTTTTCTTGCTTTCGTCTACAAAGGTAAAGAATCATATAAACATGTGTTAATTGTAAGATACTAAAAATCAGGCTACTAAAGTAATCGGTGTTAAGGACCTACCGATCGATCATCGTGCATAGAAAACAAGATCGACTCGATGGTGTGTTTGGATATTTCACCATCAATCTTAGTCATCCGGTTCATGCTAGCCTTCATCGATACGCCCTTCCAAAGGTCGTTGTTCCAACGGTCAATCATCTCACCCTAGAGACGCTGAGTGAGCAAAGCGGCCGTGGGGGGGGGGGTGAAGTCCTTCAAAAAATTCATATCCAGATTAGGGTCATTTTCTCGATAGAGAAGTCCCCTTTCGTGTGCTATTTTCCTCGCTGAATTCAAACAGTCATTGTAATTCTTCATAGATTTGGCCTCCCAAATCTGCAACATACGACTGTCTAACGCCGAATCCCAACAATAGAATCCCTTTACATAAACTGTTAGTTGATTTTTAAGTTCAAAAGTATAACAAGTTAAATACATACTACAAACCTGAAAATGCTCCCACATCCGGGTCCTGACCTCCCTAAAGATCTTCGTCCAAGTGCATCACGCATGATCAATCATGGATCGGTTAATCTGGTTCATTTGGCGAATGACATGGGCTTCATTAAAGCTATATAATGACTTGAATTAGTATTGGTAACCTAAAACAATTAATTTAATCAAGTAGTTAATATGACACTTACTCGTTGTTGTTTACCCCAATCCTCGTTTGACTCAGAAGTTGTTCGGGATTGGTGATGCTATGGGAATTTTTCGGACTCAAGTTCATTTGGTGGTGGTGTCGAAGCACTACTAGATGCTCCGGGAGTAGAAGTTCCCTTTCTACCTCCTCAGTTGGTCGAACTGCCCCTACCTCCAAAAAGCCAAATGTGCGGCATTGTAGCAAGTCTACAAAACAAAGTTAGAAAACATAGAACAGTAATGCAAATATACAACACAACGTTAGATTCCATTAATACGATAAGCCAAAAACAAACATTTTGTCTCCAAGTTCATAAGAGTAACAAATAAACATTCTTGTCAATAAAGATTTAAAACACCTAGACAAAGTTTAATAAAACTAAAATTAACCTAGTATTTAATAAGACTAAAAGTCAGGTTCTTCATCCTCTGAATCACTATTCGAGTCTTCAAACTCTTCTTCTTCATCACTACTCTCGTCAACATGCCGGTTGTCGCGACGATCATTGGCAACTTCCATGTCTTCTTCCTCTGTGACAAGACAAATAGCTTCATCCACATCTTCATTTCTACCTATGGTGTTATTCTATCATTTTCTTGGAAAAATTGTTCATCACCCACTTTTTTATCAGACGGTACTTCGGACACTAACTCATAGGCCCTCTTGGCTTTGTTTTCACCGCAAACCACCAATCTTTTAATGAGTTTGACGAATATGATACATAATAGACTTGTTCAGCTTGTGATGCTAGGATAAACGGGTCGTCTGAACGATGTCTTGATCTAAGTTTGACGTCAACGAGATTATGTTTTGGCTCAACTAGAACATCGTTAACTGTATCAAACTATGTGCATTTGAATAGTGGAACAACATAAAGGCCGGGTCCATACCCATGATACTCTATATTTAGGACTTTATCCAACAATCCATAGTAGTCAGACACAAACTCTAAGTAATAGGAGCCACTCACGCATACTCCACTATTATGTGTGGTACGACCGACACCGTGAGTTTGTGTGTGAAACTTGTAACCGTTTGCAAAAAATCCCGGGTGTCTCCAAACATAACAGAGTGGTCTAAGCTGCCAACACTTTCAGACGACCGATAGTCGGGTCTGTAGAAGGCTTAACCTATACAAGACAAATAATCATAAAAAACATATAAAAAGGACGAATAACCTATAATGACAAATTATATCTCAAACCAACCAGCAAATTGCTCATTTCTACGTCTATCGATCCCGCTTCATCAATATAAGACTCGTTATGACTAACCATATCATTGAACAAGTATGTGAAAGAAGAAACTTCTTCACAATTAAGCAAAATGTATGTGTGAGCCTTGTGCATATCTTCATCTTCTAGCTGACAATGTCTTCTGACCTTATCATATGATGGACTATACGGGGTTTTAAATATGCTTAACGATTTAGACGACTCATATTCGGAGGCAAAATTCCGAGGCTCACGGTTTAGCCGCACCTCTACCGTTGGTTCAAAATATAACGCGCAATAAAACCCTTTCTTAGTAAGTCTAAATTCACATCCTCTCTCACTTTGTATTTGAGAAGCTTACATTTCTCACAGGATATCTTATTTTATCATCTTGCTCATTTGCAAACGCAAAATCCAAAAATCTAACTACTTCGTCATAAAAAAATGGATTCAATAGGCCACCCCTATTTAAACGTTTATACATCCATCCTCTGTCTGTATCAGTTGACATAGCTACAAATTGACGAAAGTGTGATTAATCTTTGCATATATACATCTATAGACTTGAAATAAAGTTTAACCACCTAAAGTTTGCCCAATAATTGGCAACCCATTTCTAACTATCAATTTTACCCAATAATTGTGATACCATAGGTTAGAGGAGTTTTGAATGACTTTGAAACTCTAATGGTTTGAAGGTCAAACAGTAAGTTTAGAGGAGTTTTGAATGACTTGAAAACACTATGTGTAATGGTTTGACTATTTGAAAGTCAAAGCATAGGTTTAGAGGTCTTTTGAAAGTCTTGAAAACATTGTGTGTAATGATTTGACTATTTGGAGGTCAAATCATAGGTTTATAGGTCTTTTGAAAGTCTTGAAAACATTACGTGTAATGGTTTGACAATTTGAAGGTCAAATTTGAAAACACTACGTGTAATCGCATTAGATCCATATTTATGGGATATATATATATATATAGAGAGAGAGAGAGAGAGAGAAAGAAGAAGAAGGAGGAGGAGGAGAAGAAGTATGTATATGTTGGCATGTATTTATAGCTTGCTTCACCACTTGTCTTGGATCGGTGGAGCGTCACATGGCTTCCTCATCAACATCGTTTCCAAGAATGTACTACATTAATTTCAAGCATATCTAAATAGAAATATATTTAAAGCAACGCGTATAAATCGGATATACAATCAGTTTATTAAGCAATCATATCTAGCCAAGGTATCTTTACAGTTGCACATCAAATTGAGAAAAAGAATTAAGTATTCATTCACATGTACCTCCTCCGTCATGAAAAAAAGTTCTGTACATATTTCTCTCTATAAATATTGGTAATAGTTACAAGTTGTACAAACAATATAGTGATGAAAAACCAATTTTCTTTTTGCATATTTTGATTTGGAAAAATACTAAATATGTATGATTTGTTCACACTTCACAATGCGGGGTCTTCAAGAAAACAACCGATCTACCCTTTTGGGGTAGAAGACTAGCCTGTATACATTTAATCCCTCCTTGATCTTATTTTCCAATGTGAAATATACTGGGCTTGTTTGGTTAATTTAATATATATACCGAAATCGAAAGTGGATTCTTTGTTCAAAACTAAAGAATGGTATGATGTTACATTTAAGTTATCCGGTTAAAGAAGGAAAACTTTTTAATGTCTAATATCTATTAGATTAATCAAATGGTTACAGTGAATGCAAGAAACTCCAGAAGTCTGCATTCAGAAGCTCACATGCATACCAGTACAAATACTGGTGCATTTCTTTCTACATATATTGCGAGGCACTATATTTGAGGTGGATTGATTTCGTTGTCAATCAACCACTTTGACTTTTTATGCATTCGTATCCAAGAAAATGGAACTATTCTGTTTTCCATCAATGATGGTATAAATTATTAGAGAATGATGATCAAGTCAAAATCTGATGCTAATAATTAATAAAAAAACATGAACCATAGTTGTTCATAGAATCCTACTTAGACTAGAAGTTAAGTTTTCTGGAGGAGATAAAATATTAATAACAGCAAATGTTAGAAAGTAGTTTTAGAGGCGTGAGTTTAAATCCCACATTTTTTTTGGGAAGGGTGTCCTAGGCTATGTCTAGACTAATCCCTTGGCATTATGACTGTAAGACATCATCCCTGATTAAACCTCAGTGGACATAATTGTTGTATATGCCTGGATTCGAACCTGGGCAGATGGGATATTCTACCACATCCCCCAGGTTTTTAACCGGTACGCCACAACCCTTGTGGTTTTTAAATCCCACATTTGTGCATTCTATAATCGGTGAGTTACCATTGATGTGTTAATGGACAAGTAACAAAAAAATTTCGCCCTCTCGGGTGTTTTTTTTATGGGGTCTGCTAAGACAATTATTCCAACACATCATTTAATTTGGAAAGCTTTTCAGCAAGTCATTTAGAAAATCCCAACTATATTGTCTTCCGCTATGTGAAATCAGGGTTTAAAAGAAAGATCCATCCCCTAGCTTTCGAGCAATAATAACCTTTGATCCCCTGATCTTGGACTTAGCTTTCAAAATCTTCGAAACACTCTAATATACTTCAAACATGTCTTTCGTACCCCTCCAAACCTCATTGATCGGCATAGTTTAACCAATCCGGCCGGAAAGAGGGTAACTAGTTAATGATTTGTTGTCGTACAATGAGTCGGCCCAAAAACATTTTAGGGAATCATGTTGTTATTAATTAACATGCAACAAGATTTTTTAAGCAAAGTCCTACTCATCCACTTGGAGGCTCCATTCGGCTAGTGTATTACGTGTGGAACCTTTTGATTGCATAAGTCTTTAAACTAAAAAAAAAGACTATCACTACAAAACAGAGCAGTTTTTCAGGAGGACTATGTCACTGTCTACCACAATCGTTGGAGAGCCATCAATAACCCCTACTACCTACTACCTACTGGTGGTTTTTTGAGGTAAAAATTCGGTTGGTGACAAAAATGGTCGGTAAGACACAACAGAACGGATTTTAAAATTCCATTGACGGATGGACCTGTTGGTAATGTGTCGTAAAATCTTCCCCGTACTTGTAAAATTAAAATGAAAAACTATATATATATGGTATATCGACAAACTCACCGACGGAATCTATCAATGGTTTTGCGTAGAAATTCGCCCATGGCTAGGCTTGTCGGTAAGTTGTCGCACTCTTTATTGAATAAATATGGAAAACCATGTTTTTCCACAAATAACCATCCGATTATAGATACATACTCATCCAATTATTTGTAAGTTTATTTTAATGTTAAAAAATTTAAAATGGCGTATTTTTTGCATTCATCATGTATCTATACACAATTTAAGATGTAGCATTTTTTTTTTAATTTATTAAAAATAAAAGGTTGTTTATAAACGTGGATAATGTCTGGAATGTTTTGTCGGTTTACCAAAGGGATTATAAAAGATAAATGGAAAATCAAAACATTTAACATTTATTGACGGTTTTCCGACGATTTACTAGTTAAGGTATCGCAAAAACTGTCGATGACGTTCGTATAGATATTCCGTGGATTATCAATCTTAAAATTTTCAATTCACGTGATAGTCGATGTGCACTCGCTAATCTGTCGGTTATTGGACAGCGATTTTCACCATCAGTAATTGTGGTTGGTGATGGTGTGTTTTTAGTAGTGTTGTAGTACTCCCATTTGATTTATAGTATTCAAAGTAAGTAACTATCCTTTTCCATGGATGTACACTCTCATGTGATAGTAAAATATCTCGTGTGATTTATTTGATTTTGATATTTCATTTGCCTTGATACTACATGTTCTTGTTGGCATTGCGTTGAATATCATTATAGTGGATTGTTTGGGAGTTAGTTGAGACACATTGTGATTCCTTATGTTGCCGGGTATCACAGATCTTGTATTGGGTTGTTTTGGGATACAAGACCATTGATGATTTCCGAACAAAATAGACCATGGAAAAATTACGTATCAATGTATGTCACTTCTACTTACGTATAAAAATATCTACGTATACCCCTCAAAGAGGTAAAGTAAAATATTCAACAATTGGGAAGAATGAAGACTCATTACTGGTCTACAATATATATCATGAAGCGTGCAATAGGGCTGTGAGCTCGAAAAATTCATCTTCTTGGCATGAAATGGTGAGTCCTCCCATCGGATGATCAAAACCAAATTCTTCCTCCGATTGACGCAACAACTCTTGGAACAATGGTTGTTCTAAGTAAGATATTGGGACGACTAACCGCCTCTTCTGGTCTTCACCAACATACACTGCTAGATGACCTTTCGGCACATCTCTTTGATGACTTCTTTTGCGATAAGCGTTCAGTCTGCTAAAACTTTTTATATTAGAAATCAATGAAGAAGGCAACCTCATTAGACCCATGTCTATGAGATAGAGAGAAAATAAATATGTATATGTTTTTGAAGGAATACTGTTGTGAAATCAGTTATTATGAATGGAATAGAAATGCTGAGACTTGTAATTTGACAAGGGCTTGAGGCACGTATTTATAACTTGCTTGGCAACTTGTCTGGAACGGTGGAGCCTCACATGGGTTCCTCATCAACATCATTTCCAAGAATGTACTATATTAATTTAAAGCATATTTAAATAGAAAAAAATCCAAATAGAAGCAATTATATATATCCAAGGTATCTTTACAGTTATTCATCAAATTGAGCAAAAGAATTAAGTATTCGTTCACATGTACTTCCTCCGTCATGAGAAAAAGTTCTGTACATATTTCTCTGTTCTAACATTGATAATAAACACTGGTACACTAATAAGAAGTTGTAGTGATGAAAATCAAATTTTGTTTTTGGAAAATAATAAATATGTATGACTCATCCTAATATTGAATCTGAACATATTTCTGTGTTTGAATATTGGTAAGTAGTACACTAAATTTTTTTTAAGAAATTAAAAAATAAATTACGTCGGTAATTTAATTTATTGTGGTGGATTACCGTCAATCGTTTCCACCATTAATTTCAATTGACGATGCCAATTTTAATTAAAGTCGGAAAAAATCATCGGCGAGCCTTTTTTGCAACAAACTATATCCGGTTTTTTTTTCTTTTCTTTTGGTAACCGTTGGTTTCCGGCCAGCTTACGCGTACCGACTAATCCCCGGATGACCGCGAATGGCTTGGAGTCATCGTCAGTGAACCTCCATGGCCACAAGGGTAGATGAGATCCTTTGCTGATGGCTATTACCAGCGGATCTGTCCGTCGGTAAAAGCCTGTTGTTTTGTACTCTATGGACTCTTTTCATAAATCCACAGACATCGTAGTCTGTGGTTGAAAAATAGCATTAAAAAATCTTAATGGAAATGTAATAAAAAACTATAGAAATGGACTTTTATGATTGTTAGCCTCCTGAAAAAAATGGGAGGTCATGACGCTCACTATCTCACTTATGTCCGCCACTGCTGTTCACAAAACGAGGGAGAATGGTATGACGCTCCATTTAAGTTATCGAATTTATGAAAAAAATCTTTTTATTATTTAATATCTATTATGATAATCAAATAGTTACAGTGAATGCAAGAAACTCCAGAAGTCAGCATTCAGAAGTTCACATGCCAGGATGAAGAGTGGCTCATTTCTTTCGTTGAGGTGTACTGATTTAGTTTACAATTAACCACTTTGACTTTCTTTGCATCAGTATCCAAAAAAATTGATCTATTCTGTTTTCCATTAATGATGGAGTAATTATTAGACAATGTTAATTAAGCTGGTCACTAAATCCTACTTGGCTAGAAGTTAAGTTCTTGGGAGGAGATAAACATTAAATTCATAACAATACGAACTTGGCAAGTAGCTGTAGAGATGTGGGTTTAAACCCACATTTGGGCGTTATATAATCGATGAGTTACCATTGATGTGTTAATAGACAACTAACAAATATTTCACGGGTTAGAGCATCCACAGTGTACGACTTTTTCACCAAGGTTTTTCATATTTTTTTCTTATACATTATTATCACCTCAACAACTTAAAAACCTTTATATACCTCCACTATGTGAAAAATCTCACCCAAACTTTTTCATTACTTTTTTAAACCATTCAGGGTCCCACAATTTTAACTTTATATCATTTTTATTCTTATTAATAAAAATAAATATATTAAAATTCATACAAATACATAAAAGTATGTACAATAATATTAATAAAAATTAGGTTATTAAGAAATGGGTGTTGCTTTGTGCACCATAGTCTATATGGCTAGGGTGCAATTATGTTATAATTTTGCATTGTTTTCCGACCCCCTTCACACAACCGTTCATTTTTATTTTATTTTAAATATAGTTACAATTTTGGTCCATGAACTCTTTTTATTAGTTTACTTTATACTTTTTGGTTTTATATTTTACATTTTTATTATATTAACATATATAAGCGTATATTAACTAATATACATTAAAAAAATAATTTTTCATTTTAACAAGTTACACCATTATAATCGTCTTGTCAATACCTTCGAAATGAGTCCAATATTGAATATTTTTTTATTTAATTGTTATAAGAAGAAAAATACATTTTACAAAGTCCAAAATTAAATTTTAAAAACTAATCCGCTATATTGACAAAAGTTTTTTGAGTTGGTTTGAGTTGCTTATAGAATTCTAGACGTGACATATATATGTGTGTGTTTTGATTTTATAAATTTATAAAATTTATAAAATTTGTAACTTTTGATTTTATTTTATTTTATAAATATGTAACTTTTGATTTTCTTATAACTTTGTAAAATATATTTTTCTTTTTTATAACAATTACATTTTATTATTTTGAAGTCATGATTTGTTTAGCAAAAACCATTCATTCTATCACACTCATTTGATTTTCATTTTTCTTCGCCTTGTAGATGTTTTTCTCTATCTTCGTAGTGTTTGGCTAGACAAATATGCAGACAGATTTGTGTCATTGTGGACCAATAAACATATCAATTTTGGAAATTCAACAACAAATAGAGTGGAGAGCCAACACGCCAAGTTGAAAAAACATCTAGATTCAAGGAAATGTGATCTAGACAAATTCATACATGTCATTGAAAAAGTTGTAAAGTCACAAGAACCTGCTATCAAAGAAAGTCTTGAAAGATGCACAATCATTCACAAGCCAAAATTTAATCTACAAGATTGAATTGATATTTATATATATCTACATTTAATTGAACGAGGAACCACCTAGGCATAGCTCATCCTTCATGGACTTGAACGAGGAACCCCCTAGGCATAGCTCATCCTTCATGGACTTGAACGAGGAACCAATAAGCCAATGTTCACACCATATTGACTTAAACGAGATACTGCCGGAGGGACATAGTTTATTGTTGAAGCAAATTCCAGAAATCTTTCATCCATACATCACGAATATACAAAATGTAAGGGGTGATGGGAATTGTGGTTTTCGATCAATAGTTGTTTGTCTCGGGTATGGCGAAGACCAATGGCCCTATGTTCGTCATGAATTATTAGATGAGTTAACGAGTTTATATGCGGCATACTCTGGAGTTTTTTATGGAATCGATGAAATACTTACTTCGTTGTCTTTTTGGGAATCGCCAGCACTAGAGCAACACTGGATGACTATGCCTGAGACAGGTATATTGATAGCCAATAGGTTTGGTGTGATCTTTCACCTTTTAACCAATGGAGGTTGTATGACTTGTTTTCCTCTCTGGAAAGGTCCCGAAGAGTTTCAATACCATCGGGTCCTTACAATTTCACACGTAAACAACAATCATTACGTGATGGTCCAGTTAGAAGGAGAGTATCCAATGCCTCCCATTTCAGCATTATGGACCCGGAACAAAATCCCGTCAGCAGCTGGATGACAAACCATATATATGTCACGTTTAGAATTCTATAAGCAACTCAAACCAACTCAAAAAGCTTTTGTAAATATAGCGGATTAGTTTTTAAAAATTAATTTTGTACTTTGTACAATTTGTATTTTTCTTCTTATAACAATTAAATCAAAAAAATATTAAATATTAGACTCATTTCAAAGGTATTGACAAGACGATTATAATGATGTAACTTGTTAAAATTAAAAATTATTTTTTTAACGTATATTAGTTAATATACGCTTATATGTGTTAATGTAATAAAAATGTAAAATGTAAAATATAAAACCAAAAGGTATAAAGTAAATAAATAAAATGAGTTCAGGGACCAAAATTGTAACTATCATTTAAAAAAATAAAAAAGCAACCGTGTGAGGGGGAGGGTTCGGAAAACAAGGAGTCATTATTGGGTTTTATTAGACTAGGGTGTAATTAGACATTAGACTAGGGTGCATTTAGTTTGACCCTTAAGAAATATATAAAAGTTGTATAAAAAGTATGTAAAATAAAATTTTAAAAATATTAAACTTAAAAGTATGTATAACCGAAAATAAAAATTGATCATTAATAAATCTGTTAGAATTGTATAAATATGTCAAATTTGAAATATTATTTTAAAAATATAAAAATATAATTACTTTCATTATGTAGTTATTTATATAATTTATTTAATAATTATATTTAAATAGGATTATTTTAAATATATTAATAAATAAAACTAGTTAATAAATAAAACTGATTAAATACGAAACTTTTATAAAATTCTATAAAGTTAAAACTGATTAAATACGAAAAACCTACGAAAAAGCAGGCCGTGCACAACCTATGACGAAAAACCTCAATTGAAAAATCTCTCCACTATGTGAAAAACCTCAAAAGAAGGTTTTTTCATTTTTGAAAAACCTCCCAAAAACCTTCTAACGAGCACACTAACCTTCTAACGAGCACACTGTAGATGCTCTTAGGACAGATGCACCCCTCCCTATTTGTTAAATGCACCATACTCTACTAATTTCCTCCTCACACCCATCAACATCAAATCCCTCTTCTTACATTTCCAATGCATGATTTGATCTCATTTTGACCTAAAAATGGTGCATATAACAACCCCCCTTGAATGCTTTATAGAGGAACCAAGAATGTGTCACGGGTCACCAAATACAATTGAGAGTTTGTGCCTGATACAGGGAGAATTCGAAAGTTATCAAGGTGTTTCTTCTATATTTGGAAAAGAAGAAAACGAGCTCAAAGAAGGCTCGGAATCTGGCATCGAAAAAGGAGCAAACAACCCCTTCCCGAGTCTCGGTAATCAAGGCAGAAACTACCGAGACTTAACTCTCGGGATAACTCTCGAAAACATATTTCCTTATTTTAATTATTTAAACTTAGGATAATTATTGTTAGCTTTAATTATTGTTATGATTATTATTTAGTTTCATTTTATTGCTTGTTTAAATAGTTTCCTAGTTATATATATGATAAAAAATATTTGCTTACGAACTTTGGAAGATTTTTGGCGAGAGAACATGGAGAGGAAAAACAGAGGTAAAGGCGGAGCAGGTAGGAGTGGTAACGGCGGCAACAGAGAGGGTGAACGGAGAGATTGCTGGGTCAATACGGTGAGAAAGTCTGAAGTCGAAAGAATAGCAACAACTTTTTTCTTTACCAACTTTCCAGAATCATGGAGAGAAAAGGATTTGTGGAACTTCTTCTCTAAACATGGATCGGTGGTGGACGTTTACATTGCCAGGAAACTGAATAAGGAAAAGAAAAAAATTTGGTTTTGTTCGCTTTATAAAAGTGTCCAACGAAGCAGCTTTTGAAAGAAGATTGGCGAAGTTATGGATTGGAGAGTTTAAATTGTTCATTGGTTTAGAGAAGTTCAAAAGAGGTAAGAAAGTCTGGGAAGAACAAGGCAGAACCGAAGATGAAGACAAAAAGAGATTCTGGAAGTCGAAAGTAAGAGATGGTCGGTCCTTTGCTGAGGTCCTCAAAGGGAACGATTCTTCTTCAAAGGAAGCACCACAATACAGAATCAGGTTGCAATCAGAGGACAATTTTGAAACGGTCAGATTCTTAGAAACCCATGTGGTCGGGAAGGTTACGTCAGTTCATGCCTTAAACAATGTGAAGGAGCTGTGCAACATGGAGGGGTGGTCTAACGTCAGTTTTATATACTTAGGAGGGTTGTGGGTTATGTTCAGGCCGCCGGAAAAAGTGGACAGCTCTATGATGGCTAAGATGGCAGGAATGGATAAATGGTTCTAAATGGTTCTCAGAAATATCCCCTTGGTCGAGGGACTTCGAAGTTGCTGAAAGATTGTGCTGGTTAACAGTAGAGGGAGTTCCGGCCAAAGTTTGGAACCCAAACACGTTCATCAGTATTGCATCGAAGTGGGGAGAGGTCATGATATCCGAACCAAGATGGCATGCAAGTACCAACCCTCGCAGAGGAAAAGTATGTATCCTTTCTAAATGTGTCGATAGAATTGCTGAAGAAGAAGATATCATGGTGGACAATAAAGAAGTCAGAATCAGGGTGACAGAGAAGGATGAATTCCGACCAAATTGGGAGGGGTTGGTAGAGAAGTCGGAAAGCGTGTATTCGGACAGCGATGTTGAATATGAGATTGACGGGGAATCAGAGGAAGATTGGGAGGAGGAGACCTTGGACCAAGTTTTGGATCAGTTATCGAAGGACGAGATGGGAAAGGGTAGCTCAGAGAAAAAGGAGGTTGATTTGAGAGTGTGGAATGCAGAGGTGGTTGCCGAAGACTCATGCTCGGCGGTGGTGCCGGAAAACATGGTCACGGAGGTGCCGGAGACAGAGGAGAAGAGAGATTCCGGCAGAGTTGATTCTCCAAATCCCGAGAGGCTAACAGAGGTTGTTTCGTCTTTCCATGAGCATGCGGGAGAAGGAGGCGTCTGTAATGATGGAAGAAGGTATTCCGAGAAAGAGGACTCGTCTTTCCATGAGCATGCGGGAGAAGGAGGCAGCTGTAATGATGGAAGAAGGTATTCCGAGAAAGAGGACGTCATAAAAGGGAAGGATCCTACGGACCCAAGTGCAAGAAGCGGCTCGGATCTTCTTCTCATCAACATCTTAAAGAAGAGAGTTGGTCCTGAAGTATTGGGATGGGATTCGTTGGGGTTTTATAGAGACCAGACCTTGTATGGGCCTGATCTAGGGAATATTAATTATAACAAGTGTTGGAAATCATTTGTGGGCCTTGACTCATCAGGTCATCAGGGTAAGCAGAAAGGAACGATCAGGAACGATTTTCCAGAAAAATCCTTAATCAATTCTTTAGAAGTCTTAGAGTGCTCCAATGGGAGAAAGGCAGGCCATGAAGGTAAGAATCCTTTTCACAAAAAAGAGAGCAACAATTTTAAAAGTAAGAGAATTTCCAACCTCGATTCTAAGTCAATTCAAGACAAAAGATTCAAAGAAAAGAGGCAGGAAGAAGAAAAGCCTAGTTCAGGGGAACTCTTCAGCAAACGAAAGCTGTATAATGGGAGCTGCAGATTCTGAAATTCAACGTTGCAACAAAAGAATTATGTCCAGTTATTCTGAGGAAAAAAATAAGGACACAAAAGAGGAGAGGTTCTTCGACCTGGAGGCTGAGATCGAAAAAACTTTGGAAGTGAGAGAAATGTTGGGGTTCAACATGAAAGGGAAGGAGAAAGCAATCGAAAACATGTTGGGGCAAGGTGAAATTTTTTGTTGTCAATGAATCTTCTTTATTTAAATTGCAGAAGTATGGGGTGTGAAGAAAAAAATTCTTGGGTCAATGGCCTCTGTAGGAATCACAAGGTCAGTTTCTTGGCTTTACAAGAAACAAGACTAAAGAAGGTGAATGAGTATACTGTTAAAAAAATTTGGGGAGATTTCAATTTCGACTATGCGGTGTCTAACGCTAGAGGTAAGTCAGGTGGTATCTTATCTATTTGGGATAAAAATATGTTTACAAAAAAGGAAGCTCTGTGTGGGGAAGGGTTTGTGGCTGTCATGGGTGTTTGGAGACCAAAAAATGTTCCTTGTAATATTATTAACATATATGCCCCGCAACAAGAAGTTAAGAAAAGAATCTTGTGGGAATCTCTTCTCCAGATTACCAATAATTGGAATGGCGTGCTGATTCTGGCCGGAGATTTTAATACGATCAGAGATCCTTCCGAAAAAATTGGGACTTTTATCGATTTCGAAGCGATCCGCAGGTTTAATGAATTCATTAACAACGCTGGTATCATCGAAATGCCATCAATCGGTAGGAGATTTACATGGCTAACAAATCTGGAACCAAACTCAGCAAAATCGACAGGATTTTTGTGTCCGAAAATTTCTTGGAAGGATGGCCGAATTCTTGCTGTGCGATTCTACCAAGGGAAAATTCTGATCACTGCCCTCTTTTGTTGAAAGATATCGTGATTGATTATGGACCTATACCGTTTAAGATCTTTAATTCGTGGTTACAAATGGATGATTTTATAGAGCTGGTCGAGAAAGAATGGAGAGAAAGGACTGTTAGCCATGAGGGATGCAAATTGGTAGTCCTCAAAAATAAATTGAAGATGCTCAAAGAGAGAATAAGAGGTTGGTGGCGTCAGAAGAAACTTAAACTGGAGGAAGACAGGAACAAAGTGCAAGAAGAAATTGAAGAAGTGGACAGAATCATCGAATCAGGGAACGTCGACGAGAACGTTATAGCACGCAGATCTGAAGCTCTAAAATTGAAAGAAGAGATTGAAGCCAAAGTTCGTGATGATCTTCGACAAAAGGCAAAGGTTCAATGGGTTATGGAGGGCGACGAAAATAGTCGTTTTTTTCATGGAATTATCAACTATCGACGGAATAAGTCTGCAATTCGAGGGATCTTATCAGGAGGCAGGTGGAAAGAAAGCCCTTCAGAGGTAAAGTCTACCTTCTTGGATTACTTTAAAAACACCTTGGGTCAGAAAATGCAAACGAGAAGTAAGTTCGATCTTTCAAGCATACGTAAATTATCAGAGGAGGACTCGCGATGGCTAGATCAGGAGTTTACCGAAGCTGAAATTAAAGAGGCAATATGGAGTTGTGGTGACAATAAATCTCCTGGACCTGATGGTTTCTCTTTTGGTTTTTTTAAAAATTTTTGGCAGGTCATTAAATCGAATGTGATTGAGGTTTTTCGTGACTTTCATGCTAATTCATGGATTCCTAAAGGACGTAATTCGTCTTTCATTTGCTTAATCCCGAAGACGTTAAGCCCGCAAGAGTGTAAGGAGTATAGACCAATCAGTTTGGTGGGGTGCATATATAAAATGATTGCCAAAGTGTTAGCCAACCGTTTAAGTAAAGTTATAAAATGTTGGAATTAATGATATAATTAAATTTATATTTATGGTTTATTTAGTATTTTAGTTTATTATTAGAAAATACTTGGTGGATAAGTATGTGGTTAGTTATTGATGAAAAAAGGGAGGAAGTTAATAGTGACAGTTATAGGCGACGGTTTGACAGTCCTGCCAACCGTCACACCTCTTCATGGCAACGTTTCAGCCTTTATGTAAGGCATGCATCTGTCAATTGTTCAAGAGTGTGTGTGTGTGTATTTTCTCGTTTATAATCAATAAACTTTGGTTGATTCAATCTTGCAATTCTATATTTCGATCCAACAATTGGTATCAGAGCATCAGGTTATAATCAAACCAAAGTTCTCATCATCTACCATAAACAAAGAAACTGAGAAATCACCAGAAAATCGGCGCCGGAGATTCAACAGAAGAACACCACAGAAAGGGTGTTGATTGAATCAGCGGGGGATACCCAGTGCGGCCGAGAAATCAAGAAAACCCACCAAAATCCGGCACCAGAGATTCAACAGAAGAACACCACAAGGGCGGCGTTGTTTGAATCAGCGGGGGTTACCCAGAGTGACCGGAAAACCACAAAAGAAAACCGAAAAATATCGCCGGAGACTCAAACAGAAGGAACCACCGTCAAGAATATCATACGGGGTTCGTTTGAATCTAAAGGGGGATACCCAGGGCGGCCACAACAGAGTTTCTACCACCAACTGGCACCCACCGATCTAAGGGGACTTACCTTAATCGGAGAAGACAACCGGAGGAACCGAAAATCGCAATCGGCCAGAGAAGATCATCACGTCAAATCGCAGGGGCAACCAACGATTGAAGAAGCCGAGGGATACTCGACTTAAGCAATCAAGAACCAAGCATCGACCGGAATCACAGTCAACCGCCGATCGAAATCGAGGGCTACTCGATTTGAACCAGAGACAAATTGGAAACGACAACATTTAGAAACTGTACACCGTTCCTTTTCTTTTATCTTTTTTTCCCCACTTTTATAAACAAAAACCAATTTATTTCTTTTATTGTTTTAAAAGGAAAGAAAATAAAACCCTTTTAAAATTAATTTTTGTTTATTGTTTTAATCTATTACTAAAATTGTTCTTTAGTAATTTATTAAAATCAAAACAAACAAAATTTTCAATTTAAAATTTTACACAAAATTATGACCGGGAAAGGAAACAAAGATCAAGGAGAAAATTCCAAAATTTGCAAGGAAATGAGTCATAATGTTCATTTTCAATGTCCGATGTTGAATTCAACAAATTACACAACATGGGCAATTCGAATGCAAATTATTTTGGAAGCAAACAATCTTTGGGAAGCAATCGAACCACAACCAACAACGAAAGACGATTTGAGAAGAGATAAAACCGCTACTGCTTATCTCTATCAATCGCTACCAGAAGATCAACTGCTTCTCATTTCAAAATACAAGACTGCAAAGGCAGTTTGGGATGCACTGAAAATCAGACATGTCGGAGTAGACAGTGTCCAAAAGGCAAGATTACAAACACTCAAGATGGAATTTGAGATGTTGCAGATGAAAGAAAACGAATCAATTGATTCATTCACTACGAAGTTAACGGGTATTATGAACAAAGCAGCAAGCTTGGGACTAACATATGAAGATTCCACTCTCGTTCGGAAGTTACTAAACGCAGTACCTGATCGCTTTCTTCAAATTGTTGCGTCCATTGAACAATACTCGGATCTAGATACTATGTCACTAGACGAAGCAATCGGGAGACTGAAAACTTTTGAAGAAAGACTCAAACACAAGAAAGAAAGAGTCGTGGACAATCAAGAAGGATTGATGTTCACAAGACATGAACATCAAGGCCAATCTTACAGAGGACGTGGCCGTGGCAGATTTAACCAGTCACGAGGCCGAGGGAATAACAGATTCAGATCGGAAAGAAAGAACTGGGATTCCTCACAGAATAGTTTCAAGAAAGAAACAAACAACAATACAAAGAAATTTACTCCTGATAAGAGTGAAATACAGTGCTTCAAGTGCAAGAAATACGGACATTATGCAAACAAATGTCCACAGAATGATCAAGAGAAAGAACACTCCAATCTCATTGAAGAAGATTTAGAACCAACACTGCTTATGGCAACTATTGAAGAGCACCAGAAAGTTTTCTTGAACGAGAGAAGCCTCGAACCAAACAAGATAACTACAAATGCTGAAAGTGTATGTTATTTAGACAATGGTACAAGCAATCATATGACGGGAATCAAAGATCACTTCAACGAAATTGACGAGAAGATTACTCGGAACGTAAGATTCGGAGATGGATCATACGTAGAGATGGAATGCAAAAACAAAGAACAATGAGACATTTCAAAGGCAAACTTAGGCAGTGAGCCAGGATCAAAACATACCGCCTGTTTGATCCAATAAAGAAAAAGATTTGCGTCAGTCGGGACGTAAAATTCAAGGAAGATGAGACATGGAATTGGAAGGATATCGCAATGAGCTTCGGGTTTCCAGAATACTATGATCAAGCATTTAACAAGCTACTTGAACAGTACTTGCTACACCCTCAAGAACATTATAACTTTGCATTGAAAAGGTTTGATAAGTTACCAAGTATAAGGGATCAAAGTGTTGGTGGAATAACCAACAAGGATCATGATCAATCGGGATATACGTTTGATCACGGCAGTGGAAGCTCAATTGGTGGTGTAACCAAGAGCAAGGATCAGGAAGATCAGAACGCTACAGGAACTCAGGCAACCGATCAAACCAAGCAATGCATAACACAAGGTGTTGAAGAAAGAGATGAAGAAGATCCTAGCATTGATGGATACTATTCATACAGACATGAAGACCAGGTGAAACACTAAAGAAGATGATGACTTTGTCATCATCCTGTGAAGATTGAAGCAGACTAAGAAAGATGTTCGAAGATTAGTTGCTACACACTCCTACGAGTTCATACTGGAAGAGAAGTCAAACAAGTATACCGAAGGACTGGGTACTTTTATAGATCAAGCAGACGAACTTGCTGGTCATTTTGAAGGAACTGTAGGATGAATCAATGCAGCAGCAAAATCTACCGAGCGTATCTCAAGTACCAAGAATTAGTTGATTATATCATTAAGGGGGAGATTGTTGGAATTAATGATATAATCAAATTTATATTTATGGTTTATTTAGTATTTTAGTTTATTATTAGAAAATACTTAGTGGATAAGTATGTGGTTAGTTATTGATGAAAAAAGGGAGGAAGTTAATAGTGACAGTTATAGGCGACGGTTTGGCACTCCTGCCAACCGTCACACCTCTTCATGGCAACGTTTCAACCTTTATATAAGGCATGCATCTGTCAATTGTTCAAGAGTGTGTGTGTGTATTTTCTCGTTTATAATCAATAAACTTTGGTTGATTCAATCTTGCAATTCTATATTTCGATCCAACAATTGGTATCAGAGCATCAGGTTATAATCAAACCAAAGTTCTCATCATCTACCATAAACAAAGAAACCGAGAAATCACCAGAAAATCGGCGCCGGAGATTCAACAGAAGAACACCACAGAAAGGGTGTTGATTGAATCTGTGGGGGATACCTAGTGCGGTCGAGAAATCAAGAAAACCCACCAAAATCCGGCACCAGAGATTCAACAGGAGAACACCACAAGGGCGGCGTTGTTTGAATCAGCGGGGGTTACCTAGAGTGACCGTAAAACCACAAAAGAAAACCGAAAAATATCGCCGGAGACTCAAACAGAAGGAACCACGGTCAAGAATATCATACGGGGTTCGTTTGAATCTAAAGGGGGATACCCAGGGCGGCCACAACAGAGTTTCTACCACCAACTGGCACCCACCGATCTAAGGGGACTTACCTTAATCGGAGAAGACAACCGGAGGAACCGAAAATCGCAATCGGCCAGAGAAGATCATCACGTCAAATCGCAGGGGCAACCAACGATTGAAGAAGCCGAGGGATACTCGACTTAAGCAATCAAGAACCAAGCATCGACCGGAATCACAGTCAACCGCCGATCGAAATCGAGGGCTACTCGATTTGAACCAGAGACAAATTAGAAACGACAACATTTAGAAACTGTACACCCTTCCTTTTCTTTTATCTTTTTTTCCCCACTTTTATAAACAAAAACCAATTTATTTCTTTTATTGTTTTAAAAGGAAAGAAAATAAAACCCTTTTAAAATTAATTTTTGTTTATTGTTTTAATCTATTACTAAAATTGTTCTTTAGTAATTTATTAAAATCAAAACAAACAAAATTTTCAATTTAAATTTTTACACAAAATTATGACCGGGAAAGGAAACAAAGATCAAGGAGAAAATTCCAAAATTTGCAAGGAAATGAGTCATAATGTTCATTTTCAATGTCCGATGTTGAATTCAACAAATTACACAACATGGGCAATTCGAATGCAAATTATTTTGGAAGCAAACAATCTTTGGGAAGCAATCGAACCACAACCAACAACGAAAGACGATTTGAGAAGAGATAAAACCGCTACTGCTTATCTCTATCAATCGCTACCAGAAGATCAACTGCTTCTCATTTCAAAATACAAGACTGCAAAGGCAGTTTGGGATGCACTGAAAATCAGACATGTCGGAGTAGACAGTGTCCAAAAGGCAAGATTACAAACACTCAAGACGGAATTTGAGATGTTGCAGATGAAAGAAAACGAATCAATTGATTCATTCACTACGAAGTTAACGGGTATTATGAACAAAGCAGCAAGCTTGGGACTAACATATGAAGATTCCACTCTCGTTCGGAAGTTACTAAACGCAGTACCTGATCGCTTTCTTCAAATTGTTGCGTCCATTGAACAATACTCGGATCTAGATACTATGTCACTAGACGAAGCAATCGGGAGACTGAAAAATTTTGAAGAAAGACTCAAACACAAGAAAGAAAGAGTCGTGGACACTCAAGAAGGATTGATGTTCACACGACATGAACATCAAGGCCAATCTTATAGAGGACGTGGCCGTGGCAGATTTAACCAGTCACGAGGCCGAGGGAATAACAGATTTAGATCGGAAAGAAAGAACTGGGATTCCTCACTATATAGTTTCAAGAAAGAAACAAACAACAATACAAAGAAATTTACTCCTGATAAGAGTGAAATACAGTGCTTCAAGTGCAAGAAATATGGACATTATGCAAACAAATGTCCACAGAATGATCAAGAGAGAGAACACTCCAATCTCATTGAAGAAGATTTAGAACCAACACTGCTTATGGCAACTATTGAAGAGCACCAGAAAGTTTTCTTGAACGAGAGAAGCCTCGAACCAAACAAGATAACTACAAATGCTGAAAGTGTATGTTATTTAGACAATGGTACAAGCAATCATATGACGGGAATCAAAGATCACTTCAACGAAATTGACGAGAAGATTACTCGGAACGTAAGATTCGGAGATGGATCATACGTAGAGATGGAATGCAAAAACAAAGAACAATGAGACATTTCAAAGGCAAACTTAGGCAGTGAGCCAGGATCAAAACATACCGCCTGTTTGATCCAATAAAGAAAAAGATTTGCGTCAGTCGGGACGTAAAATTCAAGGAAGATGAGACATGGAATTGGAAGGATATCGCAATGAGCTTCGGGTTTCCAGAATACTATGATCAAGCATTTAACAAGCTACTTGAACAGTACTTGCTACACCCTCAAGAACATTATAACTTTGCATTGAAAAGGTTTGATAAGTTACCAAGTATAAGGGATCAAAGTGTTGGTGGAATAACCAACAAGGATCATGATCAATCGGGATATACGTTTGATCACGGCAGTGGAAGCTCAATTGGTGGTGTAACCAAGAGCAAGGATCAGGAAGATCAGAATGCTACAGGAACTCAGGCAACCGATCAAACCAAGCAATGCATAACACAAGGTGTTGAAGAAAGAGACGAAGAAGATCCTAGCATTGATGGATACTATTCATACAGACATGAAGACCAGGTGAAAACACTAAAGAAGATGATGACTTTGTCATCATCCTGTGAAGATTGAAGCAGACTAAGAAAGATGTTCGAAGATTAGTTGCTACACACTCCTACGAGTTCATACTGGAAGAGAAGTCAAACAAGTATACCGAAGGACTGGGTACTTTTATAGATCAAGCAGACGAACTTGCTGGTCATTTTGAAGGAACTGTAGGATGAATCAATGCAGCAGCAAAATCTACCGAGCGTATCTCAAGTACCAAGAATTAGTTGATTATATCATTAAGGGGGAGATTGTTGGAATTAATGATATAATCAAATTTATATTTATGGTTTATTTAGTATTTTAGTTTATTATTAGAAAATACTTAGTGGATAAGTATGTGGTTAGTTATTGATGAAAAAAGGGAGGAAGTTAATAGTGACAGTTATAGGCGACGGTTTGGCACTCCTGCCAACCGTCACACCTCTTCATGGCAACGTTTCAACCTTTATATAAGGCATGCATCTGTCAATTGTTCAAGAGTGTGTGTGTGTATTTTCTCGTTTATAATCAATAAACTTTGGTTGATTCAATCTTGCAATTCTATATTTCGATCCAACAATTGGTATCAGAGCATCAGGTTATAATCAAACCAAAGTTCTCATCATCTACCATAAACAAAGAAACCGAGAAATCACCAGAAAATCGGCGCCGGAGATTCAACAGAAGAACACCACAGAAAGGGTGTTGATTGAATCTGTGGGGGATACCTAGTGCGGTCGAGAAATCAAGAAAACCCACCAAAATCCGGCACCAGAGATTCAACAGGAGAACACCACAAGGGCGGCGTTGTTTGAATCAGCGGGGGTTACCTAGAGTGACCGTAAAACCACAAAAGAAAACCGAAAAATATCGCCGGAGACTCAAACAGAAGGAACCACGGTCAAGAATATCATACGGGGTTCGTTTGAATCTAAAGGGGGATACCCAGGGCGGCCACAACAGAGTTTCTACCACCAACTGGCACCCACCGATCTAAGGGGACTTACCTTAATCGGAGAAGACAACCGGAGGAACCGAAAATCGCAATCGGCCAGAGAAGATCATCACGTCAAATCGCAGGGGCAACCAACGATTGAAGAAGCCGAGGGATACTCGACTTAAGCAATCAAGAACCAAGCATCGACCGGAATCACAGTCAACCGCCGATCGAAATCGAGGGCTACTCGATTTGAACCAGAGACAAATTAGAAACGGCAACATTTAGAAACTGTACACCCTTCCTTTTCTTTTATCTTTTTTTCCCCACTTTTATAAACAAAAACCAATTTATTTCTTTTATTGTTTTAAAAGGAAAGAAAATAAAACCCTTTTAAAATTAATTTTTGTTTATTGTTTTAATCTATTACTAAAATTGTTCTTTAATAATTTATTAAAATCAAAACAAACAAAATTTTCAATTTAAATTTTTACACAATATTATGACCGGGAAAGGAAACAAAGATCAAGGAGAAAATTCCAAAATTTGCAAGGAAATGAGTCATAATGTTCATTTTCAATGTCCGATGTTGAATTCAACAAATTACACAACATGGGCAATTCGAATGCAAATTATTTTGGAAGCAAACAATCTTTGGGAAGCAATCGAACCACAACCAACAACGAAAGACGATGTGAGAAGAGATAAAACCGCTACTGCTTATCTCTATCAATCGCTACCAGAAGATCAACTGCTTCTCATTTCAAAATACAAGACTGCAAAGGCAGTTTGGGATGTACTGAAAATCAGACATGTCGGAGTAGACAGTGTCCAAAAGGCAAGATTACAAACACTCAAGACGGAATTTGAGATGTTGCAGATGAAAGAAAACGAATCAATTGATTCATTCACTACGAAGTTAACGGGTATTATGAACAAAGCAGCAAGCTTGGGACTAACATATGAAGATTCCACTCTCGTTCGGAAGTTACTAAACGCAGTACCTGATCGCTTTCTTCAAATTGTTGCGTCCATTGAACAATACTCGGATCTAGATACTATGTCACTAGACGAAGCAATCGGGAGACTGAAAACTTTTGAAGAAAGACTCAAACACAAGAAAGAAAGAGTCGTGGACAATCAAGAAGGATTGATGTTCACAATACATGAACATCAAGGCCAATCTTACAGAGGACGTGGCCGTGGCAGATTTAACCAGTCACGAGGCCGAGGGAATAACAGATTCAGATCGGAAAGAAAGAACTGGGATTCCTCACAGAATAGTTTCAAGAAAGAAACAAACAACAATACAAAGAAATTTACTCCTGATAAGAGTGAAATACAGTGCTTCAAGTGCAAGAAATACGGACATTATGCAAACAAATGTCCACAGAATGATCAAGAGAAAGAACACTCCAATCTCATTGAAGAAGATTTAGAACCAACACTGCTTATGGCAACTATTGAAGAGCACCAGAAAGTTTTCTTGAACGAGAGAAGCCTCGAACCAAACAAGATAACTACAAAAGCTGAAAGTGTATGTTATTTAGACAATGGTACAAGCAATCATATGACGGGAATCAAAGATCACTTCAACGAAATTGACGAGAAGATTACTCGGAACGTAAGATTCGGAGATGGATCATACGTAGAGATGGAATGCAAAAACAAAGAACAATGAGACATTTCAAAGGCAAACTTAGGCAGTGAGCCAGGATCAAAACATACCGCCTGTTTGATCCAATAAAGAAAAAGATTTGCGTCAGTCGGGACGTAAAATTCAAGGAAGATGAGACATGGAATTGGAAGGATATCGCAATGAGCTTCGGGTTTCCAGAATACTATGATCAAGCATTTAACAAGCTACTTGAACAGTACTTGCTACACCCTCAAGAACATTATAACTTTGCATTGAAAAGGTTTGATAAGTTACCAAGTATAAGGGATCAAAGTGTTGGTGGAATAACCAACAAGGATCATGATCAATCAGGATATACGTTTGATCACGGCAGTGGAAGCTCAATTGGTGGTGTAACCAAGAGCAAGGATCAGGAAGATCAGAACGCTACAAGAACTCAGGCAACCGATCAAACCAAGCAATGCATAACACAAGGTGTTGAAGAAAGAGACGAAGAAGATCCTAGCATTGATGGATACTATTCATACAGACATGAAGACCAGGTGAAAACACTAAAGAAGATGATGACTTTGTCATCATCCTGTGAAGATTGAAGCAGACTAAGAAAGATGTTCGAAGATTAGTTGCTACACACTCCTACGAGTTCATACTGGAAGAGAAGTCAAACAAGTATACCGAAGGACTGGGTACTTTTATAGATCAAGCAGACGGACTTGCTGGTCATTTTGAAGGAACTGTAGGATGAATCAATGCAGCAGCAGAATCTACCGAGCGTATCTCAAGTACCAAGAATTAGTTGATTATATCATTAAGGGGGAGATTGTTGGAATTAATGATATAATCAAATTTATATTTATGGTTTATTTAGTATTTTAGTTTATTATTAGAAAATACTTAGTGGATAAGTATGTGGTTAGTTATTGATGAAAAAAGGGAGGAAGTTAATAGTGACAGTTATAGGCGACGGTTTGGCACTCCTGCCAACCGTCACACCTCTTCATGTTAATGTTTCAGCCTTTATATAAGGCATGCATCTGTCAATTGTTCAAGAGTGTGTGTGTGTATTTTCTCGTTTATAATCAATAAACTTTGGTTGATTCAATCTTGCAATTCTATATTTCGATCCAACATAAAAACACTCATTAGTGATTCTCAGTCTGCTTTTCTTAAAGGCAGATTTATCTTAGATGGGGCCTTCATTGCCAATGAGCTAATCAGTTGGGCTAAAACGAACAACAGAGAGATCCTATTTTTCAAAGCAGACTTCGAAAAGGCTTATGACTGTAGAATGGGGATATGTTCTGGAAATTCTTGAAGCTATGGGTTTCTCAAGCAAATGGAGAGGCTGGATCAAAAATTGTCTATATTCTTCTTCTACTTTGGTTCTCATTAATGGCTCTCCGACTGAAGAATTCCGAAATAAGAGAGGGCTGCGACAAGGAGATCCGCTTTCACCATTTCTCTTTATTGCTACTATGGAAGGCCTCCACTCTTTGATCGAGTCTGCAAGAATAAGGAATTTGATTAAAGGAGTGGAGATAGGGACAGACAGGTATAACATATCTCACCTATTATATGCTGATGATGTCATTTTCATAAACAGGTGGTCAATTGAGGAAGGCATAAATATGATCTGTATATTACGATGTTTTCACTTGGCATCTGGTCTAAAACTGAACATGCAAAAAAGCAACATTCTTGGTGTCGGCATGGATCAAGGAAGGGTTCAATGGGCAGCTAACAAGCTCCGATGTAAAGCCGGGAATTTTCCTTGTAAGTATCTTGGTGTTCTATTAGGAGACATGATGAATAGCATAAAAGCATGGGATAACATTGTGGAGAAATTACAAGCTAGATTGTCAGGATGGAAAGCCAAAGCGCTATCAATTGGTGGGAGAAGAGTTTTAGTACAGGCGGTTTTAGGCAGTTTAGCAACATACTCGATGTCTATTTTCAAAGCTCCCATAGCTGTGATTAACAAGCTGGAGAAGTTGAGAAGAGACTTTTTCTGGGGTACATCTAGTGGAGAAAAAAAGGTTGTTTGGGTTAAATGGGGCTGAACCTTGAGAAGTTTCGTGAATGGGGGGCTTGGTTTAGGGAGTATAGCAGCTACCAACATAGCACTTCTCACTAAGTGGATTTGGAAATTCAAAACTGAAGATGAGTCGATATGGGGAAGGGTGGTGAGGGCGATACATGGGATTGACGGCGGCTTGGATAATAACGAGGTAGGAAGCGGTAAACAAGGTCCACGGTCAAGTGTTTTGAAGGTGATGAAATGGTGGAGGACGAAAGGGATACAGTTGGACGATCTTTTGTATAAAGAGATCGGGGATGGAAAAAGGACTTCCTTTTGGAACGACAACTGGACCGGTGACGGCAAATTAAAAGACGAACACCCCAGACTTTATGCTTTAGATCAAAATAAGACGGTAAGGGTAGCTGACATAATTGGAAATGGAGAATGCAATTGGGAATGGCGTAGAGCTATTCGTGATGGAAGAGAAGCTGAAGACCTGTTATCTCTAACGCGGAAATTGAGAAATTTTTATCTTAATCTTATGGCCGACAAATGGAGATGGAAGATCTCGAGTGACGGTGAGTTCTCTGTCAAAAGTACCAGACAAAGAATAGAACAAATCATGTTTGGAAATGATACTTTTTCAACGAGATGGAACAAATTTATCCCGACTAAAATTAACATTTTCGGTTGGAGGATAATGAAGGGTCGAATTCCTGTAAAAGAGAGGATCGCTAATATGGGAATTGACTTAGACAACATCATTTGCTCCATTTGTCAGAAGGAGATTGAAACGATCGATCATGTCTTATTCTCGTGCGAAACTGCGGTACCCGTTCTCTACATTCTCATCTCTAGACGCGACGCTCGAAGGTTTAGGTGAGACTCGAGGATCGTCTTTGAAACGAAGCTGTCTCGAAGCAATCTTGTTTACGGTTTGTTACTCGCTTTGGAGTTTCCGTAACAAGATTGTGTTTGAACGAACGACTCAGAACAGGGGAGATTTGTTTGATGCCATTATTGATAATTCGTTTAGATGGATGGTGTTGAGAAATAAGAAGAGTGCAAAAAAAAATAGTTTCCTAGTTGGTTTAGAATTATGATAGATTTAATTTCCATAGTTATCGATTAATTAGTTTAGCTATAAATATGGTTTATTGTTTTCTTTGTTAATCTGAGAGTTTATTATTGATCACTAAAATTATTTTTAGAGTTTTATCTCTAAGTTTAAGGGGTTTCTCTTATTTTCCGGGTTCTACGCTGGTAGACTCGTTTATCCTTTGGATTTGAAGCTTGTTGATCCGTTCCGCACTTTCCCTGCTGCGTCAGTTGGTATCAGAGCAAACTTCTCCTGTCACTTTTATTAACAATGGCCGACTGACCCACTACCAAAGCAGTTTTAGTAGAGATGAATGTGGCCTTATCCACAACACTCGCTAATCTGACAACGGTTGTGAACAGACTTCAACCCAATTTCGTCAACGACAATCGACAGAGAAGAGACACGTTTGAAGAACCGATTGGGGAACACACAATGGAAACAGACACGATTACCGTATGAAAGCAGACATTCCGTCCTTCTATGGAACTAAAGGAGTAGAAGAATTCTTAGATTGGCAAATCGAAGTCGACCAATTCTTTGACGTTATGGAGGTTCCAAAGACAAGCAGACCAAGTTGGTTGTTTTCCATCTAAAGAGCGTCGCCGCTATTTGGTGGGATAAATTGATCGTGCAAAGACAACGACAACGAAAGAGACCAGTTCGATCTTGGAGGAGAATGAAACAACTTATGATAAACGATTCTTACAGTAAGATTATAAACGGATCCTTAACAAACTGTATCCCAAGCCTGACAACAACGACTCTGTTATGTATCCCGTTTCTTCCCTCATCAAACAACCACCAGTTTCGAAAAAACCACCCGAAAAATATGAAGTCTTGTCGAGCAAAATCGAAGGTAAAGATCTTGTCATAAAAGAAATTTGTAACGAGCCTAAAAAGTCGGCAATAGATTCTTAAATCGAAGAAATCAAAAGTGAACCAGTTGCAGACATTTCCGAGCCAACGGAACCATTGTCGCACGAAGTCAAGAAAGATGATCCTAAAGGTGATGTTTCCATTATTCCTACACCCAAGCATTTAGATTAGATTCAAACAATTCCAGATAAAGTTCTTGTAGTCGTCTATCCTTTCTGGTTTGATAAAATATCTCTCGTATGGAGAGAATCACGACAACCTCCGTTGGGATTTGAAGATTGTTCAAATTTTTTGAATTTTGGAGGCCAAGTTGATAATCCAAACGTTTTGAAGAAACCAATGTTCTACAGGTCGGATAAAAATGTTTTTCAAGTGATCTCGAGGTCGAGTTCTTTTCAAGTGAGGGTGACTGATACAGGGATAATTTGAAAGCTATCAAGGTGTTTCTTCTATATTTGAAAAAGAAGAAAACGAGCTAAAAGAAGGCTCAGAATCTGGCATCGAAAAAGGAGCAAACAACCCCTACCCCCTTACCGGTAGTTACACCGAGACCTAAGTCTCGGAACTGTACCGGTGGCTACTGGAATGTGCAGCGCCAACAACAGGCTTACCGAGAGTTTCAGTGAGACTTAACTCTCGGGGCAAGTCTCGGTAATCAAGGCAGAAGTTACCGAGAGTTTCACCGAGACTTAACTCTCGAGACAACTCTCGAAAACATATTTCCTTATTTTAATTATTTAAACATAGAATAATTATTGTTAGCTTTAATTATTATTAGGATTATTATTTAGTTTCCTTTTATTGCTTATTTAAATAGTTTCCTAGTTGGTTTAGAATTACGATAGATTTAACTTCCATAGTTATCGCTAAAGTTATTTAAAAAAAATATTACCAATTTACCATTTAGGGTTACTTTCACAATTAAGAATTTAACATTACACTTTACACAACCACTTTCTAGTTTCTCCCGTCTTTAATCGATTTTAGATTTCTCCATCTTCAATCGATTTCTCGAGGCCAATCAGGCTCCATCTCCATTCGATTTCAACAGGCTCTAATCGTTTTTTCCAGTCTCCGAACTTCAATCGACTTCTCCAGGATCCAATCGATTTTTCCTTCCAATCGATTTTTCCCTCCAATCGATTTTTCCAGGCTTAGAACTTCAATTGATTTCTCGAATCCAAAGGTAAATCCTTCATGATTAATGAGTTATAGGAAGTTTTTACAGCTTCGGTAGTAAATCGATTGAAGTTTTTACAGTTGTATATCTTGCCATTGTTGAGCGAATAAAGGATGTTTTTTACAGCTTGGGCACTAAATCGATCGTGCCATTGTTGAGTACTTAATGTTACTTACACAAATCAGTTAGCACAAATATGTTTTTTTACAGTTTGGGCACTAATTCGATTGTAACATCCCGCCTGCCTCGACAACAATATTGTCCGCTTTGCCCCTGGATTTAACCAACGTGTAGCGCACGGATTTGTTTCTGGCGACCTGGTGAGAAACTTCCCAGGGGGTCACCCATCCTGGGACTACTCCCACCCAAGCACGCTTAACCTCAGAGTTCCCAGAACCTGACGTGCTTGTGGCCCCAAAACGCGTTGTTGTTAGGAAGGCCAAGATATTACTTATAACACCCAGCATCACTCCTGTCCACGGCCGATATGGGATATGCCTAAGGTGTTACAAACACCCCCCCTTGGGACTCATCATCCTCGATGAGGTTTGCCCCATATCCCGAACGGCACAGGAGTGGCTCTGATACCATCTGTAACATCCCGCCTGCCTCGACAACAATATTGTCCGCTTTGCCCCTGGATTTAACCAACGTGTAGCGCACGGATTTGTTTCTGGCGACCTGGTGAGAAACTTCCCAGGGGGTCACCCATCCTGGGACTACTCCCACCCAAGCACGTTTAACCTCAGAGTTCCTAGAACCTGACGTGCTTGTGGCCCCAAAACGCGTTGTTGTTAGGAAGGCCAAGATATTACTTATAACACCCAGCACCACTCCTGTGCCGTTCGGGATATGGGGCAAACCTCATCGAGGACGATGAGTCCCAAGGGGGGGTGTTTGTAACACCTTAGGCATATCCCATATCGGCCGTGGACAGGAGTGATGCTGGGTGTTATAAGTAATATCTTGGCCTTCCTAACAACAACGCGTTTTGGGGCCACAAGCACGTCAGGTTCTGGGAACTCTGAGGTTAAGCGTGCTTGGGTGGGAGTAGTCCCAGGATGGGTGACCCCCTGGGAAGTTTCTCACCAGGTCGCCAGAAACAAATCCGTACGCTACACGTTGGTTAAATCCAGGGGCAAAGCGGACAATATTGTTGTCGAGGCAGGCGGGATGTTACATCGATGCTGCCATTGTTGAGTACTTAATGTTACTTACACAAATCAGTTAGCATAAATCTTTTGGTTTCACAACTTGGGCACTAAGTCGATGCTGCCATTGTTGAGTACTTAATATTACTTACACAAATCAGTTAGCACAAATGTGTTGGTTACACAACTTGACTTACTTTTACTTACACAAATGACAAATATGTTGGTTTCACGATTTCACCAAATCTATGTGTCACTCACCTTGGTTTCGCTATTCAAAAAAAAAAAAACTCACCTTGGTTTCACAACTTAACTGCTTGAGTACTTACTTAACTTTTTCTGCCTGTTACCAAATCAGTAAAGAAATCAGTAAAGAAACCCAATGTTTGGAAACTGTTATGTTAATGTTAATGTTTTCTTATCAGTGAACTGTTTTAATAATGTTTGTTACTAATTTGGTATTAACATTAGGTTTAATAATGGAATTACATCCCATAGACTTGGATGAAAGTGATGCTGTTGAGCAAAGCCAAAAACAAATGCCCCAAGTCGGAGACAAAAGGAAATACAGTGTTTGGAACTATTACGAAGATATTAGAGATCCAAACACGGGCAAGGTTGCAAAGGCAAAATGCAAGTATTGTTCCAAGTTATTGAATAAGAGCACAAAGAATGGTACCTCATCTCTCTCTAAACATCTTGGTACATGTTCAAAATACCCTTCAATATGGATAAAAAGCAAATGAAAAATCAATACTTTTAGAACTATTCAAAGTGATGCTGCCAGTGTTTCTAATTGGGAGTTTGATCAAAATTATATTAGACTTGCTTTAGCTAAAATGGTTATTGTTGATGAGCAACCGTTTTCTATCGTCGAGCATGATGGATGTAGATATTTTTGTAGTGTCGTTGTGCCACAATTTTGTATTCCATCACATTTTACGGTTGCGAGAGATTGTAGTAAGCTATTTCTTAGTGAGAGAGAGACATTAAGAAATTCCTTCAAAAGTTTAAACTCTAGAATTGCTCTCACAACTGATTGTTGGACTTCTGTGCAAAATTATAACTATTTTTTTTTTGTTAATTTCATTTCAGAAATTGGTCGTAATGATCTAGATGAGACATTTGTTAGCATCAACTAATTTTCTTTTTGAGGTAATCTTCTAATTTATTTATTGTTAGGTGTTTTATTCGCTTTGATCCAAATGTTTTATTTGTTAGGTGTTGATGACTTGATGAAGTGTTATGGAAGACGTTTTGAGGTAATCTTCTAATTTATTTAGTGTTGTGACTTGTGCCAATTTATAAAATGATGTGGTATTGGTTTTGTTAGGTGTTTTATTCGTTTTGATCCAAGTGTTTTATTTCTTAGGTGTTGACAACTTGACATGAAATGTTATGGAAGTCGTTTTGTTGCTGTCAAGACTCGAGAGTGTCTAATTTGTTTATGTAATAATTAGTTTTTATCAGATTAGTTTTCGTCATTTGTTGTATTATTACTTTAAGTTGGTACTTTGTTGTTTGCACTATACTTAAAAAGTTAAAATTACCTTTTTATTGTATGAAATGTTATAAATTTTTTAAAAAAATATAAAAATTGGATGGAAATATTTTCAAATGTAGCAAAAATTTATATGTATCTTTCTGAAATTGGAATGCCCCAATCAACTTCGTAGTCTTGAAATATTTCTACTAACTAATTACATCAGCAAGGAACCTAGGTATGGAGAATATCCCTCCAAGAGGTATAGAATATATTACATTTTTACAACATTGAGAGGAAGATAACTCGAATTCCTTGAAAATATATTACGAAGCTTTCAACAGGGCTATGAGCTTGACAAATTCATCTTCTTTGCAGGAAATGGTTAGACCTCCCATTGGGTGGTCAAACCCAAATTCTTCCTCGGAGTGACGCAACAAGACTTGGAATTCAGGTTGGTCCAAGTACGTTATCGGGACAATAAACCGCTTCTTCTGGATTTGACCAACGTACACTGCAAGGTGACCTTTTGGTACATCCTTTTGACAATTTCCATTAGGAAAAGAGCTCGATCTTCTAAAGCATTTCAAATTAGAAAGTAACGATGGCAACTGAATAAGACCCATCTGTAGGGGATCGAGTGAGAAAAGAAGTATGTAAAAGTTCTTGAATGAATGTATTGCGAAGTTATTTCTAGAGATTTGATTGGAATAAGAGAATGACGAGTTGTATTCTGAAGAAGGGTTTGAGGAATGTATATATATATAGCTTGCATGGGAACTTTTCTGGTGTTGTGGAGCCTCACTTGGCTTTCCTCATCAACTTCCCTTTCCCATGTACATATTAAATCCAACCATATTTAAATAGAAATAAATTTATAAAATTCCCGTACGGAGTCTATTATTTAAGCAATTATAGCCTTGGTATGATGGTATCTTTACAACTGCACATCAATTGGCCAAAATAATTAATTATTGGTAAACAAGTACTTCCTTAATTTTTCTTTAAAAAAAAAAGTACTTCCTTAATTGGTCATGAGAAAAATTGTATTTAAATAACTTTTCAGTTTTGATAGCGATTACTTTGGTTTTACATGTCTTAAGAAAAAGAGGACGGTGACAATAGCATTATAATCGGATTGTTCAATATTAAATACTCCATTAGTTTTATAAAATAAAAAAATAAAAAAAAATCCAATGGTTGAATGGACAAATAATTTACGGATAAGTTTCATTATCATATCTAAAAATACCGCTTAATGACATAAGTTATAAAATTCATGAACTACAATCAATTTTATTAATATCTTGTATAAATGCTAATGGCAAATGAATAAAAAACGAGTCTTATAAAAACAGCTGTTTGTATTTTTATTAGTACGGTGGGGATAATTTGAAAATCAAATCATTAATGTAGCTGAGAGCATTCAGAAGCTCACATGCCTGGCGATATATTTATTTGAGTGCATTGATTAAGTTTTCAACCACTTTGACGCACTTTCCATTATTCTTTTCCCATTGATGATCGGTGTAAGGTACTAGAAGGTGTTCCACAAGTCAAATCTGCTATTCGTTTGAAACTCTAACCAAAGAGAATGATAACTCAACTAACCCTAATCCTGAACACTAAACGTGATTTTAAACTTTAATCCTTATTAACACATTAATTCATAGTCCTTAAACAAACAAAATTTAATCGAATTAATCAACCCCAATTCACAATGATAAGTTTGCCACCCTAACCAAAACCACGCCATAAATGCCAAACATTAATTGTATTAAGACCTAAGTATAAATATAATTCACAACAATGATTCTATCTCAATTGTAATTCTAGACTATAACTAAAATACAAATCCATGGACGTGTCTTTCGTTATTTAAGTTTCTTATGCATTGTACTCCCTGTATGTATATACTATTTTATATGTTTCTACACTTTATTACCAGTGTTACTCTTTACGCACTCTTTTATTTAACACATTTTCCTAATGTCATTTCCTTGCTAGCTTTTCTTGTTTTTTGTTTGTCCGTCTAACTCATTCCGATCCCTTCCAATGAAAAAGAAAATTGTTCCACGAGCCCCCCATGCCCCCCGGGGGGGGGGGGGGGGTCGTCAAGGAAATAACTTCTTTAACCCACTGGCCGACATACATCATACTCTCCGTATATCCTACCTTTGAAATATTCTGATTGGTTGAATGAGGGTTGCAAAGTTTGTATAAATATGGAGGTTTGCATTTGGTCTCTTTCTCTCTCTCTGTCTCTCTCTGTATATATATTTATATATATAGGAAGATATAAACGAGAACACTAACTATTTAAGAAAACAAGAAAAGAGATAATCATGTACAAAATCATATGTGATTTTACATTAACCAACAAAAAATGGATGCGGGTGACTTTGGCCGTGACTTAAGTCGCGGGGCAAATTCACGTGAATCATATATGATTTTGTACGTGAATCATGTATGATTTTGTACATTAACGGACGTTCGCATGTTTTATTAAATAGTTAGCGTTCCCGTTTGAACTCACCTATATATATATATATATATATATATATATATATATATATATATATATACATATAGGGAGGTTCAATGGAAAACCTCAAAAAAATGGAAAACCAATGAACACCATTTTTATCTGGACGAAGTATATGAAGTTATTTATTTTTATTTTTATGCGCATGTGCATGATGAACGTGTGCATGTTACAAATTACTTGTATACACAAGTGCATACCGTCCAGATTAAGGGTCACCAGGGTTTTCCTTAGTTTTTCGTTTTTTTTATGTTTTCCCGTGAATCTGACCCTATATATATATATATATATATATATATATATATATATATAGCATTAGGCAATAGAAAATGTTTAAGAAGCCAAATCTTTCCGTATGTAAATGTGAAAAATCTAAGCGATGTTGAACCTTTTTAGTCATTTTCAAGGCCATGTAACGAAGTACTTTCTCATGTGTTATGAAGATCTTTAATCAATAAAAAGATTATAACAAATAGAAAGAGGAATCATTGTCCAATTATCATTCATGCTCAATTAAAAATTGATTAATAAGCTTTCTGAAATATGGTGATTCACTATGTGAAGTTTGAAAATTGGAACAACCGGAAAACCACCTTTCTGACTTGCTGAGCACATGAGAAAATTCTATGCATTTTCAGAAATACAATGGGGATGCCCCTTTCCTATTTACATATTATCTGAAAGATTTCTATCAACTAATTACATGTTTTTGCTGTGACCTATGTATATCATCCCTCAAAAGAGGCGAAAAAATGAAAGATTCTTTGTTTGTCTACAATATATCATAAAGCATGGAACGTGGCTGCAAGCTTGAAAAATTCATCTTCTTTGCATGAAATGGTTAGGCCTCCCATCGGGTGATCAAACCCAAATTCTTCTTCGGATTGACGCAGCAAGTTTTGGAAAAGCGGATGTTCCAAATATGATACTGGGACCACAAACCGCCTCTTCTGGTTTTCGCCAACATACACTGCTAGATGACCTTTCGGCACATCCCTTTGATTATTTTTGTTGCGATAGGCGTTCAGTCTACTAAAACTTTTGACATTGGAAATCAGCGAAGAAGGCAATCGCATAAGACCCATGTCTTGGAGAGAAAACTGATGTATAAGTTCTTGAAAAAACACGATCACAAAGTAGCTCTATAGAGATGAGATAGGATATAATTGAAGACTTGTTGTATGAAGGGGGTCGAAGCATGTATTTATAGCTTGTTTGTCCACTTGTGTAGATGGGTGGAGCCTCACATGGCTTTGCTCATCAGCATCTTTTCCAAGAATGTACTTTATATTTAATAGAAATAAAGCCAAATTAATAGACGCGTATAACTCGGATAAGGTATTTAATAGGTAAGGTATCTTTATATTTACACCTCAAATTGAGCACAAGAATTAATTATTAGTTCACATGTACTTCCTCCGTTACTGAGAAAAAGATTCTTACACATTTTTTTCTTTTGTTTATTGATAATAAGTACTTTGTTTTATACATTTATAAAAGGGGCAATAGCACAACTAACACTTTTTTTTTTTTAAATTGACAAAATAGCACATTTTTAGAGAATTTGCCAAAATAGCACCCTATTACGCCGAATCCATTATGCCACCTCCCGGCGTAAATTGTTCATGGGCCCCACATCTGACAAACCAATAAAAAAATGACACGTGTCAATAATGTCTCCCCTTTTTCAGAAAACCCCTCCTAGTGGGCCCGACGTAAACCCCCTCACCCCACCCCCACCCGGCGTAAAACCCCCCCACCCCCATCCCACCCGGCGTAAAACCCCCCTCCCCCCTTGAGTTGACATAATATTCCAATAATGATTTGTTGAAATCAGCCCTAAAGGTTTTTTTTTATGTTTTGTATTATTTAAAAAAAATTGTAGTGTATTTTTTTTTATTTTTATGTCTTGTATTAATTATAAAAAAAAACTGAAGTGTATTTTTTTTATGTTTGTATTAAATAAAGCCCGTTTTTTTTTATTTTTTGAATTTTGTAAAAAAAATTTTACCTTTCCAAGATATAATATTCCAAGATATATACTGAGTTGGAATATTATATCTTGGAAAGGTAAATTTTTTTTGGGAAGGGGGAAGATAGAATAATATGTCAACTCAGTATATATCTTGGAAAAATAAGTTTTTTTTACAAAATTCAAAAAATAAAAAAACGGGTTTTATTTAATACAAAACATAAAAAAATACACTTCAGTTTTTTTATAATTAATACAAGACATAAAAATAAAAAAGTACACTACAATATTTTTTTAAAAAATATAAAACATAAAAAATAATACAAAACATAAAAAAAAACCTTTAGGGCTGATGTCTGCAAATCATGATTGGAATATTATGTCAACTCAAGGGGGAGGGGGGTTTTACGCCGGGTGGGGGTGGGGGGGTTTTACGCCGGGTGGGGGTGGGGGTGGGGGGGTTTTACGCCGGGTGGGGGTGGGGTGGGGGGTTTTACGCCGGGCCCACTAGGAGGGGTTATCTGAAAAAGGGGAGACATTATTGACACGTGTCATTTTTTTATTGGTTTGTCAGATGTGGGGCCCATGAACAATTTACGCCGGGAGGTGGCGTAATGAATCCGGCGTAATAGGGTGCTATTTTGGCAATTTCTCTAAAAATGTGTTATTTTGTCAATTTTTTTAAAAAAAAAGTACTAGTTGTGCTATTGGCCCTTTATAAAATACAATTAACACACTAAAACAAGCATTATAATGGTGAAAAACTATTTTACTTTAATTTTCTACATTCTGATTGCGGATGATATTAAATTTTTACGAGTCACCGTAATCGAAAATGGACTCCCTTTTGTAACCAAGGAAGAACCTTATGACACAGCCTATCTTGTGTGAAATGTCTTGAGTTAAATAAATAATCATTTAAGGTCAAATATATATATATATATATATATATATATATATGAAGATCAAATCATTGAAGTGGATGCAAGCTAGAAACTCTAGAAGTTAGCATTCAGAAGCTCACATGCAAACATTTTGAAACAGTGGCGCATTTCTTTCCAGATATATAGCCAGACACTATATTTGAGGTGCATTGTTTAAGTTATCAATCAACCACTTGACTTGGTTTTCATGAGGATCCAAGAAAGTTGAATTATTTTTTATTCCTTTAATGGGAGTGTACAAAATTAGAGAAATTTGAACAAGTCAAGTATAAAATTCATAGAATACAAGAACCAAAGTTGGTTTATAAAACACTACTTAGACTAGAAGATCAAATTTTCTAATTCTTGGTAATTAAGAGATAAAAATAATTTAATAAAAAAATATGCTTGACAAATAGTTACTATACAGATGTGTGACTTTGAATCCCACATCTATGTATTTTAAACAACAAATTCACATGTTTGTGTACTTTGAAGGAGTCTCACTACAAGAAAAAACGTTATTAGTGACAAAAAATATTTGGTCACTAACTACGTAAATTGGTCACTAAGGCCGTTTAGTGACCAAAATTTTGGTGGTCACTTTTCGTCACTAAAGGTCTGTCACTAATTTATGATAGTGACCAAATATGAAAATGGTCACTAATTAGTGACTAAATTAAAATGGTCATTGTGTTTGTGACGACTAATTTGGTCACTAAATCACTAAAAGTCGTCACTAATTGCTCAGGATAACGGCTCCGTTAATGTTCGTTAACTTCCATTAGCGACCAAAAAACGTGGTCACTAACTAAGAAAACAGGAAGAAAAAAAAAGTTAACAGCGCATTTAAGTAAAGCTTATTAATTTGGGAATAAAAGTTACAACTTGATGTATCTTGAACCAGAAGAACACTCAAAAAGAATATTGAAATACAAAATGGTAAAAGTTTTGGTCTTTGGAGAAAAGTTCTTTGCAGAAGCTATTTATGATTCCAAAAGTCTGCAAGTGTACAATTTCACTTGCATGAATACACTGTTCGATATCCATTAGCAAAAGATCAATATATGTGCGAGTCGAAGTAGCTTGTAACTCGGTGTACTGGGTTAGAAATGAGTTAAGATGATAAGGTGAATCGGTGTCTTTGGCAGCTGTTGTTGTAGTCTCTTGGTCAAACTTTTTCTTCCGGTACTCATCCACCTAAGTTCCAAATATGGCTTTTTTCCATAGACGATGCTAGTGCTAAAATAAAACAGATGATCCAAATCATTAGACTAACATGCTTCATCTACAAAAATTACAAGTTGAATAACAATCCCCATGCTTCTTTAACAACTTATTTGTTCATTGCATAATCTATCAGAAAGAATTTCAGGACCACCCAAAAACATAACCCCAAAGGGATAGTTTCAAGTATCTAAGCTCTATGATTTAGAAGGGTGGCGATATCGAGGATGACATAATACAAATGTGGTCACTTCTTTTGGGAAAAAAATTAAATATAAATGTGAGTACTTATTTTAATAACAAGTCCATATATAAAAACTTCAACTACAGAATTTTGAGCTTGAAAAAAGGCACAAGACCCAATATTAGAACATACAGGCAAAATGCTCTCTTCTACTAGATTTTGCATAAAATAGATGCACATTAGCAAGGCTAGAATTTAAACTACTCGATATCAAAGAATGCCAAGTGAAATATTTTGACCTAGCTCTCTAACACCGAAAATATGACTAACAGAAGGACAACTGCTAAGCCACATGGACTGATACAGGTTTTAGTAATCAAACCACATGCATGAAGCCATCTTTTTAAGAAAATCGAACCTGGAGTACGAGTATCCCGAGAGTATCTGAGCCGAATCAAGTTGGTAGCTCACCCAGGAAGCTACATCGTACTAGGTAAGCATATTGTAGTTGACCAATTAAAAAATTTAACATCTTCTCAATAAATTCCTTGAGCACAAGAAGTTACCGATGCTAGTTCTAAAGATATAGGTTTCCATATATTATTTCAATAACTTTAAAAACAAATAAATTTGACTTGCAATTCAATTAAAACAATGAAATACAAGTGAAAGCAGATTGATACTTGATCATGAACATTCCAAAGTGATATGTATGCCATCTGTCATCGCTTTGTGAAGATTAGAATATTTACTAGCTTTAAGCCTTTAACAATTGTTTCCATGGTTGTCTCATCTTCCATAAAGCAACATCAATTTATAATGTAAAGGATTTTCCCATATATCATCATCATTGAAAGGTATTTGAGACATTTTTCTATACACTACACCAAATGTCGCTTAGGCAACAAATTAAAAATGTTGCCTAAGAGGGGTTTATGTGTTGCCTAAGGCTAGTGTTGCCTAACATGTCTATGTTGCCTAAGCAGTGTTGTCTTCTCAATGTTTCATTAGAACTTAGGCAACATAGGAAAACATCGTATGTTGCCTAAACGGACTCCTTAAGCAACACACAACAGGTTATGTTGCCTATGAAAAAAACATATGTTGTACCAAACAAACACTAAGGCAACATTTAGATTTATGTATGTGTTGCTTAAGATATCAACTTAGACAACATACTCTATTTGCGTATGTTGACTTTGAACCTTGATTAAAATAATATAATATTTCACTAAGGCAACACTTATAGATAAGTTGCCTAGGATGTTTTATATACAAAAAATATTAATGTTCATGTTTTCTACAAACCCTCATAAACAAACAAACTCGTGTGAATCGGCAAACAACTCCAATTACCAAACAAAACTAATAAATTCAATAATTGAAATATAAAGTTTTTCCTAAATAAGTACAAAAATAAGCAACAAGTTTGAAAACGTAAAATAAAAATTTAACCTAAAGCATTATTCGTCGGGGTTGTTGTGTTGGAGTTTGCATCACTAACACCACCGCACATACGCATCAAAGATTCTATCATCTTTCTTTGTTCGACGACTTTCTTTTTTGCCTCATCTTGTGCCTCTTTTAATAAGCGAATCTCCTCGTCTCGCTCGACAAGTTGTCGCCGCAAATCAACCTCGTTAACCGTAGACACCGACATAGAGTTCCCTTCGCCGGACCTCTCATCCTCGGAGCTCGAACCGGCAAACTACCCATACCTTGAACAACCGTCCCTACTGACGGACCAACAATTTGCTCAATTATTGATATTTATTTCTCGATTGGGCAACGCATTGAGTCACGATAGAATCTGAAGTATTGTCAGAACCGTTCTTTATCTTCTCAATTGCTTCCTCAACAAGTCTCTATAAATACGATTCAAACAATTATTAACATATTTAAAACTATAACAAACTCTAGAACAATTATATTTAATGTAGACAATTTATTACATACAACAAAAAAAATCTAACCAGGTTAACTGCTTAAACTACAAAAACTGAAAAAAGCACATGCAACACAGTTACAAATAATGTATTTGAACTAAACTTACATTTCAAAGATCCACACCCCCACTAATGTACAACAAGTATGTTATGATGAATATCCATAGAATCTATGGTGCTAACTTTCTCTTTTCATTTTAGCATGAAAATAAACAAAAGCAAATGTTGACCTTCCAGCCTGAATGGAAGTCGTTCGTCTCTCATATCCGTCATACTCAAACCCTGGAGAAGCTTTTTCTACATGAACTTTATGAAATGTTGCTCCAGGATGAAGAGGAAGTTATGGAGTTGATGGGGAATCAGAAAGCAGATGAAAAGCCGATAGTTGATCCGTTAGCACTTGTCTCAGATAAAAGAGGTAAATCTTCCAGCCGCACGTCTAGAAAGGAGCCAGTGCAAAGTGATTCTGAACCCGACGATTCTGACAGTGACTCGGATCCTGAATACACTCAGATGAAAGAAGCGATGTTTTTCTTGACTCAAGCATTCCAGAAGAGGAAGTTCTTTAACAAGTCTTCAAACAAGCAAAGATTCTCCACTCGCCGTGATAATAAAGAGAAGTCTGAAGGGAAGAGACGTGTTGAAGAAGGAAAGAAGTCTAAAAAGAGACATGAAGAGAAGCCAAAAGAGGAGCCAATCAAATGCTACAACTGTGGTCGGTTGGGTCATTTTTCCAAGGATTGTCGCAAGCCTGTCGTGCGCAACTCAGATTATTACAGAGCCAAGTTGCTGCTGTCCAAAGAAAAGGAAGCAAGTAAGGCTCTCATGGCTGAAGATGACTACTGGCTGCAAGTATTTGATGAAGAAAATGAGGATGCGGAAGCAAACCTGTGTTTCATGGGCAAGCATTCATCACCGTCTGACACTGATGATGAAGATCGTAATTCCCCATGTCAGGTATGTGCTCCTTACCAAGAAGCTTTAATTGATCAGATGCAAATCACTATGCACAAATTAGACTCTTACAAGCTAACCATAAAAGAAAATAAAAAACTCATCTCATCTCTAGAAAAACGAGTTACTGCACAGTCTGAATGTATTGAAAATCAAAGCTTAGAAATTGCTAGCAACCTGTGCATAATTTCAAATTTAAAAGAAGAGTGTGAGAGTTGTTCAAAAGATTCACAAGAGCTAAAGACCAAAGTAGATAATCTTACCTATGAGCTTCGTATGTCAGAAAATGAGAAAATTGATATTGTGACTCAAAGCGTGGCTTACAAAAATGAAAATCAAAGATTATCTAATCAATTAAAGGATCTTGAACGGAAACTTTATAAAATTGGTCAATCTCATCAAACGCTGAATCTAATTGCACCAAAAGAACCCAAGTATGCGGATACGGGTATCGGTTACGATAACCCCTATTATTTGAAAAAGGCCTTATCCAAAGTTCCTACGTTATATGCGTTCGAATTTCTTGGAGTAGACAAGACCTATCCAGAGTACAAAATCAATTGGACCAAACCACTTGATGATGAGGAAATGGAAGAGGATAATTTGCGAAGAGAAAACTCTACCAAAATGCAACTTCCTTTTGTCTATGTTTCTTTGAATGCATCGTATAACGATGAAAAACCCTGTTTCCTGTCAAACGACTACTTTCGAAGTTACACTCAAGCTGAACTAGATGCGAAAACCGTTAAAACTGAGGAGGAACCACTAGACCATAAAGTTTATGTTCCACCTCTGATTTTAGAAAAGAAAATTGTTCAGCTAGAAGAGTCATTTGAATAGGAGAGGGACAGTTTTCAAAAGGAAAAACAAGAGCTTTTATCCCAAATTGAGTGTCTCAATTCAAATAAAAAGGAAACTGTGTCAGTTGAGGAAAAAGAATACTTTCAGACAGAGATAAAAAAGTTAAAATCACAACTGGCTGCTTTGGCAGCAGATCGAATGAAAGAGCGACTTCACAAAGCTGAGCCTCCAGCTAAGCCTGAAATTCTCCAAGTTGAGAAAATTCATCTGTCTAAAAATTCCTATCCACCCTCGGACACATCATCCTGTAAAGCCTTTATGGGTGACTCGTCACCAAATTTTTCGAACAAAGGAAAAGAGCCTCAATCTTTAGAAACAAATTCTTCCGATGTCCTGAATTCATCAAGTGATAAGGCTCCTTCTGATGAGGAAATGGAATTTTCCGCCTTTTTGAATTCTGAGGTGTGTTTAGACGGTGATTTAAACCAATTTGATTTTAATCCTTCTCTACCCAGTCACGTTGATTTTCTGAATTCTACTTGTAAGCCTCCGGTAAAATTTTATAAGGGTGAATGTTCCACATCTGCTCCACAAAAACCTTCTGTGAACAATTCTTCAAAGTCTAAATCTAAAAAGCGTTCACAAAAGAAGAAAAAGACCGGTTGTTCTAAAAAGACACAATCTTCAAAATTCAAATCTTCTGACTATGGATTTAACGGTATTTCAGATACTTTTGGTCGACACAAAGAAGTCAAATATGCGTGGGTAGCTAAGAAGTCTAAGGAAAGCACGGCGACTCCAGAATTAGTTAATCCAGTTTCAAACTCTAGGAAAAACAATAACAGTCATGATGTTTTTAATTCTAAACCTTTGGTTGAATGTAATGGATTTTTACCTTTAAAAGTTTATTCAATTCCGCAATTACTTCAACTGTCTCATGATTGTCTTTGTTGCTCCTACTGTGGATTGAATGATTTTGTTGATCGTCGTTTTGCATATGATTGGTTTGGCTCTTATCATGTATCTAATTCTCATTCTCAGTTTGGTGTTCCTCGTCATAGAAAAAGACCCAAGTCTAAACGGCCATCCCAGTCGGGTGTTAAGTCTAACCCCAAAGGACCCATTTATGAATGGGTACCTAAAAAGCATTAACTTGTTTTGCAGGACGGTCATGTGTGGTATTTAGATTCAGGCTGCTCCAAGCACATGACCGGAAGAAGGGAGCTTCTCACAAACTTCACCGAGAAGTTTTGTGGAAATGTTCGTTTTGGGAATGACCACTATTCTCCTATTATGGGTTATGGCGATATCGTTAAGGATAATCTCACGATCAAGAAAGTGTCCTACGTCGAAGGTCTTGGTCACAACTTGTTCAGCATAGGTCAATTCTGCGATAAGAATCTAGAGGTCACCTTCAAATCAACAAGGTGCAGCGTTCGGACTGAAGACGGGAAAGAAATTCTTGCTGGAACGCGTCGCACAAATATCTACACGATTGACCTCTCGTCTCTGAAAGCAGATAAGGAAGTTTGTTTGATGTCCAAAGCCTCAGCCGAATAAAATTGGCTATGGCATCATAGACTCTCGCACCTAAACTTCAAGAATATCAATAAGTTGGTGCTCGGTGGACACGTGAAGGGAGTGCCAGATCTTAAGTTCGAAAAAGATCACCTGTGTGCCGCCTGTGAAATGGGAAAGATGAAGAAGGCTTCTCACAAGCCTAAAGATGTTCCCAGTACTTCTCGATCCCTTGAACTCATTCATATGGATTTATGTGGACCGATGCGCATCCAAAGTATCAATCACAAGAAGTATGTCCTAGTGATGGTTGAAGATTTCTCTCTCTACACGTGGGTTCGTTTCCTTCGTTCAAAGGATGAAACCCCCGAACTGATCATCACTCTATTAAAGAGCGTTCAAGTCAGTCTCAACCAATCAGTTCAGACCATTAGGACGGACAACGACACTGAATTCAAGAATCAAGTGCTCACAGGTTACCTGACTTCAGTCGGCATCACTCATACCTTCTCCGCTGCTCGGACTCCTCAGCAAAACGGGGTAGTAGAGCGACGAAATCGAACTCTTGTCGAAGCTGCTCGCACGATGTTATCTCAGTCCAAGATCCCGCTATATTTATGGGCAGAAGCAGTTGCTACCGCTTGCTACACTCAAAACCGTACTATCATCAACAAGCGATTCAACAAGACATCATACGAGATCATCAACAAATGCATCCCGAACATCAATTACTTCCATGCGTTCGGATGCACGTGCTTCGTTCTGAATGACAAGGATGATCTCAGCAAATTCAGCCCCAGAGCGGACGAAGGAGTGTTCATCGGCTATTCACAGCAAGCCAAGCCCTACAGAGTCTATAACAAACGGACAAAGACCGCCGTTGAGAGTGTAAACGTGACTTTTGATGAGGCCGCTGATATGGCTTCTGAACACCTCAATTCAGAACCAGCTTTAACTGGTGTGTTAGCTTCTGGACAATTACGTTCAGGATCTAAACAAACTCCAGTAAATCCAGATCAAACGTCTACGTCAAGAGCACATCTTTCAGATTTGGATTTACTTTTTGAGTAATTCTATGATGACTTATTTAATATTAAGACTAATGCTATATCATGTAACAGGAATGTTGCTCAAGCACCAGAAGTGACACATGTCACTGGTCCAACCGACTCAGGTGGCCCATCCTCGCCTGGTGCTCCCTCCTCTACTGTCAATGAATCAACATCCCCGAGCTCGAGTGATCCCCCTCCTATCTCTCAAGTTCCTAATGAAGCTCAGGCAACAGTAATACCTCCTGAACCGACCCCTGCTGAAGGTGCTCACGAAGTTCCCTCTCCGACAATCCCGGATCCCGTTATCGTTTCATCATCCGCTGAGTCGTCCTCTGCTACTCGCACGACTCTAGCTAAGGAGCTTCCACCTCACCGGCTGTCATCCCTCAAAGCAGTTCAGGATTTACCCCCAGGTGGTTATGTGGATTCTGATACCTCACAACAGACATATCAACCTCTTCCGTACACCACCAAGTGGACTCGAGCTCATCCCCTGCATCAGATCGTCGGTGACCCCAATACACCTGTACAGACTCGATCCACTACTGCCAATGACTGCTTATTTTCTTCGTTCCTCAGCCGTATCGAACCTTCCACCGTCTCCGAAGCATTAAATGATCCAGACTGGGTGATAGCTATGCAAGAAGAACTCAATCAATTCGAGAGCCTCAAAGTATGGCGCCTTGTTCCCCGGCCAAAGAATAAGACGGTGATTGGGACGAAGTGGATCTTCAAGAACAAAAAGGACGAAAATGGAATAATAGTCCGGAATAAAGCGCGTCTGGTAGCTAAAGGATATCGCCAGCAAGAAGGTATAGATTATGATGAGACGTTTGCACCGGTTGCCCGCATTGAAGCGATTCGCATGTTCCTTGCCTACACCGCTCACAAGAATTTCATCGTCTTTCAAATGGATGTGAAATCCGCGTTTCTCAACGGCGTTCTCAAGGAGGAGGTTTATGTTTCGCAACCCGAAGGCTTCGTGAGTTCTGAAAACCCTAATAACGTCTACTTTCTTGACAAGGCCTTATACGGTCTTAAGCAAGCGCCACGAGCCTGGTATGATGCACTCTCATCCTTCTTAGTTAAGTCTGGCTTTTCCAAAGGTAAGATTGACACCACTCTTTTTATTAAAAGAGAAAAGCATGAGTACTGTCAGAACTTCTCAGCCCTCATGAGTAAACATTTTCAAATGAGCATGATGGGACAAATGAATTTTTTCCTGGGTCTTCAAGTTAAACAATTAGCAACAGGAATTTTCATTAATCAATCTAAGTATATCTCGGATATTCTTCGGAAATACCAGATGGAAAATTCTTCACCTATGAAAACCCCCATGTCTACCAGTATCAAGCTACACTCCGATCCTGACGGAAAGGATGTGAATGCTACAACTTATAGAGGTATGATAGGTTCTTTGATGTACTTGATGGCTAGCAGGCCAGACATTATGTTCTCGACTTTCTTGTGTGAAAGATTTCAGTCTAAACCAGAAGAGTCTCACTTAGCTGCTGTAAAGCGTATATTTCGTTATTTAAAAGGTACTGCTGATCTTGGTTTGTGGTACCCGAAAGAGACAGGTTTTGAGCTGACCGCTTATTCAGACGCTGACCATGCCGGAAATATGCTGGACCGGAAAAGCACGTCGGGACATGTCCAGTTCTTGGGTGATCGTCTTGTCAGCTTGGCTTCGAAGAAGCAAAACTACGTGTCCACCTCTACCGTCGAGGCGGAGTATGTAGCAGCCGCTAGTTGATGTTCACAAGTCATTTGGATGCGCACTCAGCTGAAAGATTATGGCTTTCACTATTCGAAGATCCCCATCTACTGTGACTCGAAGAGCGCCATTGCTATATCCAGCAATCCCATCCAACACACGAAGACGAAGCACATTGATGTGCGCTACCATTTCATCAAAGACCACGTGGAAAGAGGTACCATCGAACTCTACTTTGTTAATACAGAACATCAGTTAGCAGACCTGTTTACCAAAGCCTTGGACGAAAAACGTTTTAATTAACTAGTGTCCAAGCTAGGTATGCTGAATCTGAAAGTTTGACGTTTCTATAGACCTCGCCGAGTTTCATTCAATAACGAATGACTGTGACTTCATGCCCCAGTGACTTGTTTCTGGATGCTCATAGCCACACTCATTGGTTTTTGCATTTTGCTCGTTATGTTCTGTACACGTTTCACAATTCTGTATTAATAAATTAGATTTCGTTCGTTTTATTTTCGCGTGTGTTTCCTTGCTCTTCGTTGTGTTTCATTTTCTTGTGCAGTCCAGTAGTTCGATCAATGTATGTCGTTTGTGGTGATTTTTTTGAAGATGTTCATGTGTTAAGGGGGAGCACTATCGCAAGATGCTTGGTAAGGTTCTCTAGTCCTCCGTCCGAGGGGGAGCAGGTAAGTTTCTCTCTCAGTATTCGTCAAGGGGGAGCGGATTTTTTTTTCTCGTAAGTGATTCCTATTTTGAGGGGGAGCCGGATCTTGTTTTCTATTTTATTCCTCGGTCCTTTAGTTAACTTTAGTTTTTTTTAGTTTCCTTTTTCTAACCTTTTTTTTAATCAAAAAATATATATATAAAAAAAATAAAAATAAAAAATAAAAATAAATCGTTTTTTTTAATTGGACTGGCCCAAACCCGTTACACGGCCCGGCCCATACCGCGACCGAACCTGGTTCGCCCTAAATCCACGACCCGGGTGTTTAAAACCCCGGGCGCCATCTCTTTTCCCTTATTCTTTCACTCTTTCCCTCTCTCGTAATTTCTTTATCTCTCTCGCTCTCCGGTCGCTCGATCTCTCTCTCGATTCCCTAGTTTCGATCGACAACAGGTAAGAATCTCTCGTATCTCACTTCGCTCTATCGATCTCTTTTTCTCGACCTGGTTTCATCGACTTCGGTCGATAGGTTTTGACCACCCCGGTCACCGGCGAATCGAACCCCGGTCGACATCGAGGTTTTGATCCCGGTCGTTCGATTAGGGTTATTTGTTTTGGTTATGTCGATTAAGGGGGTCGCTAAATCAAATCGTTATGTTGTTTTGAGTATGTTAATCGACTGTTTTTGGGTTTGTGTTGATTCTCAGTTTATGTGGATGTGACACCGGTCGACCGGGATGACACCGGTCGCTTAGGTTAAACACCGGTCGATAATTTAATATCGGTCGACCTCGGTCGCCCGGACCATACCGGTCGATGGACCTTACCGGTCGGTGAGCATACCGGTCCGTGACCTTACCGGTCATTGTCCATAACGGTCGATGGCTTCACCCCGGTCGATTGCTTATACCGATCGGTACACCATACCGGTCGGTACAACATACCGGTCGGTGCCCTTACCGGTCGATGCAACCTACCGGTCGATGCAACCTATCGGTCCGTTTGTTGTTACTGTTTGCAAACTGTTTGTTGGGGACCTTTCTTTTTCTTATGTGCTTTATTGTCACACCTGAGTATGTGATGAAAGTTGGATTTCAAAACCTTATATGGTTGAATTATCTTGGTTATTGAGCCTAGTTCACGGATTAGGGTCGGTATTGCCCAATGACTTGGAGTTTTAAGTGGTTATGGTTTAAACCATTGACCATTTAACTCCAAAGATATCTTGTTTCAATGTACCTATGATCTAACATGTTCTTTCTTAACAGGTACAATGGCGCAAAATCCAAATCAGGCGATTGACCCCATAGCCGATGTCGAACTGATTCCTGAGGATCAGTTCCTTCAACTCACACCCATCAATTTCCATCTCGACGTCACCCAACCTGCAATCCAATATCAGGTGATGATCGAGATCCTCATTGGGCATCCATTCTCATATGCACTCACGGAGACTGCTGAGGTGCCCCACCTTTATCTGCAATAGTTCTGGCGCTCACTAACTGCTCTGGAGGCCGATGATGGCTTCCAGCTGGAGGGTCGGATTGACCACACACCCGTCCTCCTCACCCGCGATTTTTTTCGCCAGTTCCTTCACCTACCAACCGCCACTGCATTTCCGGGGAGAGACAATTATGACCCAATCGTACCGGATGCAACTCTCTGCTCCGACATCCAGTCCCTAGGCTACGACTCGCATCTACGCCTTCCATCTGGATTCAACAGGAACAACCTCATGACAATCTGGTACACGCTCTTCACATACCTAAATTGGTGCCTCTCGGCTATCACGAAAGGCATCGATCAATCGAGTATCAACATCCTACGCCTATTCCATGTCGTGGCATTCCACCGCCATGCCGACTACGCCGACTTCCTGTGGTACGAGATAGTTCAGAAAGTAAGAGACAATGCTACAAAAAGACGGAACTTCATTCCGTTCATGCGTTTTCTACAGCTTATCATCCGCAACTTCATGGTTCTTTATCCGACAATTGCGCGCCGATCATCGCACCCAACATGCCCGCAGAATCAGACGCACAATATCCCGACCCGTCCTGATCCAGAAGGTATTGTCGCCCGACAGATCCCCGTCGGGTTGCTGGCCTATGCTCGTCCTACGGCGCTGAGTGTAATAGCATATAGGCACACACACAACCTACCAGCTCCTATGGTCCGTCCAGAACCGGAAGGACCTCCCAGGGAGCAAGACCTGAGAGGCGTGAGGGTCCACGTCCACGTACGAGAGGCGGTAGCGTCCGGATAGCTGGGTCTCCCGAACAGGGTGTGATGAGAGAAAATATTGTGAGGGGAACCGGAGTGGGCAGCGCCGTTCGACTAAGCCAGGCCAGTACGTCTCGACGATCACCTACACCGCCACGGACAACCTCTCCGACGGTGGAAGAGGACACCACTACTGAAACCGTTAACGTTTAGTCCTGTTCTGCCACCGAGTTTGAGGAGGCAACAGGTACATCCGACACTCAGTCGGAAGCTGCCATCGAGTCTGAGGAGGCAGCAGACCAATCCGGCAATCAGTCGGAAACAGCCACCCAAGCATCAGAATCAAATGACGAGTCTTCTGACTCTGATGGTGACGATGATGAGCCCTCACCTGGAGACACAAGGAGAGCGGAGGGAGTTATAGTCGAAAAAGATAGTGTGAGCAGAGAGAGGGAAAGCAGGAGTAAATTAAATTCTGAGCGTACACGAGTGATGACGCGACCATCTACGGTTGACCTCCACTAGCCTACATCTAGCCAGGTAGCCACATCTGCTACCCGGTCTCATGTGTTGAGACAGGGTATTGAAGGAGCCGTCGTGGACCTAGCGGCGCAAATGCACACCCCCCATAGCCACTCCGCTATCTCTCAATAGATGGTGGTTTCAAGTTCACACGGGGATTTAGCACAAATGCTACCAGTCTCTCTCTTGGAGAGTTCTAGTATTGAAACAAGAGAACAGCAGCCCCAGTTCTCGACTTCTTTGAATGCACATAGTCTAGATCCCTTTGATGTCATATCTCCTATTCCTAGGACACAAATACCCTTTTCGGCTACTGCTGGAGGCCTTAGTGGCCCAGCCGGAACACCTATAGTAATTCCAACTTCGGTTGGTTTACGAGGATTGGGTGGAAGTCCTACCACAACTATCATCACGCCAGCTGTGAACGTAGGCAGTTCGACTTCTACAGTCGTAACCAGAACTGGAAATCTAAGTGACCCAGGAGTGATTCACCCCGAGTTCGTCTCAAGGGAATTCTTGGATGGTGCCCTAAAGACCGTCCGTTCTATTATGCGTTCCGAGCTGAGGGAGGAGGTAGATGCCCTAAAGCGTCTGATCAAAGACAAAGGTCCCACGACTGAGCCTGAACCACTACCTCTTACTCCACAAACCTTTACTGCTGCTGTTGACATGTCTATCGATGACCTGAAATCCGTACTCCTAGCCAAACTACTTGCCCAATCTTAGATAGAACCTACCCAGGATGCCGATCTTATATCGCTCTTACGTGCCCAAGCATCCACATCTACCCCACCACCTAACCCTCTGTATCTCTAGAAGCCTTCCAGCAACAACAAGCCATGCTTCAGTCTTTGCAGCAAACAGTGGTTGTATTGACTGAACGATTATCATCGGTGGAGCACACCTGCCGAAGCCAGGCAGAAAGGCTCAAGCGCCGACATGATGACCAGGATTATCCTGATCACCATGAGGGGGAGAAGCACCGACGTCTATCCGAGCTAGTGACACAAATAGTGGAATCAGTACAGGTAGAAACGGAAGGGGCTTCGGGTTCTGGTACGTAACCGGAAGGGCAAGAACAGACATGGGAACAAGTTATGGATTTGGTACTTTACGAAACTCCAATAGTTGAAAAGCCTGAGGAAATAGATGAAGGTTCACCGATAGTTCCTGAAGACTAGGCTTTGATTGTTGATCCTTATGATGTTTCTGACCCGACAGAAGAATATGCCAACACTGAAAGAGCACTGGTAGTCATGCAAGCCGAAATTGATGAGATTCTTCATCCAGATTATCAGCCAGATATTCAGACTTCTGTCGCGGTACCGCTTTTGACATATCATGCAGATCACCCTGATATTCCTCAATCAGATATCCCTGTTAGATCTCCTCCAGCATCACCAGGTTTGAGAACAGAAAGTACTCCGCCAGTCCAGCCGTCCAAGTGGGAAAGAGTCAGAATAAAAGTTCCATTTCTGGAAGAAAGCCAGAAGAAGATCTTTGCCCATTGGATTCGTAAATATGATGAAGTTGTGCTTCATGGTCTATAGTCGATGAAAAGTAAGGAAAAGCAGCGTGAGATCATATTTGTGTATAGCTACTTTCAAGACAAGTATACCAAGACAAAGCTCAAAATTGCATCAGTCGATCGGATTCAATCCGGTGTCTTCATGGGTGTAAAGTATTCACAATTCATGGTAACTAGAGAAGATGGTAAGAATTGGTATTTTTCTGAAGCTGATTTTTCACGTCTTGAACCTACGGATATGCTATTCTTGCTTAGAGACTTAAAGACCAGAACTATCAGACCCGAGGAAGTTATAGATGCACTGGAGACTGTCAAGAGATACATGAAGTGTGCAATGAAGCTTGCCTCGGTAGAAGACTTTCAGATTGGGTTAGAAAGCAATCAACCGAAGATCAATCTGCTTAAGCCTGATTTGAGTGTTCCTTTTAAAGCCCAGAATGTACCAGCGTTTACTGTCCTTATGTTTCCAGAATTAGGCATGACTTACGTGAACAACAAAGGTGTTATGCGCTTTATTCGTTTCAGCCAGATTGCCAGATTCTGTGATGGTACGTTGATGTTGCTTAAAGACAAGTTGAAGCGTGCTATTGATAAAGATGAAAAAGGGGTTCAGCCATTGGATCCGAAATACAAGAAACTTGTTATTTAAGCACTGGGTGTTATTAAAGACCGGCTGGAGTACAGAACGCAAATGCGCTACTTCGAGATCAGCTTTGGGTTTCGAAAGCTATATGTTCCAAACTGGCGCGATTATCAACTTCTATTTAAAGGGGGAGATTGTTAGGGTGTCTTATATTGGTTAAATAGAAGTTTTAAGGGTTAATGTGTAATTACTTAATAGTTTTATTAATTAGATGGGCCCAAGCCCATAAGCCCATTATGTTTGTAAGCCTGGTATATAAAGGCGTTATTAGTTCATTTGTCAAGTTACATAAGTCATTATTAGATTGCTAGTCAATAGGTTTACATACTCTGATAAGATATTCTCTCTGTAAACCTAAACCCTTTGAGTGTTTCATATAATCATATGACTAGCAGTTGTGGCTTAAATATTGTTCTACATTGATTCATTATTATTGATTTGTTCGTGATTGCACTGTACTGGGATCTACACAACCATTAACAAATAGCAAGTTAACATTCAATCATTCATCAATCATCATAAAATAACAACTAAACAAGTAAACAACAACTAAATAAATAACCCATTAAACTGTAATTGTAAAATAACCCATTAAACTGATTTATGATAACTTGATAAGGACTTATTATTGCCTATTCCTAACTATGATTTCACCCTAAAGGCCTAATTAGAGACAAGACAATTAGACAAATCACTATCAGTAAACAGAATGTAAAGTGTAAACACTAATGACTAAACAGTAAATACGTCGGTACCTTAAACATGTGCCTGCTGCAGTGTTGCCCCCTTCCTTCCCTAGATGAAAGCGTCGTAAATAGAAGGTCTGAATCAAGAGTGAAAGGTCCAGAAATCGATCGATAGTGAGAGGGAAAACGTCGATTTCTAGTTTCTTGAGTCGTGAGTGACCAAGAAATCAAGAATTGAGAGTGAAAGCGTCCAGAAATCGATCGATAGAGAGGCTGAATCGCTAAGAAGTGAGAGCGTGAGCGTCTGATATAGAGAAAGCGTGAGCATGATTGAGAGAGAGAGCGTCGTCGTATGTGAATTATTGAATAGGCGTGAAGCGTGATTCCATTGAGATTTGAAAAGACGATTAGTCGATTAGAATTAGTCAATTAGGCTTGTTTAGGCTTTTGGGCTTGTAATAGTAAAAAAAATTAGCCCCAAATATATATATATATATATATATATATATATAGGGAGAGGTTCATTTGAGAAATGATAAATATATGAGAAATAGAGAAGTAATCTTAGCCATTCATCTGGTCAACATTTGCGGCTTTGACCGCGAAGCACCAGATAATTCCTTGTGTGGTCTATAGAAGGTAGATGGGTAATTTCGTAAAATACACATGATGAGTTCATATATGAATCTGTTAATTAGTTCAACTGATTAATACAGATTCATATATGAATATTTGTGATTCACAAAGGTTCATATATGAATCTTTGTGATTCATACAGATTCATATATGAATCTGTTAGTTAGTTCAACTGATTCATATATGAATCACAAATGTTCATATATGAATCAGTTAAAAGAGTTCAATTGTGAATTGCACTGGTTCATATATGAACATATAGTTCATATGTGAATTATACATGTTCATATATGAACATAGCCCGTGTGTTTTATGAAATTTACGAAATTATCCTTCTATTTTTGGGATAGTCGCAACTTTTGACCGGTCAAAGCCGCAATATTTGACTAGTCAAATCCGGTCTTGACCATATGAATTGCTAGGATTACTTCTCTATTTCTCATATATTTACCATTTCTCAAATGAACCAAACACTATATATATATATATATATATATATTGGACTGCTAGAAAATTTGATGCCCCATACATTTATGATGCCCTGGGCCTGGCCATGGCCCCACATATGGATCTGTAAATGCAAACGGATGACACCAAATCTGTAGATCAAAAACCAAAAAACAATGGCAATATATTGACATAAATCCATGAACAGTAGCTAAGCAAAAACAAGTAAATAGAGAAAGAAAAGAAATCGTAGGCATATATGATAATTATAAAAAACACTACAGAAAAGAAATCGTAGGCATATATGATAATTATAAAAAACACTACATATTTTATATAATTAAATATGAACAGTATCTAAGCAAAAAATACCAAATATGAACAGTAAGCAAAAACACCAAATTCCATTACATGATAATTATAAAAAATAAATAATTAAAGGTATATATAATTTATATTATATAAATATATTACCTTAATTAAATAATATTAATATAAAGTGAATGCAAGTGGGTCTTTGTGTTTTGCAAGTGGGTCTTTGTGTTTGTCTTTGCCGATGGACAGACACACGACAGGTGGTCCTTTGTGACAACAAATTTCATGTCACCCTCCACTGTTATTTTTTGCTTTAAGATTTCAGTAACTCCTACATATTTTTATCCTTTTTCTATAACAAAATACTTATATAATGTACAAATGGTAATAAACACACGGCAAATTGTAATAAAAATCTAAAAAACAATGACAAAAATCCATGAACAGTAATGCTTCTCTTAAATAGGGGGTTTGGGGTTTTGTTTTTTTACCTATTTTAGTAGTACTGGTGGTGGTTATTGGTGGTGGTTGGTGGTGGCGACGTCGACGTCGATGGCGATGGTGACGTAGTGGTTCTCGTTCTTCTCGATGGAGACAATAGGCTCGTTTTTATTTCTTCCCGGTGGCGACGACGTCGGGCGGTGTTGACGACGTCGGGCGGTGTTGGTGGCTGGTGGTAGCAATCGTCGGCTGGTGGTTGTGTATATTTAGGTGGTTGTGTATTTGGGGGATAATGTTTTTTAACCTAATTTTTTTGGGGGGAAAGTAAAGACGTGAAAATGAAAAAAAGGGGGAAGAGGTCGGGATTCCTTCGTATCTTCAAGAGTTTTACGGGCTTTAAGATTGTCCTTAGACTTTCCATCAAACCCAAGAATAGTACCAAGAATATTGTCACATACATTCTTCTCGATGTGCATGACATACAAGGTATGTCTCACTCTAGATTTCTTCCGATACGGGAGCTCCCAAACGATACTTTTGTGAGTCCAACACAACTTTGCCTCATTCATCCCCTATGTTTACAATAATAAATAAATAATAGGTAAATACAAGTCCTAAATTGTAATAAATTTACTAACCTGTCTTGATTTCTTCTCTTTAACTAGACTCAAACGAGGGTATCGGTGGGAGACAGTTTCTTTGTAAACCTGAATCGTGGATCGAGTTTGGGGAGCTAATCGAAACTCGTCCTTTCCGTTAAAATCTCTCCCTTGAGTTCGAAATTCATGATTCATATCTAGCCATCTACATGTCCCCATATACGACATCCTACTATGAGAGAACTTAGCATCAGTGTCATCCAAACATATGGGACATGCCTTGTACCCTTTCGTCTGAATACCACCTAACATTCCCAACCCCGGAAAATCACTAATGGTCCACATCACCGGAGATTTCATCAGAAAGTAATCTTCCCCGTATCGATCTCATGTCCTAAAACTTGTATCCCAAAGAATTTTGAGCTCATCAATCAGTGGTCTCATAAACACATTAGGACATTTCCCTAGGGATTTTGGTCTGGATATCAACATCGTTAGTATATTAAATTCCTTTTGCATGCACATCAAAGGAGGTAAGTTGGATGGAATCACAACAATTAGCCAAAGGCTATAGGGAGTAGCAGGAGCCCCGAATGGACTAAACCCGTCTGTCGATAAAGCGATGCGAATGTTTCTAAGGTCACTCGCAAATTAAGGATATGACCTATTATGTGTCAAAAAAAATATAAATATATTAAAAGCATTTACTTGTCAAAAAAGTATAATTATATTAAAAGCATTACCTATCAAAATCTTTCCATGTTTCCCCATCAGCTCGGTGCCTCAATACATCATCGTACGGGGACGTTTCACTTTAACCATGCCATCACATATGACCTGCAGTATATTTTGACATGTACAAACGCTGCAACCTCGGTGTCAGAGGAAAATAACGAACAATCTTCATTAGTACTTTGTTACCAACATCTTCATATATTGGCAATCCACATACAGGGCACTGGTCTTGCATGTCACCTTTTTTGTAGTATAAGAAATAACCATTTAAACATGCATGGATAAGCTCATACCCCATTCCAACGCCCTTGAGAATTTTTTTGGCCTCTACGTATGATTTAGGAAGCTTGTTTAGAGTGGGCAATAAAGATTTTTGAAACCCCAAATACTTATCAAATGCCTTGATAGAAATTCCAGTTTCTTCTTTAAGAGAAATTGCTCTTAGAATGGCACCCAATGAAGTTTCTGTACAACCCTCGTACAATGGAGTATTCGTTTCTGCTATCAGTCGTGAATAGGCACCAGTCATTTTGAAAGCAACATTGTCCACATCACAAACATGCGCACCCTCCTCGGCGATTGATTCATTATCATTGTATCGCTCACGGGATGGAAATGCATCTTCCACAAATTGAACAGGATTAAGATTGTGACTCGAGGATGCTCGATTACGTATCATATTCAGCCTTCGTTGCGATGTAATAGGTATATCTGTAACCTCATCGTGTTGATCGCACATGGTATAAGTTTCCATTATACCAACATTTTTCAAATGAAAAATTATATCTGCCTCGTTTTGAAATAACATATTGCCACAGTGTATGCAAGGGCATTTGTAATAACCATTCCAACTCACTGAATTATTTTTAGTAAATTCCAAAAATGTATATATTCCCAAAATGTATTTTTTCTCGTATTTTCTTAAATTCATCCAACTTTTATCCACATTTTCTGTCATGTCTGTATGTGAAAAATAAATACATAAATAAATAAGAAATAACTACAAAATCGCCAAAATTCCTCCAAAACACGTTTCAGTTTTACATGATATAAACATGAAATAACTACAAAATCATACAAAATAAAATAAAGTAAGAGCTAAACGTATATTTAGACACGTAATAATCCAAATTTAGAAGAGATAAACATGAAGTAACAACAAAATTATAATTACCTAAGAAAATCTAAAGTTATTACATTTTCAACTATCTATATTTATTTATATTTTTGACCTTAGGCAATATAAAAACAAGAAAATATGTTGCTTAAGCTAATTCTTACGTAACAAACAAAATAGATTATATGTTGCCCAAGTAAAAGTTGGTGTGAAATTTAAATCATCGGTCCACAAGTTATTACACTTTCAACTACCTATATTTATTTATATTTTTGAACTTAGGCAACATAGAAACAAAAAAATATGTTGCCTAAGATAACTTTCATTTATTAAAAAAACATTATAAAAGTTCCAATTTTACATGGTATAAACATAAAATAACTACAAAATCATACAAAGTAAAATAAAGCAAAAACTAAATGTATTTTTAGACACGTAATAATCCAAATTTAGACGAAATAAACATTAAATAAAAACAGAATTATAATTACCTAAGAAAATCTAAATGTCTTTTGATGATGAAAACGTTTGTTGGAAGCCAAAATCGCTCCAAATCATGTTCCAGATTTAAATGATATAAACATGAAATAATTACAAAATTAGACAAAATAAAATAATAATTACCTAAGAATCTTTAAACGTCCTTTAATGATGAAAACGACGTTCGTTGGAAGCCAAAAGTCGACAAAATCGCGTCCCAATTCCTTAGAAACGAAACTTTTTGTAACATTGAAGAAATGTTAGAATGAAGATGAAATGGAGGAAATGGAGGAACCATCATTTTATAACAATGAGTGTGATCTTAGGCAACATAGAAACAAGAAAAAAAATATGTTGTCTAAGCTAGATTTTATATGTTGCATAAGTAAAAGTATGTGTGAATTTTAAAGCATCCGTCAACAAGTTATTACACTTTCAACTACCTATATTTATTTATATTTTTGTCCTAAGGCAACATAGAAACAAAAAAATATGTTGTCTAAGATAACTTTCATTTTTAAAAAAAAAACATTATAAAAGTTTCAATTTGACATGATATAAACTTGAAATAACTACAAAATTATACAAAGTAAAATAAAGTAAAAACTAAATGTATTTTTAGACACGTAATAATCCAAATTTAGACGAGATAAACATGAAATAACAACAAAATTATAATTACCTAAGAAAATCTAAATGTATTTTGATGCCGAAAACGTTTGTTGGAAGCCAAAATCGCTCCAAATCACGTTCCAAATTTAAATGATATAAACATGAAATAATTACAAAATTAGACAAAATAAAATAATAATTACCTAAGAATCTTTAAACGTCCTTTAATGATGAAAACGACGTTCGTTGGAAGCCAAAAGTCGACAAAATCGCGTCCCAATTCCTTAGAAACGAAACTTTTTGTAACGTTGAAGAAATGTTAGAATGAAGATGAAATGTTGGAAATGGAGGAACCATCATTTTATAACAATGAGTGTGATCTTAGGCAACATAGAAACAAGAAAAAAAATATGTTGTCTAAGCTAGATTTTATATGTTGCATAAGTAAAAGTATGTGTGAATTTTAAAGCATCCGTCAACAAGTTATTACACTTTCAACTACCTATATTTATTTGACATGATATAAACTTGAAATAACTACAAAATTATACAAAGTAAAATAAAGTAAAAACTAAATGTATTTTTAGACACGTAATAATCCAAATTTAGACGAGATAAACATGAAATAACAACAAAATTATAATTACCTAAGAAAATCTAAATGTATTTTGATGCCGAAAACGTTTGTTGGAAGCCAAAATCGCTCCAAATCACGTTCCAAATTTAAATGATATAAACATGAAATAATTACAAAATTAGACAAAATAAAATAATAATTACCTAAGAATCTTTAAACGTCCTTTAATGATGAAAACGACGTTCGTTGGAAGCCAAAAGTCGACAAAATCGCGTCCCAATTCCTTAGAAACGAAACTTTTTGTAACATTGAAGAAATGTTAGAATGAAGATGAAATGTTGGAAATGGAGGAACCATCATTTTATAACAATGAGTGTGATCTTAGGCAACATAGAAACAAGAAAAAAAATATGTTGTCTAAGCTAGATTTTATATGTTGCATAAGTAAAAGTATGTGTGAATTTTAAAGCATCCGTCAACAAGTTATTACACTTTCAACTACCTATATTTATTTATATTTTTGTCCTAAGGCAACATAGAAACAAAAAAATATGTTGTCTAAGATAACTTTCATTTTTTTTAAAAAAAACATTATAAAAGTTTCAATTTGACATGATATAAACTTGAAATAACTACAAAATTATACAAAGTAAAATAAAGTAAAAACTAAATGTATTTTTAGACACGTAATAATCCAAATTTAGACGAGATAAACATGAAATAACAACAAAATTATAATTACCTAAGAAAATCTAAATGTATTTTGATGCCGAAAACGTTTGTTGGAAGCCAAAATCGCTCCAAATCACGTTCCAAATTTAAATGATATAAACATGAAATAATTACAAAATTAGACAAAATAAAATAATAATTACCTAAGAATCTTTAAACGTCCTTTAATGATGAAAACGACGTTCGTTGGAAGCCAAAAGTCGACAAAATCGCGTCCCAATTCCTTAGAAACGAAACTTTTTGTAACATTGAAGAAATGTTAGAATGAAGATGAAATGTTGGAAATGGAGGAACCATCATTTTATAACAATGAGTGTGATCTTAGGCAACATAGAAACAAGAAAAAAAATATGTTGTCTAAGCTAGATTTTATATGTTGCATAAGTAAAAGTATGTGTGAATTTTAAAGCATCCGTCAACAAGTTATTACACTTTCAACTACCTATATTTATTTATATTTTTGTCCTAAGGCAACATAGAAACAAAAAAATATGTTGTCTAAGATAACTTTCATTTTTAAAAAAAAAAACATTATAAAAGTTTCAATTTGACATGATATAAACTTGAAATAACTACAAAATTATACAAAGTAAAATAAAGTAAAAACTAAATGTATTTTTAGACACGTAATAATCCAAATTTAGACGAGATAAACATGAAATAACAACAAAATTATAATTACCTAAGAAAATCTAAATGTATTTTGATGCCGAAAACGTTTGTTGGAAGCCAAAATCGCTCCAAATCACATTCCAAATTTAAATGATATAAACATGAAATAATTACAAAATTAGACAAAATAAAATAATAATTACCTAAGAATCTTTAAACGTCCTTTAATGATGAAAACGACGTTCGTTGGAAGCCAAAAGTCGACAAAATCGCGTCCCAATTCCTTAGAAACGAAACTTTTTGTAACATTGAAGAAATGTTAGAATGAAGATGAAATGTTGGAAATGGAGGAACCATCATTTTATAACAATGAGTGTGATCTTAGGCAACATAGAAACAAGAAAAAAAATATGTTGTCTAAGCTAGATTTTATATGTTGCATAAGTAAAAGTATGTGTGAATTTTAAAGCATCCGTCAACAAGTTATTACACTTTCAACTACCTATATTTATTTATATTTTTGTCCTAAGGAAACATAGAAACAAAAAAATATGTTGTCTAAGATAACTTTCATTTTTTAAAAAAAAAACATTATAAAAGTTTCAATTTGACATGATATAAACTTGAAATAACTACAAAATTATACAAAGTAAAATAAAGTAAAAACTAAATGTATTTTTAGACACGTAATAATCCAAATTTAGACGAGATAAACATGAAATAACAACAAAATTATAATTACCTAAGAAAATCTAAATGTATTTTGATGCAGAAAACGTATGTTGGAAGCCAAAATCGCTCCAAATCACGTTCCAAATTTAAATGATATAAACATGAAATAATTACAAAATTAGACAAAATAAAATAATAATTACCTAAGAATCTTTAAACGTCCTTTAATGATGAAAACGACGTTCGTTGGAAGCCAAAAGTCGACAAAATCGCGTCCCAATTCCTTAGAAACGAAACTTTTTGTAACATTGAAGAAATGTTAGAATGAAGATGAAATGTTGGAAATGGAGGAACCATCATTTTATAACAATGAGTGTGATCTTAGGCAACATAGAAACAAGAAAAAAAATATGTTGTCTAAGCTAGATTTTATATGTTGCATAAGTAAAAGTATGTGTGAATTTTAAAGCATCCGTCAACAAGTTATTACACTTTCAACTACCTATATTTATTTATATTTTTGTCCTAAGGCAACATAGAAACAAAAAAATATGTTGTCTAAGATAACTTTCATTTTTTTTAAAAAAAACATTATAAAAGTTTCAATTTGACATGATATAAACTTGAAATAACTACAAAATTATACAAAGTAAAATAAAGTAAAAACTAAATGTATTTTTAGACACGTAATAATCCAAATTTAGACGAGATAAACATGAAATAACAACAAAATTATAATTACCTAAGAAAATCTAAATGTATTTTGATGCCGAAAACGTTTGTTGGAAGCCAAAATCGCTCCAAATCACGTTCCAAATTTAAATGATATAAACATGAAATAATTACAAAATTAGACAAAATAAAATAATAATTACCTAAGAATCTTTAAACGTCCTTTAATGATGAAAACGACGTTCGTTGGAAGCCAAAAGTCGACAAAATCGCGTCCCAATTCCTTAGAAACGAAACTTTTTGTAACATTGAAGAAATGTTAGAATGAAGATGAAATGTTGGAAATGGAGGAACCATCATTTTATAACAATGAGTGTGATCTTAGGCAACATAGAAACAAGAAAAAAAATATGTTGTCTAAGCTAGATTTTATATGTTGCATAAGTAAAAGTATGTGTGAATTTTAAAGCATCCGTCAACAAGTTATTACACTTTCAACTACCTATATTTATTTATATTTTTGTCCTAAGGCAACATAGAAACAAAAAAATATGTTGTCTAAGATAACTTTCATTTTTAAAAAAAAAAACATTATAAAAGTTTCAATTTGACATGATATAAACTTGAAATAACTACAAAATTATACAAAGTAAAATAAAGTAAAAACTAAATGTATTTTTAGACACGTAATAATCCAAATTTAGACGAGATAAACATGAAATAACAACAAAATTATAATTACCTAAGAAAATCTAAATGTATTTTGATGCCGAAAACGTTTGTTGGAAGCCAAAATCGCTCCAAATCACGTTCCAAATTTAAATGATATAAACATGAAATAATTACAAAATTAGACAAAATAAAATAATAATTACCTAAGAATCTTTAAACGTCCTTTAATGATGAAAACGACGTTCGTTGGAAGCCAAAAGTCGACAAAATCGCGTCCCAATTCCTTAGAAACGAAACTTTTTGTAACATTGAAGAAATGTTAGAATGAAGATGAAATGTTGGAAATGGAGGAACCATCATTTTATAACAATGAGTGTGATCTTAGGCAACATAGAAACAAGAAAAAAAATATGTTGTCTAAGCTAGATTTTATATGTTGCATAAGTAAAAGTATGTGTGAATTTTAAAGCATCCGTCAACAAGTTATTACACTTTCAACTACCTATATTTATTTATATTTTTGTCCTAAGGCAACATAGAAACAAAAAAATATGTTGTCTAAGATAACTTTCATTTTTTTTTAAAAAAACATTATAAAAGTTTCAATTTGACATGATATAAACTTGAAATAACTACAAAATTATACAAAGTAAAATAAAGTAAAAACTAAATGTATTTTTAGACACGTAATAATCCAAATTTAGACGAGATAAACATGAAATAACAACAAAATTATAATTACCTAAGAAAATCTAAATGTATTTTGATGCCGAAAACGTTTGTTGGAAGCCAAAATCGCTCCAAATCACGTTCCAAATTTAAATGATATAAACATGAAATAATTACAAAATTAGACAAAATAAAATAATAATTACCTAAGAATCTTTAAACGTCCTTTAATGATGAAAACGACGTTCGTTGGAAGCCAAAAGTCGACAAAATCGCGTCCCAATTCCTTAGAAACGAAACTTTTTGTAACATTGAAGAAATGTTAGAATGAAGATGAAATGTTGGAAATGGAGGAACCATCATTTTATAACAATGAGTGTGATCTTAGGCAACATAGAAACAAGAAAAAAAATATGTTGTCTAAGCTAGATTTTATATGTTGCATAAGTAAAAGTATGTGTGAATTTTAAAGCATCCGTCAACAAGTTATTACACTTTCAACTACCTATATTTATTTATATTTTTGTCCTAAGGCAACATAGAAACAAAAAAATATGTTGTCTAAGATAACTTTCATTTTTAAAAAAAAAAACATTATAAAAGTTTCAATTTGACATGATATAAACTTGAAATAACTACAAAATTATACAAAGTAAAATAAAGTAAAAACTAAATGTATTTTTAGACACGTAATAATCCAAATTTAGACGAGATAAACATGAAATAACAACAAAATTATAATTACCTAAGAAAATCTAAATGTATTTTGATGCCGAAAACGTTTGTTGGAAGCCAAAATCGCTCCAAATCACGTTCCAAATTTAAATGATATAAACATGAAATAATTACAAAATTAGACAAAATAAAATAATAATTACCTAAGAATCTTTAAACGTCCTTTAATGATGAAAACGACGTTCGTTGGAAGCCAAAAGTCGACAAAATCGCGTCCCAATTCCTTAGAAACGAAACTTTTTGTAACATTGAAGAAATGTTAGAATGAAGATGAAATGTTGGAAATGGAGGAACCATCATTTTATAACAATGAGTGTGATCTTAGGCAACATAGAAACAAGAAAAAAAATATGTTGTCTAAGCTAGATTTTATATGTTGCATAAGTAAAAGTATGTGTGAATTTTAAAGCATCCGTCAACAAGTTATTACACTTTCAACTACCTATATTTATTTATATTTTTGTCCTAAGGCAACATAGAAACAAAAAAATATGTTGTCTAAGATAACTTTCATTTTTTAAAAAAAAAACATTATAAAAGTTTCAATTTGACATGATATAAACTTGAAATAACTACAAAATTATACAAAGTAAAATAAAGTAAAAACTAAATGTATTTTTAGACACGTAATAATCCAAATTTAGACGAGATAAACATGAAATAACAACAAAATTATAATTACCTAAGAAAATCTAAATGTATTTTGATGCCGAAAACGTTTGTTGGAAGCCAAAATCGCTCCAAATCACGTTCCAAATTTAAATGATATAAACATGAAATAATTACAAAATTAGACAAAATAAAATAATAATTACCTAAGAATCTTTAAACGTCCTTTAATGATGAAAACGACGTTCGTTGGAAGCCAAAAGTCGACAAAATCGCGTCCCAATTCCTTAGAAACGAAACTTTTTGTAACATTGAAGAAATGTTAGAATGAAGATGAAATGTTGGAAATGGAGGAACCATCATTTTATAACAATGAGTGTGATCTTAGGCAACATAGAAACAAGAAAAAAAATATGTTGTCTAAGCTAGATTTTATATGTTGCATAAGTAAAAGTATGTGTGAATTTTAAAGCATCCGTCAACAAGTTATTACACTTTCAACTACCTATATTTATTTATATTTTTGTCCTAAGGCAACATAGAAACAAAAAAATATGTTGTCTAAGATAACTTTCATTTTTTAAAAAAAAACATTATAAAAGTTTCAATTTGACATGATATAAACTTGAAATAACTACAAAATTATACAAAGTAAAATAAAGTAAAAACTAAATGTATTTTTAGACACGTAATAATCCAAATTTAGACGAGATAAACATGAAATAACAACAAAATTATAATTACCTAAGAAAATCTAAATGTATTTTGATGCCGAAAACGTTTGTTGGAAGCCAAAATCGCTCCAAATCACGTTCCAAATTTAAATGATATAAACATGAAATAATTACAAAATTAGACAAAATAAAATAATAATTACCTAAGAATCTTTAAACGTCCTTTAATGATGAAAACGACGTTCGTTGGAAGCCAAAAGTCGACAAAATCGCGTCCCAATTCCTTAGAAACGAAACTTTTTGTAACATTGAAGAAATGTTAGAATGAAGATGAAATGTTGGAAATGGAGGAACCATCATTTTATAACAATGAGTGTGATCTTAGGCAACATAGAAACAAGAAAAAAAAAATGTTGTCTAAGCTAGATTTTATATGTTGCATAAGTAAAAGTATGTGTGAATTTTAAAGCATCCGTCAACAAGTTATTACACTTTCAACTACCTATATTTATTTATATTTTTGTCCTAAGGCAACATAGAAACAAAAAAATATGTTGTCTAAGATAACTTTCATTTTTAAAAAAAAAAACATTATAAAAGTTTCAATTTGACATGATATAAACTTGAAATAACTACAAAATTATACAAAGTAAAATAAAGTAAAAACTAAATGTATTTTTAGACACGTAATAATCCAAATTTAGACGAGATAAACATGAAATAACAACAAAATTATAATTACCTAAGAAAATCTAAATGTATTTTGATGCCGAAAACGTTTGTTGGAAGCCAAAATCGCTCCAAATCACGTTCCAAATTTAAATGATATAAACATGAAATAATTACAAAATTAGACAAAATAAAATAATAATTACCTAAGAATCTTTAAACGTCCTTTAATGATGAAAACGACGTTCGTTGGAAGCCAAAAGTCGACAAAATCGCGTCCCAATTCCTTAGAAACGAAACTTTTTGTAACATTGAAGAAATGTTAGAATGAAGATGAAATGTTGGAAATGGAGGAACCATCATTTTATAACAATGAGTGTGATCTTAGGCAACATAGAAACAAGAAAAAAAAATATGTTGTCTAAGCTAGATTTTATATGTTGCATAAGTAAAAGTATGTGTGAATTTTAAAGCATCCGTCAACAAGTTATTACACTTTCAACTACCTATATTTATTTATATTTTTGTCCTAAGGCAACATAGAAACAAAAAAATATGTTGTCTAAGATAACTTTCATTTTTTAAAAAAAAAACATTATAAAAGTTTCAATTTGACATGATATAAACTTGAAATAACTACAAAATTATACAAAGTAAAATAAAGTAAAAACTAAATGTATTTTTAGACACGTAATAATCCAAATTTAGACGAGATAAACATGAAATAACAACAAAATTATAATTACCTAAGAAAATCTAAATGTATTTTGATGCCGAAAACGTTTGTTGGAAGCCAAAATCGCTCCAAATCACGTTCCAAATTTAAATGATATAAACATGAAATAATTACAAAATTAGACAAAATAAAATAATAATTACCTAAGAATCTTTAAACGTCCTTTAATGATGAAAACGACGTTCGTTGGAAGCCAAAAGTCGACAAAATCGCGTCCCAATTCCTTAGAAACGAAACTTTTTGTAACATTGAAGAAATGTTAGAATGAAGATGAAATGTTGGAAATGGAGGAACCATCATTTTATAACAATGAGTGTGATCTTAGGCAACATAGAAACAAGAAAAAAAATATGTTGTCTAAGCTAGATTTTATATGTTGCATAAGTAAAAGTATGTGTGAATTTTAAAGCATCCGTCAACAAGTTATTACACTTTCAACTACCTATATTTATTTATATTTTTGTCCTAAGGCAACATAGAAACAAAAAAATATGTTGTCTAAGATAACTTTCATTTTTTAAAAAAAAAACATTATAAAAGTTTCAATTTGACATGATATAAACTTGAAATAACTACAAAATTATACAAAGTAAAATAAAGTAAAAACTAAATGTATTTTTAGACACGTAATAATCCAAATTTAGACGAGATAAACATGAAATAACAACAAAATTATAATTACCTAAGAAAATCTAAATGTATTTTGATGCCGAAAACGTTTGTTGGAAGCCAAAATCGCTCCAAATCACGTTCCAAATTTAAATGATATAAACATGAAATAATTACAAAATTAGACAAAATAAAATAATAATTACCTAAGAATCTTTAAACGTCCTTTAATGATGAAAACGACGTTCGTTGGAAGCCAAAAGTCGACAAAATCGCGTCCCAATTCCTTAGAAACGAAACTTTTTGTAACATTGAAGAAATGTTAGAATGAAGATGAAATGTTGGAAATGGAGGAACCATCATTTTATAACAATGAGTGTGATCTTAGGCAACATAGAAACAAGAAAAAAAATATGTTGTCTAAGCTAGATTTTATATGTTGCATAAGTAAAAGTATGTGTGAATTTTAAAGCATCCGTCAACAAGTTATTACACTTTCAACTACCTATATTTATTTATATTTTTGTCCTAAGGCAACATAGAAACAAAAAAATATGTTGTCTAAGATAACTTTCATTTTTTTTAAAAAAAACATTATAAAAGTTTCAATTTGACATGATATAAACTTGAAATAACTACAAAATTATACAAAGTAAAATAAAGTAAAAACTAAATGTATTTTTAGACACGTAATAATCCAAATTTAGACGAGATAAACATGAAATAACAACAAAATTATAATTACCTAAGAAAATCTAAATGTATTTTGATGCCGAAAACGTTTGTTGGAAGCCAAAATCGCTCCAAATCACGTTCCAAATTTAAATGATATAAACATGAAATAATTACAAAATTAGACAAAATAAAATAATAATTACCTAAGAATCTTTAAACGTCCTTTAATGATGAAAACGACGTTCGTTGGAAGCCAAAAGTCGACAAAATCGCGTCCCAATTCCTTAGAAACGAAACTTTTTGTAACATTGAAGAAATGTTAGAATGAAGATGAAATGTTGGAAATGGAGGAACCATCATTTTATAACAATGAGTGTGATCTTAGGCAACATAGAAACAAGAAAAAAAATATGTTGTCTAAGCTAGATTTTATATGTTGCATAAGTAAAAGTATGTGTGAATTTTAAAGCATCCGTCAACAAGTTATTACACTTTCAACTACCTATATTTATTTATATTTTTGTCCTAAGGCAACATAGAAACAAAAAAATATGTTGTCTAAGATAACTTTCATTTTTTAAAAAAAAAACATTATAAAAGTTTCAATTTGACATGATATAAACTTGAAATAACTACAAAATTATACAAAGTAAAATAAAGTAAAAACTAAATGTATTTTTAGACACGTAATAATCCAAATTTAGACGAGATAAACATGAAATAACAACAAAATTATAATTACCTAAGAAAATCTAAATGTATTTTGATGCCGAAAACGTTTGTTGGAAGCCAAAATCGCTCCAAATCACGTTCCAAATTTAAATGATATAAACATGAAATAATTACAAAATTAGACAAAATAAAATAATAATTACCTAAGAATCTTTAAACGTCCTTTAATGATGAAAACGACGTTCGTTGGAAGCCAAAAGTCGACAAAATCGCGTCCCAATTCCTTAGAAACGAAACTTTTTGTAACATTGAAGAAATGTTAGAATGAAGATGAAATGTTGGAAATGGAGGAACCATCATTTTATAACAATGAGTGTGATCTTAGGCAACATAGAAACAAGAAAAAAAATATGTTGTCTAAGCTAGATTTTATATGTTGCATAAGTAAAAGTATGTGTGAATTTTAAAGCATCCGTCAACAAGTTATTACACTTTCAACTACCTATATTTATTTATATTTTTGTCCTAAGGCAACATAGAAACAAAAAAATATGTTGTCTAAGATAACTTTCATTTTTTAAAAAAAAACATTATAAAAGTTTCAATTTGACATGATATAAACTTGAAATAACTACAAAATTATACAAAGTAAAATAAAGTAAAAACTAAATGTATTTTTAGACACGTAATAATCCAAATTTAGACGAGATAAACATGAAATAACAACAAAATTATAATTACCTAAGAAAATCTAAATGTATTTTGATGCCGAAAACGTTTGTTGGAAGCCAAAATCGCTCCAAATCACGTTCCAAATTTAAATGATATAAACATGAAATAATTACAAAATTAGACAAAATAAAATAATAATTACCTAAGAATCTTTAAACGTCCTTTAATGATGAAAACGACGTTCGTTGGAAGCCAAAAGTCGACAAAATCGCGTCCCAATTCCTTAGAAACGAAACTTTTTGTAACATTGAAGAAATGTTAGAATGAAGATGAAATGTTGGAAATGGAGGAACCATCATTTTATAACAATGAGTGTGATCTTAGGCAACATAGAAACAAGAAAAAAAATATGTTGTCTAAGCTAGATTTTATATGTTGCATAAGTAAAAGTATGTGTGAATTTTAAAGCATCCGTCAACAAGTTATTACACTTTCAACTACCTATATTTATTTATATTTTTGTCCTAAGGCAACATAGAAACAAAAAAATATGTTGTCTAAGATAACTTTCATTTTTAAAAAAAAAAACATTATAAAAGTTTCAATTTGACATGATATAAACTTGAAATAACTACAAAATTATACAAAGTAAAATAAAGTAAAAACTAAATGTATTTTTAGACACGTAATAATCCAAATTTAGACGAGATAAACATGAAATAACAACAAAATTATAATTACCTAAGAAAATCTAAATGTATTTTGATGCCGAAAACGTTTGTTGGAAGCCAAAATCGCTCCAAATCACGTTCCAAATTTAAATGATATAAACATGAAATAATTACAAAATTAGACAAAATAAAATAATAATTACCTAAGAATCTTTAAACGTCCTTTAATGATGAAAACGACGTTCGTTGGAAGCCAAAAGTCGACAAAATCGCGTCCCAATTCCTTAGAAACGAAACTTTTTGTAACATTGAAGAAATGTTAGAATGAAGATGAAATGTTGGAAATGGAGGAACCATCATTTTATAACAATGAGTGTGATCTTAGGCAACATAGAAACAAGAAAAAAAATATGTTGTCTAAGCTAGATTTTATATGTTGCATAAGTAAAAGTATGTGTGAATTTTAAAGCATCCGTCAACAAGTTATTACACTTTCAACTACCTATATTTATTTATATTTTTGTCCTAAGGCAACATAGAAACAAAAAAATATGTTGTCTAAGATAACTTTCATTTTTTAAAAAAAAAACATTATAAAAGTTTCAATTTGACATGATATAAACTTGAAATAACTACAAAATTATACAAAGTAAAATAAAGTAAAAACTAAATGTATTTTTAGACACGTAATAATCCAAATTTAGACGAGATAAACATGAAATAACAACAAAATTATAATTACCTAAGAAAATCTAAATGTATTTTGATGCCGAAAACGTTTGTTGGAAGCCAAAATCGCTCCAAATCACGTTCCAAATTTAAATGATATAAACATGAAATAATTACAAAATTAGACAAAATAAAATAATAATTACCTAAGAATCTTTAAACGTCCTTTAATGATGAAAACGACGTTCGTTGGAAGCCAAAAGTCGACAAAATCGCGTCCCAATTCCTTAGAAACGAAACTTTTTGTAACATTGAAGAAATGTTAGAATGAAGATGAAATGTTGGAAATGGAGGAACCATCATTTTATAACAATGAGTGTGATCTTAGGCAACATAGAAACAAGAAAAAAAATATGTTGTCTAAGCTAGATTTTATATGTTGCATAAGTAAAAGTATGTGTGAATTTTAAAGCATCCGTCAACAAGTTATTACACTTTCAACTACCTATATTTATTTATATTTTTGTCCTAAGGCAACATAGAAACAAAAAAATATGTTGTCTAAGATAACTTTCATTTTTAAAAAAAAAAACATTATAAAAGTTTCAATTTGACATGATATAAACTTGAAATAACTACAAAATTATACAAAGTAAAATAAAGTAAAAACTAAATGTATTTTTAGACACGTAATAATCCAAATTTAGACGAGATAAACATGAAATAACAACAAAATTATAATTACCTAAGAAAATCTAAATGTATTTTGATGCCGAAAACGTTTGTTGGAAGCCAAAATCGCTCCAAATCACGTTCCAAATTTAAATGATATAAACATGAAATAATTACAAAATTAGACAAAATAAAATAATAATTACCTAAGAATCTTTAAACGTCCTTTAATGATGAAAACGACGTTCGTTGGAAGCCAAAAGTCGACAAAATCGCGTCCCAATTCCTTAGAAACGAAACTTTTTGTAACATTGAAGAAATGTTAGAATGAAGATGAAATGTTGGAAATGGAGGAACCATCATTTTATAACAATGAGTGTGATCTTAGGCAACATAGAAACAAGAAAAAAAATATGTTGTCTAAGCTAGATTTTATATGTTGCATAAGTAAAAGTATGTGTGAATTTTAAAGCATCCGTCAACAAGTTATTACACTTTCAACTACCTATATTTATTTATATTTTTGTCCTAAGGCAACATAGAAACAAAAAAATATGTTGTCTAAGATAACTTTCATTTTTTTTAAAAAAAACATTATAAAAGTTTCAATTTGACATGATATAAACTTGAAATAACTACAAAATTATACAAAGTAAAATAAAGTAAAAACTAAATGTATTTTTAGACACGTAATAATCCAAATTTAGACGAGATAAACATGAAATAACAACAAAATTATAATTACCTAAGAAAATCTAAATGTATTTTGATGCCGAAAACGTTTGTTGGAAGCCAAAATCGCTCCAAATCACGTTCCAAATTTAAATGATATAAACATGAAATAATTACAAAATTAGACAAAATAAAATAATAATTACCTAAGAATCTTTAAACGTCCTTTAATGATGAAAACGACGTTCGTTGGAAGCCAAAAGTCGACAAAATCGCGTCCCAATTCCTTAGAAACGAAACTTTTTGTAACATTGAAGAAATGTTAGAATGAAGATGAAATGTTGGAAATGGAGGAACCATCATTTTATAACAATGAGTGTGATCTTAGGCAACATAGAAACAAGAAAAAAAATATGTTGTCTAAGCTAGATTTTATATGTTGCATAAGTAAAAGTATGTGTGAATTTTAAAGCATCCGTCAACAAGTTATTACACTTTCAACTACCTATATTTATTTATATTTTTGTCCTAAGGCAACATAGAAACAAAAAAATATGTTGTCTAAGATAACTTTCATTTTTTAAAAAAAAAACATTATAAAAGTTTCAATTTGACATGATATAAACTTGAAATAACTACAAAATTATACAAAGTAAAATAAAGTAAAAACTAAATGTATTTTTAGACACGTAATAATCCAAATTTAGACGAGATAAACATGAAATAACAACAAAATTATAATTACCTAAGAAAATCTAAATGTATTTTGATGCCGAAAACGTTTGTTGGAAGCCAAAATCGCTCCAAATCACGTTCCAAATTTAAATGATATAAACATGAAATAATTACAAAATTAGACAAAATAAAATAATAATTACCTAAGAATCTTTAAAAGTCCTTTAATGATGAAAACGACGTTCGTTGGAAGCCAAAAGTCGACAAAATCGCGTCCCAATTCCTTAGAAACGAAACTTTTTGTAACATTGAAGAAATGTTAGAATGAAGATGAAATGTTGGAAATGGAGGAACCATCATTTTATAACAATGAGTGTGATCTTAGGCAACATAGAAACAAGAAAAAAAATATGTTGTCTAAGCTAGATTTTATATGTTGCATAAGTAAAAGTATGTGTGAATTTTAAAGCATCCGTCAACAAGTTATTACACTTTCAACTACCTATATTTATTTATATTTTTGTCCTAAGGCAACATAGAAACAAAAAAATATGTTGTCTAAGATAACTTTCATTTTTAAAAAAAAAAACATTATAAAAGTTTCAATTTGACATGATATAAACTTGAAATAACTACAAAATTATACAAAGTAAAATAAAGTAAAAACTAAATGTATTTTTAGACACGTAATAATCCAAATTTAGACGAGATAAACATGAAATAACAACAAAATTATAATTACCTAAGAAAATCTAAATGTATTTTGATGCCGAAAACGTTTGTTGGAAGCCAAAATCGCTCCAAATCACGTTCCAAATTTAAATGATATAAACATGAAATAATTACAAAATTAGACAAAATAAAATAATAATTACCTAAGAATCTTTAAACGTCCTTTAATGATGAAAACGACGTTCGTTGGAAGCCAAAAGTCGACAAAATCGCGTCCCAATTCCTTAGAAACGAAACTTTTTGTAACATTGAAGAAATGTTAGAATGAAGATGAAATGTTGGAAATGGAGGAACCATCATTTTATAACAATGAGTGTGATCTTAGGCAACATAGAAACAAGAAAAAAAATATGTTGTCTAAGCTAGATTTTATATGTTGCATAAGTAAAAGTATGTGTGAATTTTAAAGCATCCGTCAACAAGTTATTACACTTTCAACTACCTATATTTATTTATATTTTTGTCCTAAGGCAACATAGAAACAAAAAAATATGTTGTCTAAGATAACTTTCATTTTTAAAAAAAAAAACATTATAAAAGTTTCAATTTGACATGATATAAACTTGAAATAACTACAAAATTATACAAAGTAAAATAAAGTAAAAACTAAATGTATTTTTAGACACGTAATAATCCAAATTTAGACGAGATAAACATGAAATAACAACAAAATTATAATTACCTAAGAAAATCTAAATGTATTTTGATGCCGAAAACGTTTGTTGGAAGCCAAAATCGCTCCAAATCACGTTCCAAATTTAAATGATATAAACATGAAATAATTACAAAATTAGACAAAATAAAATAATAATTACCTAAGAATCTTTAAACGTCCTTTAATGATGAAAACGACGTTCGTTGGAAGCCAAAAGTCGACAAAATCGCGTCCCAATTCCTTAGAAACGAAACTTTTTGTAACATTGAAGAAATGTTAGAATGAAGATGAAATGTTGGAAATGGAGGAACCATCATTTTATAACAATGAGTGTGATCTTAGGCAACATAGAAACAAGAAAAAAAATATGTTGTCTAAGCTAGATTTTATATGTTGCATAAGTAAAAGTATGTGTGAATTTTAAAGCATCCGTCAACAAGTTATTACACTTTCAACTACCTATATTTATTTATATTTTTGTCCTAAGGCAACATAGAAACAAAAAAATATGTTGTCTAAGATAACTTTCATTTTTAAAAAAAAAAACATTATAAAAGTTTCAATTTGACATGATATAAACTTGAAATAACTACAAAATTATACAAAGTAAAATAAAGTAAAAACTAAATGTATTTTTAGACACGTAATAATCCAAATTTAGACGAGATAAACATGAAATAACAACAAAATTATAATTACCTAAGAAAATCTAAATGTATTTTGATGCCGAAAACGTTTGTTGGAAGCCAAAATCGCTCCAAATCACGTTCCAAATTTAAATGATATAAACATGAAATAATTACAAAATTAGACAAAATAAAATAATAATTACCTAAGAATCTTTAAACGTCCTTTAATGATGAAAACGACGTTCGTTGGAAGCCAAAAGTCGACAAAATCGCGTCCCAATTCCTTAGAAACGAAACTTTTTGTAACATTGAAGAAATGTTAGAATGAAGATGAAATGTTGGAAATGGAGGAACCATCATTTTATAACAATGAGTGTGATCTTAGGCAACATAGAAACAAGAAAAAAAATATGTTGTCTAAGCTAGATTTTATATGTTGCATAAGTAAAAGTATGTGTGAATTTTAAAGCATCCGTCAACAAGTTATTACACTTTCAACTACCTATATTTATTTATATTTTTGTCCTAAGGCAACATAGAAACAAAAAAATATGTTGTCTAAGATAACTTTCATTTTTTAAAAAAAAAACATTATAAAAGTTTCAATTTGACATGATATAAACTTGAAATAACTACAAAATTATACAAAGTAAAATAAAGTAAAAACTAAATGTATTTTTAGACACGTAATAATCCAAATTTAGACGAGATAAACATGAAATAACAACAAAATTATAATTACCTAAGAAAATCTAAATGTATTTTGATGCCGAAAACGTTTGTTGGAAGCCAAAATCGCTCCAAATCACGTTCCAAATTTAAATGATATAAACATGAAATAATTACAAAATTAGACAAAATAAAATAATAATTACCTAAGAATCTTTAAACGTCCTTTAATGATGAAAACGACGTTCGTTGGAAGCCAAAAGTCGACAAAATCGCGTCCCAATTCCTTAGAAACGAAACTTTTTGTAACATTGAAGAAATGTTAGAATGAAGATGAAATGTTGGAAATGGAGGAACCATCATTTTATAACAATGAGTGTGATCTTAGGCAACATAGAAACAAGAAAAAAAATATGTTGTCTAAGCTAGATTTTATATGTTGCATAAGTAAAAGTATGTGTGAATTTTAAAGCATCCGTCAACAAGTTATTACACTTTTAACTACCTATATTTATTTATATTTTTGTCCTAAGGCAACATAGAAACAAAAAAATATGTTGTCTAAGATAACTTTCATTTTTTAAAAAAAAAACATTATAAAAGTTTCAATTTGACATGATATAAACTTGAAATAACTACAAAATTATACAAAGTAAAATAAAGTAAAAACTAAATGTATTTTTAGACACGTAATAATCCAAATTTAGACGAGATAAACATGAAATAACAACAAAATTATAATTACCTAAGAAAATCTAAATGTATTTTGATGCCGAAAACGTTTGTTGGAAGCCAAAATCGCTCCAAATCACGTTCCAAATTTAAATGATATAAACATGAAATAATTACAAAATTAGACAAAATAAAATAATAATTACCTAAGAATCTTTAAACGTCCTTTAATGATGAAAACGACGTTCGTTGGAAGCCAAAAGTCGACAAAATCGCGTCCCAATTCCTTAGAAACGAAACTTTTTGTAACATTGAAGAAATGTTAGAATGAAGATGAAATGTTGGAAATGGAGGAACCATCATTTTATAACAATGAGTGTGATCTTAGGCAACATAGAAACAAGAAAAAAAATATGTTGTCTAAGCTAGATTTTATATGTTGCATAAGTAAAAGTATGTGTGAATTTTAAAGCATCCGTCAACAAGTTATTACACTTTCAACTACCTATATTTATTTATATTTTTGTCCTAAGGCAACATAGAAACAAAAAAATATGTTGTCTAAGATAACTTTCATTTTTAAAAAAAAAACATTATAAAAGTTTCAATTTGACATGATATAAACTTGAAATAACTACAAAATTATACAAAGTAAAATAAAGTAAAAACTAAATGTATTTTTAGACACGTAATAATCCAAATTTAGACGAGATAAACATGAAATAACAACAAAATTATAATTACCTAAGAAAATCTAAATGTATTTTGATGCCGAAAACGTTTGTTGGAAGCCAAAATCGCTCCAAATCACGTTCCAAATTTAAATGATATAAACATGAAATAATTACAAAATTAGACAAAATAAAATAATAATTACCTAAGAATCTTTAAACGTCCTTTAATGATGAAAACGACGTTCGTTGGAAGCCAAAAGTCGACAAAATCGCGTCCCAATTCCTTAGAAACGAAACTTTTTGTAACATTGAAGAAATGTTAGAATGAAGATGAAATGTTGGAAATGGAGGAACCATCATTTTATAACAATGAGTGTGATCTTAGGCAACATAGAAACAAGAAAAAAAATATGTTGTCTAAGCTAGATTTTATATGTTGCATAAGTAAAAGTATGTGTGAATTTTAAAGCATCCGTCAACAAGTTATTACACTTTCAACTACCTATATTTATTTATATTTTTGTCCTAAGGCAACATAGAAACAAAAAAATATGTTGTCTAAGATAACTTTCATTTTTTAAAAAAAAAACATTATAAAAGTTTCAATTTGACATGATATAAACTTGAAATAACTACAAAATTATACAAAGTAAAATAAAGTAAAAACTAAATGTATTTTTAGACACGTAATAATCCAAATTTAGACGAGATAAACATGAAATAACAACAAAATTATAATTACCTAAGAAAATCTAAATGTATTTTGATGCCGAAAACGTTTGTTGGAAGCCAAAATCGCTCCAAATCACGTTCCAAATTTAAATGATATAAACATGAAATAATTACAAAATTAGACAAAATAAAATAATAATTACCTAAGAATCTTTAAACGTCCTTTAATGATGAAAACGACGTTCGTTGGAAGCCAAAAGTCGACAAAATCGCGTCCCAATTCCTTAGAAACGAAACTTTTTGTAACATTGAAGAAATGTTAGAATGAAGATGAAATGTTGGAAATGGAGGAACCATCATTTTATAACAATGAGTGTGATCTTAGGCAACATAGAAACAAGAAAAAAAATATGTTGTCTAAGCTAGATTTTATATGTTGCATAAGTAAAAGTATGTGTGAATTTTAAAGCATCCGTCAACAAGTTATTACACTTTCAACTACCTATATTTATTTATATTTTTGTCCTAAGGCAACATAGAAACAAAAAAATATGTTGTCTAAGATAACTTTCATTTTTTAAAAAAAAAACATTATAAAAGTTTCAATTTGACATGATATAAACTTGAAATAACTACAAAATTATACAAAGTAAAATAAAGTAAAAACTAAATGTATTTTTAGACACGTAATAATCCAAATTTAGACGAGATAAACATGAAATAACAACAAAATTATAATTACCTAAGAAAATCTAAATGTATTTTGATGCCGAAAACGTTTGTTGGAAGCCAAAATCGCTCCAAATCACGTTCCAAATTTAAATGATATAAACATGAAATAATTACAAAATTAGACAAAATAAAATAATAATTACCTAAGAATCTTTAAACGTCCTTTAATGATGAAAACGACGTTCGTTGGAAGCCAAAAGTCGACAAAATCGCGTCCCAATTCCTTAGAAACGAAACTTTTTGTAACATTGAAGAAATGTTAGAATGAAGATGAAATGTTGGAAATGGAGGAACCATCATTTTATAACAATGAGTGTGATCTTAGGCAACATAGAAACAAGAAAAAAAATATGTTGTCTAAGCTAGATTTTATATGTTGCATAAGTAAAAGTATGTGTGAATTTTAAAGCATCCGTCAACAAGTTATTACACTTTTAACTACCTATATTTATTTATATTTTTGTCCTAAGGCAACATAGAAACAAAAAAATATGTTGTCTAAGATAACTTTCATTTTTTAAAAAAAAAACATTATAAAAGTTTCAATTTGACATGATATAAACTTGAAATAACTACAAAATTATACAAAGTAAAATAAAGTAAAAACTAAATGTATTTTTAGACACGTAATAATCCAAATTTAGACGAGATAAACATGAAATAACAACAAAATTATAATTACCTAAGAAAATCTAAATGTATTTTGATGCCGAAAACGTTTGTTGGAAGCCAAAATCGCTCCAAATCACGTTCCAAATTTAAATGATATAAACATGAAATAATTACAAAATTAGACAAAATAAAATAATAATTACCTAAGAATCTTTAAACGTCCTTTAATGATGAAAACGACGTTCGTTGGAAGCCAAAAGTCGACAAAATCGCGTCCCAATTCCTTAGAAACGAAACTTTTTGTAACATTGAAGAAATGTTAGAATGAAGATGAAATGTTGGAAATGGAGGAACCATCGTTTTATAACAATGAGTGTGATCTTAGGCAACATAGAAACAAGAAAAAAAATATGTTGTCTAAGCTAGATTTTATATGTTGCATAAGTAAAAGTATGTGTGAATTTTAAAGCATCCGTCAACAAGTTATTACACTTTCAACTACCTATATTTATTTATATTTTTGTCCTAAGGCAACATAGAAACAAAAAAATATGTTGTCTAAGATAACTTTCATTTTTAAAAAAAAAACATTATAAAAGTTTCAATTTGACATGATATAAACTTGAAATAACTACAAAATTATACAAAGTAAAATAAAGTAAAAACTAAATGTATTTTTAGACACGTAATAATCCAAATTTAGACGAGATAAACATGAAATAACAACAAAATTATAATTACCTAAGAAAATCTAAATGTATTTTGATGCCGAAAACGTTTGTTGGAAGCCAAAATCGCTCCAAATCACGTTCCAAATTTAAATGATATAAACATGAAATAATTACAAAATTAGACAAAATAAAATAATAATTACCTAAGAATCTTTAAACGTCCTTTAATGATGAAAACGACGTTCGTTGGAAGCCAAAAGTCGACAAAATCGCGTCCCAATTCCTTAGAAACGAAACTTTTTGTAACATTGAAGAAATGTTAGAATGAAGATGAAATGTTGGAAATGGAGGAACCATCATTTTATAACAATGAGTGTGATCTTAGGCAACATAGAAACAAGAAAAAAAATATGTTGTCTAAGCTAGATTTTATATGTTGCATAAGTAAAAGTATGTGTGAATTTTAAAGCATCCGTCAACAAGTTATTACACTTTCAACTACCTATATTTATTTATATTTTTGTCCTAAGGCAACATAGAAACAAAAAAATATGTTGTCTAAGATAACTTTCATCTTTTAAAAAAAAAACATTATAAAAGTTTCAATTTGACATGATATAAACTTGAAATAACTACAAAATTATACAAAGTAAAATAAAGTAAAAACTAAATGTATTTTTAGACACGTAATAATCCAAATTTAGACGAGATAAACATGAAATAACAACAAAATTATAATTACCTAAGAAAATCTAAATGTATTTTGATGCCGAAAACGTTTGTTGGAAGCCAAAATCGCTCCAAATCACGTTCCAAATTTAAATGATATAAACATGAAATAATTACAAAATTAGACAAAATAAAATAATAATTACCTAAGAATCTTTAAACGTCCTTTAATGATGAAAACGACGTTCGTTGGAAGCCAAAAGTCGACAAAATCGCGTCCCAATTCCTTAGAAACGAAACTTTTTGTAACATTGAAGAAATGTTAGAATGAAGATGAAATGTTGGAAATGGAGGAACCATCATTTTATAACAATGAGTGTGATCTTAGGCAACATAGAAACAAGAAAAAAAATATGTTGTCTAAGCTAGATTTTATATGTTGCATAAGTAAAAGTATGTGTGAATTTTAAAGCATCCGTCAACAAGTTATTACACTTTCAACTACCTATATTTATTTATATTTTTGTCCTAAGGCAACATAGAAACAAAAAAATATGTTGTCTAAGATAACTTTCATTTTTTAAAAAAAAAACATTATAAAAGTTTCAATTTGACATGATATAAACTTGAAATAACTACAAAATTATACAAAGTAAAATAAAGTAAAAACTAAATGTATTTTTAGACACGTAATAATCCAAATTTAGACGAGATAAACATGAAATAACAACAAAATTATAATTACCTAAGAAAATCTAAATGTATTTTGATGCCGAAAACGTTTGTTGGAAGCCAAAATCGCTCCAAATCACGTTCCAAATTTAAATGATATAAACATGAAATAATTACAAAATTAGACAAAATAAAATAATAATTACCTAAGAATCTTTAAACGTCCTTTAATGATGAAAACGACGTTCGTTGGAAGCCAAAAGTCGACAAAATCGCGTCCCAATTCCTTAGAAACGAAACTTTTTGTAACATTGAAGAAATGATAGAATGAAGCTGAAATGTTGGAAATGGAGGAACCATCATTTTATAACAATGAGTGTGATCTTAGGCAACATAAAAACAAGAAAAAAAATATGATGTCTAAGCTAGATTTTATGCAACGAACGTAATAGATTATATGTTGCATAAGTAAAATTATGTGTGAATTTTAAAGCATCCGTCAACAAGTTATTACATTTTCAACTACCTATATTTATTTATATTTTTGTCCTTAGGCAAAATAGAAACAAGAAAATATGTTGCCTAAGATAACTTTCATTTATTAAAAAAAATTATAAAATGTTCCAATTTTACATGATATAAACATTAAATAATTACAAAACCATACAAAATAAAAGAAAGTAAGAGTTACACGTATTTTTAGACACGTAATAATTTAAATTTTGACGAGATAAACATGAAATAAATACAAAATTATAATTAATTAAGAAAATCTACATGTCTTTCGATGACGAAAACATTTATTGGAAGCCAAAATCGCTCCAAATCACGCTGCAAATCCCGTTCCAAATTTAAATGATATAAACATGAAATAACTACAAAATTAGACCAAATAAAATAATAATTACCCAAGACAAAATAATAATTTAAATAATTATATGTTGACTAAGTAAAAGTAGGTGTGAAATTTAAATCATCCGTCAACAAGTTATTACACTTTCAACTACGTATATTTATTTATATTTTTGTTCTTAGGCAACATAGAAACAAAAAAATATGTTGTCTAAGATAACTTTCATTTTTTTAAAAAAACATTATAAAAGTTTCAATTTGACATGATATAAACTTGAAATAACTACAAAATTATACAAAGTAAAATAAAGTAAAAACTAAATGTATTTTTAGACACGTAATAATCCAAATTTAGATGAGATAAACATGAAATAACAACAAAATTATAATTACCTAAGAAAATATAAATGTATTTTGATGCCGAAAACGTTTGTTGGAAGCCAAAATCGCTCCAAATCACGTTCCAAATTTAAATGATATAAACATGAAATAATTACAAAATTAGACAAAATAAAATAATAATTACCTAAGAATCTTTAAAAGTCCTTTATTGATGAAAACGACGTTTGTTGGAAGCCAAACGTCGTCAAAATCGCGTCCCAATTCATTAGAAACGAAACTTTTTGTAATAGTGAAGAAATGTTAGAATGAAGATGAAATGTTGAAATGAAGATGAAATGTTGGAAATGGAGGAACCATCATTTTATAACAATGAGTGTGATCTTAGGCAACATAGAAACAAGAAAATATGTTGTCTAAGCTAGATCTTAAGCAACGAACATAATAGATTATATGTTGCATAAGTAAAAGTAGGTGTGAACTTTAAAGCATCCGTTAACAAGTTATTACATTTTCATCTACCTATATTTATTTATATTTTTGATCCTAGACAACATAGAAACAAGAAAATATGTTGCTGAGATAACTTTCCTTTATTAAAAAAAACATTATAAAAGTTCCAATTTTACATGATATAAACATGAAATAATTACAAAATCATATAAATTAAAATAAAGTAAGAGCTAAACGTATTTTTAGACACGTAATAATCCAAATTTTGACGAGATAAACATGAAATAGCAACAAAATTATTATTACCTAAGAAAATCTACATGTCTTTTGATGGCGAACACGTTTGTTGGAAGCTAAAATCGCTCCAAATCACGCTGCAAATCACGTTCCAAATTTAAATGATATAAACATGAAATAACTATAAAATTAGACAAAATAAAATAATAATTAGCTATGACAAAATAATAATTTAAATAATTATATGCTGCCTAAGTAAAACTGGGTGTGAAATTTAAATCATCCGTTAACAAGTTATTACACTTTCAACTACCTATATTTATTTATATTTTTGACCTTAGGCAACATAGAAACAAGAAAATATGTTGCCTAAGATAACTTTCATTTATTAAAAAAAACATTATAAAACTAAGGCAACATAAGGAAAATGTTGCTTAAGATAGTTGAGGCAACATGTAATTATTCATATGTTGCATAAGGTCTGACTTAGGCAACATAGAACTACATGTTGCCTAAGAGGTAACTTAGGCAACATATATTAACATTTGTTGCCTAAGCTTATCTTAAGCAACATAGGCAATTATCATTTGTTGTCTAAGACAACATTTGGTGTAGTGATAGTCAATCACTTTCATTAAACTAGCTACCAAATCAAAAATTGCAATTACTTAGCTACCAATGAACAATTGCCTGAAAAACAAAAACAAGAAAAGTTTAGATTCTACTGTCACCAATGCCACAAGGGTAGGCTCAATTATTGAAATGGGTGATTTAATATTATTCGGTTACATGATTTCCATTGTATCATATAAAGTAAAGTGTTTCACATGTTTGGGTTTTAATAAGAATAACTCTCTTATTGATGTTTAGAAAATAACTCAAAACTAAACACCCAAAACTTGATATGATCATTGTCACATCTCAACAATGATATATATAGTACTAGCATACCTTTGCTAATCCTAATTCTATTAGAACTAGATAACTCCTAATTCTATTGAGAATAAAATAAACTTTCCTTATTCTAAAAACTTTCCTTATCATAAGCTTTCCTTATCATAAGATTTCCTTATCATAAGATTTCCTTATCATAAGATTTCCTTATCCTAACCAAACTTGTTAGAGATATCTTGATATGAGGATTCTCTTTTGAAGCTTATCCAACATCATAATGATGCACTAATCATGTATGAACAAATAGTAGACTTTTCATATGTGTCTTTTACTAAGCACAATGTCTAATACCTAATTATCTATAATAATTTAATAAGTTTCCAAAATGAGACACCATTTCCACTATATTTAGTGTTAGTGTATATATGTGTACAAGGTCCAGGCCCATGTGTGTATAAGACCCATGCCCATATAGTGTCTGTATAAATACCTTGTATCTTCTAGTCTAGGTTAATTTTCTCATTATTATTTTGTCATATTGTACGTTTATTCTCTCAATCAATATATCGAAGTCTTAAGCCTTCACCCATGCCTATGAACTTCTAAAAGTTTGGGGTAGTGCTTGTTTTGTTCAGTTACAACCTCATGAACATACCAAACTTGAACCTCGCTCCAGACTTTGCCGCTTCCTTCGATATGGTATTGAGCACAAGGGTTATCGCTGCTGGGATCCTATCTCCCAGCATCTTCGTATATCTCGTCACGTTACCTTCTGGGAACATGTTCCTTTTTCTTCTATATCCATGTTTCGTGAGTCCCCTACCTTCACCGCTCCGTTCTTTACTGATGCTTCCATCTCATTGGACTCACTCCAATCTGACATCACTTCGTCTCCGCCTATTATTCAAACACCTTCTGAATTCATCTCTCTTTCAGAGTCTCCTGCCTCTACACATCCTACCTATCCTAGTTTTCCTGATCAACATCAATCATCTGCTCCATCCGCACAACCAACATCTGAGCTGTCTGCTGAGTCTTTGGCTCCTGAAACGTCTCAATCTCAGAATGTTTGACGATCAGATCGGGTAAGACAAGTTCCATCTCATCTTCGTGATTATCATGTTTATGCTACTCTGCTGTCCAATCACGAACCTACTTCCTACAAGGAAGCCTCATCTAATCCTGATTGGCAAAAAGCTATGGATGAGGAACTTCAGGCGCTTGGCAAAGCTCAGACATGGGAATCTGTCCCTCTTCCACCGGGCAAGTCACCCATTGGTTCCAAATGGGTGTTCAAAATCAAGACAAAATCTGATGGCTCTATTGATCAGTATAAAGCTCGCCTTGTAGCCAAGGGCTTCAATCAAGAGTACGACATCGATTATGAGAAGACATTTGCACCTGTTGCTCGAGTCACTTCTGTTCGCAGTCTCCTAGCCATCGCAGCTACCAAACAATGACCTCTTTTTCAGATGGATGTTAAGAATGCCTTCTTGAACAGTGACTTATTTGAGGAAGTATACATGACACCTCCTCCAGGCGTTCGACTTCCACAAGGTCATGTTTGTCGTCTTCGGAAGTCTCTTTATGGACTCAAGCAAGCTCCGCGAGCTTGGTTTGAGAAGTTCAGTTCCACAGTCACCTCTTTGGGTTTCTCACCCAGCCACTACGATTCCGGACTGTTTACTCGGACCACTGAGGCTGGCACAATCTTACTTCTTTTGTATGTGGATGATATGATTATTACTGGGAGTGACTCTACAGGCATAGCTCATCTCAAGACATCTCTCAGCTCCTATTTTGAGAGGAAAGACCTTGGCTCTTTATACTATTTTCTTGGTCTTGAGGTGCTCTCAGATCCATCGGGAATTTATCTTTGTCAAGCCAAATACACCTCAGATCTCTTGTCAAAAGCTGGGCTTACTGAAAACAAAATTACATCCACTCCTCTTGAGCACAACCTTCATTTAGCTCCGAATGCTGGACCTCCTCTGCGTGATCCTACTTTGTATCGACAGTTAGTGGGGTCACTTGTTTACCTGAGCGTGACTCGCCCTGACATTACCTATGTTCATACCGTCAGTCAGTTCATGTTTGCACCCCGTCCCGATCACTATGCTGCTGTCCTGCGCATCCTTCGATATTTAAAAGGGACCATGTTTCACGGTCTTCATTTTACATCCACATCATCATTGACTTTGCGAGGCTTTTCTGATGCTGATTGAGACAATGACATGACTGATCGTCGCTCCACTACCGGCTACTGTTTCTTTCTTGGAGAGTCACTCATATCTTGGCGGAGCAAGAAACAATCTCTCACAGCTCGATCCAGTACTGAAGCTGAGTATCGAGCACTAGCTGACACGGCTCAAGAACTTGTGTGGTTACGCTGGCTACTCTCTGACACGGGGGCTCCTCAATATTCTCCAACTCCATTGTGGTGCGACAACAACAGTGCGATTCAGATCGCTCACAATGATGTCTTTCACGAGCGAACGAAGCATATTGAAATTGACTGTCACTTTGTTCGTCAACACGTGACTCGTCAGACTATCCAGCTTCTTCCTATTTCAACTATTGATCAACCGACCGACATTTTCACTAAAGCTCATCTACCAGGACGGTTTCGTGATCTAGTTTCCAAACTCCATCTGACTCATTTTTCTCCCGATTGAGTTTGAGGGGGGATGTTAGTGTATATATGTGTATAAGGCCCATGCCCATGTGTGTATAAGGCCCAGACCCATATAGTCTCTGTATAAATACCTTGTATCTTCTAGTCTAGGTTAATTTTCTCATTATTATTTTGTCATATTGTACGTTTATTCTCTCAATCAATATATCGAAGTCTCAATCCTTCAGCATATTCATCATCTCTTTCAATCATCATCATATTCTAACATTTAGAATTACAAGCCTGAGTCTAAAGTTGATACATCATCGTGCTTAAAAATATTCTCCATTAAAGGCTATGTTTAATTTCATACATAATTACATATTGACAGAAAATATTTGATTATAGCTTGTTTACAAAACACCGTTATTTATGCACTGTACATTGATAGATGCACATGACATCTTATGCAAAAAAAACATGGTAAAGATTTGAAAATGTTAAATAAAATTAGGAATTATAGTAGAGACCTTTTTGTATGTCAATTAATTACTTTTTATGTAGGGAGTATGGGTAAATAGTAGATTCATATGTTTATTCAAGTATTCCTAATAGGATGTCCCATAATGGAAAATGTTGCACCTATCATGCATGGGGAACAAAAGGGATATGTTTCTGTAATTATGACATCAAGTGACTTGTTGGTTTTATTCAGAGAAAATGGAAAGACAGAATAAGAGGAGAAGTACCAGACTACTTAAAAAATGTGTTGCCACTTTAACACTAGTATTTCACCATCATACCTACTTAAGTGTTCAACTGATGCTTCGTAGTAAACCTGAAACAAAAAATTATGTGAATGAAATATGAAACTTACTGGAATAGAGTTAAAGTTTGAGATCATTGATGAAAAGAATTTTGTCAAGCATCTACCCATTTGTTTCACATATAGCATAACACGTAAGCGGAAGGAAGAGGACACCTTAGGGAATAAACAAACGTTATTTAGTCGGTTGAGGAAAATCTGTTAAGGGGTCGCTGGGTAATTTTGGCCGGGGCAGTTGAGGCAATTCTTGAATGTTTCTATTTAGGTTTAGTTATCAATAGTCGAAAGGTGGGGGGATAGGTATGCAGAAAATGGTTATTTTTATGGAAGATCCTACCATCATGAACTGCTAGTTGTCTTTTCATTTTGTTTTCTTTCCATCTAAGTTGGCCGACGTTTTCATTCTCAAATCTATTCTTTCTCAATTGCACACTTTCGTGGTTCTTAATGGATTTATACCTCAATGTTCTTAACATATGATATAAGGTGATGATCATTTAATTAAGCCAAAAAATATATTAAATTTACAGGGTGAGGATGAGGCATGTCAGCACCATCATATCAGGAACCAATATTTAGATAAACATTTATCCAACTATTAACCATTTCACCTGTTATTACAAAATTCATGGTCTTTTTGTAATCTAGAGTAAAGAGAAAGAAAAACAGACTTGGTGTGGTTCTCAATCTCTCACAATGCATATGAATAAAACCATAAAGTAATAAGAAAAAAAGATATGCATGTGAATACAGTAAGCAGTTAAAAAGTAGAAGACACAAGAAATAAATAGCTACACATTAGGGATGCAAAGTATCATCAAGGAACTAAACCATATCAAATGGAGGTTACACAATTAAGATTCTTTCACACAATTACAAACAGGAGGTTACAGCAATTGCATCAGACAATGTCCAATTCTAGAGATAAGAAGTTGATATATTACTTGATGACATGACAATAAAACTAGTGTAGCATACCTGGTTTGCTATAGTTTCAACCATAAGCCTCTTCAAGTCTTTGTCCACTGCCAGATCCTCACAAAATAGCCAACTAGGAAGCAGTAGAAATAGATATTATAAAACTAGTAGCATACCTGGTTTGCTGTAGTTTAAATCAACATTTCTGTTTATTCATCCAAAAACAGCCGTATGTTACAAAAATTCAGGGAAAATAACTACAGGAATTTGTAAGAAAGAGAATAGATACGTACCAAGCACCTTCGAAGTCAAAAGGAGAGAAAATGCCGATGCCTTGTCTCCGATCGTTGATCATTGTTCATTGAAAGAGAAGGGGACCGTTGATACCGGACCCTCACAAGAATAGCCAATTAGGAAGCAATATAAATAGATACTGTAAAACTAGTGTAGCATACCTGGTTTGTTGTAGTTTCAATCACATTTGTGTTTATTCATCCAAAAAACAATCGAATCCTCAAAAAAATTGAAGAAGAAAACTACAAGAACTTGTAAGAAAGAGAATAGATACGTACCAAGCATCTTCGAAGTCAGAAAAAGAGAAAATTTCGATGCCTTATCTCCGATCGTTGATCGTTGTTCGTTGAAAAAGAAGGGGGTGGTCGATGGAAAATCAGTCGAGAACACCTAGGGTTTTTTCGGTTGGAGTATGACGAGAAAATGAACCGAATACCTTGAATCGTCAGCGATGCGGATTGAATCCGCGTGATTTTAAAGTAAGAATAGAAGGTTGGTAGTCTTAGCCCCTGGACTTCGAATTCTTATATTTATGTCATGATTTTACTATTTAGTTCCCATTTTTTTTAATACCATTTAGTGACTACTATTTTTGTCACTAATACTTACAAATTAGTAACTACTATCTTTTTGTCACTAACACTTACAATTTAGTCACCACGATTTTTGGTCATTAACCCTACGACGTTATGATCAATGATAACCATTTAGTGACCACTATTTTTTGGTCACATACATATTCAATTTAGTGACCACCATTTTTTGGTCACTAATCATTTCAATGTAGTGACCACTACTAATCATTTCATTTACAACTATTGAATCACACTTAGTGACCACTGTTTTTGTTATCACTAACACTTTCAATTTAGTGACCACCTTTTTTGTCACTAACTCATCCAACTTAATACAATCTTCAACTAATGAATCACATTTAGTGACCACTATTATTTTGTCACAAACATATTCAATTTAGTGACCACCATTTTTTGGTCACTAATTATTTCAATGTAGCGACCACTATTTTTTTGGTCACTAATCGTTCCATTTACAACTATTGAATCACACTTAGTGACCTATTTTTTTTTGTCACTAACATTTTCAATTTAGTGACCACCTTTTTTGTCACTAACTAATCCAACTTAATACAATCTTCAACTAATAATCCCATTTAGTGACCATTATTTTTTGGTCATAAACATATTCAATTTAGTGACCACCATTTTTTGGACACTAATCATTTCAATGTAGTGGCCACTATTTTTTGGTCACATTAGTGAAGAAACACAATGTCACAAAAGAAATTTTATGAGAAAACACAACTTTTGGTGACCACTTAGTGACCAAATTTCTTTTTTGTCACTAAAATTCATATTAGTGACCAAAAATTAATGACGACCTTTGTCATTGTTAACTTCACAGTTAGTGACTAAAATTTAAGTTGTCACTAATATTTTGGTCACTAACAAAGCTTTTTCTTGTAGTGTGATCTACTAAAGAGATTTTTTGATCACTTCGGTTGTAACTCCTTTGAGCAAGCCATATAAGATGTCTTGACCAGAATAATATACACTCAAAACTTATGAAATTCACAAAAAAGTTGTAACCGCCCCATCCCCCATGTTTATGGTTTTCATTTTGCCTTGCTCCTTCTTCCACCATCTCTCATATACCTTTAACCCCTCGGGCGGACCCATAAAAAAAACGGTGGCACCCTTTGATTCATAAGGGTGAAAACTATAGAATTTTTAAATGATAATAGCTTAGCTTAGTTAGTTGCTTGTATTTTCAAAGAAAATTCAAAGGTTCGATTCCTTAGAATGTTGATTTCCCCCAACATCTTTTTAAAACAAAAGCTATGAGAAGTCATACATAAAAATGGAAATTTTGTCAACAACGAGATTCGGAATGTAACACCCTAAAAATTTAGACGAATAAAAATTCGAAATTTCGGTAATATAACGTCTACAATACGAAGGTCTAATACACCCTGTAAATATAAAATTTATAACAAGGACAAACCCATGTTTCATGACAACTAAAACCCAATGAAGTCAGGATAGTTTGTACCAAAAGTAGTTGCAAGAATAAAAGACATCACAGTACAACAACCTACTTAATCTAGAATGAATTACGACTAGATTAAATTTGGGTGTTGCTAATCCACCAAAAATCCCTCTTCACACGAATCCCCAAAAGACCGGCACTTCGAGATCTCCTACGTGCCCGTTTGACAAGCCCGACAACCAAAATTCCACCGCGAGTGGGATCTATGAGAAACCAACAACCACAACAAGTGTTAGGACGAAGCCTAGTGATATCCCATAAATTATATAATTCACAAAACAATAATACAAGACTTGTGTTACCGAACTCCATTGTCTCATAATGTTATTTCCACTTGCAACGATGTTCCAAACCAGAATATAACACACAAGAAATATCCCTTGAAAATACGGGGGAGACCCGTTTCCATCAGGGTGACATATACGCGAGAGTGGAGTCATCCATGATGTTATTGGATTACACCTCATGTCCCGGTCCTAGTTCCCATGCCATCAAGACATCACAACCTCAAACCATATTCGTTGCCTTTATTGCATACTCCGTCGAGTTACACCTCAAGGTCTTACGGGACATTATTGTCTATCAATATCTAGACGAGTTACACCTCAAGTGCCCACGTCCCCCTACTGCCTACTCGCTAGTAAACCACAATGACCAATAACAATGGTCCACTTTAGTATATAACTATATCATCGTGCACAAGGAAATAGAATTTATATTCTTATCAGGTGATCACATACTGATTAAATATGCACATAAAACATATATCCATATATATACACCTTCCTTGTCGACTCATAAACACTATAAACATCTTACAAAATTTCATAATGTTAAGACTACATGTCGTTCCATAATAACTATTCACCTTCACATTTCACATAACTCATCAACCATATTATCTAGTAATACTATGGTAATAGATTATGTTTCTCATACATATTTTCAAGAATCCCTAGTCATCTAGGTAAAATCCATAAAATATAGTCACTTCACATGTTTCTCATATAAATGTACAAATCAAGGCCAGAGAATGCTAGATAAGCATATAAATACAAGGATTATAGTTTGTAGAAGAAACTCACATTCTAGGGTTTGTAAAGTGAAAACCCTAGAAGGATAGGTAGAGTTGAGAGTCTTGATTTCCTTTTTTGAAGCTTTAACAACCCACTAGAGCAATAACTTGAATCCAACAACCCCTTTGATAGCACTAAATGCTTGGGTTTGTTTGGTGCATTAAATGAAGAAGATGATGGAGAGAAAATGGGAAAATCGTCCAAGTAGAGAGTAGGACTAATATGGAGCTGATAAATGAAAAAAAGAGAGTTGAGCTTGGTCTTTAAAACGCACCCCAAAACAGCACCAGCCCACGCACGGGCGACAATGCCCATATGACATTGCCCCTGGCATTGTCGTCGAGGCAAAGTCGCACCATCCACCCTACCCACTGGAAAGTTTCACGTATTTGCGGCTTTGAGTGATTATGACACCTGCGACTATGCCCATGGAAAAGTCGTCGGGCATAGTCGCAGACCACTTCCGAGCTTAGGCAAAATGCTTCTAAACCTCGACGATTCCACGTAAAAAGATTCTTTAAACACTATACGTTCATGCAAACACGAATGAAACTCTTTCACAACAAAGTTCGTCACACAAAAACAAGTATATATATTTACATATATACGCAAACACAACTAAATGCAATGAACTTAAACACCCACATTTAGATCAATTAACTTAAGTATATAAATGCATGCGGTATGGAAGGCTAATCTCCTATGTGAGAACTAGACGAAGATGCTACCCAACGGAATACATATACATATATAACATGGGTGTTTTAAAGGATTATGAAGTCTACTCAAATTTTGGGGGTGTTACAATCCTCCCCTCTTTAGAAAAGATTTCATCCCCGAAATCTATATCACTTGAATAAATGGGGATAACGTCGCCTCATGTCCTCCTCCACCTCCCAAATTACGTTCGTGCCTCTATGATGCTTCTATTGCACTTTCACCATCACTACCTCTTTGCGGCGAAGCTTCTTCGTCACTCTCTCCAAAATGGTTTCTGGTTCTTCCACACATCGATCGTTGTCTACCCGAATCTCGAATAATGGAATGACGTTCTCTTCCTCCACTAGGAACTTCTAAAGATAGCAAAAGTGGAATGTAGGGTGAATTTCACTCATCTCAAGCGGTAAATCAAGCTTGTAGGCTTGGAGCCCTACACGCTTAATAATAGAAAAAGACCCGAGAAAACGAGGGCTAAGCTTTTCTCGCTTTCCAAATCTTATGATTCGTTTCCAAGGAGACACCTTTAACATTACTCGATCACCCACTTGAAATTTGATCGACCACCTCTTCTTGTCCACATAACTCTTTTGGCGGTCTTGGGTCGCCTTCAATAGTTCTCGAACGCTCTTTACTTTGTCTGTCGTTTCTTGTACCACTTCTGGTCTGGCGAATTGCTTCTCGCCTGCCTCAAGCCAACAGGTCGGCGTCCTACATTTCCTACCATGCAAAGCCTCGAACGGTGCCATGCCCAAACTCGAGTGATAACTATTATTATAAGCGAATTCCACCAATGGGAGGTGAGAGTCCCAATTTCCCCCAAAATCAATGACACACGATTGCAACATGTCTTCTAACGTCTGAATGGTCCGCTCGCTTTGCCCATGCGTTTGAGGATGGTACGTCGTGCTCAACTTCACTTTTATTCCCAACTCTCTTTGAAACGCATTCCAGAAATGGGAAGTGAAACGACTGTCTCGATCAGACACAATGGATAATGACACTTCATGCCTTGAGACCACTTCATTGATATACAGTCTTCCTAGCTTGTCTAACGGTAATGTCTCACTCATGGCCAAGAAATGTGCGATTTTCGTCAATCGATCCACTACCACCCAAATGGTGTCGTGGCCTTTCAACGTCCTCGGTAGCTTTGTCACGAAGTCCATTGTGATGTGATCCCATTTCCACTCCGTTACTTCCAACGAATGCAAGCTCCCATACGATCGTTGGTGTTCGACTTTCACTAAAGAGCATGTAAGACATTTCTCTACGTAGTTCGCCACATCAAGTTTCATAATCGGCCACCAAAAGTTCAACTTCAAATCTCTATACATCTTTGTGCTCCCCGGATGAATGGAATATCTCGATTTGTGCGCCTCTTCCAATAGTAGCTTCCGGCACCCTCCTAACTTAGGCACCCAAACTCGTCCTTGAAAGTGTTTCAGTCCTCGACCATCTTCCGTCAAGTTAAGGTGTTGCTTCGTCATCGCTTCATCTTTAAGGTTTGCTTCGAGAAGCGCTTCGGCTTGAGCGATCTTTATCATATCTATAAGGTTTGAGATGATCTCAATCCTTACCAATGAGGTTCGCACCGTCCCACTATATTCTTTCCGGATTAACACGTCTGCTACTACATTTGCCTTGCCTGGATGATATTAAAGTTCACAGTCGTAATCTTTCAACAATTCCAACCATCTTTTTTTCCGCATATTCAACTCTTTCTGATTAAAAACATACTTCAAGCTTTTGTGGTCGGTGTAGAGTGTGAACTTGGTGCCGTATAAGTAGTGTCGCCATAGCTTCAATGCAAACACTACCGCCGCCAATTCGAGGTCATGAGTCGGGTAATTCTTTTCATGCTCCTTCAACTGCCTCGATGCATAAGCTATCACCTTGCCTCTCTGCATCAAATCACAACCTAGACCCATCTTGGATGCGTCACTATAAACAACGAAGTCTTCAGATCCCTCACGTAGGGATAAGATTGGAGCTTCACACAGTTTCCATTGCAAAGTACGGAAAGCCTTCTCTTGAACGTCGGTCCATGTAAACTTCACATTCTTTCGAGTTAACGCAGTCAACGATGATGCGATTTTGGAGAAGTCCTGGATGAATCTCCGGTAATAATCGGCGATCCCCAAAAAGCTACGAATTTCGGTGGGACTCCTTGGAGATTCTCAATTCATCATCGCCTCTATCTTTGCTGGATCTACTTTTACTCCTTCCCAGGTCACCACGTGGCCGAGGATCTGAACTTCTCACAACCAAAATTCACACTTGGAGAATTTGGCATAAAGCTTTTCCCTTATTAGCACCTCCCTCAAGTGTTGTTCATGCTCCTCCTCATCCTTGGAGTAAACTAAAATATCGTCGATGAACACTATGACCGATCGATCCAAAAATGGCCAACACACACGGTTCATCAAGTCCATGAATATTGTCGGCGCATTCTCCAAGCCAAAAGGCATGACTAGGAACTCGTAATGCCCATAACGAGTCCTAAATGTCGTCTTCGGAACGTCCTCCTCTCGCACTTTTACTTGATGATACCCTGATCGAAGATCAATCTTGGAAAAGCATCCGGCCCCTTGCAGTTGATCAAATAGATCATCTATTCGGGGTAGCGGATATTTGTTCTTGATGGTCGCCTTGTTCAATTCTTAGTAATCAATGCACATACGCATCGACCTGTCCTTCTTCACAAAGAGTACCGGAGCTCCCCACAGAGACGAGCTCGGCCTCACAATTCCCTTCTCTAGTAACTCTTGAAGGTGGGACATCATTTCCTGCATTTCGGTTGGTGTGAGACGATATGGGGCACGAGTTATTGGTGCCGCTCCCAGAACTAAATCAATTCGGAACTCCATTTTTCGATCGGGTGGTAAGCTAGGTAAATCGTCGAGAAACACGTCCAAAAACTCGTTGACGACCTTTACGTCTTCTACTTTGTTTTTCTCCGCTTTAACATCTACTACAAAGGCTAGATATGAAGGATATTTCTTTGTCAGATACTTTCTGGCTTTGATGGATGAGATAATGACCACTTCGTCTTTTCGCTTCTCTCCATACACAAAGATGAAGTTGCCATCCCGGATGGGAATTCGTATGAGTTTCTTGGAACACAAGATCTCCGTTTGATGTTTCGCCAACCAATCCATCCTGATCACCACGTCGAAACTCCCGATGGTCATGGGAAGCAAGTCTACCATAAAAGGTTCACCACTGATTTCTAAACAACAACCCCTAAAGATATCCTTTAGGACCACTTGCTCCCCATTAGATACCTCTATGATTAACGCATCACAAAGAGCACTAACAGGCACGCCCAAAGATTTGCAAAATAAGATAGACACAAAATAGAAATTTGCACCGGAATCAAACAATACTCTAGCGGGTGTGGAGTTGAGTAGAAATGTACCCGACACCATATCGGTGGTTTCCTTCGCTTCCTACTTGGTCATCTGAAAAGCCCTTCCCTGAGCCCTAGGAACGGCCTCTTTCTTCGGTCGACTCCCTGAGCTTCCTCCTCTAGCAAGACTTCTCAGTTTGGGGCACTCCCTCCTCACGTGCCCCATATCTTTGCATTCATAACAAATTGTCCCCGGGATGGGACACTCAGAACTAATATGACCCGGTTGACCGCACTTGAATCATGAGACCGGGTTAGGGTTAGAATTGGAGTTGATCTTGCAAAACCCGAAATGCTTGTTTTTGCATTTGGTACACCATTTCGCCTCGCGGAGATTATCGAAGCCTTTATCTCCCGCTTGAAATCTCGGCTTCTTCAATGAACTTGGAGGGCTCCCCCACCTTCTCTTCTCTCCCACTTTCGCCTTCTCTTCCTTATCCCGAGCATAGAGTCTCTCCATCACCTTTGCCTCCTCGATGGTTTCACGAAGGTTGGTGTCTTTAGAGTTGCGGACCATTGACAACATGTCTGCGGGCAAACCCTTCAAATACGCCTTTACCTTTTCTCTCTCGGTCGGGGCCACGTGGCCCACTAAGCCAAGTTTCTCCATAAATAGTCGGTTGTACTCCTTCACCGACAAGTCCCCCTTCTTGATCGACCAGAACTCTTCCTCTATCAAATCTAATTCCTCCTCGTTACAATTTTCTTCCAAACTCTTCTTCTTGAACTCGACCCAAGACATTTTGGCCAACACAGATTCTTCAAGGGTTGCGGTGAAGACATTCCACCAAGTCAAGGCCGGGCCTCAGATCATTTGAGACCGATACTTAACCTTCTGACATTCTTCACAGTCACTAGCCCTAAAGGTTTGTTCAATTTCCCTGATCCAACTCATACACTTCGCGGGTTCATCGGAGCCTGCAAATTCCGGCGGTTTGCAGCAAAGGAAAGACTTGTATGAACACCCCTTATCCGGTTATCTTGTCTCCAAAGCCACTAAACCATCGGTGCGGTTCTCGTCTCCGGTACCCCCGGAACCCGCTATGACATCATTCTCTTCGATTGTCTCGTGTCAACGATGATTCACCTCTCGGTCCTCTAGCAACTTCATGAATAACTCTTGTTGCTTTGCCATAGTCTCATTCATTGCTCTCATCATACCATCATTTGTGTCTGAGGATTTACCTCAGTCAAAATTGGATCGGTAGTGACAAGGTTGGTCCTTGGAATTTGTTCCACCCTTCCGGCAAGCATAGGTGGAATTTGAGGTTCGACCGTTACAGTTTCATTCGGCCTATCCGCCGTGGATTCGGTCACAGCTTGACCCTCTGGTGACGTTTGAAGATGACTCCGAGTATTTACTATTTTCGTCTGTCACACAATCAAGAGAGGGTGAGAGAGGGGCTACACAAGATTATACACATAAAACGTACTAATACAATTCATTGATCATCATAATCATAGTAATTCAAGTATGCTCACATAAAAATACATTCATAATAACAGTAGCTAAGTGTGATTATGAACATATTTTATATAAGAATTCCCGCTACCATTTCTTACAATTTTCAACGGTGTAGTTTTCGTTTACTCTAAGGCCATCCCATCTTAGAAGTTCTACCCGGTTCTCACACTTCATTGCCTAAAAGTCTCAGCTAAAGTCTAGGCATCGAGATTACATACCTAGTTCACTTAAACTAGAGCTCTGATACTAACTTGTAACACCCTAAAAATTTAGACGAATAAAAATTCGAAATTTCGGCAATATAACATCTACATTACGAAGGTCTAATATACCCTATAAATATAAAATTTATAACAAGAACAAACCCAAGTTTCATGACAACTAAAATCCAATGAAGTCGGGATAGTTTGTACCAAAAGTAGTTGGAAGAATAAAAGACATCACAGTACAACAACCTACTTAATCTAGAATGAATTACCACTAGATTAAATTTAGGTGTTGCTAATCCACCAAAAATCTCTCTTACCAGCACTTCGAGATCTCCTACATGCCCGGTTGACAAGCCCGACAACCTAAATTCCATTGCGGGTGGGATATGTGAGAAAACAATAACCACAACAAGTGTTAGGACGAAGCCTAGTGAGATGCCATAAATTATATAATTCGCAAAACAAGAATATTATAATACAATAATACAAGACTTGTTTTACCGAACTTCATTGTCTCATAAACGGGAGTGGAGTCACCCATGATGTTATTGGATTACACCTCATATCCCGGTCCTAGTTCTCATGCCATCAAGACATCACAACCTCAAACCATATTCGTTGTCTTTATTGCCTACTCCGTCGAGTTACACCTCAAGGTCTTATGGGACATTATTGTCTATCCATATCTAGACGAGTTACACCTCAAGAGCCCACGTCCGCCTATTGCCTACTCTCTAGTAAACCACAATGACCAACAACAATGGTCCACTTTAGCATATAACTATATCCTCGTGCACAAGGAAATAGAATTCATATTCTTATCAGGTGATCATATATTGATTAAATATGCACATAAAACATATATCCATATATATACACCTTCCTTGTCGACTCATAGACATTATACACATCTTACCAGATTTCATAATGTTAAGACTACATGTCGTTCCATAATAACTATTCACCTTCACATTTCACATAGCCTATCAACCATATTATCTAGTAATACTATGGTTATAGATTATGTTTCTCATACATATTTTCAAGAAGCCATAGTCATCTAGGTCAAATCCATAAAATAGAGTCACTTCACATGTTTCTCATATAAATGTACAAATCAAGTCAAGAAAATGTTAGATAAGCATATATATACAAGGATTATAGTTTGTAGAAGAAACTCACATTCTAGGGTTTATAAAGTGAAAACCCTAGAAGGATAGGTAGAGTTAAGAGTCTTGATTTCCTTTCTTGAAGCTTTAACAACCCACTAGAGCAATAACTTGAATCCAACAACCCCTTTGATAGCACTAAATGCTAGGGTTTGTTTGGTGCATTAAATGAAGAAGAGAATGAAGAGAAAATGGGAAAATCGTCCAAGTAGAGAGTAGGACTCATATGGAGCTGATAAATGAAAAAAAGAGAGTTGAGCTTGGTCTTTAAAACGCACCCCAAAACAGCACCTGCCCACGTACGGGCAACAATGCCCATGCGACATTTCCCCTGACATTGTCGCCGGGGCAAAGTCACACCATCCACCCCACTCACTGGAAAGTTTAACAGATTTGCGGCTTTGGGCGATAATGACACTAGACGAAGATGCTACCCAACGGAAACATATACATATATAACATGGGTGTTTTAAAGGATTATGAAGTTTACTCAAAATTTTGGGGTGTTACACGGAACCACACTCTTTAAAAGGGAAAAGTTTAATTAAGCGCATTAAACCATCTCACCTACCCAAAAATTCTACCACTACTAGAAAAAACCTAAATACCGTCCAACTATTACCGACGGCCACTATCCGTCGGTGATCCGACGGATCACCGACCACGTTCCTACGGAATGAAGTTATTTGTGACGAAACATATCTGGCGGTAAATATAAACATTTCCGACTGATAGCCGACGGACCGAAAATTATTTTATTTTTTATTTTTTTAAATATTGAATTATGTCGGTAATCCGTCGGAAACTTTATTGATTTAATAATTATTTTTTAATTCCACTAATCGGTCGGTGATCTGTAGCAAATTACCGACGGATTACCGACGGATTACCGACGGCCAATGGATATCCGTCGGTATATTTATGAATTATTAATTTTTTTTTCAAGAAATACGTCAGTGATCTGTTGATGTATTTATGTATGTGTGTCGTATACATATAAGTGTGTGTGTGTCATGTACATGTCTATATGTGTATGTACGTATGTATATATATCTATATAGATGTATGTATAGTATATGTGTGTATATAGTACATATATATGTATATCATGTACATATGTGTATGTCGTATGCATATAAGTGTGTGTATATGTCTATATATGTGTACATGTCTATGTATGTATGTATGTATGTATGTATGTATGTATGTATAGATGTATTGTATACATATGTATTGCTTGTATGTATATAGCATATATATGTATATCATGTATGTATGTATATGTCGTATACATATAATTGTGTGTGTATGTCATGTATATGTCTATATATGTATGTATGTATGTATGTATGCATGTATGTATGTCTATACATGTATCTATGAGTATATATATTGCTTGTATGTATATAGTACATATATATGTATATGTGTGTATGTTGTATGCATATAAGTGTGTGTGTATATGTCTATATATGTGTACATGTCTATGTTATGTCTGTCTATAGATGTATTGTATACATATGTATTGCTTTTATGTATATAGCATATATATGTATATCATGTCTATGTCGTATGCATATAAGTGTGTGTGCGTGTGTGTATGTCATGTACATAAATGTATGTATTTATGTCTATAGATGATTTGATATAATATTAGTCAGTGGTATTTTAGTCGGTTTAAGTATAATTTTTATAGTACTAATTTATTTAATAATTTTTAATATTAAATATAATTTATTTAATAATTATTACATGTATTAGCCCTATTTGTATATTTTATTTTTCATAATTATACGTTTTGGAATTATCCTTTATTTAATTTTGGATATTAAATGAAAATTAGGCAGTTTTGTACCTGAAATTATCAATTTTTGGGCAGGTTTTGCACAGGTTTTGTATTATAAATTAGAAATTATATTATTTTTTATTAAAAAGTTAATTCACCGACGGACAATCCTTTGGTAAATGTTTTTAATTTTATTTTTTATTTTTCAAATATTAAATTAAACCCGTAGGAAATCCGTTGCTAAATCCATCGAAAATGATCTGTCAGAAACCTTGTCCGTGAGTAATCTGTCGGTGACTATTAGTCGTTGGTAATCCGTCAGTGATATAGTGTCGTCGGTGATCCTTCGGAAAATACACGCTGTCGGTGATCCGTCGCTAAATTATGTCAGTGATCCATCGGAAATTCTATCGTCGACCATATATTTTGCGAGAGCCTATTTCCGACCGATGTTACTTTCACCGACGTAATTTCCTAAAGAAACGATTGACGACCGACCAAGGAAAACGGTCAGCGACCGGTCGAGAGAAACGGTCGGGGAACGGTTTAACATAAGACGTGAGGAGGTACAACAGGGACACGTGCGGCTTAGCCCACGACTTCAAGCTGTGGATAAGCCCGCGCAACTCACTTTGGTCCACGACTTAGAGACACGCGCGACTTGGCTCACGACTTAAGGTCGCGGCCAAGGCCGTCGGAAAGGCCTGATCGATTTAAAACCCAAATTTTAAGGTTTTCTCTCATTAGCCTCCATCCCCATTTCTCTCTTCTCCATTGGTGTGACTTTGAGAGCTCTTATCTCAGATTTAGAGCATACATGGTGGGTTTATCACAAAGAACTATAAAGGTTCGGTATTTGGAAGCTTGGGTTGAAGAGTTGGATGGGTTCCTTGAATAGCTTTGGGTGAAAAGTCTCAATATCTAAAGTGGTAAGTTTATTTGAATATTTCAAGCTTTAGTATAAGGATCTTCGTAGATCTAAAGGCTTTCTTTTTTAATGGTTTATTCTAGACTTGAAGGAATGGGTTGTTTGAAAACCCTAGCTTATTGTTGGTGATGACTTGGAAATGGTGGAATCTACACTTTTGGAGGCAAATGGTTGAGTTTGGAACCTAGGTTTCACTTAACCTAGCAAGGTGATTTCAAGTTACTTTGTGAAAACTATGTACATGCCAAAATGAGTATTTTGAAGTAAAAATATGTTTTACCTGGTAATTGTCAATGTGTTGGGTATTTTGATAAATTTTCATATTTGATAAACTTGGGTTGTTTTAGTCTCATAAAATGCCCATATTTGGGATTTGGATATCTTGATAAGTAATAGCATGATTTATGCATTTTTGGTGATTTTGTACAAATAAAGTCTACTTTATGATTTATGCATTTTTGGTGATTTTGTACAAATAAAATATATTTATGATTTATGCATCTTTGGTGATTTTTGTACGAATGAAATTTAATTCATGATATATACATTTTTGGTGTACTGGATTTCATAAACCATTTGGAAAATGCATGTCTCCGTGTTATGAAACATTTTGGAAACATAAGGGTATAAACCCATTTGGAAAATGGTTTGTCCCAATCCGTGTCGAGTTTTGGGTTAATCACATCTTTGAAGTATGTGTCTGCATAAACGTCGTTTAGGTGCGTTTTATTATTTGGGGGACCGTTATTTGTTGGTCGAATGGGTTTTGAGCATTTTAGCTCGGTTTCGACTTAAAAGAGTCTCGTTGACACTTGTCCAGTTTTAATGGCTCTATGTAGAGCCCATGTACGATTTACACCTTAATGCATCTTATTGCATATTTATGATAATTACATGCTCAAGTGTGTGGGTCATTCATGTGTGGTCATGTAATGTTAGACTGTGTTGCATTGGATCCATAGGCACGTAAGTCAGTCTTTATTTGATGGTCAATTGGGTATTACGGGGTTGGACTCCGGGACCCATGTTTTATGACCTTAACCTTTCAAGTGTACACTAGGAGGGCTGAGTCCGGTTGAGTTATCATGAGCTAGATGGACGATTTTATATTTGGGGCCTCCGCCATGTCGGCACAATGCCATGGTTGTAACCCCAGACTGTGTCGAGCCTTTGGCGGTATTCATGGTAATATTCGCTAAGGTCAGTTGTCTCTTTGGGTGTAACTTGAAGGGAGTCGTAGGGACACTTGGGCTTTCATGTCGTGAAGTGTCATATGATTAACGTTGTATGAGTGGCATACTTTTGTGTTCCTCCACTCTCAACGGATACGGGTCTCCCCCGTTGTCGGCCAACAGTATTTTGGATATTTAATTGTCCATGTTTTAACATTGGGTTTCATCCCATTTTATGGCCGCGTGTGTATTGGATTTTAGTTCCATGTTTTCGATGACATATTATGTTTATATGGATTGCTTTCCCTGATTTACGAATTGAGTATTACGCCCCACCCGTGTTTTTGGGTGTTTCGGGATGCAAAGTTTTGTCCGCGTTTTTATAATTGGGAGTCCGTTTTCTATTCACGTTTGAGTGAGTTTTAGGCGACATCATTTTATAAAGAATGTTTTGTATTGGGACGTTCGATCTTAAAAATGCATGTTATTGAAAAACACGTCTTTTCATATTTGAGATAAATCATTTTGAAAGATTATGATTCAAGTTACATTCTTTCCTTGTAACGATATATTTATTAATGTTGAAAACTCTTGAACTCACTAGCCGTTAGCCTAACCTTTTTATTTATCGGCATGTGCATCAGGTCCTGGTTGGGTGTGGTACTAGCGACATTGTGAAGAAATGAGAAATAGATTATGCTCGAGGGTGAGTAGTTTGGTGAAGCTTTCCCCCGTTATCTTGGGTTATAGCATTTTGTATTTGGGTTTAGTAACATCCGACCTTTGACTAGTCTATGTGTAAGACTTTATTTGTATTGTTGATGACTAAATCTTGAACAATATTTCAAGAATAGACTTGTTGTAAGATATTTTATCTTGATTTGAGGCATTATTGAAATTTTTAAATTAATTGTTCCTTTCTGATTTGAGGGTGTTACAAAAGTTGCGGCTATTCCAAAAATAGAAGGACACTTTCATAATTTTTATAAAATACACGGACTGTGTTCATATATGAAATTGTATAATTTACATATGAACTATATGTTCATATGTGAATCAATGTAATTCACATCTGAACTCTTTTAAATTATTTATATATGAATCTTTGTGAATCATGTATGAACTAATTAACTGATTCACATATTAACTAATTAACTGTAAGTTCATATATGAATCAATTTAACTAATTAACAGATTCATATAAGAACTAATTAACTGATTCTCATATAAACTAATTAACTGATTCACATATGAACGTTGATTCACGTGTGAATCCTATAGGTTTATATATGAACTCATCCCGTGTATTTTACGAAACTACCCCTCTACCTTCTATAGACCATGCAAATAATTATCCGGTGCTTGGCGGTCAAAGCCGCAAATGTTGATCAGATGAATGACTAAGATTACTTATCTATTTCTCATATATTTACCATTTCTCAAATGAACATCTCCCTATTATATGAGAAGCGATCAAATGCAAACCACCTTTATTTGTACAAACTTACAAACTAATCTCAGCCCTCCATCTATTCAAATGAATATCTAATTTTATTTTGTTTCCTTAACCAATGTCATGATCATAATAAATGAACTTTATCCTCTTCCATATATATCTCAATCGCATTTAATAAATCATGATTATTACCCCATACATATATATATATATATATATATATATATATATATAGAGAGAGAGAGAGAGAGAGAGTCAGGTTCAAACGAGAACAATACCTATTTAAAAAAACACGAGAACTAACAAAATCATTAGTGATTTTACATTAACGTGCAAAAAAGCCACGCAGACCTATATAGCAAACTTTCATTAACCTTAAGTCATGGCCAAAGTCTTTTTTTGTATGTTAATGTAAAATCACTAATTATTTTGTTAGTTCTCGTATTCTTTTAAATAGTTATTGTTCTCGTGTTCTCGTTTTAAATATATATATATATAGTAAATCTCATAGTAGTCACCTCAAACCTCAATATTTGCTTGATAGTCACTGAAAGTTTGCTATTTGTAGTGATTAAATCTTTGATTCATTTGAAGTCTAAAACCTACCAGCTAATACTAAAACTTAATTTTCAGGTGACGTTAAAATTGATGATATTATTTTTGTATGTGAATGTGAGATGAATCTAAGCGATATTGAACCTTTTCATTTAATGTCACAACTTTTAGTATGTACCCAGGTCATTGTCCACGTAAAGAAGTTTTATCTCATGCATTATGAAGATTTTTAATCAATAAATAGATCATTATAAATAGAAACTGAAATCATCTCCATTTATCACTCTGTTTCATAAATTGATTAATAAGTATTGTTCAAAATTGTGATTGACAATGTGAAGGAATGGGAATGCCCCTTTCCTATGTGTATATTATTTTGAAAGATTTCTATCAACTAATCAACTACACCCTTTGGCAGTGTCGACCAATATACATCCCTGAAAAGAGGTGAAGAAATTAAAGACTCGTTGGCCTACAATATATCATAAAGCTGAAACAGAGCTGCAAGCTTGGAAAATTCATCTTCTTGGCATGAAATGGTTAGGCCTCCCATTGGATGATCAAAACCAAATTCTTCTTCAGATTGACGCAACAAGTTTAGCAATAGTGGTTGTTCCAAATATGATACTGGGATCACAAACCGCCTCTTCTGATTTTCGCCAACATACACTGCTAGATGGCCTTTTGGCACATCCCATTGATAATTTCTGTTGCGATAGGCATTCAGCCTGCTAAAACTTTTTACTTTTGAAATCAGTGAAGAAGACGACTGCAGAAGACCCATGTCTTGGAGAGAAAAAAAGATGTACAAGTTCTTGAAGGAAGACGAAATCAAAGTAGCTCTTTAGATATGGGATAGGATAATTGACGACTTGTAGTATGAAGGAGGTCGAAACATGTATTTATAGCTTGTTTGTCTACTTGGGTTGATGGGTGGAGCCTCACATGGCTTTGCTCATCAGCATCTTCTCTAAGAATGTACTTTATATTATTAATTCAAGCATATTTAATTACAAATAAAGACTAATTAATAGACGCGTATAACTCGGATAAGCAATTATTTGAGAATTTATAGGTAAGGTATCTTTAGTTCTTTATGCTTCCAACTCAAATTGAGCAAAAGAATTAATTATTGGTTCACATGTACTTCTTCCGTCGAGAGAAAAAAATTCTTACGCATTTTTCCTTTTGTTTATTAATAATAAGTAGTTTGTTTTGTGCATTTATAAAACACAATTAAGACTACTAAAACCATTACAATGGTGAAACACTCTTTTTCAGGTTCAACATTTCAATTTTAGAAAAGTCTAAATTTTGTACGAGTAAGCATAATCGAAAGTAGATCCTTTTTAATTTGTATCTAAGGAGTATGAACCTATCTAGTGGGAAAAGTTTTTGAGTTAAATAAGTAATTAGTTTTAAAATCATATATACTATATGAATATAAAATAATTGTAATGAATGCTAACTAGAAACTCTAGAAGTTAGCATTCAGAAGCTCACATGCCAACATAATTTGAAACAGTGGCGCATTTCGTTCAAGATATATTTGAGGTGCATTTATTAAGTTAATTATTAATCAACCACTTGACTTGGTTTTCATGAGGATCCAAGAATATTGAACTATTCTTTATTCCATTAATAATAGTGTACAAAATAGAGAATTTTGAACAAGTCAAATATGAAACTAATAGGATACATGAATCAAAGTTGATCATAAAACCCACATCTAGAGTAGAAGTTAAGTTATTTTCTTGGTAGGATATAAAAACATTAATAGAAAAAAATTGACAAGTAGTTATGGATATCTAAGTTTGAATCACACATATCTATACATATAATAAATAAGTAATTAAAAGGACACGTGTGGCCTTCTAGTGAGCCAATTTTTTTATTTTTCCGCCTAAACATGTATCTGAACTTATTTTACATTATAAGTTTATTTAGCACATCCACATTCATTCCTCCTTAAATATTTCCTTAATTCAGTTTTTTTTAATTTATACCTTATATTTACTACCTTTTAATTAGGTATGTAGTTTACTTTTAATCATTTATTTTTTTATTTTTCATTTTAGACTATTATCATATAAACATAAATAATATATATAAACTAAAATGCATTAAAAAAAATATTTTTATTTTTTACAAATTATACCATTGTAATCGCTTCGTCAATACTTTCGAAATGAGTCCAATATTAAATACTTTTGAATTTAATTATATTATTAAATATCATAAATATATACGAATTAATGTGTCGTGATTAGTATGAGATTTGTTAAAATTAGTATGAGAATTGATACAAATAATCACTAAATTGTCGTGATTTCATATTTTGTAATTTCATATCAATTTTAACTATCTACTTGTCCATAATTTCATTTACGTTTTATTATAAATTTTGTTTTATAAATTCTTAGTATTTATTCATATTTTTTATTAATTTTTTGCAAAACATTCTTTGTGAAAACTGCCTAAAACAAGGACATTTTGTAACCAACTGCAAAAAAACAACTCTGAAGAGGAGAAAAACTTGAAAAAGTAGCATCGTACATTCGATGATCATTCATATCTCATATCTGTAAGATAAGTTTTCTTGCATTATTTAATTTTTTTAAATTACCCCGTGTAATACACGGGGTCGAACCTAGTATGTATTATAAAATAAGTTACCAGGGATGTGTTAATAGCCAAACAACAACAATTTCAAATGTTTGAATGCTTCAAAGGGGGTCTACTATTAGAAAAATTATTCGAGCACTTCGGTTGTAACTCTTCTGAGCAAGTCATATAAGATATCCCAACCATAGTTCCTCGCCATCGGAAGTAAAAGATAAATGAAATTCCTAACCGTTGGGGATAATTTCCACAATACAACGCACAAAAGTCCCAAACCGAATACCAAAATGTGCAAAGATGCAACCTAACAACCGAAACAGAATATGAGGATCCTAAATGTGTTAAATGTACCAACAAGTAGAAAACGCAATCCAAATCGATACTCAAACCATGTAAATGCGTAGAAACTCAAAGAACACCGAAATTTAACGTGGTTCGTCCACTACTAGAAAATTGATTATTTCCGACGACAATTTCTGACGGACAAGATCCGTCGGTAATTTCCGACGGATTACCAACGAAAAATTAACATTTGCGACGGATACACTATCCGTCGGTGATTCGTCGGAAAATATATCCATTTCCGACGGATCACCGACGGACATTAAATTAAATTATTTTATTTTTGTTTTTTTAAATACTTAATGTCGTCGGTAATCCGTCGATAAATTTAAAAATTTAATTAATATGTATGTATGTATGTATGTATGTATGTATGTATGTATGTATGTATGTATGTGATCATGTATGTATGTATATGCTCATGTATGTATGTATGTATATATAGTATGTATGTATGTGATCATGTATGTATGTATATGCTCATGTATGTATGTATATATATGGTCATGTATGTATGTATATGATCATGTATGTATGTGTGTGTATGTATATATATATATATATATGATGTGTTTTAAATTTATACCGCAATCGTACGGGAGGTGTAGCATACGGGTCGATCACAGGGAGACGATAGACTAAATACGGACTCGTTCTATACTATGGCCTAGCTACGAGAATTATCGATATTTGGATTTTTTTTTATAAAACTAAAACTAATTAAATAAACAAACAAACGTATGGAGCAAATCAAACTAACGGACATTGGGTAATGTCAACTTCAGATTTTGGTAATGGTGGGAATTCTTTATGCAAAATTACTTCAATCCTCTTTCGAGATGGAAAAGTTTTTCTAACCCAAGACTCATGTTTACTTTCGCAATATGTGTACGTTGGGAAGAAATATTATGATTTAAAACGAATATTTTTCCCAATCAACGTCCCTAACTATTTAAAACGAAGTTGCAACCAACTTCGTGGATCGTCGTCATGAGTGACACTTGAATAAAGGTAATATCTTTGTATCCTTTGACCTGAGTTGCATATTAGGGACTTGAGTGTAGGGAGTATTGTGCTTTGATATGGTTAACCGTTGATCTTGAAATAGTAGGCAGCTATAAAGGCCATCATTGGGTACAGTATGAACTGCATAAGAGGCGTATGTAGTCAAGATGGGATTTGTTCCTCTAAATGGTTTAGAGTGAGACATCTAAGGCGCCTTACCAAAAGTTGAACGACATATGAGAATGATTACGATCCATGTCTCATGTTCAACATGATGTCCGAACAAAGGTATAACTGATATCACACCTTATACATCAATTAAAGCTTTAAGCTTGTGGGAATTGGATGTTGATGAATGGCACATACAGTCATACGTTGCTGGGGGCAGTGAGATGTTGCTAGACGTCCACCACTGTCTATATTATTCTATAATACACCCTTGAACAAGTGGGAGATTGTTGGTTCTAAGTGTTCAAGAATGATTATAAAATAGTATTGCCGGTAATTTATGATCCTATAGGGTCGCACCAAAAACAAGTAGACACCTAATTAATATTTATAAGAATTCGATTCTTGATAAATATTAATAATTCTTGAAAATTATTATTGAATGTGATACATAATAATTGATGCAAATAAAAGATTCTAGTTTATTTATAATATGATGGGCTCATATGTAACTAGAATTAAAAGAGGGACTTATAGTGATAAAGTTTGAATTGTTAAAGTTATGATTTTAACTATTCAAACTAAGGGGACCAAGAGAGAAAGTCTTGCATGGTCAAACTTTAAACTAGATGGTTTAAAATGAAAAATTGCATGGTTAGACCCATTTTTATTGGTGGACTTGATGGTTTTGGAAAACCATCAAAATTGAAACCATGGAATATGACAATAAAAAGTGGGTCTTACAAGATGATTTGGTGGTGGCTTTTTTTATGACAAAAATAAAAGAAAGATGTCATCTCTATTTTTCTCTCCAAGAAAACTCACAATCACCACCACCATTTTGATGTGGTTTTTGTCTTCTACAAAATCTATAGATTAGATTCTTGGTAGAAGAACCTCTTTTGCATCATCAAGAAGGAACTAGCATTCCACAAAGTGTTGGAGCTTGTTGGTGGATACCGATAGAGGAACTCTACGTTGGGTTCTACCATCATCATCAACGATCAACCTCCCATGAGGATCCAAAGTCTTCAAAGGTTGTAGTTCCAAACTTTTATTTTCAAGTTAAATCTTTACATGCATGTAACAAGATCCTATTGTGGGAGTTAAAACTTGTTTAATTTTGTTTATGTTCAAAATTTTATTTTCCTTCCGTTGCTCAAAATTTATTTTGTGGTTTTTGAAACTCTCTTTTGAACGTAAAATCCCAACAGGATTACCAACGGATTTTTCCGTCGATGATAGTCATTTGTTTTGTAGTGTGAGTTCCACTAAAGTGAGGTTCTTCAAACAAAGTAAAACCCTCTCTAAAGGTAAATTATCTTTCCTAACTACGAGGATCAACTATTTTTATGTTGGCAGGCTTAAGTAGAATCATATTAAGATAACCAAACTATCTTCAACCCTACCTATTTTCATTTAAAAGCAGAAGTCATATGCTACTATGTCAAAGTCGAACACAAACTTTTGTTTTGACTTGGACTAACTAAATAATGAAAATGGAATGCTCGCCAACAAAATAATTCCCAAACTCTTCTTGATAACAAAAAAATGACACTAAACATTCAAATCATTAAATCTTGTATAACAATTAAGCCAAACCTAATTCGGAACCTAGATAATCACCAACTTGAACTAAGTTGCTAAGATATTCTAACAAGTATACTATTATATTATCGACTACTTAAACACTTATCTTAAACAATAACAGAAGAAACATTGTACTGAACAAAAACACAAGACATAGAATGAAAAAAAAATTGAACAACAAGAATAAATTCATTCAACCCAAAAGGCTAGGGAGAAGTTAGGAATACAATAAAGGAGTACAAGGAAACGTCAAATCGAGTCTAACGGATTACATCTCAATTTCTTCCAATTAATATCATCCCCGCTTCTAGTTCTAATTTTGACACACATGAAAAAGTTTGACATCACCTTAGACATAATGATTTTGGTCGGGGTCCCTTTATTGTTGAAGACAAGAGAGTTACGAAGTTGCCATATGGACCAGAAATAGGCAGCAATTGCAGCCCCCAAAATAAGAACCATATCGTTACTTGAGTTTCCTTGTCCTGCTGTGTCTAGGAGATTTGGAATAGAGGCGGCAGAGAAGGGGAACTTGTTGCACCAAGAAGTGATCAGAGCTCTGATTTCCTTGTTGTTGAACAGTTAAAAAAAGATGAGCTTCCGATTCTGGCGTTGAGTGACAAAGGGGACACGAGTCAGAGTTGATCCGAACGCCTCTCTTGATCAGATTGAGTTTGGTCAGTAATCTTCCAAGTCTCTCCCTCCACAAAAATAAGTTGACTTTACCCGGTACCAAGCGATTCCATCTTGTACTATGCTCCAAGATGGTCAGAGATGAGTCGTCGACCGCTTTCCTAAACGAGGAAACGGAGAATCTGCCATCCTTTTCCAACTTCCAGCTCCAGGACATGTTATGCAAGTTAAACTAGAAGAGATCATGTAACATAATATTGTATTGAGAAGTCTCTTTATCTATCTTCCTAATAGTACCCCAAGAACAACCCGAATAGCCCCTCCCCCCTCTCGAAATGAGACCCCCATTAGGATCGAATAGGAAAGCAACGACCTCCCTCCATTACCCCTCGGTGTCAAATCTAAATCGCCACCACCACTTCCCGAGAAGAGCTAAGTTGAGAGCCCTAAGACTCCCAATGCCAAGCCTACCATGTTTTTTGCTATTGACATAGAATGAAAAATAGCACAAATAATTATATTTATACTTAAATATTAACTAAATATACTTACAATAAACACAAGCATACAACTACTCAAATCAAGAATGAAACATAATCTAAACTAATAAAGCAAATCAAACAACCAAAAACATAGAAACTAAACAAACAAGAAAGTATAGGAAGAAAATAGTTAATACGTATACTGAAAAGATTCGAAAGCTTGAATCAGGAGTTAAAGCAACTACAATAAGATGAAGAGCAAAGTGGGAGAGAAATAACCTATATCAAAACTGGAAAATTATTCTACATAATGAAAACTAGGTAAAATGGGTCAAATCTCGTCTGAAACTTAAAGCCACTTTGAATGTCAACTCACAACGTGCTTTTAAACTTGTCTCTTCCAAAAAAATGGAAGCCATATTGAAAGTGACTTTGGGAGGTCACGGAAGCCATTTTAGAGCTACCTTTCAACGTTGCATTCAATAAAAGTTGGTGTTTGAAGCTGTTGTCACATGGATCATTTTCTTCTTTTCGGTTTGGCTTCGTTTCTTGTCGTTCTTGGACTGATTTTCATAACTTCTACAATAGAGAGAACCTTTTGCTGGTTAGATCACTGTACAATTGTAATCATTTTCTCACTGTAAGATTAATTTGTGGCACATTGAATCATATGGCTAGTCTTGTCTGTCAAATTGTTCTTCATATGGTTCATTGTGTTTATTGATTATATACAAATTGATTCTGCGACCTTCGGTATCACATCAATTGAGAGCTCGAACTAACAAACTCTTTTCCATCCATCTCTGCCTTTTCCAACATTGATTCCTCAATTTCGGCCACCTTCCTACTCCTACTCGTACTATTTGCGGCCACATCTATCTTTTGGTATTTTCTGACCCAACACCAATGCACACCATAGGTTGAACAAAAAACAACCATCTACCTCACAAACATCGCTATCGAAATTACTCTATCGAATTTCTTCTTGAAAAATCCAAGGAGTACTGCTCCCTCTTGCTCCAACATGGCTCCATCTATACCCACACACAATAGTTATTGTAAAATACCATGGTTGCGACTTCTTTAAGCTTGAATTAATCCCTCGATCATAGTGGATCAGTTTCCAAAGAACTGCACATGGTTTTTACGATATAGCATTACAAAGTAAAATTAATTCTCGGTGTTTTAAAGTATCTCTCTTTATTGCTTTCTTATTTGCATTGGATTATTTGTATTGAATAGTTGATGGGCATTGGTGATTAATTTCATCGTTACTTGATATAGCAATCTATTTTCCGCTTGAAATTGATATTGAGGGATTTGCAATGGATTGATTGGGATGGTTTATCTTTGGTTTGAGTGTTGATCCTGGTTAAATGTTTCTTTGATTTATTTGATACAATACTGGCAATAGTATCTAGAGAATGATGATGAGAACATGGCACAAGATCATGATCCGCTATAACTTCAAAAATCGATGGGTTATGTATGTTTTCTATGTTTTAATATGAGAATAACGTAGATGATTGTGAGTCCGTGATCGTTACCAGATAAATCAAACAACAAACAATATAAAGATTACCAACCTGTTTGGATTATAAACGCGGATTACAGAGGTTGATATGTTTACAGTTTAAGCTTTTCTCTCTGATGTTCTTGAGTTTGTCGATGTGTTGTATGATATTATTAGAGAGATCTAAGACTTAAACAAAACTAATAAAACAAAATATCTAACATAATATCTAGATATATAATATCTAGATATTATATTTAAACTAATATAATAACTAAAACTTAATATCTAAATAATATCTAGATATTAAAACTAACTTTGACTATTATTACAGAATAGACCCTAGACTATTGTTGAGAGCGACTTTCAGCATTAACTTCAGATTGCAATCTTCGTATTGGATGATCTTGAATCCAATGAGACTGTGTCTTAACAATCTCCCCCTTTGGATCAAGATCATTACGAAAATGATTTAGCAACATGATCTTCTCTTTCAGCACAGAAGAAGATGCAATCTCTCTCTTAGTCTTCAAGATATAGTAAACTCCCCAAAAGATGTAGTTTTTCTTTCTTGGATGTTGGGAAGAAATTATCTTCAGTTTCAGCTCGAAATTCTTCAGCAAAGTATCTTCAAAGAAAATTTCTCTGGAATCAGCATATCTTCAGAATACTTGCTCTTTGAAGAATCCAATCTTGGACGTGATTCTTGAAACATGTGATCTTTGCCATTTCTTGTGTAGTCATTCTCCCCCTTTTTGATGAGAAGTGTAACGATTTCATCAAAACTTGATGACAAAAAATGTTGATCATTAGGATCTTCTGATTCGTCAATGCAATAGATATTTATCCAAATCTTTGCAAATCTAGACAAAATAGTTATGTAACACCTGTAGCAATAAACAAATCAGTTAGAAACGTCTGTCAGTAACACTAAGTCACTGTGTGTAACGAATACACAATGGAAAGGAGCTGTTTGATGTTGACTCCACCAGGGCTTCCATTTAATCATCGAAACACCACAAAGGTAATTTCTATAAACGTTATGACAAAGAAACTAATTCCTTCTGTGTTCGTGCTTGTGTTGAAAGAATTAAGCACTTGATGATTGCTTATAGGCTCGAAATTGTGTAAACCACTGAGACAACAGTAAGTTAAACACAGACTCAATGTGCATGAGTGAAGTGTGAAGGTGGGGCAGACTTCCTTCTTTTCAATATCTAGATTTTCCAAATGAAAATTAGATAGCAAATGTGTTGCATCCCCTTAGAAAATGTGAAACACTTTCTTGTTGAGAAGAAAATGAGTAGATAGTGAGGTTTGATCAAGAGTTGGCATGGGCTAGTTGCCTGTTTCAATAATGATCACCAAAGAATTGTGAAACATTAGAATTGTGTCTGCCCGGCTAAGAAAAAGTTGGTGCAGAGTTCTGATATTCTTTTAACTCTGTTCTCACACGCTCTTTCTTTTAAACATTTAGCTCACTCTAATCAAACTTTCTTTTTTCTGTTATATCTCATCACTCAATTCTTTTCGACTTCTTACACTCAATCACTATGGATTAACTTCGTGGGTAGAAATCACTGGTTAAGGTCATTCCATTGAAGTTGTGTTAAGTCCTAGCACACTGATCCCATGTTTTCTTATGATGCATATGATGCTCAGATTGGTTTAACTATTTCAGTTAAAGCACAATGTTAATTTTGAAAACATTTAAAGTCACACTTCCAAATGATGAAATCATTGTAAGATTCGGGAAGTGGTTTGAACTTTTAAGAACAATGTTTTCAAATGATTGAAAGTTGTCCTTCTTTCAACCATTTACGAGATTAAGATAAATGATAATACCTGAACGTATGATCTTACATCTCATGAAGCTAAGCTTAAAGTCATAAAGATATGATCTTTTAAGCTTCTCTCAAACTTCTGCAAAAGTCTTAAGTCAAGTCAAAGCAAATTTATTCACTTAAATTGAAAAGACAAAAAGCAGTAAAACTTTTAAAGTTCGAGTTCTGATCAGAAATAATCAGAAGTCATCACCTTTACTCCCCCTGAAATTATGCATCAGTACATTATCAGTTGTAAAAGATATGCATTTAAAATTTCAGAAAAGTATGTATGTACTCCCCCTTGATGGTTGATTTCCTCATTTGAGTATCGGAGTACAATTTCATTTTCAGCACGGAGTAAGGTCTTTTGATCTTTGAAGTGCGGGTCTTGAACTGTTGTGTTCAAAAGCCATACTTCGTTGAAGTACGGGTTCTAAGCTGATTTACTTAGAAGCCTCTTTGACATTTAAGTCTGGGTTTTGAACTGTTGTGTTTAAAAGCCTTTGTTCTCCTACTCCCCCTTGACAGTAGGTGCCTGCAACACAGGTTTAGTTTTCTTTGGTACCCACTGGTATTTGGGTCCATTTGTGTTAGTTGCAGTTCGTATGGGGGTTACTGAGTAAGAACCATACCAGTAATGGTCACTCGTCTTGTGAACAGGATTATGTGTACGACAATAAGAACAATAGAATTTCTTACCTGACAACCTGATTAATTGATCTCTCGTGTAGACGAAATCAGGTTTACCTTTATGCGCATTGTTCTTTTTGGCATTAGGCGTATGTACACATGAGCTTTTACATTTCATCTCTTCTTTAACCGGTGTCCTGTTCCAGACCAGTTCAGCTTCTTCCTGGAAGCTTCTTCTCCTTCTTTGATGTGTACCTGAAAAATCTTTATTCCTGTCATAGAAAAGATTAGTAGAATGAATCTGATTAGAAGATTTAACTGACCTTTTGAAAAGAGCAGTTTTCTGATGTGAGTTTGCGGCTGGTTTGTTAGAACCAACTGAATTATTTTTAGGTGAGTGGATTTTTGACTCTGGAGTCGTTCGCTCAGTCACCACCACCGTCTTTGAAATAATATCTTGAAGATCTTTTACCTTTGAAGAATAATTGTCTCGTTCTTTGATAAGTAAATCAATCTTCTTCTCAAATGCAGACTTCTTTTTCTTCTCTGTCAGAACACTTTTAGATAATTCAGATAGTTTCTCGGTAAGCTTCTTTATTGCAGTTTCAAACGTGCTTCTCTCTTCTTCAAATCCTTTCTTAGCACCCTTTTGATCATTTGCCTTCCTCTCTTTGGCAAACTGATCTCTTTCCAATATGATTACTTTCTCAAAGTCTTCAACTTTTTGAGAAAGCATTAAACATTTAAGCTCGAGAGTCTTCTTCTCTTCACCACTTTGCTTGGAAAATACTGAGAACTTCAGTGCAAACTTTGAACTTTCCTGTTCAAACTCAGATTTGTCCTTGAAAAACTCTTGATTTAAGTCTGATAGTTTATGTTGAAGATTAATATTTGCACTCTCCAAGCTCATGAACTTCTCCCCGTTCATCTTTACAGACTCTTGCTTCTGTATTTGAGCTTCTAAATTAGAAATCTTTCTTTTAAGTTCAAAATTCTCAGCTTCCAGAACCTTAACTTTTGATGACATCTTTGATCCTGTCATACACTTCTCAATATGTTCCCATATCAGCTTTCCTGTAGCCCTTTCGCGATCTAAAGTGAGAAAAATATCTTTTGAAATCTCTTCAGTCATTCCATTCAATAGGAAAGATCGGGCTAATTGGTCAGCTTCATGTCTCTTTTTCTGCTCATCAGTGCATTGAACAAGACATAATTGAAGCTGAGCTGATACAATTTCTCCATTCTCCTTCATATGAGTAGAAGGTTTTGTTGGAACTGTCATTTTTCCTTCCTTCAGAGATTTTCTTATAAGATCCTTCAATTCATGACTTTCAATGAAATCTATGAACCGACTTTTCCACTGATCAAAGTCTCCCCTGTAGAGTACTGGTGGCTGGGAGTCGATTCCAATGGCTAGAACTTCTCTGGGTGTCATCCTGTTTCTATTATGAGCAATAAGAACTGTTTGGACCGTTAGACCAGATAAAATTAAGTGAAAAACAATTGAATTTCCGAAAATAAATTTTCAGAAATTTAATCAAGTATCGAACTTGAAATTTCGACCGGTAAAATGTAAATTGGGTCGACCGGTATGTTAGATTCGACCGGGAAAAGTTTTTGTGGGGTTCGACCGGGAAAAACAATATGACCGGAGATGGAAGATCGATATTCAGCAAAAAGAAGGACCGGTATTCAAGTTAAACTTTGTAGAATTTTGCATGTGAGAAAAATGGACACGTGGAATGCTTTGGTTTTGTGATTGCATGGAAGTTGTGCACGTGGAATAACTGAGTGTGTTAGAGTTTTGCATGTGAGTGAGTGGTTCGATTTCTATCTCACAATAGAGAGTGGACCGATATTATATCCCACATCAGAGAGTGAGTGGAATATTTGTGTTGATAGAGAGAAACAAAGAGAGAGATATTTGATAAGTTTGAGAGAAGTGATGATGTTTGATAAGTTTGAATGTGAGTGGACCGATATGTGAGAAGTCACGTGAGGTTTCTTTTTGAGAGTAGTGATGATATTTGAAGAGAAGTCACGTGAGGTTACTTTGAAGAATTGATGGAAAAAAAAGGACACGTGAGTTTACTTTGGGATATGGACCGATAGATTGTAAAAGTGTGGACAATTCGACCGAGAGAAAAAAAAAATATTGGTTTGACCGGGAAATGAGTTTGACCGGGAAAGAGATTTGAAATGATTTGTGGGTTTGACCGGGATTGTGAGGGTTTCGACCGGAAGTGTGAAGACCGGAAGGTTGATTTGACCGGTGATTTGTAGATTTTAACAAAGGACTGATAGTGCAACGACCGATATAATGTAAATTTTCTTTGACCGATATAATGTAAAAGACCGATAACAAAGGACTGACATATAGCAAAGGACCGGTACGTTGTCTTCTTCGATTAATCGACCTGTAACTCTAAAATTAACCCAACTAGAGAGGTCGAATTACCACACCAAAATTTGACAGTATCTTCTCCTTATCAATAACAACAATACACAACACTTTGATTTCGAAAATAACCGCAAAATCAAATTTTTGATGATTGATCAGTGTTCTTAAAAAATGAAGAACACAGAGAGTTGAAATTTTTGATTTTGAATCTGGATCAGCTCTAATACCAATTGTGAGTCCGTGATCGTTACCAGATAAATCAAACAACAAACAATATAAAGATTACCAACCTGTTTGGATTATAAACGCGGATTACAGAGGTTGATATGTTTACAGTTTAAGCTTTTCTCTCTGATGTTCTTGAGTTTGTCGATGTGTTGTATGATATTATTAGAGAGATCTAAGACTTAAACAAAACTAATAAAACATAATATCTAACATAATATCTAGATATATAATATCTAGATATTATATTTAAACTAATATAATAACTAAAACTTAATATCCAAATAATATCTAGATGTTAAAACTAACTTTGACTATTATTACAGAATAGACCCTAAACTATTGTTGAGAGCGACTTTCAGTATTAACTTCAGATTGCAATCTTCGTATTGGATGATCTTGAATCCAATGAGACTGTGTCTTAACAATGATCATATCTGATAGCTAGAAAATCTTGGCTCGGAAATTGCACCGAGCAAAGTGCGCCGACACATCCACTTTATGGGTCATGGGGCCGGGTTCACAAAGTTCTCTTTGGGTCCCACTGCACTTTCACATATAGACCAACTTAATGGTGACATTTCTACTAATATACCCAAAAAAGAGTTTCCATCTCCCACTAAAAACTCTACAACCTTGCGATAATGTACAAATGCCACCACTTATGGAATAAACATCCAACCGTTCTTGGATTAATGGAAGCATAACACTCCCATGTAATTGAGGACGTGTAATTGGAATAATGTGAAATATAGCAAAAATTTCAATGCACTTTTTCTAAATGAGAAATACTAGTTTAACTTCATAATCTTGAAAGACTTTCTCCTAACTAATTACATCCATGGTTTCAACCCTGAACCTACGTATATCCCTCAAAGAGGTAAATCAAGAAGATGTATGCTGAAAATCATAAAGAACATGAATACTCTAATTAATTCTCCAAAATATATCATGAAGCTTTCAACAGGGCTGTGAGCCTGACAAATTCATCTTCTTTGCAGGGAATTGTTAGGCCTCCCATTGGGTGGTCAAACCCAAATTCTTCCTCGGAATGAAGCAACAACACTTGGAATAATGGTTGGTCCAAGTAAGATATTGGGACAACAAACCTCCTCTTGTGGATTTCACCAACGTACACTGCAAGATGACCTTTCGGCACGTTGCTTTGATAATTTTTGCTGCGAAGAGAGTTCAATCTACTAAAGCATTTTACATTAGAAACTAAAGAAGCTAATCTAACAAGACCCATGTGTAGGAGAGTGAGGGGAAAAAATATGTATAAGTTCTTGAAGGAATATGTAATTTCCTTGAGACTGGATAGGAATGAAAGAGCTGTACTTTGAAGTGGGTTTGAGGCGTGTATTTATGGCTTGGGAGTTGTGGAGCCTCAAATGACTTTTGCTCATCAGCTTCTTTTCCAAGAACGTACCTCCAAGAATATTTAAATAAAAATAACTTGAAAGTTAAAATCCAGTACGTACGGAAGCAATTATTTGGCCAATTATAACCAAGGTATTTATACAGCTGCATATGAAATTCACCAAAACAATTAATTATCTAACGAGGTATTCCTAATCACTAAGAAATTTTGAGTATAATTTTAAGCCTAATTTGTACAAATGTATATTTTTATACAAAATTATGCTTTCCTGAAAGAGTACATTTATGTCCCCATATTAGTACAGAGAAAAATATACGTCTTTGAGGGCTTTTGGTTTGAGAGTTTCAGAATCCAGTAAATGAATGATTGTAATGCAGTCAGTTTAGTTAAGGGTAATGCCCCTTTTATCGGAGTAAAGTCAAATCATGCATTAAAAATTTAAAAATTAAGTAAGTCTTCATTTAGCACAGAGGGATGCATTTAGCCCACCCCTTTAACGTTAAACGATCTAAGAATGACAAGACATACGACTGATTATCAATATTCGTGAATCACCAAAAGACATCTAGCAGTGGAGTTTTTTTTTTTCTTTTGTTCTTTCCCCCATTTTTACGTTTTTCATTCTGCCCTGCTCCGATCCTTCCTCCAACATCCTTCACCTTTTACTTTCCACTATTATATATATAAATATGTATATACATATACATATATTTCTTTCTTTGTCTTGTTTGTATACAAATTAATTGATCCTTGAGTGAAACAGAAAAAAAAATCTCCATCGTTCAGGATTGTTATTTTTCCTTCAATGTGATTCAGGATTAAGGTTTGCAATTTCATCTATTTGATTTATATTTCAATTTCTGAAACTTTGAAGGATTCATCTTCTTGGGATTGTTTAGTTTATTCGTTTGCATTCGTTTTTTACATTGGTTCATGAAACTTTCTAAAGGAAATGAAAACATTGATAACAATTCAGCCCTCAAATGTTTAATTGGGACGTATAAAGGGTTTTTCGGGTAAAGGAAACTATAAAGCCTTAATAGCTTCATGAGCGCCTTTCATTCTCTTTTTAACATATGCCTTTATTCAATTTCAACAGTGACCCTATTTGTATTTGGACGTATAGTAGTTGTGCCATCGGTGATTGAGAACAATGGGAAATGCCTGGAGCTAATGGTCAAGTGCCAATTAAGCGTTGAAGTAACGCAAGCCTTAATCCCAGGAAAAATTAGAACAACCTTCAACAAAAGGGTACCGGTACCCAAAACCGACACAAATGGCCTGGATGGTAAGAGTACCTAAGGGCGCGAGACAACTCTCTCTTATTGTGCAAGTCAGCAAAATAGCTCATATTTTTGTGCGAAATTAAATCATTGTGATACTAGAAAGAGGAAAATATCACAACTGTAAAAGATTCCAAGGGTGATTTTATTATTTTTCAATTTTTCGTTAGAGAGCTTTTTTTACTTAGAGCAATTTTTCTTTACCTTAGGCACTATTCTCTCATACAAAAAAGAGTGAGTGGTTAAAAAAGAAATGAAAATTGCAACGTCCGTAGAAGAAAAAGATGATGGAAATTTCAATATTACAATGGAAAGAAGAGTATAGAGATTGAAAGCTTGGATGAAATTGGACAAAGTATATAACATTAAAATAAATAAATAAACGGATTAATGGTATTTAGCTATCTTTAAAAAAAATAGAACACCATATAAGCTATTTTTTATATATAATATAAGAATATAAGCAGAAGTCAAGATGCAATATGAACTTCTATTTATAATTACTTAAATGGAAAACAATATGAAGTTACACATTCATATACTCAAATATCAATAAACTGAACTAATTAATAATAAGAATGATACTGAAAACTTAACTCATAAACAGAACATCAGTTTTCGAATAATCATTTGCATTCGCCTTATTATCAATATCATACCTATGAGATTTGAGAAGAACATCCTAAACATCACCCTGATTAACATGGCAAGCACGTCAGAAAACGCACAAACTTCAATCATGCATAACTTTTGACCTGGGTGGAGTTGTTGGAAGTAATTCTGACTTGGTCTTGAGTTTGGTGGAAGTAATGGATAGTGGGTTACTATAGTATAGGAGTACGTGGTTTATTTTTTCCTTTATTTCCAGTTTATTAGGAATGTTTTGCAGCTTTAAATAGGAGTAGTTGCTTTCCTTTTGTAGTAGAAAAACTTTGTTTTCAGTCAAGAAATAAACCCCAGAAAATTGCCCCAACTCTGTTGATTTTTACTTTACTGTGTGTGTTTCGTTCGTTTCTGTGCAGACCTGATTCTAACACTTGGTATCAGAGCCTGGTTCATGCCCAAATATCTCAGACTAGAATACATGTCGATCGTAACACAACAGGGAAAGGAAAGCTAGCGGTGGAGTACCGTTCCAGTGCCCGATGTTGACATCGATGAGCTACACCACTTGGGCGATAAAGATGGAGGCCATCATGGATGCCCAGGGGATATGGGATTCCATCGAACCACAGACCGGAGTGGTCGTGGATGAGAAGAAGAACAAGTCGGCTCGAGCCTTCATCTTCCAAGCGATACCGGAAGACATCTTGTTGGAAGTAGCCAAGAAGAAGACAGCGAAGGAGGTCTGGAAATCCTTAAAGATGAGGTATTTGGGTGCTTATCGTGTACAGAAGGCGAGACTACACACTCTCAAAAGTGATTTCGAGGCCCTACGGATGAAAGACGGGGAGTCCATAGACGAGTTCGCGGGAAAGTTGAGCGGAATGATCTCGAAGTTTAGTAGTCTCGGTGCAACCCTCGAAGACGGTATATTGGTAAGAAAATTACTTGACTCAGTCCCCGAAAAATATCTGCAGTTGGTGGCGTCGATCGAGCAGTATTCAGATGTGGATGCCATGCCGTTTGAAGAAGCGATCGGTAGGCTTAAGGCCTATGAGGACCGACTAAGGCTTCGTAGCGAGTTGAGAAACAAGTTTGTTACTCACCCGAACGGAAGGCCAGTCCAGTCATAGGTATTCCCGGGGAGGTTCTTCAATAGGTGGTAGAGGGCGTGGCTCGTCACACCATGGTAGAGGGGGTCGATTTGGTGGTCGAGGCAGAGGAAGTATACGTGGCAGAGGTGGTCGTGGCAGTGCCGCTGCATCTCGTGAATCAAATGACAAACGTTTCTGAGGAAAAAACAAGTGTCACATAAGGTGTTTCAATTGTGACGAATATGGTCATTACGCATCCGAGTGTAAGGCCCCAAAGGAAAAGAACGATGAGGCGAATCTGACCCAGGCGCAAGAGGAGGAACCTGCGCTACTGTTGAGTGTTTGCGGGGAAAACTCAACAACGATGGTACTGCTCAATGAGGACAAGGTGTTCCCAGATCAGAATGAAGGAAATAGTGGAAATTTGTTGTACTTAGACAATGGTGCAAGTAACCATATGACGGGGAAATGGAAATTCTTTGCTGAGCTTAACAAGGAAGTAACGGGTCAAGTTCGTTTTGGTGACGGGTCCAAGGTGCAGATTGAAGGTAAAGGTTCTATCTTATTGAAGTGTAAAAATGGTGACCAGCAGATTGTCTCAGAAGTTTACTACATTCCAGCCCTACGTAGTAATATTCTAAGTTTGGGACAATTAACAGAAGAGGTATGTAACGTAGAAACGTTGAATGAGCATTTGAAGGTACATGATGTATATGGGAAACTGATCATGAAGGTACAACGGTCGAAAAACCGTTTGTACAAGATTAATCTTCACACCACACAACCAGTGTGCCTTGCCATAAGTCTCGATGATGCAGCATGGTTATGGCATGCGAGGCTCGGTCATGTAAACTTCCGGGTCTTGGAGTCGATGGTCGAGAAAAACATGGTGCGTGGTGTGCCAAGGGTGAAGCACCCGACACAAGTATGCGAGGGGTGCACGGTAGTTAACAAACCCGTCAACCTTTCCCCAAGGAAACCTAGTATCGTGCAACAAGGCCGTTGGAGCTAATTCATGCGGATCTGTATGGATCCATCTCACCGCAAACATCGGGTGGAAATCGCTACTTTCTCTTGATCGTGGATGACTACAGCGGGTTTATGTGGGTTTATGTCATTAGAACTAAGGACGAAGCATTTCCGGCGTTCAAAAAATTTAAGGCACAAGTCGAGATTGAAAGCACAAATAGGGTGAAAATGCTAAGGACCGATCGTGGGGGTGAGTTCACTTCGCAGCAGTTCAATGAATTTTGTGACAAAGAAGGTGTGAAAAGGCAACTTACAGCACCGTACACCCCACAACAGAATGGGGTGGCGGAGCGTCGCAACCGGACCATCCTAGAAACAACGAGATCCTTGTTAAAGGCGATGAATGTACCAGAACGTTTGTGGGGAGAAGCTGTCCGTCATGCAGTGTACATTCTAAATCGAGTCCCAACAAAAGGTTTGAAGAACATGACCCCCTACGAAGGTTGGAAGGGAAAGAAACCGTCGCTTGAACATGTCAAGGTTTTCGGATGTGTTGCTCATGTGAAGAACTCAGCGAATCATCTAACTAAATTAAGCGATCGAAGCTCGAAAATGGTTTATTTGGGTGTTGAACCTGGCAGCAAAGCACATCGTCTCTACAACCCATCTCAAAACAAGGTATGTGTAGCACGAGATGTGGTCTTCGATGAAAAGACCAAATGGACCTGGGTTAAGGACCAAAGCGAGCGATCAACATCTAGTCCAAGATGGTTCAGTGTACAATTCCCTGATGCAGATGAAGGTGAGAATGAAGACCAGTTTCCAATCGGTGAAGAAGTGGGGAGTCCAATTCAGCAATTTGAAGCAATCAATTCTCAATCACCGTCGAATACGCCATTAACAATGACGAGCAGCACAACACAGGTACCTCGAAGAACTCTGGGGGTAGTCAAGGAGTGAGTCCGTCAGCTTACGATCACACACACGTTCGTGGTTTTCGTAAGCTATAAGACATTTATGCAAGAGCGGAATCGGTGGAGGTTGAACCAGAAGAGTTGATGTTTACTGGGGAGGAACCAAGGACGTTTCAAGAGGCAACGATCGATCAAAATTGGCAAGAGGCGATGAAGAAAGAGCTTAAGTCAATAAACAAGAACCAAACCTGGAAGTTGACGACACTTCCACCTGAACAGAAACCCATTGGGTTGAAATGGGTCTACAATTTAAAGAAAGATGTTGAAGGGAACATGGTGAAACATAAGGCGAGATTAGTGGCGAAAGGGTACGTACAAAGAAAAGGAGTAGACTTTGAGGAAGTCTTTGCACCAGTGGCTCGACTTGAAACTATACGGTTGCTGTTGGCGTTAGCAGCTTGGGGAGGATGGCAAGTCCATCATTTGGACGTGAAATTGGCCTTCTTGAATGGCACAATACAAGAGGAAGTATATGGTACTCAATCCGATGGTTTTGTTGTTGCAGGGAAGGAGCAAATGGTGTACAAACTACACAAGGCTCTCTACGGGTTGCGACAGGCCCCGAGAGCGTGGAATATTCGTCTCGACAAAGCACTAAAGGATCTCGGATTTCAGTGATGCCCTCAAGAACAAGCCGTCTACAAGCAACAACAATCGAAAGAGTTGTTGATAATTGGTGTGTATGTGGACGACTTAATCGTGACCGGAACTAGTGAAAGTCTGATTTGTACATTCAAAAGGCAGATGCAAAGTGTGTTTGATATGAGCGACCTTGGAAGACTCTCGTACTATCTTGGAATTGAGGTCCAACAATGTGGGAAAGCAATCACGATTGATCAAAGTGGTTATGCCAGGAAAATACTACAAGCAGCGGGAATGGCAGATTGCAATCCCTCAAAGTGCCCTATGGAACCGAGATTAAACTTGTCCAAAGATGAAGGAGGTGTGCCGGTAAATACGACGGAGTATCGACGACTCATTGGGAGCTTATGGTAACTCGTTCACACTAGACCGGATCTCGGATACTCGGTGGGAGTCGTGAGCAGATACATGGAATCACCGAAAGAAAGTCACTTTAAGGCGGTCAAGCAAATTCTCAGGTATATCAAGGGAACAATCTGTTATGGACTTGTTTATAGTAAGGGAGGCGATGGAAGACTACTCGGGTATAGCGATAGCAGTCATGGAATGGATCTTATCGATCGCAAAGGTACAACCGGTATGACATTTTACTTCTCGGGCAACCTTATCACCTCCTGGAGTTCACAAAAACAGCGCACCGTCGCACTCTCCTCCTGTGAAGCTGAATTTGAATTTATGGCTGCAACTTCAGCAGCATGCCAAGCTTTGTGGCTACGTAATCTGTTGGTGGACTTGACCGGTTGGGAAGCTCAATGCGTTAAGTTATGTGTAGATAACAAGTCTGCCATATCTTTAATGAAAAATGCGGTGTTTCACGGGAGAAGTAAACACATCGATACAATATTTCATTTCATCCGAGAATGCGTTGAAGAAGGTTCTATCTACGTAGAACATGTTAGTGGAGAAGAACAGAAGGCTGACATTTTGACCAAGGCACTACCAAGAGTAAAGTTCTTAGAGATGAGAGACTTGATGGGGATCAGAGGTTTGGATGACATGAAGCAGAATTAGGGGGGAGAGTGTTGGAAGTAATTCTGACTTGGTCTTGAGTTTGGTGGAAGTAATGGATAGTGGGTTACTATAGTATAGGAGTACGTGGTTTATTTTTTCCTTTATTTCCAGTTTATTAGGAATGTTTTGCAGCTTTAAATAGGAGTAGTTGTTTTCCTTTTGTAATAGAAAAACTTTGTTTTCAGTCAAGAAATAAACCCCAGAAAATTGCCCCAACTTTGTTGATTTTTACTTTACTGTGTGTGTTTCGTTCGTTTATGTGGAGACCTGATTCCAACAGGAGTTACGGAGCATGTGACTAACCCACTGAAAGGTTTTGACGGGTTATACTTACGGACAAACAACCTTGGGTACATTGTTAACATAATTAAATCTTTGACTAATGACTAAATGCCTAAAATACCAGTGATAAAAAATTATTGAAACATTATATATATTGGAAATATTATGTAATGATTGTCAATATGTGAAAAAGTAATTAAACTTACTTTGATACCTTATTCAAATGGGAATATTATATATATCTAATTTGAGACTATTTTTAAAATAAAAATTAATGTAGTTTATTTCTGTGAAGGATACAGTATATAATATGGAAACGAAATTATTTCGGTGACTGCTAAATTGCAGCAGCCAGCATTCAGAAGCTCACATGCAAGGATAAGCGTATCTTCATCCAAGATATATTGCCAGGCACGATATTTGAGGAGCATTCATTACGTTTTTCAATGAAAGACTTGACTTGGTTTTCATGAGGATCCAAGAAAATTGAACTGTTCTTTTTCCATTAATGATTAGTAGAAGCAAGGAATTAGAAAATGTTGAGCAAATCAAATCTGCAATTCGTCAAATTAACGTGAACCAAAGCTGATCAAAGTACTCTACTTAAAGTAGAAGTTAAACCCTTTACTTAATTAAGAGGAAAGTAAAAATTAATAAGAAAACGTTACCATGAAAATTTCCTTGCAACATGTTAGCCGAGTATTAATGGTTAGTTGGTTACATATATTGCATAAATGATTACACAAATTTAGAACTACATTAAACCACAAGGGTGGTGCGGGGTTGGTTGAGGCCCACGGGATGAGGATGGCATCCCATCTTCTCTAGGTTCGATTCCTACACCTGCACTTGTAGCCACCACAGTTATGCGGGGCACATGCTTTAGCGTCTAGGGTTTACCACTACATTTAATTCAAGTGTCTTATTTGGATGTTTCAACCACTTCTGGTGTTGAATTGTGAAATTGTTGTTTTAGTGGTATTCATGGCCTCTAATTCTTGTAGAATGATAGTTTAACCTGAGATTTGAAAGAAAAAATAAAATTTTGTTCCTAACTTTGAATAGGTCACCTTGGAATCATTTATTCTATAGCGTATGTAGAGATGCAAGCGAGCTCTCTTGGCCAACATTATATCAACCTCAGATCACCGGACACAAAAAATGTTGATCATATACAGTCTCCAGATTCATCAAAACCCGCAAGCAATCCATCTTCGATCCAAGTAATCAATCATAACATGCAACATTCACAGAGGAACCAAGTTCTATTTGTTTATTACTCAGGGTTTTTTCTGCACACTTTGACAGAACACATTAGTTTCAGTGTAAAGGCCTTATTCACCTATGTATAGAATCAAAATTCATCCTTTACATTCTTCACGTAGTTGATGGTCAAAATAATATAGCTCATCATGATTATGTATATACATATTGGTTATAGATGTGAAAAATATTATGTAAAATGTTGGAAGTAAGAGATTAACCAAGTGCATCGGATTCAACAAATGGAACTATATTCTTTCTACAATTTATAACATCATAAATGCATACATGATTGCTCCAAATGGTGAATCCCCTTACCACAAAAAAATGTGTTGGCAGGGGATTTTACATGGATTAGAAGCTATTTCTCTCTAAGATGGTGTCAAAAAATACTTCCATCAATTTTCCCAAAACTTTTTCAACCTACGGTATTTGTATCATGAAACAGGCATTCTAGAGATGAGATCAGTGAAGGCGTCTTCTCGGCAACGAATGGTTAGACCTCCCATGGGATGGTCAAATCCAAACTCCTCTTCTGATTGGCGCAGTAAATCTTGAAATAGAGGATGTTCCAGAAAAGATAATGGAACCACAAATCGAGTCTTTTGAATTTCTCCAACATAGACAGCCAAATAACCTTTGGGTACGTCCAACTTGTTTCGGTTGCAAAGTGACTGCAATTTGCTGAAATGCTTGTTTTTGGTAGTCAAAGAAGGAAATCGAATGATGCCCATTTTCTGAGAGAAATTTTAAAGAGAATGATACCCGTACGTGGCGTAAACACACAAACAAAATAGTTTGAATTATTTTTCTTGATCCAAACAATGGGTTTAGAAGTTGTGTTTTTTAACAATCAGATGCTTGTATTTATAGTGTTTTGGCATTGGATGCCAAATTGGCGCTGGAAATACATAAACAACTTGGTTTGAGCTTGTTGTGGGCCTTCATGTGAAAACCTAACATGGCTTTGCTCATTTTAAAATATCACCTCCTTTATGTTGATGTACGGTGCACGTCGTCAAAAGTTTTGATATATTAGTTTGACTTGGCTATTGTATAATTAGACACTTAAAGTATATTAAAATTTTACTTCTCTTTTTTAATTCGTTATGGGCAATTTGACTATTTGAGTTTCAAAGCTTAACGCATTCTCGTATATGAAAATTATGTTTCATGTTTGTACATCTAAAATATATATTTAAATTTCAAATTGCCTACAAAATACACATGCTGTTAATTGTTAAAGACATATATGGTATGTTTACTGTGCCTCATATGTACTCCTGTGTTTATGTTTTTCGATTCCTCAATGGTCTCAAGCAAAGCTCAATAGGTGCTCGATCATTTAGATGTTCTTAAGATGACCCATCTTGAACTTTTGTGTTTATTTGTCTTGGACTCGATACTTTCCATATTTTTATCTTAATATAATCAATTAATTTTATCGATTAGGTTTTTTTTTCCTCGTTAAATCGACCCACCTACAAAACACTACCATACATTAAACACATGTAATCTCAATCTCTTCCCACACGATGGACTCAATACTGTCTTGATAGTTTCTCGATGGCATTAATTTGGGCACTTTTCCCAATTAAACCTACTCTCATTGATGATAACAATGTTAATGCTAAAAACTTGTTACCTACCATGAAAGTCTCTATAAAACAGTTATTCTACCGGTTCGAATGAAGATATGCTATGAATTGATATATTGTTAAACCTTATTCAAGAAAAGACATATGTTGGAGAAAAATGAGATCTTCTTTAGCTTGTACACTCCACTTATGCACAACATGAGTAGTAGTCATTACTCGTAGATAAAAGATTGTGCACTATCTAGTAATTCCTCTCACAAGGAAACATATGACGAGTCACAAGGCCCGTCATCATTGATATGGGCAATAGTGATCCCTTTTAGACAAGTTGCAGTAGTATCCATGTATGCATCTTCATATTTCAGTATAAGATTAATTAGAAGTTATTGTGCACTAGTCAATCATGAAAATCCTTGTGTATCCATATATACAAATTGCAAAGCTCCACTTCTTTTGTTTTCTTATTCAAACTGTATGAACAATCCTCGCTTGAGCCTATATGAACTAACTGCTCTACACCGTTCCTTTGTTTTTAATTCATTTATACAAGCTCAATGAGATCGATAACCATTCGATAGCTACTTATGTACTTTAAAATTCAAGAAATATGCATATATAAGATTGATGGTTCCATTAATTGTTCGATCATTAGTCGATGTACTTTAAAGTTCAAGAAATTTATATTTGTACACAAGCTCGATGTGTTTGATAACTTTTCGACATATCGCTACTCGATGTACTTTAAAATTCGATAACAATTTATGTATGAGCTCGACGTGTTTGATAACCATTTCGATAATGGTGATTCCTAAGTTCATTGTCTTCCCTATGGGCAATAGTAATTTCTCTCACGTGAATTCCGCTAGTATTCATGGGTATGTTTCCATGTTTCCTAATTAATCAAATGTCTTCTTTTCCAAAATGTGTTGATGTGCAAGAGTAAGTCTAATGCCGAGTACTTTTTTTTTGTTTTTTTTTTTGGAAACGGCAATTCATTAAAGCTAGCCAGAGGCTAACGAAAGGAATTACAGAGGCTTAAAACAACAAAGAGGAGAAATGGCGAGTACTATATATTTGAATTATATAATCAACCGAAGGAATGTACATGTATTATTTTAGTTTAGCTAGTTATATAGTTTACGGATGCCCACTTTTTGCAATCACATAAAGTACACATATTAGTCACATTAAACCACACAACAAACTAGATATATTGAAAATAATGTATATGTAGATGATAATTTAGTACCAAAAGCTTCATATAGCATTAAAATTTTCATAATAAAAACTATAATCCACTTATAGAACATTGTGAAAACGTACAAGTCTTTCCACATACCGATCTCCATTAATGGGAAATTGATTACTTTAAAAATCAATCATGAACATTTAAAGCATCATAATGAAATCGGTATTGGGGATTACTCCAAAATATAATAAACAAATGGGTATTGGGGATTGATCCAAAAAAATAAATGGGTATTGGGTATAGGGGTATATGGGGTAATCCTATGATTAGAACTTCACATGGGTTAGCTCATGATTATATTAATTATAATCATGAGATAGAGAGAAGGGTTAGCTTCGAACTACATGGGATAATTTAAAAAAATTAAATCATGCCAAAAAACTTATTTATATGAATGATAATAGAAAGTACGATGTTACTTTTCCAAGTTTTTTCCCTTCATAGTTTTTTTTTTGTATCAAATCTCATACTAATCACGACACATTAATTCGTATATATTTATGATATTTAATAATAAAATTAAATCCAAAAATATTCAATATTGAGCTCATTTCGAAGGTATTGATGAAACAATTACAATGGTACAATTTGTAAAAAATAGAAATGTTTTTTAATACATTTTTGTTCATATACATTATTTATTTATGTTTATATGATAAGAGTCTAAAATGAAAAATAAAAAAGTAAGTGATTAAAAGTAAACCAAATACCTAATTATAAGGGTAGTAAATGTAACGTATAATTAAAAAATTTGAATTAAAGAAATATTTAAGGAAGAGTGAATGTGGGTGTGTTATGCGTCCAGATACATGTTAAATTGAATTAAGGAGGAATTAATGTGGATGTGCTATGCGTCCAGCTACATGTTTAAGCGGGAAAATACTGAAGTCGACTCACCAGAATACGACACGTGGCACTCCAGTTACTTATTTATTATATATATATGGTTGGTTTCATGAGAACGAATATTTGGTGAGAACATGAGAACAAACAACTTCATCCACCATACATCTTACAAATCTTCATCTACCTTCATTTACCGGTATATATGATCATGACTGAAAGTTTAACAAGTTCATGCATGAAGATTTCTATTATATCTTATGGTTTAATTTGCCTCTCTCAATATTATCTTATGGTTTAATTTGCGTGGCTTTGGGAGAATGAGAGAGATTTCGGTTGGTTATCAGTCTTATGTAGTATTATAGCATTTTTTTACATTGGAAACGAGAGAAAAACAACGAAAGGCGTGATCTGCAAGACCTAGGCTAGGCCAAAAACAGACTTGGAAACTGAACATATAAAAAAATAGTTAAGAAGATGGCTCCAACAACTGAGAGGGTGTACAAAAAACAGAGAAGCAAAACCAAAGAGGACCACCTTCCACACCAGCATCCATGAATTCAGCCAGGTTCGTTCCAGACATTCTATAGGCCCTGGGCGACATGTGAGAATGGGCCCTCGATAAGTACGATAAAATTTTCAATATGTTGTTTTTATCATTAGATTAAAACGAATACTAATATTTCATATAAAACCGTTTTCCGAGTATTCCTAGACGTAATCAAAAATTATTTCTAGATTAATATTATTTATCATATCATTTTTACATAGCACTGTAAATTTGTTCTACCATCGAACACATCATATGATATACCTTTAATATATAGATTGACATCACGTTGGGTCAGAGTTTTGACTATTCAGAGTAACACTTTATGTTAATCAATAAACCAGTTGGTTTTCCATGTCATCTCATGTTAATGTTTTCATCACCAAATAAAATTTAATTTAGGGTTAAAACAAACTTTTTATTAACCATCAATCTTAGAATCTAAAGTACATGTTGGTAATAGTTTGAGATCTTAATTTTATTTTAGAGATATGAATCAATATTGTATGAAAAACAAGGGTAGTTTTGAAATCTAAGTTGGATCGTCTCGTTTTGTTGGTAAAAAAATTTCAAAATGTATGAGTTTCTTGGTTAATAACAAGAAAGTTATTATATTCTGATACAAAAATAGAATTCATGCAGATGCAAGGACGGATGTAGCATGTAAAACGTGGGGGGATGATCCCCCATTGAGAAAAGATTTTTACCTAAGTTAAAAATCATTTTTTTAACTTCTTATCATAGTTCCTCCAAGTAATTTTCCGTCTGTGTCCCCACCAACTAAAAAAGTCTCTCGAAATCAACCAAAAAACCAAAAAAGTCCCTCGAAATCGATAAAAAAAATACTTAACAATCTCTCGAAATCAACCAAAAAACTTTAAAAAATCTCTCGAAATCGTGGAATTAGGCTAAAGACACATTAAACGATTTTACGAAACTTTAATCTACCTTAAAGATGCCCCCACTGGGCAAACATCATGGATCTGCCACTGTACTGATGGAATAATGAGTTAGTAAAAGATGAATGATGGAAAATATATTAAGGTTTGTTGGACAAAGTAGTTTTATATGTTAGTACTGAATAAAAAAAACTTAGAGAAACAATAAGCAAATAAGCAATATTATAAAATGAACGATGAATGAAATGTTTACATATTTTATTCTCCAATTTAATTAACTAATACATGTTTGGGCCCTTAATATAATGTTAAATTCTTTTTGGTGACCTATTAGATACTTAAAAAATTTGTGTTTTTTTTTATTTACTAATTTTTTTAACTACTACTATATAATATATATAGTATATTGTTGGCGACTTTTCGTATTTACACCTTTTTAAAATGCAAGAAAATAGATCTTGACGCAAGTATTCATCTTAATCTACTGCCGTCTGTTAACAAGTAATAATGGTACAAAGTACCGAATATCGATCCCACAGGGAAGCGTGGAAAAGTTCTCCTCGAAAGTCGGGTCTGTAAAAGCGAGTTTCAGATGGCGAATTCGAAAACAATATTTTTGATTGGGGGTTTGATTAACACTACTGAACAATTAATTAAAAAGAACCATCGGTACAATGCTTTGTTGGAATGAGATTAATAATTGGATAAAAAGATGAGATCGCATTCCTTCGTTATCTTAAAGTCGATATTTCATGAAACTCAAATGAGTCGTCGTACAATAAACCAGTTGTCAATTGATTAATTGCAGTCCACCATAAAATATAACTTTAATTTAAATAACTTCGGACAATCATGCGATATGAAACACCGTTTTAACTTTTGATCAGTCTTTGTCCCAACTTAACTTCGTACAAATTATAAATATAACAGAAACAGAAATGTAAATTTTAACTAAGGTTGGAGACGGTTGGTATTTTCAAACACTCAACAGTAAAAACCGTAGGAGTGTTGTGCCAACAACGTGTCCTTAGACAAGAATAATTATGTTTAACTAAAGGAGACGGTTGGCGTTTTCAAACACTCAACGATAGAAATCGTAGAAATGTTGTGCCAACAACGTGTCCTTAGACAGAATATGTAATTACTTGAAATATAAGACTGAAAATAAATGACGTGAATTAAATTGCATAATTAAATTAACATAAAGTAATAGACTGAAATGAAAGTGCAGAAAATAAAATTGCAGAAACTAAATTGCGAGAATTAAAGTGCGTTAAAATAAATAACATAAAGGAAAACTAAGCAATACACACTTAATTTTTATAAAATTGGAAACATAAAACGAATTTAATAAACTACAACAAACCGTGAACCAACAAAAGTTGGGAATCCGAAATTATTTTCCGGACTTCCGGTTTGTAATAGAACTAAAGCCGCAATGAGACCAAAATAAAAACCAAATTGTATCAAACCAACGAGATTCGTGATACGAGAATAACAAGTAACGATGGCGAAATACCGGAATTTAAATTGAAAAGAAACATATATTACTAAAAACCGGTTTGATTCGTGAGCCAAAGCTTCCAACTATTAGCTAATGGCTCCTCTCTTCAAACTCAATACAAGACAATGATCCCAAAAACTTCTAAATATGGTAACGTTAGAATATGTCTAGATTTATTGAATCTAGACTTTACAAAAAAAAGAAAAAGAGAGAGAGAGAGAGAGAAGGAGAGAGAGACGTGAGAATGAAAGAAGGAGAAAAAAAAATGTGTAGGTTATGTTTTTCTTTATCATCCAAACACTCCTATTTATAGCAGAATTTCATGGTCATGGGCCCCCATGTAGAGAAATGGGCCATAAAAGCCTTAACCAAAAAAATAGCCCAAAAAGTATCAAGTCCACGATAAAAGTCCAAGCAATTTTCGGTCCATCAAAAATCTCGCTTTAGCCCAACAGAAAACGCTCCATCTTTACGGCTCGTTGCGTCGGTCCAAAAAGGGAAAGTCTTTTGTCGTATCCGCGTCACCACTTGATGTCGACTTCCCATGACTTTCACATCGATCCTAAAATAAAAAGATAAATAAAAATAAGATTTTTCCGACGTTTTCTTTCAAAACAAATATAAAAACGACAAAAAGCATAAAACATTTATTTAATTGAAAACACTAAAAATAGATAATAAAAAGACTCAATTGGGAAAATAAAAATGATCAAAATTATAAAAAGTGAGTTAAAAATAGGGTAAATAAAATTACCCTATCATATATACAAAAAAAATTGGGCCTCTATTTCTTATGGGCCCTAGGCGTGCGCCCGACCCACCCTTCCCCAGGTACGGCCCTGAATTCAGCTAGTCGGATGGAGCACCACCCAAACCACTCGAGGTGGGGAAATACTAATCCCTTTTGAAGATTTGGTGGAACGAAGCTAGTTGAGTTTTGAAGAAAAAATCAATCAAGAGGGGTGATCGATCTTCATAAACCACTTTATTCTTAGAACTCCAAATCACATATAAAGTACACCAAACAACTGCTTTCCATCAAATCCATTAGAGATCACCCAACCCAAAGATACCCTAGAGCGAATTTACGAAAACCAAGTCAAGCCCCCACCACACAAAGATCTTCTGCCAAACAACCTTCAACCACCAAGAGTTACTGAACAATGTTCCAGGAAATCAACCATGCTCTCTACATCATAGACAAAGAGTGGTATCCGGTCACATTTGATCGAGAAATAAGCACACTGAAATTCACTTCAAGATTAAGTCATTAACTAAGAACATATACGTTGAGAGAGGAATCAACTTGTTCCAAGTAGCTGATAAAAACAAAAACATAGGGAGGACAAAGGGTTGGGTTATCAACCATGGAAGAAAGGGACTTAACGAAGTATATCCCATCCATACTCATTCTCCAAATCCATCTAGCATTTTAGTAGGGTTCGACATTTATTTTATATTTGAAAATGTTTATAAGTTAATTGTATAAAGTCCAAAGTCGAGCTTTAAGAATTTGTACATATGCAATAATAATTTGTAAATATGTATTTTAAGAGAGTTCAAAAACACGAGATAAATGGTTTCTAATATAGTAAATTCATTAGTATGAATATAAACCCATACGTTAATATATTCATGATTGGAATTTGAAAATACTATTAAAATTTGAAAAAGATATATAGCAATATGAGTGTCAAATTAAAGCAAACAAAATATTCAGTTTTTATATAATTTGTATAAGTAATTAATAACTTAATTATATTTAAAATAATTTTAATTTAAAAATGAGGTAAATCTACGGAGTTTCAAAACTTGAGCGGCTCATTTGAAAAAGATATTATAAGTCTCCAAAAAACTTCAAATTTTCATTTTTATTGTTTACAAAATATACAAAAAAGGAATATTAAAAAAATTGGAAATTGTTATAGATATTTTAATATTTGTAATCCTAAAAAAATAAAAGTTTCTAAAAATAAAAATAAAAATAAAAATAAAAATGGATACAGTATAAATATTAGTATTCAACATTTTGACTTTTTGTGAAGCTCCATAACTATACGAGGAAAACCAAGATTTGAGACTTTTGAATTCACATTTGTTCACAGTTTCCATCACATTCCCAACTTGGGTGAAGCTTCGCAACTTTTATGGCTATGCTAATCATTGGACATTATAAATAATAACCGACACTATATAATTCTTATAAAACTTGGTAAATATGATGTTTAATTAAAATTAACTTTAGTAAACATGTTTAACCATCAATAAATATATTTTTTTTGTTGATATTAATGTTGTAAAACAAAATTAACACTATCAATCTCTTATGTTTCATCAAACCATAATATGATACAGTGACTCGGCTCATGTTAGCATTTTCGAAAAAGTTTTCAACAAGAGCGGGAACGTAAATGGATTTGAGTGCAACATTTCATCCGTAGAATGTTAGAAATATGTAATTAAGTTGAGATGAAGCACAATTAATTTGTTAATTAATTGACAACTAATGAAAAGCAGTGTGAAACACTGAACGTACTTGTAAAAGGTAATGCTCCGATGTTGAAATTAAATTTGTACACAAATGGTTGGTTGCAAATGTATACGCAATATTAAGCATTATATTGGCACGATGCAAAAATAATCTTCCCAATATAGATTAATGTTTGTCTGGCAACCTAATTTATTAAACCGATTTTAAAATGGGTTTGTGACGGGTGTCGAGTCCGACAAATAATAAAGTCCTATTACCTCAATTTACAACATAAATTGCAATAGTGGTAAGTAGGGTCGATTCCACAGGGATTGGATGTGAACGGTGTTAATTTCTACGCTTTATGTAAAAAGGGGAGGGGGGTTGGATGGCGATAATTAAACTAAACATAATTGAATTAAAAACTGAAACTATAACAAAAATAACCTGACAATGAGTGTAAACCATTGATCGGACTGTGTATCATAGACTTGTTTACAAAAGCATTTTCTCATCTTATTCTAGACCGACCATAAGTGTCGAACCGCATCAAACACTCCGCTTATCCTTACGATTAAACTAGCACCGGACGCCCAGTGAATTAGTTCCTAATCGATTAAGCCACTTCTAGTTACGAACATAGAAATTAACCTATCAATTGCATTAGATTTAAGACAAGCGTCGGTCCTAACTAATGATCGGATACAATTCTACAACGCTAAATAATTAATTTGGTGGTCAATTGATGCGTTGCTTGCCACTTCACAAAACACGAAACAATTACGGATTCCATGTCTCGCCTAGCAATTCACAATTAGGTTAATTGATAAAAGGGATCCGTCTTAAATCAATAACCTAACAATGATGAAACCTTTAAAATATGAATTGCATAAATAGAAATCAAATGATATTAAACATCACCAAGTCTCAACACAATCTCAATCAAATGACTACAAACTGATTGTCTAAAAATAAAATATTAACTAAGAGGAACAAATATTAAACCTAATTTAAGTTACCTAATTAAATTGAAGAAATGGTGATGAAAGCTTCCTTCCAATCGTCTCCTCTCTTCTCCTTTCTTCCAATTCTCATCTATTCCTCCTCCAGAAAACGGTTTTTTTCGAAGTCCTCCCTAAATCCAATCAGGCGCTGCCATGGAAGACGTTTTTCTCCTGATCTGAATTTCTGCTAAAAAACGAACTGGGCTGTCCGTGGGCCTCCGTGTCTTTTCTTTTTCTTCTTTTTTTTCTCTCTCGATGGGCTTGTGACCGTGGGCCTGGACTGTTCCTTCATCTCTTTTATTTTTATTTTTCTTTCTTCTGTTTTTTTTCTTCCTCGTGAGCTGCCATCACAACAAAAAAACCCCACACTTTAATTGGTTCTTTTTTTTTTTTTTTTTTTATCTTTTTCTTTTTGGCTGCTGTTAACAAGGAAATCAAAGCCATTTATATATGAAAACTCATTTTGTTTGCTTCCTTCATGTTGACAACGAGACAAAAGAACCCACAAGTAAAATCCTTTTTTTTTTCTTCACATTTTAATAATTGTAAACAATTAAATACTAAACTCTACTTAACATTGGAATTTTAAGCATCTAATCCACATTAATTTCAAGGTAGAATTGACATAAAAAATATATAAAATTGGTAGTTATCAGTTTGCGCATAAAAGAAAACTACGATAAATCATGATATGAAGTTTGTTATATGAATAGGGGAAAAACGATTACATAGAATAAAAAATATATATTATAAGAAAATTTTTTATTATAAATTCATGCCCATATATAGCCACCTCTATGATAAAATGTGCAGTCAAAATCAAACATGTTATATAGCTAATGATATCGATTTCTCTTGGTTGGCATGTTTTCAAGCAAAAAAGGGGAACTCTTTTAATTCAAGTACATTTATATTGTTTTCTTGAATAAGGTTCAACTATGCAGGTAAATGCAAATTTTAGTTTTCGTGAACTCTTTTGATTTCTGAAAAAAAAAAAAAAAAATTTATCTTGAACGGGACTTTATTTTTTTGGGACCATAAACAACATTGCTTAACTAAATATCAACACCTTCCTTTAAATGTATGGTGTTACTTAGAGGTGATCATTTACGGGCTTGGGCGGGTCATGGGCCGGGCCAAACATGTTTTTCTTGTCCAACGGGCCTAATATAGTAAACCCAAGTCCGTTTTTACGGGCTTGAAAACTTGTCCATACCCGTCCTATAAACGGACCGGGTTTGCCAACGGGCTAACGGGCCTGAAAATTTACATTTAAAAAACTTATATAAAATGGTAAGTTGTGTAAAATTATTTAAAATACATAATTTTTTTTCAACTAAGCAAACGTAAATATACTAATGTATACAACATAAGAAAAAAAGTATGAATTTTTTCTCTACAAAGATTATCACCTTCGAAGTTCGGATTCCTAAACAACAAAATATTTAACCACATAATATTTCAAGATCGAGATCCTAAATGTACTATATGACATATCACATATAGCATTTATATTTAGGAGGTAGTTGTACTTAGTAGATGGAGTCCAACCCAAAACCACTTATAAACTTTTTTAATACAATATTAATTATATAATTTTTTTAATTGGTTATAATTATATAACGGGCCGGGCGAGCCTGACCAAATTTTCTTTTTCATTGCCCGAGCCCGCCCGTTAACTTGAACGGTCCCGTCCAAGCCAACCCATATTTTCTAAAATGGTTATCCAAGCCCGGGCTGGACGGACCGGGTCTAGCGGGTCGTACCGCCCATGAACAGCTCTAGTGTTACTACCGGTTTGTGCATGGATCTCAATTTCATCATCCAAAGCAGACCACTCGATGCTTTTAACCTTTCATACCCTATTCGTAAACTTTATTTCTTTACAATAATTAAATTAACATTAGAGAAGTTCTATAGACATATTTTAAAGAGTAAATTGTGGATTTGGTCATTGTGTTTTGATATTATTTGTGACTAGGGTCCCTATAGTATGTTTATTGTGGATTTGGTTCTTGTGGTATTCAATTTGTTTTGGTCATGGTCCCTCTAACTAACGTCTCCGTTAACTCCGTTAGATCAAAGGCTATTTTAGCATTTTCGCATATTCTTGTCTTTTTCTTATAAAAAATAAAAACAATATTTTTATCCACATAAATATATGTATATATACATAACATCAAAATAAATAAAATAAGATATTATTTTATAATTTGATTTGTTTAAATTAAAAAAACCAATCATATTAAATATGATTTAATTTTATAATTATAGTACATTTGCTTATTTAGGTATAAAAACATGGTTGAAGTTTATAAAAATGATTTCGTTAAATTTAAAGTTACGAAGATAATATTATGTATGGATCTTTCATTTATTTAAAATCTAAATAGTTGATTTTGAGTTTCGACTAAAAAACAATATGAAAATTGGAACCTCTAATTTTATGATGATAAAATTAGAGTTCATTTCTCAACGGTTTTCAATGATTTTTGTTGTTAAAATATCAATAATAAGTTTGTTTGTTACAATAATAGTAAAAGAACAATATAATTAAATCGTTTTTAACTTAATTAAAATTTTAATTCAATAAATCAAATCATAAAACCATACTTTATTTTATTCGCTCTAAGATATAGTTTTATAATCTCATATGTTTAAACTAAAATTTTAATTATATTAAAACAATAAAACTATATATCTTTCCACAATTACAATAAAATAATAAAACTAAATCATTTTAATATAATTGAATTTTTTTTTAAATTTAAACAATCAAATCATACAATAATATCTTATTTTATTTATTTTAATATCGTTAAATATATGTGTGTGTGTGTATAAAAATATTGTTTTATTTTTTTAATCATAAAAGGACAAAAATTAGGCAAAATAGCTAAAATGGTCATTGATTTAACGGAGTTAACAGAACTGTTAGTCAGAAGGACCATGACCAAAACAAATTGAATACCACAAGGACCAAATCCACAATAAACATATTATAAGGACCCTAGTCAAAGAAAATCTTAAAACACGATGACCAAATCCACAATTCACTCTATTTTAAATGATATTATCAAAGTTACATTCATGATCAGTATTAATTATGCTATAATTGTTATAGATACAATTGCAAGGAATAAATATAAGAGTACTTTTTCGGTTTTTTCCGTTCATAAACCTTCCTTTAGTACAAATTCGTTCTTCAGGTTTGCAAAATCTCTTGAGTTTTGTCCCACCAACTAACAATCGTCAAATTTTTTTGTTAACTCCAATTAAATAGAGGACATTTAAAATATTTTATCATTAATGGTTGAACACGGTAACCGATTCACAATGTGTACAACAGTATGAAGTGCTTCAGCCCAAAACATTTTAAGGAAATCAGATGTAACTAACATACATCAGACTTTATCTAACAAGGTCCTATTCATCCGCTCGGCGACTCCATTTGATTGCGGGTCGCCAGGTGTGGTGTAGTGTCGGTGAATACCTCTACGTGAACAAAAGTCTTTAAAGTTAACACTAGTGTATTCACCACCATTGTCAGATCTTAACACTTTTAATTTTCTACCAATCTCGACTTCGACTAGTGCTAACAAAGTTTTGAATATTTCAAAAAAATCTGACTTTAACTTAATCACATACACCCAAAGTTTGTGCGAGAAATCATCAATAAAAGTAACATAATACTTACCTCTACTAAGGGATTGTGTCGAAGATGGTTTCCAGATGTCCGTATGAACATAATCGAAGATCCCTTTGGTGTTGTGTTTTCCAACACCAAAAGGAACACACGTTTGTTTACCCGAGACACATTCTGAATAAAAGTCCAGACTCGTAGGCGTGTCACTGCAATGAGTTTCCGCTCTCTCAAAATCTCAAAATTATTCTCTGAAGTGTGCCCTAATCTAAGATGCCACAAACGGTAGCATCTAAGTTTCTCGAACTATCCGCGACATACGCATCAGAACTGACCGTCTCGCCTAGCAGATGGAACAAGTTATTTTCTACATGCTCATATTTCATCACAACAAAGTTCCCTTTGGATATCCGCATACTCCCATTCTCAATCCGAATCTTACAGCCAAGTTTGGACAGTTGTCTAACAGAAATCAAAGAACGAGTCATAGACGATACAAATTTAACATTTGATAAAGTTCGAATAGTATCGTCAAACATTTTGATTCTGACCGAACCGATGCCTCGAGTGACACACGATGTACTGTTTCCCATATAACTATGGTTACCTTCGAACTCCTCGAAAGTAGTGAAACAGTCCCGAAATGGTGTCATATGGCACGAAGCTCCTGTATCCAATACCCACCGCCTGTCGCCTTGCGGTGCAGTAACCGTTGCTGAGAAGCCTTTATCTTGTTCGGTTGCAACTGCTGAAGATTCTGCTTTGTTCTTGTCCTTTTCTTTCAAACTCGGACAATCTCTGACCCAATGACCTAGTTTGTGACAATAATTACAATTGCCCCGTTGCTTAGATTTCCCGCGATAACCATGTTTACGAGATTGGGAGCGACCATGAGTTCTTCCCCTGAGCTGATCGTCTTGGTCTCTTTCAGCAAATAGACCATGACTATTGTGGTTGTTCTCCCGCGAACTGTTACCGATTTTCATCTGAATTATCTGTTCTTCACAGATCATCCTTGCTTTTACGTCAGACAAAGAAATGGAATCTCTTCCATAAATAAAACTGTTAGTGAACTGAGAATATTTCTTGGGAAGTGAATACAACAGAATCAAGGCGAGTGCCTCATTATATGTTGCAAAAATAGAATCTGTTGCCTTCAACTTAATGATGATATCTTCGAATTTAGTCCTGTGGACCTGAATGGTAATACCTTCCTTCATTTTGAAGAATAGGCACGACCTCGTCAATAACAGTCGGTTAGTCAAAGTTTTCTTGAGATAAAGATTCTCAAGTCTTTTCCAAATCCTTGCGGCTGTCTTTTCATAAACGATTTCAGAAATAACATTTGAACCCATAGCCATCTGTAAGGTAGTGAAGGCCCAAGCCTCCATTTCCTTTGCTTCTAATGTGGACATATCCGGATCTATTTTTTCTGGAGCAAAGACTACGGGGTGAACATCGTTTTTCTTAAGTGTTGCTGTTGTAGTAAACTGCCATTTACCCCAAAATCACCCTCCCCGTTCCATTTTTCTATTCTAATCCCGGACCCCGATAATTTAAAATCACCTTTTTGATAAACATTTGGGTTCAGGTTGGAAACGGAAGCGGCAAACGGATTTCCTGAATCAACATACATTTTAACGAGTACTTATCGTGCGATTAAAACAATATACAATCTAAGTCAAATTTAGATCAAGCAGCTCTGATACCAATTGTAAGGGTCGGTGGCAGTTACAATATCGTATTTCAAGTGATTTACGGTCCCAAAAGTGATAACAATAAATCACGTGCAACTGACCCAATACAACAAATTCGGAATAACAAGATCTAAATTTGTATATATTTGGTCTAATGATTCATACCGATCCACAAATGTAAATATGGCAGTTATCGAATATACGATAAAATATGACAAAACAACATATAAATCGAGACAACAAGATTTAACGTGGTTTCACTATCGGTGTGATAGTGTACATCCACATGGAGAGAGAGAGATCTTTATATTACCAACCGGGAGAAATTACAACATGTTTACGAGATCCTTGGATCAACAAATCAGCTACCCAAATGTTCCTCCAAAAAAAAAGATATATATATATATATATGTGAGTCGAAGATCACTAAATCCTAGAGAGAGAAAGTAGAGAGAGAGCAATGTAAGTGCAAAGTACTTGTGTATTGAATGTATGTGTGAATGTTACAAAGACAAAGACCAAAGGGACTTAAATACCCTGGTCAGATACAACACAGTGTAAGACACTGTACACTATATAAGACCAAGCCTATAAATACAATGATTACTATAAAATCAGACTTAACAATCTCCCCCTTAGTAATCATTGGCGCTTTGGTCTTTAAAATCCATCTTCTAAATCAGCATGGACCATCAAAGCGACTTTATGAAGCATTCTGACTTTTAAAGAGAATTTTCTTCTCAGCATATTTCAGTTTGAGTTTTCTTTGCTGCCTTAACAAGACTGAACCAGTTTGAAATAAACTTGAAAGAATAGTCGGTTCATCAGCTTTTGCTCTAGACAACACACCTCTTTTGAATGATCTTGAATGAACTGTGGTGGTCGGAGCAGGAATAACAAAAGAATTAAAATGGCTGAGAGAATTGAATCTTGAGCAAATCTTGATCAGCAGATAAAATTTTTAGCTCTTTGTCTCTTTATCATCTCCTTGACTTCTATTAACTTCTCCCCCTCATGACCTTGATGATCTGGATCAACTTGGTCATGCAAGTGTTGGAGACGAGACAACTTCAGATCTGCAAAATCAAAGAAACAGAGAAAAATAGGGAAGGTTTGCGCTACAAGTTGGTGGCGCAAAGTGAGGTTTGCGTTACACCAAGGTGGCGCAAAGAGTGATTTGCGCTAATAGAAGGAAGCCCAAAGTGAGGTTTGCGCGACAAGCATGAGATGCAAAGCTTGTTTTGCGCTAGAAGCTGTTGGCGCAAATTGAGCTTTGCTCTACCAACTTGAGAAAAAAATCTGACTTGGAGTCTGAGAAATTTTACCTGTTAAGTCCTTTGACTCCCCCTACACAAATGCACTAAATTTGACAATTCAAGTTAGCATTCATATAGAGAATCAGATACTCCCCCTCAAAAACAGATATGATCATTAAGAAAAAATTTCTTTTTTCACTCCCCCTTGAATAATGCTCAAACCCATTTGTAAAGATATATGAGAACACAAGAATTAAAACAACAAAGTAAAAAAAAAATATACTAAAAATGTAAATTTTGAAACAACTAAACAAGTAAAAATTTAAACACTAAACAAATAAAATTCTAATCAGTAAAATATCACAGATTTATCAATCAGTTGAAATCAAATATATGTTGTTGGATATAGATACAAGTTTCATTGCATATCAAGTTAAAACATGTTCAGTTTCAAAAAAAACTTTCATCAATCTATTCAGTGTGCAATCATGTGAACTTCGATTAGCTTCAAGAAAATGCAATTCTAAAAACATAATAGAGAATTTTGCAAATAATCACACCAATCCATCAAGAATTAAGATTTTCACAAATTTACAGGTTTATCGCGACTTAGAAATATCACCAAGTTTCATGAGATGTGTGCTCATTGACATCTTTTAGCATTGTGCTCATTGGCATCTTGACATGAGTGTGCTCTTTGGCATCTTTTAAGCTTGTGCACATTGGCATCTTTTTAATCAAAAAGTTCAGTTAGTAAAGAACATGTCGTAAACGTAACTTTCTATCTGACCCTATTGCAGGATTTGGGTCAGCCACTCCTAGACCAGTTGGCCTTAGGGGACTAGGTGTCAAGCACCCCTTAGAACTTACTTTCCCAAATCAGAAAGGCTACATCGACATATCTTAAACCCATTCATACCAGTAGAACATGACTTTCGATCTGATTCTATTGAAGGATTTGGGTTCGATCACTCCCAGATCAATTGACCTTAGGGGACCAGATGACAAGCATCCCACAAAACTTACTTTCCCAAACCAGAAAGGTCACAGGTACAAACTTTTAAATTGAGAGATTTCTGTATTTTAAGAATTTAATATTCATCTCAATCACAAGGTTTTACGTCTAAGTGTTTAGCCCATATTTTCATTATAATCTAAAATTCTGACTTTTTAGGTTTTCTAAGCATTGTAAACTATAAATATTCTGAATCACACAACTTTAAAGCAAAATACAAAAGCTACAAACATGTTGCTGACTTTTCGAAATTTGTTAGAATTGAAATTTGAACATATAACAACTTTAATATAAACAAACAACTTGAAAATTTATCCTAAATACATCTTTTATTCAAAAGAAAGAAAAACTGTAAAATATTTACTTTATAGAATAAAATTTGTAAAGATTTAAACTTTTAAAAACTGATTTTTTTAAAAACGTGTGTCACAAAAGAAATATTTTGGGATGAACAAAATTTAGGAACGATTGAAAAACGCTTAGATTCAAGAAATTTTTTGAGAAAACTGGAATGACATCATAGACAGAGATATATGCAGCGGAATAAAAGAGATGTACTCACAGTTTCTCATTCGTCAGAGCTTACCATCATTGAAGAACGAGTCCTAGACTGATTTGTCTAGAAGTCGTAGTCGTTGAAGCACGGGTTCTGAGCTGAAGTACTCAGAAGCCATCTTTCTTTTACTTCCCCTTAACATGAGGTGCCTGCAACTTATGATCAGTTTGAGATTTTGGTACCCACTTGAATTTGGGCCCGTGAAAGTTAGTTGCAGTTCTTATGGGGAAATAATTATAAGATTTGATACGAGAAGCATGAGAAACATAATCAGACAAATGAACATAAGAATTATCAGAAGAAAAAGCATAATCATCTGAACTCGAATCAGAAGAAGAATATGAGACATTTTTGGAAATTTGAATCATTTGCTTTATAAAATATTTGGAAATTTTATTATACACAGCAAATGAATCACTTTTATAATATTTGTCTACATATAAATCCTCATCAATCGCATAATCATCTGATGTCTGGTTCACCCTCCATTTCTGCTTTGTAGACTTGCTCAAAGTCCTATATGAAAAATTAGAATCGGAAGAATTAGAACAGTCAGAAATGACTTTATCTTGTTTCTTAGACTTCTTTGACCTTCTTCTTTTACGCTTAGGTTTATAATACTGATCATTTAGCGTAAAAGAATCATCAAGAATTTTAGACTTAATATTTAAATCAGAAGAAATAATTTTACCTAAGCAACCAATCTGATCAACTAATAAATCTGAATTTACCTCGGAGTCAGAATTATTTTGAGAAAAGATTTTAAAATTTGAAACTTCCTTTTTGTTTTCCTTAAAATCAGAAGAAATGTTAGAAATAGAATCTGGTTTTTGAAAAAATAATTTTTCTTCAAGACTAGACGTCATGAAAGAAAGAAAAATATCAGATTCAATTTCCTTTAAAATATTTTGATCTTCTATCTTATCTTCAAGATCGATGATTTTGCTTTCTAATACTAACGGAGGAGTATATTTCTTAGAATCATAAATGATTGGTGAAATATTTTCCTTATCAGAATTAGGAGCATAAGGATCAACAAAATCATCAGACATTGAAGATTTGATAGAAGATATATCATTTAAAACTCTTCTTCCTCTCCTTGATTTTTCAGGAAAATATTTTGCATTTTCGCTCGTGTAAACAAAAGGAATTTCCTTTTTCTTGTTATTTGTTCTTTTCTTATTTTCGATTTCTAACACTTGTTTTTCATTCATCCAATCAATTTTAAATTGATGAGCATATTTAGCAAGTGTTAGATAATCATATTTATATAAAGTAGGGGATTTTTCAATCGCATTGTTTAAACAATGTTGATTTTCAAAACCAAGTCCCCATTTTTCTTTTAAAGCTTGCTTCTTCACTCCTTGGTTTGTTCATAAAAATTGTTTGTTCAGATTGGTTCCTGTAACACCCTAAAAATAGGGATAACAAAAATCCAAAAAAAACGGACAATAAATAACCACCAACTAATCTAATTTCTATAACTAGAAAAGAGATTACAAATAAGGGTGTCATATATAAACCCAAAGGGTTCTCCTACCAAAAGTAAGTCCAAATGCAATATTCTCCAATCTCTCACCCAAGCACTATGCCAGCTTAGAACCGGAGCCGCTAGAACCTGAGATACACATCGACACCAAACAAGTGTTAGGCCAAAAAGCCTAGTGAGTTGAATAAGTCAAAGCATACCAGAAACAGTTACAGTTCTTAACAGCAGTTAACCAATTAATCACGTAGATGTGGAGTCAACGGGAGCGACCCATATCTCCAATCCGGTTCACTCAAAGAGGCAATGCACCTTGAAGCCACTTTCTCTGGCGACTCAAAGGCCCGACACGCTTCGGGGACTACCGCTTAGGAAATTCCCCTACGACGGAGGTCTAGGTACATACGAGACTACTCCAACAGGAAAATTCTCCAAATGTCACCCACCTACATTCCTATAGTGAATCACGGACTTGGTTCGTCCACATAATGCATTTAGGAGGTCTCAATGATGTGTTTCAACCCGTTAGTCATTCGGGTACCAACCAAGAACACAATATTACCATCCTAAGCATGTAAATCCATCATATGACATGAATATCCACATAACTACGTTGTAGATACAATAACACCAAGAGTGTATTCCGAATGGAAATCATCATGTTATACCAAACATATATTCCTTAATCATGTCGAATACCCATTCATGGGCACACATAATGTAAATCCCCAATTAATTACACAACATAGAGTAAATCATGGGATGATACTTCATATACATATATCTCACATAATCCCATGGAAATACCATCAAATACTTAAACCCGTAAAGATGACTATTTTGAGCAAATATGTGATAATAACAACAATTAAACAAATATGATGTGTATCCAGTTTTAACAAAAGTTTAGTAAACTCACCTTGCTAGATTTAGACTAAATCTAGATTTTACCCACTTAGAACTTTCCTTGAAGAATTTGATTCTTCAAACCAAATCTTCCAAAACCTAGATCCACAAGGTTCCAACCATAAATATACATAATCCACCATAAAGAATCGTTTCCCCAACCTTCTACATGAATACCTCCATTGATACCGAAACCCTAACTTCCATAAATGAAGAGAATAGAAGATTAAATTAATCCAAACTTGAATACTCCAATAAAAACAATTCTATTTCACCAAAATGATCACAAACCTTCAATCTATGAAAGGGAGAACAAAGGGTGGATGAAACCCTAGAAAACTTTGGTGAAGAAGATGAATAGGGAGAGATGAGAGGCTTACCACCACAAAACGCTCTATCATACTTCAATAGACTTCCAATATATTTCTATATCCTTGAATAGATCTCAAAAACGAAACCGTAGCAACTTGAATCACCCAAATCGGAGCTATGATGAGAAAGTTATGAGGAAATGAAGTTTGGGGCTGAAAATCGGGTTTTTAGCTCGACCAGGGGGTTTCGCGGGTTGTGCTGCAAATTTAAGTCGCGGCATAAGTCTCCCGTTTACCCCTAAGTCGCGGCATATATCCTAAGTCGCGGCATAAGTCGCGAAATTCACTGTCCTCCCAGTTTTCTTCTCGTTCACTGTTTTGGCCATAACTTCTTCGTTATAGCTCCGTTTTCGCTCCGGAAAAGACCGTTGGACTCGTAATTGAATCCTTCATCCATATAGACTATAAAATCTAGGATTCAAGTCCAAAATAAAATATCTTATTTTTCCTTAACATATCGGTTTTGGTATAAACTTGAAATGATACCTTTCGAAAATCGGGGTGTTACAATCCTCCCAACCTTAAAAGAGATTTCGTCCTCGAAATCTGGAACCACCAAACACCCAACATTACACTTGGAAATATTGATTGATTTCCTATCCAAAAGGAATGCCTTCAAGAAACCTCACCTCATATACGAATCCAATTACAACCCGATCGAGGTTGTTACTGCACTTCTCGTAAAGAGTCATCACAATTCAATCTCAAGGTTCGGCATAACTCACCGATGACGGAGTGAACATCAAATCCTCGCTTGATCATTTTCTTAATCATTAAATATCGGTTGTCTCCCAACCTTATGTTGCTCATATTACCTCAAGAGTAACTTACGACCTTATTCTGCCATTTCTACGAAAATACCCCAAAGCAAACATTTCCCTTAGATACCTCTAAATACGACGCATCAAGGTCTCCTCGATAATCGATTTGTACTTAAAGTCCACCTCGACATTCTCCCAAATGTCTCCAATAAACATTACTACTAAACTCCCACCATGCACTCAAGCATCGGTTTCCAAATCAGTGAAAGTTCTGATAATTATCAAAATGCCAGTGGTTGATTCTTAATTATCAACATCTAGTTTCCTTAAGGTTACCCTCGACACTTATCCCGGAATGACCATTATGCAAACGTGGGTATACTACCAACTATTTTCGTTCCCGACCAACAATGTCGATTCAAAGTTGACACCTACTCTTGGAAGTAGTCACCCAAATCCAATATCCTTACTAATCAACCATAACATCATCATTATCCACGAATACCCAACAATATAGTACACTACCAACACATAGCATGACATCGTACCCAAATTCCCACAATTCCAAAACCAACCATACCTAAACAACCGAAACACGATTTTAATCCGTAGGTTTAACGAAGCATAAAGGTCGTTACTTAACTAACGAGGGAGAAAGCACATGACTAACGCCTCAAACTCCGAGGATTCTTTTAATCCTTAATATCGACTTCTAACACGAGGGGGCTTACACCTATAGCCCAATGAGTTCAAGGTTTTTCACACTACTATGCCAATTTGAAATTTATAAAACTCTCAAATACATAAGTTTTATAACAATTAAACGTGTGGTGAAAATACACTATCGTGCATTCGATAGGTTTCAAAATTAATCACCAAAGCCACATATATAAAACCATTTTCAAAACTCATTTGATCAGTAATTACGCTAATAAAATGATAACGAAAGATGCGTAACAAAATTTTCAAACGGACTACCAGGGTCTTAGTATGTATCAATTTATGCTATGCGTATGAAAATAACTTTCCGTCCCAAAACATGCGTAATAAAAGTTTGTACAACTCCCAAAAGAGGATTTCACAATTTCAACTTTAAAATCTCTCACTTTAACACAAAACGTCGGAAGATAAAATTTCCAACAGGACCTATATACGTCCGATCATTTCCCAAATGTAGCAACACAATAGGAAGGTAAGTAAATAATTATATATATTCGCGTTTCAAATTTGGGCCGTACCGATAAAACGTACCTACTCAAAATCGTAATTACAACGACATGTAAACCGGAAATTCATTTCATGCATTGCGGAAAACTCCTATTAGTAAAATCAATAACTGAAATATGTTATGGGCAAAAGTTCCATCCGAAATAACATAAATTTTTCATACGATTACTCACACCAACAATATAATTTATGTAATGAATGAGAGATAGTTTTACGTACTAAAACAGTGTATAACAAGACTTTCATACCAAACTACATAAGGGAATTTTCACAAAATTGAACCTCAAAATTTCTGCAGTTCACCCAGAAATGTCATGAAATAAAACTTCCCATCGTGACTCGCGTACATCTGTTTATTCCCCAAAATTTAGTAAAGACATATGCATGCGATTTGAACAATTTCAAGAGTAATTTAGTTTAATTACAAACTGTATAAATAAAATGTTTGCAAAACCCGAGACAACGTGCTCATAATACCGAACTCTTAAAGTTTTCTCTCTTTTAGTCACCATGTGGCACGAAATAAGATTTCACAACAAAACTTGCATGCGACCATTTATTTCGCAAAACTAGTAGATTGATATGCGTATGCACCCGGTTAAAACTTGAAATAATTTATGTCGTTTTCGAGTTCAAAGCTAAATATAAACATGCTCTCATCGTTCTGAAATATTGGCTGAAATACCATAACGGAAATTTCCAATAAAATATGCATACGTGATATGTGCAACTAAACTGCTCCCACTAAACTCAAAGGGAAATAATACCACTGGATGCCAATAAAATTTCCACCACTGTTTTTAAGCCGGACAAATTTCCTCAAGACTCTATTTGGTTAAAATCGAGTCAACGACCCAATAGTTTACATGAATACCCAATGAAAGCCAGTAAATACATCGAAATACGTTTGACCACAATTATGCAAACACCACGACCCAAAAGGTAATTAACCCAAAATCTCATCGCTGGTTGAGACAAACCATTTTTCAAATGAACTCATACTCTTATGTTTTCAAAATGCCTCATAACACAATAATATGCATTTATGAAAAGGTTCATAAAATTAAATACACAAAATGACCCTTACGTCAATTGAACTCCAATTATATATGTAAAATCATCAAAGAAACATCTCAACATCATTTATTTACCAAAATACCCAAAGATCCCAAAATAGGTGTCTCAACATGTTCATAAAACTAACATTTCAAAATAACCGAAACTTATCATCGGTTGAAACAAAATGTTTTCCAAATGAACTCTTTCTCTTCATGTTGCCAAAATGACTCATAGTTCAATAATATGCAATTTCCAACGGTTTATAAAATCGTATGCACCAAATGACAATTATATAAAATGACTTCCATTTATATATTACATCGTAAAAGAAATATATCAAAATGATTTATTCATCAAAATGCCCAAAAATCACAAAGAAGTGTGTTACATAAGTTTATAAAGTTAAATATATCCAAATAACCCAAAACTTATCAGTAGTTAACAATTTAATGTAAAACACAAGCACTTTAAAATAAGTAACTTATAGATAATAGCCCATTTTCTTTTTAAATAAATAAAGACCGACTCATATACATATGAATCCACTGCATTACAGTCTAAACATTACATGGCTCCAATTGAATGACCAACGCACTCAGAACATGTAATTCTCAATTGATGCGCATTAACCGCCATCATACTTGGTATTTCACAATTGGGCTATTAAACCGGACCGAAGTCTTAAAGACAAATTTATTTTCGAATATGTCTTTCCAAGTTTAATTGCTGATAAGAATGGAAATCATAAAATGAGACTATATACATACTTTCAAATACTTCACATAAATATGCAAGTAATGCTTCATAAAACATTCCATTTCATGAATGATGCATAAAAAACCGACAACCATTCAAAAGATAATTTCTTTGACCAAAGATCGTTTTATGCAATAAAACGTTAAAACACATTGATTTGTGACCCTTTATCACAATGTCCAAAAATCCAAAATGTGGTGTTATACAAAGTTTATAAAGGTAAATACTTCAAATAATCAAAGATTACCAACTAACCCAACATTTGATAATTTCATGTAAAACACATAAACACCTTAAAATGGATATCTTGGCATGTACACCGTTTTCACAAATCAACTTGAACTCACGCTCCTCGATTTCCACAGTTATACTATCGCCATTCAGATGCTCAACATCTTAAGGCAAGGTCACGGACTTCATAGGTTCACCTTACAAGTTCTCCTCGAATACATCGATTCAAAAAGTCTACGGTTCTAATCCAACCAATTAATCCAACTCGAAACTGTCCACTTAATGCAATCACCATACTTACCGTTACTCCAAGTAACGAATAATAAAATCATCAACTTTTCTAATGTTACCCATTCATAAACTTTCTTACCACCCCAACGGTCGACATACCAAGGCCGTTCATACAAATACGAGGATGGATAAAAAGGAGATTAACAGATTTAACACGAAGGAAACGTACTACCACGTCTACCAAATATCATAACATTAGCAAGCCAAGTACAATAGAACGTACTACTACATTACCAATTGTCACAGTAACGACACTTCAAGCACCATCACGTATAAATATCCTCATAATAACATTAGCTAGGTGAGATTATGAACATATAATACATAAAGGTTCTCGTTACCATCGCCACAACGCTTGATAACCTTAGTTTCTTGTCGACTCTAAGACTAACCCATCTTAGAAATTCTACCCATCTCACAAATCATTGCCTAACGCACTTAGTATAAGTCTAGACATCTTACATTCATGCCTAGTTCACTTAAACTAGAGCTCTGATACCAACTTGTAACACCCTAAAAATAGGGATAACAAAAATCTGAAAAAAACGGACAATAAATAACCACCAACTAATCTAATTTCTATAACTAGAAAAGAGATTACAAATAAGGGTGTCATATATAAACCCAAAGGGTTCTCCTACCAAAAGTAAGTCCAAATGCAATATTCTCCAATCTCTCACCCAAGCATTATGCCAGCTTAGAACCGGAACCGCTAGAACCTGAGATACACATCGACACCAAACAAGTGTTAGGCCAAAAAGCCTAGTGAGTTGAACAAGTAAAAGCATACCAGAAACAGTTACAGTTCTTAACAACAGTTAACCAATTAGTCACGTAGATGTGGAGTCAACGGGAGCGACCCATATCTCCAATCCGGTTCATTCAAAGAGGCAATGCACCTTGAAGCCACTTTCTTTGTTGACTCAAAGTCCCGACAAGCTCCGGGGACTACCGTTTAGGAAATTCCCCTACGGCGGAGGTCTAGGTACATACGAGACTACTCCAACAGGAAAATTCTCCAAATGTCACCCACCTACATTCCTATAGTGAATCACGGACTTGGTTCGTCCACATAATGCATTTAGGAGGTCTCAATGATGTGTTTCAACCCGTTAGTCATTCGGGTACCAACCAAGAACACAATATTACCATCCTAAGCATGTAAATCCATCATATGACATGAATATCCACATAGCCACGTTGTAGATACAGTAACACCAAGAGTGTATTCTGAATGGAAATCATCATGTTATACCAAACATATATTCCTTAATCATGTCGAATACCCATTCATGGGCACACATAATGTAAATCCCTAATTAATTACACAACATAGAGTAAATCATGGGATGATACTTCATATACATATATCTCACATAAACCCGTAAAGATGACTATTTTGAGCAAATATGTGATAATAACAACAATTAAACAAATATGATGTGTATCCAGTTTTAACAAAAGTTTAGTAAACTCACCTTGCTAGATTTAGACTAAATCTAGATTTTACCCACTTAGAACTTTCCTTGAAGAACTTGATTCTTCAAACCAAATCTTCCAAAACCTAGATCCACAAGGTTCCAACCATAAATATACATAATCAACCATAAAGAATCGTTTCCCCAACCTTCTACATGAATACCTCCATTGATACCGAAACCCTAACTTCCATAAATGAAGAGAATAGAAGATTACCTTAATCCAAACTTGAATCCTCCAATCAAAACACCTCTATTTCACCAAAATGATCACAAACCTTCAATCTATGAAAGGGAGAACAAAGGGTGGATGAAACCCTAGAAAACTTTGGTGAAGAAGATTTGAATAGGGAGAGATGAGAGGCTTACGACCACAAAACTATCTATCATACTTCAATAGACTTCCAATATCTTTATATATACTTGAAGAGATCTAAAAATCGAAACCGTAGAAACTTGAATCACCCAAATCGGAGCTACGATGAGAAAGTTATGAGGAAATGAAGTTTGGGGCTGAAAATCAGGTTTTTAGCTCGACCAGGGGGTTTCGCGGGTTGTGCCATGACTTTAAGTCACGGGATAAGTCACCCGTTTACCCCTAAGTCGCGGCATATATCCTAAGTCGCGGCCTAAGTCGCGAAATTCACTATTCGCCCGGTTTTCTTCTCGTTCACTGTTTTGGCCATAACTTCTTCGTTATAGCTCCGTTTTCGCTCCGGAAAGAACCGTTGGACTCGTAATTGAATCCTTCATCCATCTAGACTATAAAATCTAGGATTCAACTCCAAAATAAAATATCTTATTTTTCCTTAACATATCGGTTTCGGTATAAACTTGAAATGATACCTTTAGAAAATCGGGGTGTTACAGTTCCTCCGATAAAGCTTTTCTTCTAACTAATTGATTTTATCTGAAAATTCATCTTTTAAAGAAGTCATAGCAGTCAAAGATTTAAGATAAGTCTTATTTGAATTTTCCAAATCATCCAATTTCTTTTGAAAGATTTCTTTAGTATTTTCCAAAATTGATTTTTCATCTTTCAAAGAAATTTTCAGTTTGTCAATCAAATCCGACTTTTCTGAATTTAAGTTCTTTTCAGATAAAAGCTATGAACGCAAATCAGATAAAGCAGTTATAATAATGTTCATTTCAGAGGTAATGAAATTGTAATCAAAATCAGTATATACCTCATCTTCATCAGTATCAGAATCATCTGACTGATCATATCCAACCAAGCACTTCTGAGCGATCTCGACATTTGCAGCTTCATCATCAGAATGATCCAGCCAGAATTCTTCTTCAGCAAGAAGTGCAGTTCCATTCTCTCTCTTTTCAGCCAGTTCCAGTTCTTCCGATAATAAACTGAGTCCATAACTTTTCTTCACTCGACACTCTTTTGAAAAATGACCCGACTTTCCACAATTATAGCAAGCAACAGTCTTTGGCCCGGGCACTTTGACTTTAGAACCGGAAGTGAAGCAAGAAGAGTTGGAACCCGACTTTGGTTGGAACTTTTTCTGATAATGCTGAGAGATAAGAATCATTGCTTTCTGCAGTGCCTCGCCATCGTCATCAGTTGACCCATCGTAAGCATTATCAGATAATGCTTAATTAGTCAGATGGCTCGATAGAAAAGCAACCGGGTCTACTGATTTCTTGTTCTTTTTAACCAGTTTGGCCTTCTTCTCAGATACAATGCACTCATCAGTAAGTAAGATCTCAAACATCTCTTGGATTTGCATTGTAGATATTCTGACATCATTCCTCAGTCTGTGGCAAGATTTTATCCACTCTAGTTGAAGTGCATTGAGGAATTTCAGATTTGTCTCAAGCTCAGTCTTTTCTACTTTAATCTTCCTAAGATCATTGATCACGGCACAAAATCTGTCATACACAGTTTTCAGTGGATCCCCATCCTTGGCTTTGAATTCTTCAAAGTTATTCATATAACGAGTATGTCGGAGTTGAGTTGCAACTGAAGAACCAAGCATAATCTTCTCAAGATGTTGCCACATAAGATTAGGATGAGTTTTGAAATAGTCAATCCTGTTGTAGATAGAGTTTGGCAAGGCTAGCATCAGATTTGCCTTTATATCACGATCAACTTGATATGCCTACAACTCATCATGTGTGTATTCTTTAGTAGGCTTATATAATCCAGAAGCCAACTTGGGTTTTTCAAACGGTCCTTTAGATAGAATGATCATCATGTCATTTCCATTCTTTTGACGTTCAATGAAGTTCAGGAACCGATCTTGCCACTGTGTAAACTCATTTTCATCAATCAGCACCGGTGGACGATTTTCTGTACCCAAAGACATTATAAGATCACTTTTGTAAAACTGAGCTTGATAAGCAAACTTGTCAGAATCCATGTTTCAGAAAATCAGAAAAATTCTAAGTCTGACTGAGAACTGTGTTTCGCACGTTTTATTCTCATTTTATAGCATAGATTGCATCATTTTCTTGTCCGGTTCTAGCGTGTCTCATGCATTGTTTCTACCTTTTTGGGTTAGTTTTTCTCTATTCGATGCCTATTACTTTGTCTCAGGTATATTCACGTTTTTGCGAGTGTTTTCAGTGTGTAGGTGTGCGTGGAATCGAGGAAGAAAAGAAGGAAGGAAGTGCAAGCGATGCAGAATGCGAAAAGAGTGAAAAAAAGAAGCTGAATGTTGCTCACGCCCGCGAGCATTTGGCTGCGCGGCCGCGAGCAAGTGGGAATCTGTGAGCTATTATTTTTGCACTGCTCGCGGCCGCGAGCGTTATAGGGAGTGGCCGCGAACAGCGTTGTTGGCTCCGTTTTTCTACTTTCAGTTAGGGCTATTTCGGTCATTTGGGCACGGGTATTTAATGTTTTTGGGTACCGTGTTTTTGGGCAGAGACCCCTATCATACTCTTTACTAATTTTAGGGTTTCTACATAATCCAGAGGTTGTAGTCTCCCTCTCCAAAAGAGGCAACAAAAATCACCCAAAAACATTAAATACCCATGCCCAAATCACAAAAAAAAAAGAAAAAAGAAAAAGTCTGAAATTTTGCCTTAGTCGTGGTCGTGAGCTTTAAGCCGCGCGACCGCGATCAAACATTCTGCCAAGTTTTTGTGGTTTGCTCACGGCCGCGAGCAATATAAAGCGCGGGCGCGAGCACCTGCTCTGTTGCAGTTTGTTTTGTTTTCTTCATTACTTCTCGTTCTTAGCATGCCATTACTTCCCAATGTTTTTAACGATTTGTTCAATGTTGTGATTCTCAGTAGCCTTGAGTTTTATGCATAGGAGATCGCAAGCATCTACGAAGCTACTCTTTGATCCCGAGATAGAAGCTACTGCAAGGAGACTAAACGTGGAAAGAGTGCGAAGGTTGAAAGAAGCAAAGATGGCGGAGAATGAAGCTGAAGAGCGTACACTCAAGGACTTTATTGAGCCGCAATTTGGCCTCACCTCAAGCATCGCGAGGCCAACTATTCCAGCCAATAACTTCGAGATCAAGACTAATCTGATCATGTTTATCATGCAAGATCAATTCGGAGGCACGCCTATGGAAAACCCGTCAAAGCATTTGAACTCTTTCGTTGAGAAGTGTGATACAGTAAAGATAAATGGAGCGAGTGAAGAAGAGATCCGTTTAAAGCTATTTTCGTTCTCTCTGAAAGATGGTGCCAAGGAGTGGTTAAATAGTCATGATGCCAATTTCTTCGAGTCTTGGAATTCTCTTTCGCGTGCTTTTCTTACCAAGTTTTTTCCACACGGAAAAACAGCCAAGCTTCGCAATGCCATCAACAATTTCTCTCAATTTGACCAAGAATCTCTATATGAAGCTTGGTAGAGGTTTAAAGGGATTCAACGTCAGTGTCCTCACCATGGAATACAAGATTGGATGCTAATCCAAATTTTCTACAATGGGTTGAAACCAGATATCAGATTCTCTGTTGATACGGCAGTTGGGGGTACGATCATGAGCAAGACTCTAGCCTTTGTCAAGTCATTGATTGAGAACTTGGCCACAAACCACTATCAATGGTCAAGTGAACGAACTGTTCATAAGAAGGCGGTTAGGCCTTCTGAAACTGATGTTTTTGCAGCTATAGTGGCAAAGATTGATGATATGAGTGCCCGAGTCGATGATAAGCTAACAAAGATCAGCAAGGTTCAACAACCTCAAGAGCAACCAGTTCTATCTTGTGAGATTTGTGGGGCACAAGGTCACGAATTCGAGTCATGTCCGGTAGCCAATAACATGACCATGGAACAGATGAATGCCTTGCAAATTCAGCCTCGAGGTCAACATAGAGTCAATGATCCGAATGCTCCTACTTACAATCCGGGTTGGAGCAAACATCCCAACCTTTCGTGGCGTCACAACCTACCCCCACCTCAGATGCAACAACCATCTAATCAGCAGCCCCAATCCTCTTTCCAACATCAACAACAGTCGCCGATGCAATATCAGTCACAACAACCCATGATGTATCAACCTCAACCACCTTTTCCACAACAACCACCTTTTCCACAACATCACCCTTTCCAGCAGCAACAAAATGCTTTTCAGAACCGTCCTCCAGCTCCAAACACCCCTTTTCAGCAGCAAGCACCGAGAACCTATCTAGAATCCCTCTTGGAAAGTTGCATTCTTAATCAAAACCAAAAGAATGAGCATTTCCAAAACTCAATTCAACAAGTGAACAGTCGACTAGAGTCCATGGCTGCCCATAACAAGATGGTGGAAACTCAAATGACTCAATTGGCTCAACAACTCGCTAATTCTAATAGGCAACAAGGCCAATTTTCTGGGCAGCCTGAACAGAACCCAAAAGGCCAAATGAATGCTATCATCTTGAGGACTGGAAAGACCTTGAAAGAGGATGAAAAGAAGGTTAATGAGACGGCTACGGTTAATGAAGACAAGGGTGCAACTCAAGGCAAGGATGCGAATAAGGTAGTTCAAGGAGGTGAGAAACCGGTTTTATAGGCGACCAATGCTCCTACAAATGCTAATACCCCGATTGTCCCGTTTCCCGCTCGCCTTGCAAAGGCAAAGCTAGAAGAGAAGTATGCGAAATTTTTGGAGACTTTGAAGCAATTGCATGTGACTATCCCTTTTATGGATGTTATCGCGGAGATCCCTTCTTATGCCAAGTTTCTCAAAGATCTTCTTTCTAATAAGAAGAAAAGTCGTATTTTGCTATCCGAGGAGTGTAGTGCGTTGTTATCTACTACACGTCCCGAAAATCTAGGGGACCCCGGGAGTTTCTCTATCCCTTGCTCGATCGGTGGAATATCTTTTCATCGTGCCCTTTGTGATCTAGGGGCAAGTGTGAGTCTCATGCCACTCTCTATTGTTCACAAGGTGCATTATCATGAGCTCAAGCCAACCCAAATATCCTTGCAATTAGCGGATCGTTCGGTAAAATATCCGCTAGGCATTTTGGAAGACGTACCACTTATGGTGGGTGGTTTGATGATTCCGTGTGACTTTGTAGTGATGGAAATGCCCGAAGATGCCAATGTTTCTATTATATTGGGTAGACCCTTTCTAGCCACCGCGGGAGCCATGATTTATGTGAAAAATGGTAAGCTTTCCCTCTCGGTCGGTGATGACAAAGTTGAATTTGAGTTGAAGAAATCCATGGGGATACCACCTCAAGTTGATGATTGCTATACCTTGGACTCACTCGAGAACTTGTTGGAAGAAGATGAATTGAAAGCTGAGGAATTGATGGGTGTTGATGAGGATGCAAAGATAGTCGAGGCGATTTTTGATGCAAGCCCCCTATTTCTGAAAAATGAGCCAATCATGAATATTTCAGCAGCTGTTGAGGGAGCGGATACTGCAGCACCACCTAAGGTAGATCTCAAACCTCTCCCCTCTTATTTGAAATATGCTTTTCTATGTGCTGATGACACCTATCCTGTCATTGTTAATGCATCTTTATCTAATGAAGAGCTTGATAGGTTGTTAGATGTGCTTAGGAAGTATCGTGGTGTGTTGGCCTACTCTATTGATGATATCAAGGGGATTAGCCCGGCTTTTTGCACTCATAGGATCCTTCTTAATGATGAGCGTTCCACCTCTACTGAGCCTCAACGTAGGTTAAATCCAAATATGAAAGAAGTGGTCCATAAAGAGGTATTAAAACTACTTAAGGCCGGAATAATCTACCCTATCTCCGATAGCGCATGGGTTAGTCCAGTCCAAGTGCTACCCAAAAAAGGTGGCTTGACTGTTGTGAAAAATGACAAAGATGAGTTAATCCCATCTCGGACGGTCACCGGTTGGCGAATGTGTATTGACTATCGTAAGCTTAACCTCGCCACCCGAAAGGACCATTTCCCCCTTCCTTTTATAGACTAAATGCTCGAAAGGTTGGCTAAGCATGCATTCTTTTGTTATCTTGACGGATATTCGGGATTCTTCCAAATTCCCGTTCATCCGGATGACCAAGAGAAAACCACCTTTACATGCCCTTATGGAACATTTGCTTATCGGCGCATGTCTTTTGGCTTATGTAACGCGCCGGCCACCTTTCAGCGTTGCATGATGGCCGTTTTCTCCGAATTCATTGAACGCAATATGGAGGTCTTTATGGATGACTTTTCCGTCCATGGCACCGATTTCGACAGTTGCCTTTTTAATTTGACCAAAATCCTCCATCGGTGTCAGGAAGTCAATCTTGTTCTGAATTGGGAGAAATGCCACTTTATGGTCACCGGGGGTGTTGTCTTGGGCCATATCGTTTCTAATCGTGGTATCGAAGTCGATAAGGCCAAGGTAGAAGTCATTGATGGATTACCACCCCCTAGAGATGTCAAAGGGGTGCGTAGCTTCCTCGGTCACGCCGGTTTCTACTGACTCTTTATCAAGGACTTTTCTAAAATTTCTCGGCCCCTGACCGAACTCTTGGCTAAGGATACTCCTTTTGTCTTCTCTAGCTCATGTCTTGAAGCGTTTAATACACTCAAAAGGGCACTAATCTCGGCCCCCATAATTCAACCGCCGGATTGGTCACTCCCTTTTGAGTTAATGTGTGATGCTAGCGATTTTGCGGTAGGAGTTGTTCTAGGTCAGCGGAAGGATGGTAAGCTTCATGCCATTCACTATGCTAGTAAAACCCTTGACCCCGCTCAAATGAACTACACCACTACGGAAAAAGAGCTTCTAGCTGTAGTGTTCTCTATTGAAAAATTCCGGTCTTATCTTGTGGGGTCTAAAGTTATAGTCTATACGGATCATGCCTCCCTTAAGCATCTATTGCACAAAAAAGATGCCAAACCACGGTTGATTCGATGGATTTTACTTTTGCAAGAATTCGATTTAGAAATTAAGGATAAGCCTTGTTCCGAAAACTCTGTTGCCGATCATCTTTCCCGTTTGGACCCTCATAATCTCTCCTCTCCCCCTTTTAATGATTCTTTACCCGATGACCAGCTTTTTGTCGTCTCGAGTGGCGAAACCCCATGGTACGCCGACATTGCGAATTTCCTTGCGTGTAATATTATACCCCATAGTTTAACATCTCATCAGCACAAGAAATTCTTTAGTGATGTCAAGAATTATTATTGGGACGGTCCTTTTCTTTATCGTTCTTGCGCTGATAGCATAATCCGGCGTTGTATCCCGAAAGAAGAGACCGAGTCAATTTTGGCTCACTGTCATGACATGCCTTGTGGAGGCCACGCAGGTGCAAGTAAGACAGTTGCTAAAGTCCTTCAAAGCGGTTTCTTCTGGCCTTCCTTATTCAAGGACGCCGATGCTTTCGTTAGAAAGTGCGATCGTTGCCAGCGTATTGGTAACATTTATCGGCGCCATGAGATGCCCCTAAGCTCTATCCTTGAAGTCGAACTTTTCGATGTTTGGGGTATCGATCTCATGGGACCGTTTATCTCTAGTAATTCCAACAAGTATATTCTTGTGGCTGTAGATTATGTCTCAAAATGGGTTGAGGCCATCGCTGCCCCAACCAATGATGCTCGTGTGGTAACCAAATTCTTTAAGCGTTTCATCTTCCCTCGATTCGGTGTGCCGAGAGTCGTCATTAGTGATGGAGGAAGTCACTTTATTGAAAAAAAGTTTGAGGCCCTCCTAAAAAAATATGGCGTTCACCACCGAGTGGGACTTGCCTACCACCCCCAAACTAGTGGTCAAGTCGAGATCTCTAACCGTGAACTTAAGACCATCCTCGAGAAAACTGTCACCTCTTCACGAAAGGATTGGTCATATAAGCTCGATGACGCGCTATGGGCTTATCGAACAGCTTACAAGACACCTATTGGGACTCCCCCATATCGGTTGGTCTATGGTAAGGCGTGTCATCTCTCGGTTGAGCTCGAGCATCGTGCGTTTTAGGCAATCAAAGCCCTTAATTTCGAGTACAAAGATGTGGGTGGGCGACGCCTCTTACAACTTAATGAGCTTGATGAAATACGCCTTGATGCATATGAAAATGCGCGAATTTTCAAAGAAAAGACAAAAAAATGGCATGACCAACGTATTATGCGTCGAGAATTTCGGGAAGGGGATTTGGTGTTGCTCTTCAATTCCAGATTGAAGCTTTTCCCCGGAAAACTCCGCTCTTGTTGGTCCGGTCCATGTACTGTTATTCGCGTATTCCCGCATGGAGCTGTAGAGGTATCGGGTGAGTCCCGTTCATTCAAAGTTAATGGGCAGCGACTCAAGCATTACTGAGCTGGCACGCCGATCGTCAACCCCGTATCCATTCCCTTGCCCGAACCCCCGCAAAGCAGTGGCCTATAAAGTCAATCCTTTGACTTTCACCGTTTTGCAAAGTCTCTTCTCCCTTTTGTTTAATTCCTCGTCAAGCTCGTGACGCTAAATGAGCCACTCTCTCTCGTGTTTAATTTTTAAGTTCGCAATCCCGCTCGTGCTTTCCCACCTACCTTTATTTTTGAGGTTTAGTTTGGGCGCGTTTGAATAATCCACATAGCCGTGGCATTCTTAAATCAAGCTTTTTGCGTTGATTTCGGCACTTTCTCGCGGGCATAGTCAAAATAGTCACGCAGACGAGAAGGAACCAAGAAAAAGTATTTTGAGTTTTTTTTACTGGTCGCGGGCGCGAGCATTTTATAGCGCGGCCGCGAGCAAGGGTTCTGCCCTGTTTTTGATTGTTTCTCGCGGGCGCGAGCGTTTTAAGGAGCGGTCGCGAGCTAGCTTTCTGCCCTATTTTTGGGTGTTCATCTCGGGCGCAAGCAATATAAAGCGCGGCCGCGAGCTCTCTTTCTGCCTTGTTTTTAATTGTTTATCTTGGGCGCGAGCAATATAAAGCGCGACCGCAAGCGACCTTTCTGTCTTGTTTTTAAATTTTACTCGTGGGAGTGAGCGATTTAAGGAGCGGGCGCGAGCCTTGCTTCTGTTTTGTTTTTGGTACACGCTCGCGGGCGCGAGCGATATAAGGCGCGGCCGTGACTGGTCTGGGTTATTTAAAACCCCCAATCGACCTTCTCCTAAACCCTAGCCACCACTCCTCTGTTCATCCCCCTTTCCCCTCTCTCGTTCCAGACCACCGCCGACCACCATATCGCCGTCGTTCCCCACCACCTGCCGTTCCACCATCGCTATTCACCACCCCTCTCCTCTTCTCCCTTTCTCCTCCATTTCGACATCTATCATCATCAACCTTAATCTTTTTCCTTCTCTTCTCGTTTTCTTCTCTCAAACCTCTCCCCTCCCATTTTTTTTCTTTTTTTTTTCCCTTTTTCTTTCCCCTTCTAAACCCTAGATTACGAAATCCCCAACCCCCAACCTACCTACCTCAATCGTGCAACCACCAAGGCATGGGTTCTCTCTTCTCTTTTCTTTTAGCAGGAATAGCATGTGGATGAAGTCTAAAGTACAATAAATTGAGCTTGGTACATTCCTTCCTGTTTTTTCGCTTACATAATTGCTTGGTGTTTGTTTTCTTCTGTCTTTTAGCTTTTCTAGCTCCTTTTTGCTTGATAGTTTACTTATGTAGTTCTTAGTTGTGTTTTCAAAAGCTGAGAATCCTTTCTTTTTGCTTTTACACTACGTTGCTCTTGCTTAAATTGGTTGTGCTTAGTTTCTTGGACCCCCACCACTGGGCGGGCATAGGTTTGTTGCACTTAGTCACAAGTTTAAGTTTCAATCAATGGGAAAGTTGAAAAAAGTTAGTTCCGGGGGCCGTTCCCCAAATAGGAACCGTGGAGAAGGCTCCTTAAATCAATCAGCTCTCCCACCGCCCACACTCGATACCCTTGGGATTAAGTTTGTATCGTCGGAGCTATTGGATCAAATAATTGTATTCAAGATTAAAGGGTTTAAACTGTATTTATTTGATAGTTAAAGTTAAAGGGTCTAATTAGTATTTATTCAATAGTTATTAAGCTATTGGGCCTCAAGCCCATTAAACATTAGGAAGCCCATATGGCCTAAGTATTTAAAGTTTTAATTGTTTAGTTTTAGGGTTAATCTTTCATAATTTCTTAATCATTGTTTAGAGAGAAAGGTAGCCATATTGTAATCGTATTCAAAGGGTATCAAGAACACTCAAGGGTTTCATTGTTTATTCAAGGGATTGGTTTGTTACTCTGATTTATATATCTCTTGATTATTATTGTGTTGCTTGATTACTTGATTGATTATTTACCAACTAGATTAAACTGGGATAACAATTGGTATCAAAGCTTAAAGAATCAAAATTTTTTTACTATTCACGAAAATCACTGTTCATCGAAATTTTTTTTGTGTTCATCTGATTTCATGAATCTGTGAGTTTTTATGATTAAGATTGATCTGATTAAGTGAGTTTTATTCTATTGAAAAGTATCTGATTGATTAATTGCATTGAGAATTATCAAGTGATTGGATTTTTGATTTCTGTTGTTTTCTGGGTTCGACATCTTCAAGAACTATCGACATATGCTCTGCTAAAATTGAAGCATAAAAACTCAACAGTTCAGAACTATGGACACAACAGTTCAGAACTCGTAATTAAGGACAAAGCTTCTATTCAATCTCGAATAGAACCAACTTCTCAAGGATCCACTTCTTCTAACTCTAACTCTACTTCATCTGAGTTAGATTTATTGTTTATTGATGCCTTTGATGATATATGTGCAGATTTTGAAATAGGCATATCAACATCAATAACAAGTGGTACAGGCTCGGAGGTCCCTACTATATCTGAAGACATATCTGGACCGTCCGAAGAAGAAGTCACTGACACTTCATTTCTCTCAGGTACAACTGAACCGTTAGTTTATGACTCTACTAATGCTGAATCTGTCTCTATAGATAGTTCGTCTGGAAAAGAAGTCCCGAGTACTTCAACTGCTAGTCCAGAACCCACAGTATCAGAAATACCAGTACACGATGTCCCGAGTACATCTATGGAGCTGCCTGCTGTGCAAGATGACAACGATGCGTCAAATACGCAACAAACAGTTGAAGCATTACCAAGCACACATCGTTGGACTAAGGATTATCCCCTGGAAAACGTGATAGGTGACGTACAATCTGGTGTCACAACAAGATCTGCAACAGCCAACTTCTGCATGTTTTCAAGCTTCCTTAGTTCCCTAGAACCGAAGAAAGCGTCTGAAGCTCTACGTGATCCCTTCTGGATTTCTGCTATGCAAGATGAGCTTCTCCAATTCGAAAGGAACAAGGTATGAAGCTTGATCCCACTACCTAAAGGTAAATCCGTTATTGGAACAAAGTGGGTGTTAAGAAATAAGAAAGACGAAACTGGAGTAGTCGTGAGAAACAAAGCTCGTTTGGTCGCAAAAGGGTATTGTCAACAAGAGGGCATTGACTATGATGAAACATTCGCCCCAGTTGCAAGGATCGAAGCCATCAGAATCTTCCTAGCCTATGCAGCGCACAAAAACTTTACACTCTATCAAATGGACGTAAAGTCGGCTTTCCTGAACGTCGTTTTGCATGAGGAGGTTTACGTGGCTCAACTTGAAGGTTTCGTTGATCCTCATCACCCTGATCATGTCTATGTTTTAGACAAAGCGCTTTATGGTCTTAAACAAGCACCGCGAGCCTGGTATGAAACTCTCACTAAATTCCTCTTATCTTCTGGTTTCAAGAAAGGTACAGTTGATACTACCTTATTTCTTAAAAGGCAAGGTGAGGACTTGATTCTCATTCAGATTTATGTTGACGACATAATATTTGGGTCGACAAATCCGAAATTTTGTAAGAACTTTTCAAAGATAATGGAAACAAAGTTTGAAATGTCGATGATGGATGAATTGAATTTCTTTCTTAGTTTACAAGTAAAGCAATTACCCGACGGCATATTTATTAATCAAGCTAAATATATAAAAGATATTTTGAAAAAGTTCAATATGTTAGACAGTTCAGTCATGAAAACACCAATGGCTACTGGTACACTCTTAGACGCGGATCCCTCCGGGAAATCTGTTGATCAAAAGGTGTATCGCAGCATGATTGGTTCTTTACTTTATCTGACTGCCAGTCGCCCGGATATAATGTTTGCCACATGTTTTTGTGCGAGATATCAGTCTAATCCTAAAGAGTCGCACTTATTTGCTGTTAAGCGACTCCTTAGATATCTCAAAGGTTCTCCTAATCTAGGCCTTTGGTATCCAAAGGATTCTCGTTTTGAACTAACTGCCTTTACAGATGCTGATCATGCAGGATGTAAGCTAGACCGGAAGAGCACCTCTGGATCATGTCAATTCATAGGTGACAAACTTGTGAGTTGGACTTCAAAGAAACAAAACTGTGTTTCAACATCCACTTCCGAGGCTGAGTATGTAGCTGCTGCTAGCTGCTGTTCTCAAGTCCTCTGGATGACGACACAGTTAAGGGACTTTGGATACAACTACAAGCGTGTTCCTATTTATTGTGATTCCAAGAGCGCAATATCTATAACTGCTAACCCGGTACATCATTCAAAGACAAAGCATATCGATGTACGCTATCACTTCATCAAGGATCATGTAGAAAAAGGTAATATTGAAATACACTTTGTTCAAACTGACTTCCAGTTAGCTGATCTTTTCACCAAGCCATTGGATGAAAAGCGATTTCAATTTCTCATCAGCAAACTTGGTATGTTGAACATGTCTTAGACCTTACTCATGATTCTAGGGGGAGTATTCTATGTTTTTATCTTGTGTGTTATTTTTAAACTGTTGCTAACGAGAGAGGACTCATTTTCATAAATGATTACCCTTATTTCTTTTATTTATGCAGGTTGGTCAAGTGACAATGGTTTCTAATCACATCAGATTAGAACCCGCACTTCAGTGCTTTATTTATTTTTTCTGCTTTATTATTAAAAAAATGTGATGCTAACAGATTTTTGGATACTTAAATGCTTATCTGACCGTGTGTTCTTAAAGATAAATACTTGTGTTTTATCTTGTCAATATACTTTGTCAAGTATTCATACACATAACGGTTCAGAACATTCTATTTGACTTTGTTATTACCATGTATCAAAAGTTAAATCTTTCTATGGTTATACTCACGTTCTTTGTATTCACTGTTGATTGAATCAAACGTCATTTCATGTGCTTTCATTGAAAATATGTTTATATATTGTTCATATAAACAACATTCATTTTTTGATTCTCCAGCATATTATTCTTCATGACAAATCGTCTATAAGCTTAATTGAAAAACTCCTTAAGAACTTAAATTGTCAAACTCTTTTAGTTTGAGGGGGAGAATTGCATCGTCAAACATCTTCTGTTTTGACATCTCCGAATATTATATTCTTCATGTAACAAGTGGTATTTGTGCTTACATGTACAATAGCCTGTTGAACAGCATGTACTTTTAGGACAATACATGGGATTCAGTGTGTGAGCTTAACAGAACTTCCATGGATTCACGATAACCAGTGTTTCCTACCCAGGAAGTATTCCCTGAGTGATTGAGGGGAGAGGGGTCAAAAGAATTGAGTGATGGTGTGTGAAGAGGTAAAATGGAAAAGAGAGATTGGTTAGAAGTGAGCATTAAAAGAAAGAGGGTGAGTGAACAGAGTAAAAGAATATTAGACTCTGCACCAAACCACTTTCTGAGCCGGGCAGCCACATTATTTGATTGGTTCACATTCTTTGGTGACCATCATTGAAATAGGCAACTAGCCCATGCCATCTCTTGCATACAACCTCACCAGCTACTCATTCTTTTCTCAAAAAGAGAATGTTTCACATTTTCTGGGGAAGCAGCACATACGCTATTGGTTCTTCATTTGGAAGATACTAATATTGAAAAAGAAGGAAAGTTGCCCCACCTTCAAACCCTTTCTCATGCACATTGAGTCTTTGTATAATTTGTTGTTGTCTCAACAAGTTTACATATTTTGATCCTATAATGAAAAGCAATCATTATGCTTAATTCTTTCATACACATGCACGAGCACACAGAAATTTGTTTTCTGTCAGAACGTTCATAGATAACCATGTGTTATTCGATGATTGAATGGAAGACCTGGGGAGTCAACATCAAACCAGCTCCTTATATAGTAACTTTATGTTACTCAGTGACTTTGTGTCATTGACAGGCATTCTAACTGAGTCATTTATTGATTCAGGGTTACACTTATCAACTGTTTGAATTTGAAAAGATTTGAACGGTTACAATTAACTATTTTTATCTGAAAAGATAAAAATAATCACTCTTTCCATCTGGGAAGACTGCTCTTATTTCCATACAGGGCTCGTTACATGAAGACTGTGCTCACGTGATCAAACACAATGGGGGAGATTGTCTTGAAAAGGGGGAGATTGTTTTGCAAAGTTTTGATGATGATGATTCTCACCACTCATCAAAAAGGGGGAGAAGATACAAAAAGGGAGAATACAATCTGAAGATCTGAAGATTTCAAAGATTTTAAAGATATCAAGTTTTGAAGCGATCAACGACATATCTGAATTTGCAAAGATATCAAGTTTTGAAGACAATTGCAAAAAAAAAATTAATCTTGAATCCAAAGGGGGAGATTGTTGGATCAAATAATTGTATTCAAGATTAAAGGGTTTAAACTATATTTATTTGATAGTTAAAGTTAGAGGGTCTAATTAGTATTTATTCAATAGTTATTAAGCTATTGGGCCTCAAGCCCATTAAGCATTAGGAAGCCCATATGGCCTAAGTATTTAAAGTTTTAATTGTTTAGTTTTAGGGTTAATCTTTCATAATTTCTTAATCATTGTTTAGAGAGAAAGGTGGCCACATTATAATCGTATTCAAAGGGTATCAAGAACACTCAAGGGTTTCATTGTTTATTCAAGGGATTGGTATGTTACTCTGATTTATATATCTCTTGATTATTATTGTGTTGCTTGATTACTTGATTGATTATTTACCAACTAGATTAAACTGGGATAACAGGAGCACCGCGATAGATTTGCTGCTTTATCAAGTAGACCTCACTCGGCAACCAAGTTTGCCGACCAATTGGCTTTTACCACTTTGGGAGTCGCCGATGGGGTCCGAAATCTTTTCCGTCATGTCGGTTGTGAGGGTTTACTTTCCGTCTATGCGCCATCTTATAGACGGGTAACCCTTGAGGTCTTGAGCACCTTCTCCTGCTGTTTTGAAACTCGATTAATGAAGTTCCGGGCATTAAACGCGTCCCACTCCATCTCTTTTGATGATGTTATTGAAATCTTTGGGTGCCTACCTGGAAATGAGGGTATCGTGATTGATCCCAAATCTGATTTTGGCTCGCTTTTTTCTAATGACCGATTTTGGAGCCAAATTTCTGACCAATCGGTGTATAGCGCCCGCCTAGCCAAAGGCTCTAGAATTTTGCACCCTGTTTGCGCCTAGCCCATAGGGTACTTTCTTCGACCCTCTTTTGTCGTTCGGATAGCGGGACTGTCTCTCACCACGAGCTTTTCTTTCTGTGGGCCATGGTCAATAATTACCCAAGAATTTCCTTCGATGGTGGAGCCTAGATAACCCATAAGTTGGCTAAATTGAGTGAGTCCACTTCAGGTGAAATCTGCTGTGGCGGCCTCATCACCTTAATCCTCACTAACTCACCCCTCTCCATTGACATTCCCAGTTCCATATCCTCCCTTGAGGGTGTGACCTCCCTCTCAATTGCAGCCCTTCAGCGTATGCAGATGATTAGGCATGTGAGAGGGCAAGGATATTCTTGGCTCGTCGGCCCCGATCACACACACCACACCTACCTCCCCTGTCCCACCCGCACTCAAGTAACTAGTGACACCGACTGGCATTTCCCTATGCCACAATCTGAGGCGGATGATCAGGAGCCCCCTAGCCTACAAACTGGCGCAAACTTGATCTTTGCGTGAGAAGCAGAAGACGCAAACTGAGCTTCTCTTGAGCCAAAAGTAACGCAAACTTGGATTTGCGTGAGACAGAAGAGACGCGAACTGAACTTCGCGTGATGTAAGGGAGACGCAAAGTTCTCTTTGCATGATACACGAGAAACGCAAATTGCACTTTGCGTGAAGAACTGAATCCTGAAGCAGATGAAAACCTAAAACACAAAGACAAAATTAGGAAGATCGCGCAAACTAAATGATGAACTCGCGCAAACCACTATGAACTAGCGCAAAGTTCAGATCTAGCGCAAGACGAAAGAAAATCAAGAAAACTGCCAAAAAGATGATTTCAAAACTGAATTTGATGAAAAATTCTTATACAAACATGTTCGAAAACAACTTTTCAACACTTTTCAAGATTTCGTGAAATGCACAGAACGTCAAAAATGAGTTTTCCAGAAAACGAAAAATTTCAAAATTACCAATCAAAACATGTTTTTTCTTGAAAAATGATGTGAATCAAAAAGATTTTACAATCAAAAACGAATCCAACAAACCAATTTTCACAATAATTCGATCAAAAACAATCCCAAATTTGATGAAAAAGCAAGAAAACGAGATTTTCTTGAAAAATTCAAGAAAATCGATCAAATTATTTGCTTTAATCCATAAATTCAGAAACGAAATTCAATTCTCTCAAGATTCAGATCGGCTCTGATACCAATTGTGAGTCCAAGATCACTAAATCCTAGAGAGAGAGAGCAATGTAAGCGCAAAGTACTTGTGTATTGAATGTATGCGTGAATGTTACAAAGACAAAGACCAAAGGGACTTAAATACCCTGGTCAAATACAACACAGTGTAAGACACTGTACACTATATAAGACCAAACCTATAAATACAATGATTACTATAAAATCAGACTTAACAATATATATATATATATATATATATATATATATATATATATATATGGATGAAGGTGGAATAAGACAAATGGAAGTAGAGTTTGACTTTATAAGTCTTAGGTGGGGTTTTTAAGGAAAAATACGGATGACAGGTTACATATTTCCAAAGCCTTCCCCCAAAAAGTCACCTAATAAGACAAAAACCAATGTCTTCCAAAATATGTGGTCCAAACTAATCCATGTATCAACCACTTGTACATTGTGCTTGATCAGTTGCACAGCAACAAAAAAAAACTAATCTGATTTAAGAGGAGCCCATCCCATTATGTTTTATTAACTTAATTAATTTATTGGAATTCTTTTACATAGTTGAATATTGTTGAGTTCTTTGCTAGATAATTAATTAATTATTATTATTTATTAGGTTAATTGTTTTAACGGAAATTTTAGTTTCTATGCTCACGGTAGCATCAAGTGTCAATAGTATTTTGATCCGTTAGAGATCATCGACGGATTACTGACTGACACATGTAAATCTATTTATAAAAAAATGTTTTTCAATTCGTCGGCAATCCGTCAGAAATTGTAAAATTCAATGACGGAATTTGCTTTCGCCGACAAAATTAACGGTGGTGGGGATTCCGTTATTGATCCTTCAGAAATTACTGACACATTTTTTCCTTCGGTGCTAACCAAGTTTTGATTGTTTCTTAGACATTCGATTTCTATTTCAGCACATATACCTATAAAATGTGTGAGAAATCATTTATAAACGAAACAAAACACTTACCTCCACCAATAGACTGAGTGCTTGCGGAACCCTAGACATTAAGAATTTATCCCCTCCGTGTGTATTGAGCAACCACAAAAGAAATTCTTGTATGTTTCTGTTGGGTTACGGGATCTCAAGCACAACGGAAAATAAAACCGTAACCCTTCAAGGACCCATACGAACCGGAATAAATCGGGTGTTTCGAAATTATACCTCACAGTTAACGAGACTTTGAATCACAGCAACAAAGCAAGCTTGATGCCTCCACGGTATCCACGCGAACAATTCGAATCCTTTGCCTTCTCGTGATGCTAGTCACGGTTTCAAAACTTAGAAAGGAAATGGAGCATATAGTTGTAGGTGATTTTAGAGAGAATTGCAAGAACCCAACTCTTGCATACAATGTCATACAATATATATGGACATGAGAGACATGGCATGAAAGCACCACCATCCCTACACCTTACTTGAGTGTAGAAGTATCCATGCACCATAACTCATCTTTTCAAGACCATACCTAGTTATCTTTATTTATGTCTAACATAAATAATATCTGATTTTATTTAATCAGATTAAATCAATACAAATAAGATATAATAATTAAACGTTTTAATTATTAAAACTCCTTATTTGAATATGTTCAATGCGTGTGACCCAATGGGTTCTCGACATGTTGGTAATAAATATAAATATCATATTTATAGTCATAAACAATGAGCGGTATCTAGCAATACATCATCATCTCCCAAATGACTATAATTGGTGATACAATAAATTACCGGTATGTAGTCAATTTTAGTGTACATATTTAATTCTTTTGTCCTTGATGTCCAGATTGAACACGAGACATTGAATGTGTCATTCTCGTTATGTCCAATCTCTAGTTTCTTGATTCCCTAATATACTAATAAAAACAGAAATTGATATCTCATATCATTTATCTGAGCATGCATGCATTTCCTTAGTATATATTTATCAAGGGGCCCAGAGACATCACTCTCGTCATAAAGGAGGGACAAATCCTATCTCGATACATGCTAGTTCTACCATGTGATTTATAACATATCCAATAATAATTCTGTCACCCAGTTACGGAATGATTAGAACAAATGTCAAAATACATTACTCACACATAACAAACTCCATATTTCTCAAGTCAAAGAATTACATGTACATTGACCACATGAGAAACACTTATGACACTCACATGACATCCAATGAAGTGTTCTCATAGCGAGTCACGTCCGATACACAAAATCTCCATTTTGTACCCATATGCAGATTCATTATCTCTATATGAATCCCTACATATGCTAGTCATTATTATATTACTTCAACCTTAAAACCCAAAATAATATTTAACTAGGGACATTTAGAATACATTATTCTAAGGTTATTTATTATGAATAATTAAAAACACAGAATATAACATAGACATAATAAATTGGGCAATGTCTTTTATTTATTTATTAATTTCATGAAACAAAACTCAAAATCACAATCATCTTATGATTAGCTTTTGGGCATTCACTAACAATCTCCCACTTGCACTAAAGACAATCATCCATGCATCGTATACCAATGGATTTACAGTGGCCATCATGCTTCTGCTGTGTTAACGGCTTGGTTAGTGGATCAACAACATTGCTGTTAGTTGACACTCTGCTTATACTAACATCGCCTCTTTCAATAATCTCTCTAATGAGACGATATCTTCTAAGAATATGTTTGGATCTTTGGTGAGATCTAGGTTCCTTGGCTTGTGCTATAGCTCCATTGTTGTCTCATAACAACTTAATAGGACAATCACTTCTAGGAACAACTCCAAGTTGAGAAATAAATTTCTTGATCCAAACGGCTTCCTTGGCTGCATCTGATGCTGCGATGTACTCAGCTTCCGTTGTAGAATCAGCTACTGTTGCTTGCTTGGAACTCTTCCAGCTCACAACACCACCATTAAGACAAAACACAAAACCCGACTGCGATCGAAAATCATCTTTATCTGTTTGGAAACTTGCATCAGTGTAACCCTTTACACTTAACTCTTCTTCACCACCATATACCAAGAATGAATCATTTGTTCTTCTTAAGTATTTTAGGATGTTCTTGACGGCAATCCAATTACCATCACCTGGATTGGATTTGTATTTACTCGTCATGCTTGAAGCATACGATAGATCAGGTCGAGTACATATCATAGCATACATGATAGATCCAATTGCCGAAGCATATGGAATCTTACTCATTCGTTCACTCTCTTGAGATGTAGTAGGGCATTGCGTCTTAGAAAGTGATATGCCATGAGACATTGGTAAGAACCCTTTCTTGCTATCAGACATGTTGAACCGTTTCAACACTTTGTCTATATATATACTCTGACTTAAGTCAAGTAATTTCTGCGATCTATCTCTATAGATCCGAACGCCTAATACATAGGCAGCTTCACCTAAGTCTTTCATTGAAAAACATTTTCCTAACCAAGCCTTTACAGATTCAAGCGTCGGAATATCATTTCCAAAGAGTAGTATGTCATCTACATACAATAAAAGAAATGAAACAGTGCTCCCACTAACCTTTTTGTAGACACAAGGTTCATCCTCATTTTTTGAGAAGCCAAACTCTTTGATCGCTTCATCAAAACAATGATTCCAACTCCTTGAAGCTTGCTTCAATCCATAAATAGATCGTTGCAACTTGCATACCATATGAGATTTTTCAGGAGCGACAAAACCTTTGGGTTGTATCATATATACATCCTCAAGTAGCTTTCCGTTAAGGAAAGCTGTTTTGACATCCATTTGCCAAATCTCATAATCGTGATATGCCGCAATAGCTAGTAAAATTCTAATAGACTTAATCATTGCGACTGGAGAGAAAGTTTCATCATAATCAACACCTTGAATTTGTTTGAAACCTTTTGCAACCAATCGAGCTTTATAGGTAATCACATTACCATCCATGTCGGTCTTTTTCTTAAAAACCCATTTGCACCCTATAGGTCGTACCTCGTTGGGTGGGTCAATTAAGTTCCAAACTTGGTTTTCATACATGGAGTCCATTTCTATTCTCATAGCTTCTAGCCATTTCTTGGAGTCAGTGCTTGCCATAGCATCTTGGTAACTAATGGGCTCATCATCCATGAACATCACATCCCCAGTATGAGTGATGAGAAATCCATATCTCTCAGGCTCATTCCGTTTTCTACTAGATCTACGAGCACTTTGTGTTACAACATCAGACTGCCTTTCAACATCACTTTGTAGATCCACAATTACTTGTGGTGTCTGTGTTGGTTCCATCTTTGTTGACATATTTTGATCTTGAACAATTTCAAGTTCTACATTCCTCCCACTGATACCTTTGGAAATAAATTCCTTTTCCATGAAGACACCAGAACGCCCAACAAACACTTTATTGTCATGAGGATGATAGAAGTAGTATCCCATAGTTTCTTTGGGATATCCTACAAATATGCATTTATCAGATTTTGGTTCTAATTTAGTTGTGATTAGACGTAGTACGTAAACCTCACAACCCCAAATCTTCATAAAAGATAATTTAGGACTCTTCCCGGTCCATATCTCATATGGTGTCTTTTCAACAGATTTTGATGGAACTCGGTTTAGTGTGAAAGTCGCTGTCTCTAGAGCATATCCCCAAAAGGATGTTGGAAGGTCATCTTGACTCATCATAGATCGTACCATGTCCAACAATGTATGATTCCTCCTTTTGGAGACACCATTTCATTGTGGTGTTCCAGGCGGAATGAGTTGTGATACAATACCACAACTTCTAAGATGATCAAGAAAAGCATGGTCTAAGTATTCGCCACCTCGATCAGATCGAAGAATCTTAATACTCTTTCCAATGATAGGTTAAATTTGAACTATTCGATTTGACCTCCCTTTTATCTATGTTATAAATCGGATTATCCATATTAAGAACATAAAGACCATTAATCAAACTTGCCTCACCATAATATATATTACCAAAAGAGAATGAACAACATTTGTTCCCAATATTAAAGGTAAAACCTTTCTTGTCCAAACAAGATACATAAATCAAATTTCTAGAAATAGATGGTATGCAATAACAGTCATCAAGTTCTAATAATAATCCGGTCGGTAAAGTTAACAAAATAAATCCTACGGCTATAGCAGCAACCTTTGCCCCATTTCCAACACGCAGATCAACTTCACCTTTGCTCAACCTTCTAGTCCTTTTTAGTTCCTGCACGTTTCTACAAATATGAGAACCACATCCAGTATCTAATATCCATGATGTATAAGAAGTAGAAAGATTAGCTTCTATCACATAGATACCTGAAGTGGAAGTTACACTTCCTTTCTTCTTTTCCTGAAGGTAGAAAGGACAGTTCATCTTCCAATGCCCGGGTTTGTTGTAATGAAAGCACTCACCCTCCTTAGGTACAGTTACCTTGGGTTTCTTAATGCCTCCTTTTGGCTTCAAAGATTTAGAAGTGGGTTTGGCAATGGACTTTCCTTTGCTTTTCCCTCTCTTGTCCTTACGGACCATCAAAATGGTGGACTTGTTCTTTGCAAACTCTTGCTCGACTGTTCTTAACATATTGAGCAATTCTGGAAGGGATTTTTCAAAGTCATGCATGTTGTAGTTCATCATGAATTGACTGTAGCTATTTGGCAACGATTGCAAAACTACATCAATTGTCAACTCCTTTCGTAAAGAAAAACCTAGTCCTTTAAGACGCTCAATATGCCCAATCATTTTAAGCATATGAGTGCCAACAGGACTACCTTCGGACATTCTACAACGGAACAGTTCCTTGGATGTTTCGTACCTCTCATGTCTAGCTTGCTCTTGGAATAGCAATTTTAGGTGTTCGATCATATCGAAAGCCCCCATGTTTTCATGTTGCTTTTGAAGCTCAGGTTCCATGGTTATTAGCATTAGACATGAGACGTCCAAAGCATCTTCATCATGTTTTTTAAAAGTGTCCCTTTCAGTTCTAGGAGCACTAGAATTAGGTTCTTCAAGGATTTGTTGCTCCAAGACATACAGTTTCTTTTCAGCTTTGAGGACAATTCTCAAATTACGATACCAATTGATGAAATTTGTTCCATTTAGTTTTTCTTTCTCGAGAATCGATCACAAAGTGTTTTTGTTTCCATTGTTGGTTTGTGCCATTGGTAATCTACAATAGAGAAGCAGAGTTCTTAGTGTCATGAAATTTTATTGTTTAATAAAGACTTTCATCAAACAAGTTCCCACTATTTTAATCAAAACAACAACCCTCTTTTATTGTTTCGGAAAACGTCATAAGCTTTCTAGCGGGCCAAGATCCATATTCTCATTATCGATCAATTTAACTTTAGCTAACCGATCAACCAATAATGTTTTAGGTAAGCACATATACCAACAGAATATTTATAGCCTTCTTAAAAATAAATCAGCATTTTGATGATTAAAACTAATATTACCAATGGCTTTAAATGGTTGTAGCTTATCCGTCGGCAAGTTACGTCTTCGAAAGTCTTCTTTATTGTAGGGAAATTTAACATAACATAAATAAATTTGTGGCCACATCTCCTCATCAGATGACATAAAATTTATTCGGGCCATACAAAGAGGTTGCTCTGCTTAAACCTCATAAATTTGTTGTTGCTCGATGTCACATTATTTGAGAAAAAAAAATCGAAAGTATATCCTTCTTATAAGCGTGGTTAAGAATAATACGAGTACCCTTTTCATCCCAAGCACAACTTGATACAACAATATTACTTTTGAATGTAGAAATATTTAGTTGATGAGCCATGACAAATATAGTTGTGCAAGTTAGTCTATATTGAAATTTAGAATCATCAACCAAATTAACTTATCCGATCTCCATGAGTATTTAGCTTTCTTAACATCGTGACTGAGGACATCCAATATACAAAAAATGGTATTGAATATTGTCAAATAAAAAATGTGACGCTCTTTAACTCATAGACTCATAGTTGTCCAAGATTTTTTTAGACTACATGGTTTACCTACTGCATCTATATATGTATATCCCTACAAGAGGATAGAAGACAAATTAAGGGGAAAATTGAACAAAATTGTGGAGGATTAATTGTTACTCCCAAATGTTTCAGGAATAAGCATGCAATCGTGCAGTGATTTCCACAAATGCATCTTCATGGCAGGAAATGGTTAGACCTCCCATTGGATGATCAAAGCCAAGTTCTTCCTCCGAGTGGCGCAATAAGTCTTGGAACAATGGTTGGTCCAAATAAGATATCGGGACAACAAATCGCCGTTTCTGGATTTCACCCACATACACTGCTAGATGACCTTTTGGGACATCTGATTGACATTTTCTACTCTGAAGAGAGTTTAATTTGCTAAAACATCGTACGTTAGCAATCAATGCAGGCAACCGGACAAGACCCATGTCTAGGAATCCTGGAGTAGCAGAATGAAGTATCTATATATTTGTTCTTGAGAAGTACTATTGCAAACTAGTTTTCCTGGGGTTGGATTGGATGGGAAAATTCTACTTATCAGAGGGTTTAAAGATGGTTTTTATAGCACTCAAGCCAAAATCAATGCAGGCTGAAGAAAGTTGGGAATCCTCACATGGCCAGCTTTCAAAAGAATATCCGAATTTCCACGCACACTTCTATTTTATAAACGAAGTAAGAAAACTTCCAAGAAACGTACAACATACTCTATGATTGATTTCTAGAATTTTAAATTAGTAATAGATGTAAAGAGATGTATATAGAGAACTAAGTCAGGCACGAAAGCAATTATTTGAGCAATATATTACTATATCCATATGAGTATCTTTACAGTATATTATGATCTTGAAATGGGCAAAAATAATTTGATAATGTTCACATGTATATCATTAAATTACATAAATAATAAAAATTTTGTTTAATAAATTTAAAATTCTACATTGAGTTTTGTAGTTGAAAATTATATAATATAAAAGGTGATGGTAGCGGACTATCGAATATCAAACTCCAGTTGTCAGAATCATTTAAAAATATCCAGCAGTCGGAAGCTCACATGCAAGATTATGGAGTAGCTGAACTTTTCTTGATAACCTATAGGCACGATATTTGAGGGTTTATTCATATAACTTTCTTTCATCCATTTGACTTCATGTTGATGAGATCCAAGAATATAATTTTTAACTTGTATCATCCAAAAAAGGAATGAAATAACTTTAGAAAGGAGTCAACTCTTTAACTGTCACCAAGAACAATGGCGGATCCAAAAATGTTGCAAATTGGGTGCACCTTTAAGTAGGATCAAAGACCCACAAATTCGTGCGAGATGTTTTTAGCCGAATTCCATTGTTCAAGGGATTTTTTAAGTTTTCTGTTTAATTTCAGGGATTTTTTTTTTAGTTTTTTGGTTGATTTTGAGGGACCTTTCATACTTCAAAAAAAATCAAGTCTACCTGAAAAATCATCTAAGCGGGTGCACGAGGCCCGTTGAGGTTCATAGGTCCGCCCGACCATGAATCAGGGGTGGATTCAAGTTCCAATGTGAGCCCATGCAACCACAATGTTTTTCGGACGTAGTGTTATTTTTACGGTCCTTAAGGATGCTATGATTTTGTTTCGTTGTATATGTTACGGTGTAAACCACAAAAATAAGCTCCCAATTCCGCCAATGGCATGAATCCAATGTGAACAAAATGTACTTGTGCAGAATATGTTGTTGGATCAGAACCGTCTCACTAATATTTTTTTCTCCATCAGAAAGTGAGCCTTTAAAGGCTCGATCCTTCGCTTCCGGTCACAAGCTTCCCATTGCCTTGTGATTAGTTGTCCAAATCAGGATGCATTATTCTTCATTTCTTAGCTTAAATTGTTGTCTGCTACAAAAGGATTATTAACCGGACCGGTTAGAATACCAAATGGTACCCTTGACACAAATGGATGCATGTCATCTCCTCCTCGGGCACCCTTGGCAGTTTGATCGCGAAGCTATTCGAAATGGTCGTGACAATACCTATTAACTCCTCTTCACATGGAAAATAAATCATGTTACTCTCCTCTAAACCCCACTAAACCGACATCTATCAGGGAAAATACCACCCTCTTGTCACGACTACACTTTGAACGCACCATTCCGAATCTGGCATTGTCTATGCCTCATTTACAAAAAACAACCATGGATACGACCGGTTCGAGGGCGAATCTTCTTGGTGGGGATGATGCAACACAATTCGGACAACCAAACGTACAACAACATGGTGGTGGGTTGGGCCGTGAAAACAATGGACCACACTCAAAGGACCAAAGCGATAAATTTCAGAAAGCTTGAAGAGGGTGTAATCGATGCTTACGTATCCAAATTGTGATAGGATTTGTTTCACTACTAGAAAATGGCTTATTACCGACCAACAATTTCCGACGGACAATATCCATCGGTAGTTACCGACGGAAATATAATATTTGCGACGGATAGACCATCCGTCCATGATTCGTCGGTAAATATATATATTTCCGACGGATCACCGACGGATATAAAATTATTTTTTTTTATTTTTTTAATATTTAAATCCGTCAGAAATCCGTCGGTAATTTTAATAATTTAATAAAAAATATTTTTTTTCTGATGTCCGTCAGTGATCGCTCGGAAATTACCGACGGATTACCGACAAATTACCGACGGCATTTAGAATTTCGTCGGTAATCCGTCGGTAATAACGTTTGTGTATGTATGTATGTAGTATGTATGTATGTATGTACATCAGATACCTTTTACATAAAAGGTACATTTTTACACGGTCTTAGGATCTTATAAAAAAGTTGTAAACACCATGTTCAAATACAATGTTACACGGTACCTACAAATCATGTTAAAACTACAATTTTTTGCACGGTTTTTCCTTAAGAACCGTGTAAATTGCTCTATGCATGGTTCCTATGGAAAACCCTTGTAAAATACTTATACTTTTTCACAAAGGATTTTTTTTTGTAACCATGTAAAACATTTGTACTCTTTTACTTGTTTTTTCTTTGGAACCGTGTAAAATGACTCTCTTTTAGTTATTTGGCTAGTTAATAGCCATTATGAATCCAAATTTCCATTACAAAATAGCAATACTAATACAAAGCATACTATTATTAAGAACATAAGGAATATCCCGGTACTTGCACAAACAACTTGTGTTATAACATACTAGTAATGAACCCGCGCAATGCGGCGGGGTATAAAATTATATTTTTAAATGATCAAAACTTTTATTACAATATTAATGCATCTACTTATAGAAAACCAAAATATATATTATAATAAGGAAGGAACATGTCATTCAACAACTTTCTTCAGGACGGTTTACCAAACGCTTACAATATAAAAGCTTATTGGACCAAATACTCAATAAAAGACAATACAAAGATTAAGAATACACAAAGTAACAATACATTAAAGAAAAACCAAAGCCATGGATATAAATCCGACTGTAATGAAACAAAAAACTCTATAGCACCCCTATAAAATTTGAATTGTATGAATTACTTCAAATTTCAAAAGACCCTTTATGCACTAACTCCCTTGATCCAACGAAGATAGACTTGTAAGTCCACCAACTTCTAAACCGCATCATGTTGACCCAAGTGCTTGTTTCCTTGCTATTTCTTTAATCTGAAAGAAGATCTGGTAAGGTGTCGTATATGTCATCAAATAGACGGTTTAAATTTTAAAACACCAAACAACATCGTAAACTAAAGATTGGATGTTAGATCTGCCGTTGGACCATAGAGTAAGAAAGGTACAAATACACTACAACAAATTTGTCAGGATCGAATTCTCAACAAGAATTATGAATACTCAGAAACAATATCAAAGAAGTTGCGGAATAACACTTTGATATTCAATGTAACAGTAAACAAACAGTATATGATTAACAACTTGTAAACTTGTATTGAATGATTAAAATCACAAGATTACACACTCAACCTCAATCTTGAAGAACAGACTCTTTCAAGACGAATTCTACTTCTTTAGAATTAGGAACTATGCCTTGAGGTTGATTTTCTCTCTAGAACAAAAACATAGAATGAATAATTAATTATCTTCTCTAAACTATTCTATACATTCTATATATAAACTGAATAAAAGATAATTACAATAAATAGAATATCTTCAGTATATCTTGCATAGTTATCTTCAATCCTTCCATGAATATCTTCATTCTTTACAGCTGTCATCCTCTCCATCCGGATCTCCATTTCATAAGCAGCACTAATCATAAGCAGCATTAACTACTAAGCAACACTAACCTCTAGCAGTACTAACTTTGTTCAAGCAGCACTAACTTTGACTAGCACTATTAATTCTACTAGAAGTAGTAATACTCAGCAGTATTAACTTTGAAGTCCTCTAGCAGTAGTAATTCTGAACTAGCATCATTAACCATACTTGAGCTTTTCTTCAGTTCCCAACAATCTCCCCCTAACTTGACTTTTAGGAAAAGAAGTCAAGTTCTTCAGATCTTCTTCAAGATGCTTTCAACACCTCAGGTTCAATTGCCCAAATTTGGATCTAGTCCCAGACTTTGATTTACAGTTCTTCTCACCATAATCTTGGCCATTTCTGAATCCTTTGTGCATACTAACTTGGCATTGAGCATTCCTACTAGCTTCTCCTTGCTATGCTCATAGATTTTGTCCACCAGGTAGTATTCATGATAACAGTTGTCAATGGTAATCATGTATACTCCACAATTTTCAAACAATATCCATTTATCAATCTTCTTGAATACAAACTCATGATTATGATCTTTAATCCTATAAGCCACTCTTTCTGGATCAAACATCATACACAAGTATTCCATTGTTACCTTGAGAAGATTTTCTTCAGTACCCTTCAACACAGGCTCATAGAGTTTCATCCCCACTTTGTACATTTCCTCTATATCTGCTCTTGAACAGCTTCTGATGACTCTCCCCCATGTTGAATATGCTTCAAATGTATTACCTACTCTTTTGATTCTGAAGAAATTCTTTCCACTATCTCTTAAAATGTCCCAGAAGATGATCTCTGGAGCTTTCATGGAGATTGGAACAGCCTTCATAGATTCTACTATGGTCATGTACAGATCCATACTCTCATTAGTTGGCTTACTTGACTGTTCTGGAATTTGCACTGATTCTGCTGTTTCTTCCATTCTAGGCCTTTTAGACTGCTTTTTAGAAGCAATTGTCTTCACCCTCTTCCCAGATTTGGCTTCTACACCAACACTCTCAGGTTCTTCCTTCATCTCCTCAGCCTTGTCTTTTGAGGGTGTGGTCTCCTCAGGGAATGGCTTTTGAATATTAAGGTCATGCCTTTCCTTCATTCTTCTCTCAGCCTCTTCCCTTTGGGCTGAATCCCCTTGAAGCTTAGCCATTTCTTTCTGGTACAATTCTTCAATCTGAGTGTATGCCATGTTGGTGAACATCTCCCCCTTAACACCAATTGCCCCTTTCAGGAAATTTATCATTTTTCTTCTTTCCTGATTGGCCAAAAATGTTTTGGAGGGTTGTCTTTTCTGTTTCTGTTTCTGAATTGGCATCTTTTTGACTTGAAGTTTCTTGGCCTGAGCTGTTTCTTTTATGCTTTTCTGATATTCTGCATTTAACTTTCTAGCCATGAGCTTTGCCAGTTCTCTATCTGTTTCTGTTTGAATCTGCTCCTCCTTTTCCAATTGATCTTGAAGCTGCTTTGCTATTGCCTCATCTATTTCAATCTGAGTCTTCTTCTTTGTAGGCAGTTCAGCTTCTTCAACCATCTTTTCCTTTCCTTTTCCCTTTATATCCTTCAAGACTTCCTTCTCTTTTTCCTTCTTTAAGATCCCTCCTTCATTGATGACTACTCCCTTGGCCTTTTGAGTAGCCTTAGGAGTATCATTTTTGGCTTTAACCAAAGTTTATGCTATCTCCATTTCCTCTAAAGAGAGCCCTGTTTCTGCTGCTTCTTGTATATTAGCAGCATTAACTGTTTCTTCTGTTGTAGCAGCATTAACAGTTTCTGCTGTTGTTCCATGTTCTGTCTCCCCCTCAACTTCAACTTCCTTTACAGCTGAGCTTTCTTTCTCTGTTTCTCCCTCTGGCTTCTCCCCCTTTTTGAAAGTATCTTGAACATTTGCCCTCTTCTTCAGCACAAATTGCTTCTTTTTCTTTTTAAGTACCAACCTGTTCACCAGCTTCTTGAGTTTGGTAATTTGCACTTGTTGGGACAAAATTACCAGCTTCATTTCTTCTATTTCTTTCCCTTGTTTAAGAACATCTTGGTTGATGTTGCCCATTGTTTCCATCAATTCATAGTAGTTATATCTGTCCTCACCTTCTACATCTACAGAAGTGTTACCCTCTATTGAAGGATCATGGGATCTTTTAGTAGTGGAAGTCTTCTGCCTAGCAGAAGCACTATCCACCCCCTTGGTTTCTTGGCACCTGGGACGTTTGAATGATTGCTCATTCAAAGTTGCCATGGGGGAGGTCTTATTTATGTTACCACTGTCCTTCTCTGTGCTAGCAGAAGTAGTGGCAGCCTGCTCACCCATATGCTCTGCCTCCTCCTCAGAGAGCACCTCCTTGGGGTTGGGAGATACCCCTGTGGTTTCCCTGTAGATATTCTCTAAGGGAGAATCCTCCCTTAGAGGGCTTAAAGGCTTAGAGGTTGATGGTACAAGAAGGGAAGGAACCTTCTTTACCTGTTTCCTTTTGTATGTTTGGGTGATTGGTGATGTTGGTTTATCAAGAAGAGACTGGGGAATTGATTTAGGGTGGGAAGGTTGGGATTGGCTAGCAGTGGGTTGGTCTAATGGGGGCCTTAACCCTGCTGCATACCTTCATCAGTGTGGGACACCACCATCATTGTAGAGAACAATGGGGTGTCAACTCCTTCCGAGTCCAGAGGGGATCTTTTCATGTTTGAAAAGACCTTACCTTTGGGAATTTTTGGTACATATACCCCATCAAAATGAGGTATATCCGTCAATTCATGGGTAATAACTTCTTGGACAAACCTGGGGTACATATAAAAACTCTTTTTACTTCCCAGGTTTGAGACAAGATCATTAAAAATCATTTGGGAAAAATTATACTTTCTGGCAGTGGCTAAGCATACCAAAGCATAAGCAATGGTGCTACTGAACTCACTCCATCCAGTAGTCTTTTTTAGAGATACAATGCATAAGGGTATGGACAAAGAAACGCCATTGAGGTGAAAATTTTGCTTTTGAGAACTTGAACACACCCAATGGGCCTCCATACCCCATTCTTGTAAGAGTAGAAAACAGTTCATCATTAGAGATAGAAGTTATACCAGAGGCATCGTCTAGAGGTAGACTAATGCGAATTACCTCTTCAGTAACTGTCAAGGGTTTGTCACACACCCTTGTCTTGATCATTTGCACACCATTCTCAGTAACAATGGTGGCATTTGCCCAGAATTGCCTTTGATGCTCGATATAGATGGATGGCGATACAGTGAGAGCATGGGCAATATGGCTTGTCTTGAGAAAATCCACAATCTGGTGGAAACCAGCGGTCTGTTTGGGCTTCTGTAGCATCGTGATTTCATTGTGCTCGTCTATGAATGCCATTGATGCCATTGATCTTGAAGTTTCTTGCCTGAAAACTTTGAACTTGAGAGAGAAAGGGTTTAGAGCGCAAGTGAATAGTATGCAGAGAGTCGTTATGAACTTTTAGGCGGGCAAAGGGTATTTATAGTATTCGGGACATAAGCAGTATTAACCTAGAGCAGTATTAACGGACAAGCAGTATTAACTGAGAGCAGTATTAACCACTAGCAGTATTAACTGAAAGCAGTATTAACCACTAGCAGTATTAACTGAAAGCAGTATTAACCACGAGCAGTATTAACTGAAAGCAGTATTAACCACTAGCAGTATTAACTAACTAGCAGTATTAACTACTTAGCAGTATTAACTGTGCACTGGCAATATTAAAAATGCACTGGCAGTATTAACAATGCACTGGCAGTATTAACAATGCACTGGCAGTATTAACAATGCACTGGCAGTATTAACAATGCACTGGCAGTATTAACAATGCACTGGCAGTATTAACAATGCTTAATCTTTTTGCCACCATCCATTTACTCATACTTTTTACTACTTTGTTCATTCCCTGATCCTTTTCTTTTTGATCCTTCATGATCATCACTCCCTCTGGAGTATTACTAAATGCACCCTGAAACACTTAAACACACAAGTTAGTAGCATCATGCTCAATGAAATCTTCCAAAGTCAACTTACCTTTTAACTCATGCCCTGCGCATTTATTATACCTCCTTCTGAATCAAATGCAACATGTCCTCCATCAAATATTTTGAAGAATTTGAAGGTAGTCCATGTTACTTGTTGTGTGCCAAGAGCAACCACTATCTGCATTCCAAATGCTCTTCCTCTTGAGCTTTTGGTTGCCCTGCACACTTGATAAATCAGTTAGTCTTGGAGGGAACCCAAGCCAAAGTGGTCTTGGGTTGTCCTTTCTCATTTATATAATCTGTCAGTTTGGTCTGGATGAGTTGTTTAGGAATCTCATGGCTGGAATACTTTGTCAAGATTATAGGCTTAGCAGCATTACTACTAGAAGCAGCACCAACTTTGTTAGCAGTACTAACTTGGTTAGCAGTACTAACTTAGTTAGCAGCACTATTTCTGTTAACAGTACTATCTGGGATAGCAGAACTAACATGTTTCTTTACTTTTGGAACCCAAACCTGAACAAGGTTGTTTGCTTTCTTTGTCTTTAAATTACTCCTTGGCTTATTTGGAGTATTTTTATTAGAATTAGCAAACTTGTTCTGAGCATGATACCTTTTAGGTGCTCTGTTCTCAGCCATATGATTCCTTCCTTGCTTCCTATAACCAAAGGAGTTTTGAGTTTGTCTTTGAAAATTAACTCTTTGGTTGATAGGATTGAAATAACAGTATTTGGCAACATGATTAAGCTTTCCACAGATAAAACAAGGTTTTGGTCTATTGATTTTACTCAGATCGACCCCTTGTTTTTGTGCCCACTGATTATTCCAATTTCTCTGATTTCCCCTTGGTTTATCATGTTTTTAGGGCTCAAACTTATTGCAAGCACACTGTTGACAAGGGACAGGATTCACAACTGTGGTCTGCTTATAATGGACCTTCTCAGACTTTCTCTCAGTCTTCTCTATGTCCTTAGATTTGACCCAAGTCTTTCCACATCCCTTATTGGTGATAATGTGATTTTCTAGAGGAATCTCACCACTCACATTGTTCTCCTTATTTTTTTCAATAGAGTTCTCTTCTTCAGAGTCTGTTTCAACCACCACTTTTTCTAATGGATCTACCTTAGTGGTTCCATCAGATAATTCCTTCCTATCCTTGGTCTCTAGTAAGTCTGATATAGGAGGGATGTAATTGTTGTTGTATGGTGGTGGTGTGGTGTTATAGCCTATTCCTCTTCTAAGTTTGTCATGGATTTGAGTTTGGAGCAAAGAGTCCATTGCTTTAGAAGCATTGGAAAATTTCTCAATATCCAACTTGGCTTTCTCAAACTCACTCTTTATATTCTCATTCTCCTCTTTGGATTTGGTCAGTTGAAGTTCTAGGTCACTCTTCTCCCACTTCCAGTAGTTTGTGTCATAGGAATGTTGAAGCTCATTGGCTTGAAAACTCTTAATCTGCTCTTCAAACCTCTCAACAATCCTAACATAGTCTTTTATGTCCTTTTCTAATCTCTTCAGGTCATCACTCATTTTCTGGTTGTGATCCCTGTACCTTTTAACAGTTTCAATACAGTATTTGGAACAAAGATTAGATGTTACCTCTGTAGGAATTTCTGAGCTTGAAGACTCTGAACCTTTAGCCATGATGATGTGATTTTGAATGTAGGTTTCTGAGAATACTAGCTCTGATACCACTTGTCAGGATCGAATTCTCAACAAGAATTATGAATATTCAGAAACAATATCAAAGAAGTTGCGGAATAACAGTTTGATATTCAATGTAACAGTAAACAAACAGTATATGATTAACAACTTGTAAACTTGTATTGAATGATTAAAATCACAAGATTACACACTCAACCTCAATCTTGAAGAACAGACTCTTTCAAGACGAATTCTACTTCTCTAGAATTAGGAACTATGCCTTGAGGTTGATTTTCTCTCTAGAACAAAAACATAGAATGAATAATTAATTATCTTCTCTAAACTATTCTATACATTCTATATATAAACTGAATAAAAGATAATTACAATAAATAGAATATCTTCAGTATATCTTGCATAGTTATCTTCAATCCTTCCATGAATATCTTCATTCTTTATAGCTGTCATCCTCTCCATCCGGATCTCCATTTCATAAGCAGCACTAATCATAAGCAGCATTAACTACTAAGCAACACTAACCTCTAGCAGTACTAACTAGCTAAGCAGTACTAACTTTGTTCAAGCAGCACTAACTTTGACTAGCAGTATTAATTCTACTAGAAGTAGTAATACTCAGCAGTATTAACTTTGAAGTCCTCTAGCAGTAGTAATTCTGAACTAGCATCATTAACCATACTTGAGCTTTTCTTCAGTTCCCAACAAAATTCACTCTTTCAAGATCAGGACAATTGAGTATTAAAGTTGAGTGTTAACTTTTATGCAACAACTCTATAAGGTAAGTGGGTGGTAACTCATGGCGGTAAGCTAAACAGCCCCTAATACTTCAACTTGTGCCTTCAGTAGTTCAATCTGCAACAACACAAGAGAAAACCAAATTACTTTTTTGAACATCATATATCTAGGTAATTCAATAAAAAAACATAAATAAAATATACCACAATACAGGAAGAAATTATAGGATCTTTCTAGAATATATGTTAATACCTTTTTAGAAAAGGTTTTAGCAAGGCCAATGCTTAGCATCAAATTGTTGTCTTTGCTAATTGATTCTTCAATCAAAGCTGCAAGGAGCACACTTGGATATTTTTTAGGCAATAAAAAGAAGCAGACTTAAAACTATGATAACTCGTAAAAACTAAGAAAACAGTCCTAACAATCAAAGTTGCAACATCTATGATAACTCATAAAAGCTATGATACAGTCCTAACATTTTTGTTTATTCCGTTTAAAGGTCATGGGAATATTCATATTCTTTCCATCAAATAAAGTTGCATTTTAAAATTTGATTTGTTTTTATCAAAGAGGTATCTAGAATGGAAAATATGAACCGATAATCATGATTGAAAAAGGAAGATTGAGATGGATTATAGAAAACAATACCTTTCATCTCCCCAAATAACGTTGACATCCAAGATTGGTACGATCTGATTCCTTTGTTGATTCATACCACCAAAAATCCTATTCCTTTGTTGATTCATACCACCAAAAATCTGATTCCTGCATCAGTAGCCTGCTTCTGTGATAAAACAGAAACTAAAATATTTAGTACAAGAAATGCACAAAAACGGAGCAAACAGTAGCTTGCTTCTGGCATTAAAAAAATAAGCATCTACCCTAAAACGGAGCAAACAGAAATGCACTAATGAACCGATGAACTCCAAAATTCGAACAAACCAATCAAAGAGAAGATTAAAGTGCCAAAATCGACCTCCAACAGACAATCAAAGGAAGAGACAACGTGAACGGGAGATAACGTGATGATAGAATGAGAGTGAGGGAGAAAAAGAGGGAGTAGGAAATTGGTGAATAGCTCAGATTCAAAATTTGAATTTTGAATTCGTTCTTGGATTTGGAAAAGACGTGCCATTGAGATGAAGCGTGACCTTGGGGAATGAGATGAGCGTGTCTGTTTGATTTCTAAGAGAGTTCAAAAGATATTTAAGACTTTATGTATAAAAGTGTTGTACATTGTGCATAAACTATTGTAATTAAGACTTTTTATGCTTAAAAGTGTTGTACTCTTTGCTTAAAGGTTTGTTTTTAAGACTTTAAGATTTTTGGGAAATCTGATTTATAATGTAGTATAGATATGTCAGCAAAAGTTAAATCTCACTTACTTACTCCTTTGTTACACGAAGATCTTCTTTGGTACGGCCGACTATTCCACACAATGTAAAGAAATGGCTTAAAGAATAACCAAAATGGCATATAGAAAAATAAATGAATAACATACCAATGTGGCACACTAAGACATAAGGTAAGCTTAAATATGGAAAGATACTTACTTTCTGATTGAGAACAAGCAATATACCCAATGTACAAAAAAGTGATGCCTTGGTAAACTTTGGTGAACATAACAGTAGGAGTCGATCAGCAATTAATGATAGCATACATAGGTAAACAGTAGAACAACACATCAGTTGGCAATATATGCAATATGGAGTACTAGTTAGAAGCAGTTATTGTTGGAAATAAGCTAAACTACATATATGATAAAGTGACAATTATGATAATTGGTGGGAATGGCAGTTAATGGTGGCAACGATTCCTGGAAGGGTTGTGATGTTTCACCAACTATTGTGTTGGTTTATTGTGTCCTTGTTAATCTGTTGTTGTGTATATATATATTGTAACTTTTTGATATTATGTAATAAGATATCTTTGTGTGTGTCCTAAGTATATTATATTATATTCAAATCAATAAAGTGGTATCAGAGCCTGTAAGAACATGGCCACGAATTCCTTCAGCAACATTCAAATACAAACACAACTTCCAAAACTGAATGGAAGAAATTACATTCACTTGAGCATTCAAATGAGAGTACTCTTTGAATCTCAGGATCTATGGAGTGTTATTGACGAAGGACTCTTTGAACCAGAAGATCCCACTATAGAATCCCACTGTAGAACAAACAATTGCTTTTAAGGAAAATACAAGAAGGGATAAAAAGGCCCTATATTTGATCTACCAAGAAGTAGATGAACATATCTTTGAGAGAATCTCCAACACAGAAACATCCAAGGAAGCATGGGAGATGTTGTACAAATCTTATAAAGGTGAAGAAAGTAAAAATGGTGAGACTTCAAACTTTGAGGTGTGAATTTGATAATCTGAAGATGAAGGAAACATAAAGTGTAGAAGAATACTACAACAGGGTAATTGTACTCCTTAATCAACTCAGAATAAATGGGGAAAGTATTGATGACAGAAGAGTTGTAGAAATTTTTTTAAGAAGCCTTACCATAAAATTTGAATACATAGTTGTGGCTATTGAGGAATCGAAGGACTTACCAGATTTTTCACTGGAAACATTGTTGGGGACTCTCCAATCACATGAGATGAGAATGAAACAATTTGATCCTATTATAGTGGATCATGCTTTCCAGACCCAATCTTCTTGGGAAGGAAGTACAAGCACAAATCAGAGACAAAGGAACAACTTTCAATCAAATAAGGAAGATCAAATTCAAGGAAACTTCAAAGGAAAATCAAAAGGTAAACCTTTCTATCAAGTTAAGTGCTTTTACTATGATAAGATTGGACACACTATTAAATTATGTAGAAAAAGACTTGCAGATGAGAATAAAGCATCTAGTTTTATACACAAAGAAGATAGTAAATAGGATGAGTCGATGTTTATGATGCTAAGTGTTCAAAACAAGCCCCAAAGTGATATTTGGTATTTAGACAGTGGGTGCAGTAATCATATGACAGGAGATAAAGGTTTGTTTATTAATCTTAAGGAATCTGATAAAAAGGATGTAAGGATTGGTGATGATAAAGTTCTTCCAGTCTTGGGATCTGGTGATATAAGGATTAACATAAACAACAAGGAAAAGAAAATCTCAAATGTTTTTTATGTCCCTGGATTAAAGCATAATTTGTTAAGTGTGGGGAAACTCATTCTAAAAGGATATACTCTCATGTTCAAAGATGGAGTCTGTGGAATAAAGGACCAAACTAACACTTTGATAGGAAGAATAAATATGACCTCAAACAAAATGTTTTCTATAAAGTTTGAGGACACCAGATTCTTCTCTCTTAGCATGAGTTCTAAGGATGTCTCCATATTATGGCACAACAGATTCAGACATGTCTCTCTAAACTCCCTTTCTCATATGTTCAAAAGTGATATGGTAAAAGGACTCCCTGTAGTAAATAGTCTAGATCAACTTTGTGAGGGGTGTGCTTTAGGAAAACGCAACAGAGAATCTTTCCCTAGTAAAAGTACTTGGAGGGCTTCAAATCCTTTGGAACTTGTCCACTCTGACATTTGTGGACCTATGAGGTCCCTATCAATAGGTGGAAGTAGGTTCTTCCTAACCTTTATAGATGATTGTACAAGAAAGATATGGATATACTTTCTTAAAGAGAAATCAGAGACTTATAATCATTTTGTAGTTTTCAAAGCAATGGTAGAAAAGCAAAGTGAATTTAAAATCAAGTGTTTAAGGTCTGACAGAGGGGGTGAGTACTTGTTACAAGATTTGGAGGAATTTCTGAAATTAAATGGTATTCACCATCAACTTACTGCTAGCTATTCTCCACAACAGAATGGAGTAGCAGAGAGGAAAAATAGGACTTTAGTAGAAATGGCAAGATGTATGTTGAAAAGTAAATCCTTACCTGATATTTTCTATTTTCTGGGCTGAAGCCGTAGCTTGTGTTGCATATATCTCTAATAGAACTTTGACAAGAAGTGTTGAAAATAAGAACCCACAGGAAGCATGGAGTGGTTTTAAGGCTAGTGTAAACCATCTAAGAACCTTTGGATGTGTAGCCTATGCCCATATCCCAAAGCAAAAAAGAAGTAAGTTGGATAAGAAATATGAAAAAGTGATCTTGGGTACAACTATAACACTAAAGCTTACAAACTCTATGATCCATATTCTAGAAAAGTCGTTGTAAGTAGAGATGTCCTATTTGATGAAAATAAATCTTGGAAAGGCTTGTCAAGTAATGAAGATGGTACCTGTGTTATGACTGAAGATGTTATGACTGAAGAGGATCAAGAACACACTGTCAATCATGAAGAAATCAGAGAACGTGAGTCTTCTTCTCCAATTGAGACTATAGACAACAATCTAGAAACTGGAAGTACTCCACCATCTCCTGTTCAAACATAATCACCTGTTCTTGTTCAAACAAAATCAGAAAGAACTTCCTTTTCATCAAATATACAAGGCAGAAAAACAAGAAGTCTAAGGGATCTGTATGAACATACTCAAACTCTGAATATTGATGATCTTGCTGACTTTGCCTTATTTTCGGATGCAGATCCAATGAATTATGAAGAAGCATGCTTAGATGAAAAAGTGGAGGGAAGCAATGGACAAAGAAATGAATTCTATACTAAAGAATAATACTTGGGAACTTGTGGATCTCCCTAAAGGTCAGAAATCCATAGGGGTTAGATGGATCTACAAAACCAAATTGAATGAAAATGGGGAAGTGGACAAACATAAAGCAAGATTGGTGGTGAAGGGGTACAAGCAACAGTTTGGCATCAATTATCAGGAGGTATTTTTCTCCTGTCATCATATTAGAGACTATAAGGTTGGTATTAGCATTAGTAGCTCAAAATAATTAGAAGGTACATCATATGGATGTAAAATCAGCCTTCCTAAATGGCTATCTTGATGAAGATGTGTACATTGATCAACCTTGTGGGTATAAGAGGAAAGGACAAGAAGAGAAGGTGTGCCATTTGAAGAAGGCCTTGTATGGATTGAAGCAGGCTCCAAGGGCCTGGTACAATAGGATAGAAGGCTACTTTCTCAATTGTGGATTCAAGAAATGCAATTATGAGCATACACTTTTCATCAAGAAAGAAGATGACAAACTATTGATGGTATGTGTTTATGTGGATGACCTGGTCTTCACAGGTAATTCATTGGAATTGATTACTGAATTTAAAGCACATATGAAGTCTGAATTTGAGATGACATGCCTTAGACTTCTGCATTATTTCCTAGGAATAGAGGCTAAACAAGGTGAATACATGATAACTATTTCTCAAAAAAATATGCTTTGGATCTGTTGGTAAAGTTTAACATGGGTGACTCCATTTCTGTTGCAACTCCCATGGAAGTAGGGCTGAAGTTGAACAAGAATGTCCATGAAAAAAGTGTAGACTCAACTCTTTACAAAAGCTTGTTGGGTTGTCTCATGTATCTCACTGCCAGATATAATGTTTGTTGTGAGTCTTGTGAGTAGATTTATGGAAGAACCTAAGAAGAGTGATTGGGAAGCAGCCAAAAGAATATTAAGGTATGTCAAAGGAACTCTAAATCATGGTATAACTTTCACTCATGTTCAAACTCCAAAAGTATTTGGTTTTAGTGATAGTGACTATGGAGGTAGTATGGCAGACAACAAGAGTACCACTGGGTATATTTTTAATCTGGGCTCAACGGCTATATCTTGGCAATCCAAGAAACAAAAAGTGGTTGCCTTATCTTCTACTGAAGCTGAGTATATGGCTTTATCTTCAACCGGATGTCATGCCCTTTGGCTAAGAGGTATATTGAAAGAAATTGGATTTCCTATGTCTGATCCTACGCCAATCATGTGTGATAACAAGTCTGCCATTGCACTTACAAGGAATCCAATGTATTATGGAAAGAGCAAGCACATCAGGGTCAAATTCCATTTTATCAGGGAACTTATTCAAAATCAGGAAGTTGAAGTCTTGTTCTGTTGGTCTACGGGGCAGGTAGCAGATGTGTTTACAAAATCTCTACAAAGGGGTAATTTCTTAAAGATGAAAAGAGCACTTGGTGTAGATGATGTTTAGCTTAAGGGGGAATGTTAGAAATAAGCTAAACTACAGATCTGATAAAGTGACAGTTATGATAATTGGTGGGAATGGTAGTTAATGGTGGCAACGGTTCCTGGAAGGGTTGTGATGTTTCACCAACTGTTGTGTTGGTTTATTGTCTCTTTGTTAATCTGTTGTTGTATATATATATATATATATTGTAACTTTGTGATATTATGTAATAAGATATCTTTGTGTGTGTTCTAAGTATATTATATTATATTCAAATCAATAGTTATGGGCTGTTTGATTGGTTTTTCATCAAGTACTGTATGGACAAAGATGCATGTGTAGATTAATCTGGTTGTATAGATTAAGATTTTTGTTTGGGAGAGATTTTCATAGATGGGAAAAAAGAATATATTTTATTTGGGAGGGACATGTTTGAAGAAAAAAATGTCTGTACGCATAAAGTCTCTCGTTAGAAGCTTACTAAATAACCTATTTTCTATACCACTAAGACACTATCAAACAGTCACATATAGTTGACCGAATAAGCTGCGAGTTCCATTAAACTCATTAAACTGCTAACCAACAGACACTTAGTCAAACATCCTTTATATGCTTGGTGTATAAATATTAAGATGGACATGATACTACCCTCAAGAATAATTTTATTTTTAAAATAAAGAAACTTAATTACATAATAAGGATGGGTATACCCATCACCATATGCCTACCCAAAACATGTTTGGGACAAACAACTAGACTAGAGAAGGCCTTATACTATAACCTAAAGTATTATCTAATAACTAAAAATACTCGAACGTATATCTCGCAATTAAGAACAATGATTCAAAAAGTTCTATGGATATTAGAAAGGCAATCCATGATCCATAAATTAAAAATTAGCAGCCCCAATGTTCACGGCCCACTGATGATGAGTAACCTTCTCTTCCTGCCCATTACGACTATGTGCAACAGCCGAAATATAAGCCCACAGCCCATTTAGAATATGCCCACATTTCAAAGCTAACTAATTCTAGCCAGCCCAATAATTTCTTTTAACTACTTTCAGATAAGGTCCAATTAGGATTGAAAATATTATAGGGTCGTTAAAAGTGTCACCGTATAAATTTGTTGTGTGCAATCGTAGTATATATTTTGAAACTACAATGAAGACATAAGTATCTCTAGGTAGAGTTGGTTTGTAGGGTTTTTCTTCCACCCTAGACTTGAGTTTGAATCCTATTAGTCTCATTTTCTTAGTTTTTAGCTTTTAATTTTAGAATTATTATGTTTTTGAAAAAAATTTGCAATAGAAGACTTGAACACAGGACCTCAAATATGAAAAAAACAATGAACTAACCAAACATATACCAACGATAATTTTGTGAAAAATATCTCTATATTGTTTCTTATAGTCAAATGGTGTTATCAATTGAAAAAAATTCTAGGTCCGTCTGTGCCTGTAGCCCACTTGTTAACACCACCGAAAAATAAAAAATCCAAATATACAAGAATCGCTAGATCATTATTCATCTTCTTTCTTCAATCTTTGGTTAATTGTCTTATCACTACATAGACAACAATCACTTGATTCTGTAGATTTGTAAATTAATCAATATATACACATTTCAATGTGGGAGAAAATTATTTGGATTGAAAACAAGAAAACCAATCTATGTTCTTTCAATATATATAAGGTTATTATAAGCCTATACATGATTGCTCCAAAAGATGGGATGCTATGATTCTCTACAATGGTGAGGATAATTACTTCTTCGTAAGTATCGTATCATGAAATTAGCAATTTAGAAGTGAGATCCACAAAGGCGTCTTCTTGGCAATGAATGGTTAGGCCTCCCATAGAATGGTCATACCCAAACTCATCTTCATTTGCACAACAAATCTTGAAACAGCGGATGTGCCAGGAAGGATACTGGAACCACAAATCTTGTCTTCTGTTTTTCTCCAACATAGACGGCCAAATACCCTTTTGGTACATCCCACTGGTTTCGGTTGCAAAGTGATTGCAATTTGCTAAAATGTTTTGCATTGGCAATCAGAGAAGGCAGCCGGATGATGCCCATTTCTTGAATATTTATCGAGCCAAATTTGATCCTAAAACAATAAACTGTAATTGAAAGCTTAATTGGTTCGAGTGAGAAGTTTTGATTTGAAGATGGTATGAGGCTTGTTTTTATAGTAGGTGGAGGTTGGGGGTTTGGATACCAAGCTGGAAATATGATAAAGGGCCCATCTCATGTGAAACCTAATCAACATGGGTTTGCTCAATTTTTAAAATCCTTATAAATTTTTAATAATAAAGGTTCAACCTCCCTCATGCACGTCTTAATTTTTGATTAATTTTAATCACCTCTTTATTTTTTAAGGTCATGGGACTTCAAATTCATATTTAGTTGAGGATTGGAAGCTATCCCAACCACTTAAACAGACTTAAGTAATCATTTGCTAATTGTTGTCATCCTTAATTAATTTATTAGAACAAATTGTAGGTGTATGAAATTTAAGACTAAAACTTGTATATATATATATATATATATTATTCTAGAGGGAGATTCAAAGGAAAACCTCAAAAAAATGGAAAACTAAGGAACACCAACCTTTGATCCGGACGGTATGCACTTGAACATATGCACGTGCGCATGTTACAAATTACTTGTATACACAAGTGCATACCGTCCAAATGAATGACTACCACGATGTTCCTTAATTTTCCGTTTTTTGAGGTTTTCCCCAGAACATGACCCCATTATTTTAAGGTTCAATTATTCAAGTCTACAAGTTGATCCCAATTACATACATTGTCATATTGATTCCCATGTCAAAAAATTGTGGAGGGGAGGAAATTCATTTTCTTATATAATAAGATTCATGCAACTGGAATTAGATGATATCAATTAAATACTGAACCTACATTTTTCTCCATGGTCCTTTGTAAAGATATATGAAATTAATTGATGACTCTAGACATCAAACATGGACATTAAAATTTTCATAATGAGAACTTCACGTGGTTGGCTATTAATATAACTCCCTAATTTTTATATTATGAATGGTTGTACTATGTATGTATGGGGCCACTTTAATCAAACTTCTGACCTTTTGGCGAATTCCAGAATGAAATTATAATAAAAACAAATGAAACTTGATTTATTTGAGTTCACATGCCAATACGATTATGGGTATGGGTGGAATTAAGAATACAGTACCAGCTTGCAGAAAAGCATGACGAATCTAGATGATTTCAAACCAAAATTAAACCAACTGATCATTTAATTATTTGAATATATCTTGAGCTTATGACGTCTTAGTCTTGATGATGTTACTAATGTATTTGAACCAAGAATAGATAGAACAAGGGTTCAACTTTTGGTGGAGCGTGCGTAAATATTTGTTGTATATAAATAGAATATACTTTAAAAAATCTTACGAGTCGTATATAATAAATAGAAATCACAATGCAACTTGTAAGGTTTTTTAAAGTAATACTATCTATATACAGCAAATACTTGCATCAAATAACTAGGAAAGCTTTGAAGGTCTGGGAATTATTGAATTTATAACACTACGAAAATAACTATTTGCGCCGGAGGAAATTATCGCCGGCAAAAGTTTCAAAAGTTGTCGGCAAAAGCTTAAAAACTTTTGACGACCGACTTTCCCGTCGGCAAATATTTTCGTGAAAAGTTGTCCGCTATAAGGCTTTTTGCTAGCGAACAATAAGGGTCGCCAGTAAAGATGTCTTTGCCAGAAAAATATTGTCGTCGGTAAAAACTAAAGTCGTTGGCAAAAGCGTCTCTCAAGAAAATCGTATAAAATTCTTTCCCCGACGACTAGACTTTTGCCAACGCTATTTTTTCCGTCGGGAAAAGTTTTTTTGACTTTTTTGTCAAATATCTACCCGCCCAAAAATCCGTCAGCAAAAGTTTTTCTATTTTTACATAGAACTTTTTACCGTGCAAAAACTCGCCAGCAAAAGTTTGATTTGACTTTCTTAGTCAAGTTTTCGCCGACAAAAAACCCGTTGGCGAAAGGCGAAAGCTATTAGAATGTTTTTTTTGTCAATCTTTTACCGGTTCAAGACCCGATGGCAAAAAGTTTGTATTGACCTTACATTGAAATATTTGCCTACACACTAGGGCAAACTTTTGTAGAGAAGTAAAAAAATGTAAACAAAGTCTTTTATCCATTTATTTTAACTTTTGATGGTATTATTATTTTGATTAATAAAGCCAGATTAAAACATAAACTTAGACATTAACAACAAAACCCCTTACATAAATATCTTTTAAATATAAATCAAACCAGCATATCTTTTAGATATATTTGACAAAAAGTATGAAAAGAAAAAAGTACTAATTAATCAATATTTTTGCACCATCACTTCCTCGTTGATAGTTGATTACTTGTCTCAACATCGAATATAACTGAATATCGCAGTGGAGGTGGAGGTCATTTCGAAGACAACGAATGTTGCATCACACAGAATCAAGACATGATGCCTTGAATCCGTCAAAACATTTTTCTTTAGCGGTTTCTTATCTCCTTTATCTTTTGTGTTTCTCATCTCTTGCATCTCCTGTGGTTGGATAATCGAAACCTACCATAAAAAAAGGTAAACAATTTATAATCAACGCTAACGGTTTTTCAATGTTCAAATGTATTTTCTTTAACCAATAGTTTAACACCATTTAGTATTTACGAAATATAAACAAACATACTAAAAAACAAAAACATGGTAATGTAAAATATGTGTTTGTACAAGATCAAGAAGTATTTACCACCATTGAAGATCACTTCTTCAATTTTGAAGGACCAACAAGTATTTTGCTTCTTTCGTTGGAAGTTGTTTAACTCTCATCACCTATATACGCAAAGAGGACGAAACCATCAAAACAATAACAATAACAATAACAATAACAATAACGGAAATACAAGGAAGAAAACAAAAAATGAAACAATGTGTAGTGATCAATAGCATGGCCATCATTAGATTTAGGGTTTTTGGGTTTTGAATCATGAGAAATAAGAAATTGGAAATGAGAAGAAGTGAAATAGAAATTTATGTTATGTGATTTTCAAACGTGGGAATAAAAAGAGTTTGAATTTCATTTTAAATTTGAATGAAACGTGGAGGTTAGAAGGGAGAAGAAAATGGTGGGAAATTTTTTTAGGAAAATTTTAATTTTTAGTTTTTTTTAAAAATAAAATCTAATGGATTTAAAACATGTATTGATATATTGTTAAAAATAACAATTTTAAATAAAAATATTAATATTAATGAAATTAAAATATAATTGGTGAAGGTTATGAAGTTCGTCGATAAAAGTGTAAGTGAATTTTTTTATTAATAATATAAAAATACTTTTGTTGGTGAGTTTGAGATTTCCATGGGCAAAAATTTAAGTGAAATTTTTTATTAATTATGATAAAATACATTTGCCGGCGGTTTAAGATATCCGTAAGTAAAAATAACTTTTACCGGCGACTTATACGAAATTCGTCGGCAAAAGCGCATTTTTGCCGGTGGCATTTTCCTTCGGCAAAAAGTTGAACTTTTAGCGGAGGCTTTCGTGTAAGTCGTAGGTAAAAATCAATTTTTACCTACGAACTTCCCAAATCCACCGGTAAAAGTGCAGTTTCTTGCAGTGTAACTGTATAAGACGTGTTATTCGTTGTTTTAACTTAGGAGGTTTGGTTGCACTTGTGATACAAGAATTTTGTTGATTTGAGAAAGGAGATTGTTAAGCGTGGATCACCTATGTTCCACTAGGTCTATCTAAGATAGGGTTACTAGTTCTAACATGATATGATCAACAACCACCTATATAGCTCTCATTTCGGATGAAGAAGTAGATGATTGTGAGTTAGATATGATTTTAATATTATTACGTATATTACCGATGGTCATATGACCACATTGACTAATACTCATTTTCGACTTATGAGCTTAGTCACAAGTACTCAATCTACGCTCATAAAAGAGTCTTGGGAATCATCTTTAGTTCATTAAAATTGGTGCCCCATTTCAATTTGGGAATAAATGATCATCAGATTGTCCCTCAAGAAAAGTATGTTAGTCCCTATGTTGAAATTATACTTTTCTAGACTTAGTTTTCATGTCCATAGTAACTATCACATCCCTCTATCACCTGCTAATCAATGTAATTTTCTGTTAGTGACATCAAAAATCTCATAGAAATTGATTGAAGGGACATGTTGTGGATACCTCTATAGAACTTACCACAACTGATAGCCCCTCTCAAATTGTTCATAGTGATATAAGTCCAAACATAAGTCATTAAAAGTTTGCTTCCTCCACCATAGCAAGAATCATTGAGCAAAAGGATTTGAAGAAAGGTGTGCAAGACATACACCACAACAATAACCGAACTGAAGCATCCAAAGTTTGCTTCCAGCCCCACAGAAAGAATCCTTGAGAAAATTAAGAAGTATTTGACATATTTGTAGGCATGTAATAACCCTAGAACTAGTATAATACCACAAGGTTCTTAAATAGTTTTGCTACTACCTTTTAAAATCTTTTTCTTAAAGAAGAGGGAGTAGAAGTCTTCAACATATCAGCAGATTTGTTACATAAAGCATAATATGACTACTCTCTTGCAGACATATTTCTCACATTAAATCACCCTTTTTCAGAGGGGGGGGGTATTTATACTCTGTTTTAGTTAAATCAGGATAAAACTTTATGTTGAAACACTCAATGTCCTTTTTATGTCTATGAAGTTTCAAATATGCTAAATGGTATTTTGACATAACTAAGTAAAAGGGGGATAATGGTCCAATTATCAACGAGATGGACATTGAATTGATTGTTTATTCTCAAATAAAGATAAAATGTGATTTGATTATGCTGAAGTTATCACATTTAAGTTCTTGAAGAATATTTCATGTACCTGTCAAGTCTTAGAAGAGCTTGTGCACGGAACACACTTTTATAGGTAAAAGTTGTGAATAAGGCACATTAAAGAATATCCGTAGATTGCACACTTTATTTTCTCATTAGATCAAGCTAAGCCGAAAGTAGAATAAACAAATTTTGGTAGACGAGTAGACTTATGAGGGAGTTAGGATCATGATTGTCGAGGAGGATCCACAGACTCAGGTATATCTTGAGTGACAATAATTGGAGGAGGGGCAACAGTGTTAGGTATTATAGTACCAATAGCATTTTCTTCAGTTGGAGGAATATTGAAGTCTGATGTAACACCCGTAATTTCCTAAAGAAACGATTAACGATCGACCAAGGAAAATGGTCAGCGACCGGTGGAGAGAAACGATCGGGGAACGGTTTATCATAAGACGTGAGGAGGCTCAACAGGGACACACGCGGTTTGGCCTGCGGCTTCAAGCCGCGAATAAGCCTGTGCAACTCACTGTGGTCCGTGACATAGAGACACGCGCGGCTTGGACCGCGACTTGAGATCGCGGCCAAGGCCGCGGGAAAGGCCTAATAGATTTAAAACCCAAATTTTAGGGTTTTCTCTCATTAGCCTCCATCCCCATTTCTCTCCTCTCCATTGGTGCGGTTTTTGAGAGCTCTTATCTTAGATTTAGAGCATACATGGTGGGTTTATCACAAAGAAGTATAAAGGTTCGGTATTTGGAAACTTGGGTTGAAGAGTTGGATGAGTTGCTTGAATAGCTTTGGGTGGAAAGTCTCAATATCTAAAGTGGTAAGTTTCTTTGAATATTCCAAGCTTTAGTATAAGGATCTTCGTCGATCTAAAGATTTTCTTTGTTAATGGTTTATTCTAGACTTGAAGGAATGGGGTGTTTGGAAACCCTAGCTTGTTGTTGGTGATGACTTATAAATGGTGGAATCTACACTTTTGGAGGCAAATGGTTGAGTTTGGAACCTAGGTTTAACTTAACCTAGCAAGGTGAGTTCAAGTTACTTTGAGAAAAGCTATGTACATGCCAAAATGAGTATTTTGAAGTAAAAATATGTTTTACTTCGTAATTGTCAATGTGTTAAGTATTTTGATAAGTTTTCATATTTATTAAACTTGGGTTATTTGAATTTCATGAAAAACCATATTTGGGACTTGAATATTTGATAAGTAAATAGTATGACTTATGCATTTGATAATTTTGCACAAATGAAGTATATTTTATGATTTATGTATTTTTGGTGATTTTGTACACATGAAGTCTAATATATGATATATGCATTTTTGGTGTATTTGATTTCATAAATCATTTGAAAAATGTTTGTCTCCGTGTTATGAGACATTTTGGAAAAACATAAGGGTATGAACCCATTTGGAAAACCTTTTGTCCCAAACCGTGACGAGTTTTGGGTTAATCACATCTTTGAGGTATGTGTCTTCATAAACGCCGTTTGAATGTGTTTTTCTATTTGGGGACCGATGTTTTTGGTCGAATGGGGTTTGAGCATTTTAGCTCGGTTTCGACTTAAAAGAGTCACGTGGACACTTGTCCAGTTTTAATGGCTCTATGTAGAGCCTATGTACGATTTACACCCTAATGCATCTTATTGTATATTTATGATAATTACATGCTCGAGTGCGTGAGTCATTCATGTGTAGTCATGTAATGTTAGACTGTGCTGCATTGGATCCATAGGCACATAAGTTAGTCTTTATTTGATGGTCAAATGGGTATTAAGGGGTTGGATTCCGGAACCTATGTTTTATGACCTTAACCTTTCAAGTGTACACTAGGAGGGATGTGTGAACTCAAGATCTTAAGATTCTAGAGAGAGAAAGCTAGAGAGAGAGAGTTAATCTTGAAAGCTCTAGTCATATATCTCACTAATCTGATTTACAATTTAGTTCCTTACCTAAAGAATACAAAGCAAACTCTATTTATACCTAAAGCTTAAACTAAAACTTAACTACAAAGGAAACAAAACTAGCTTTGACATTTACAAGACTTTGACATTGTTGACTTCCAACTTTGACTTCCTAATTAAATCTTGGATACAATATTTGGACTTAACAATCTCCCCCTTTGTATTCAAGATTTAATAAAAAATTTGATGCAGATCTTCAACTCTTGATTCTTCATCTTTTGTCTCTTGAAGCTTTCAAAAACTTTGCTCTTTTGCAGCTTTTGAAGAAACTTGGAAAGTCTTTTTAAACTTTGAAGCTTTGGAAAGTCAACATGCCTTGAACATGAAACATTGAAAACTTAAAACATCTTTGAAACATGAATCTTCATTTCTGAAAAATCTTTCGTCTTCAATCAAAATTGTATCTTCATCACTTTGATCACTGAATCGACTTCGGAAGAAACAAACTTTCACGAATCATCTTGATTTGACTTTGAACATTCTTTATCAGACTTGAACTTTGAAAACAACAGCGGAAGCAAATTGAAATTCTGACATGAACTTTGAACTTGAACTCTTGAAATTGATCTTTGAATAATTCTCCCCCTTTTTGATGATGTGAGCATCAATATCATCAAAATTACATCAATTTCGGCATAAAAGCTTTGATTTCCCCCCTTTTTTTTTAATCAACAAACAATCTCCCTTTTGATAATTGGCGAACTTTGATCTGAAGAGCCGAATCATGAACAGTATATATCCGAATCTTTGCAAATTCAGACATAATGAGCGTGTAACCCTGATTCAACAAATGAAACAGTTAGAAGTGCCTGTCAGTAACACAAAGTTACTGTGTACAACGAATGTACAATTTAAGGAGTTGGTTTGATGTTGACTCCCCAGGACTTCCATTCAATCATCAAAAAACACAAGGTTTATCTATGAATGTTCTGACAGAAAAACAGATTTTCTGTGTGCTCGTGCTTGTGTATGTTGAATTTAGCACAATGATTGTGTTTCATAAAGGCTCAAAGTATGTAAATCACTGAGACAGCAATGATTGTACATGGACTTAATGTGCATGAGAAAGGGTCGAAGGTGGGGCAACTTTCCTTCTTTTTCAATATCAGTATTCTTCCAAGAGAAGATCCGATAGATTATGTGCTGCTTCCCTAGAAAAAGTGAAACATTCTCTTTTTAAGAAAAGAATGAGTAGCTGATGGCGTTGTATACAAGAGATGGCATGGGCTATTTGCCTATTTCAATGATGGTCACCAAAGAAATGTGAACCAATCAGTAATGTGGCTGCCCGGCTCAGAAAGATGTTTGGTGCAGAGTTCTGATATTCTTTTAACTCTGTTCTCACACCCTCTTTCTTTTAAACATATAAGCTCACATCTAACCAGTCTCTCATTTCCATTTTACCTCTGCTCATTCCCACACTCAATTCTTTTTAGACCCCTCTCCCCTCAATCACTCAAAGGATTTATTCCGGGGTAGGAAACACTGGTTATCGTGAATCCATGAAAGATCTATTAAGCACTCACACTGAATCCCATGTTCCTAAAAGTACATGCTGGTCAATGATTTTCTTGACATGTAAAGCACAAGAAATCATATGTCAGAGTATGTATGCTCATTGAAAAATATGAATGAAATTTGAGCATTTGTTCTTTGAAGATTTCTCAAAACAAGGATATTGAATGAATTAATATGAAGTCAAGAGAATTGTTTTGAGAATCTGACAATGAATCAATCAGATCAAATCAAATGGTTAGGGTATCAAAGAATTGGATATTTTGTTTATATGAACAAATATAAACAATTTATCAATGAAAGCACAAATATGAAAAAAATGAATGATGCTCATCAACTTTGAATTTCAAACATCGAAAAATATGAAAAAAAATATAAACGGGGGTATTACCATCGAAAAATTGTTTGAATTTGAGACATGGTAATAACAATTTCAAATAAAATACTGAACCGTTGTGTGTGAATACTTGACAGTATATGGACAAGATAATACACAAGTATTGATCTTTGGAAACACACGGTCAGTTAAACAATAAAACGCAAAAATTGAAAAACATTTAAAAATCACACTTCTAAATTCATGAAATCGTTTTGAGAATAAGAAGTGGTTTGAACATTTCAGAAATTGTTTTTCATGTTTGAAAGTTGTCCTTCTTTCAAACAATCAGAGATCTAGGATCAGAAGATTTTTACCTTTTCGGTTCCCCCTCAAATCATGATAATATGATTTATGTCCTTTTTTTTTTTTTTTTTTTTTTTTAGCTCCCCCTGGATATTAGCATAATATCCTTCTTTGATCATTGATGAACGGGTCCTAATCTGTCATGTGATCAGAAGCCACTTTATTCATATTATTTATTCAAAAATAAAAGGACAAAAAACAGTAAAACGATTATAGAATGAGTTCTGATCTGAAGTAATCAGAAGTCATCACCTTTACTCCCCCTTAAATTAAGCATCTGAAATATGTCAGTTAACACAGGATAGAGATCAAACACTCCCTTAGAATTGTTAGACCATCAATATCAGAAAAATTTAGCAAAGAAAAAATTTAGGATAGAGATCAGATCAATTCACTTAGGACGGAGACCATCAATATCCATCGGATGCAAGCATACAGGAGTAAGGTTTTTGTGATCGTTGAAATACGGGTCCTAAGCTGTTGTGCTTAGAAGCCATTATGTAATTGAAGTCCGGGTCTTGAGCTGATTTACTCAAGAACCATTTTCTTTCTTACTCCCCCTTGGATTGAGGTGCCTGCAACACAGATTTAAGTTTCGGTTTTGGTACCCACTGATATTTGGGTCCAGAAATGTTAGTTGCAGTGCGTGTGGGGGACACAAAGTAAGAACCATACCAGAAATGATCATTTGTTTTATGAAAATGATCATGTGTACAACAAATAGAACAATAATATTTCTTACCATTGGGTGTTTTGTTCTTCTTTGCTTTGTGTACATGTACACATGAATTCTTCTCTTTCAGCTCATCAGTCTTGTCATCTTTGACTGATTTCTTCATCCAGACCAGTTTCTCGTTCTTAAAACTTTTTCTCCTTGGATAATAATCTGAACCATCTAAATATTCATCAAAGAACAAGTTAGTGCGACGAATCTGATTGAATGAATTGATTGACCTTTTTGAAGAGACATATTTATGATTTGAACTTGAAACAGATTTTTCAAGCTCTTTGATCTTTGACGCAAAGATGTCTCTTTCTTTCTCAAGCAGATAAATCTTTGTCTTGAATTCAGACTTCGTCTTTTGCTCTTTCAGCCCTGTAGTAGACAGTTCAGACAATTTTGAAGTCAGTTTCTTAATTTCATTCTCAAAGATTAAACGTTCTTCTTCAAACTCTTTTTCTGAATCTGTTCTCTGGTCAGATAATTCTTTAAAAAATCCTACATTCTTTTGTTCTATGGCCTTTTTCTCTTTTTCAAACTTCTCTCTTTCTAAAACCAGTACTTTCTCAAAATCAGAGATTTGTTGAGAAAGTTTTATGCATTTAAGCTCAAACGACTTCTTCTCTTCATAGCATTTCTTGGAAAAATCTGAGAACTTTTTGGAAAATATTTTCTTTTCACTTTCAAACTCAGCTTTGTTTGCAACAAGCTGTTTTTCCAAATCAGATAAATTCCTTTTAAGCTCAAAGTTCTCAGATTCCAATTTCTTAACTTTCTGCTCATTGCTCTCAACAGAGACTGTCTGCTGAATTATAGTTTTCTTAACCACTGAGCCAAGCATGATTTTCTCCAAATGAGTCCACATGAGCATTAGATTGTTCTTGTAACAATCTACACGATTGTATATGTGATTTGGCAATGCAAGAATGAGATTAGACTTAGCAATTCTATCTCCGTTGTACTTTAAAGATTCTTCTTCATTGTACTCATCAACTGGCTTTAGTATTGTGGATTGTTCAGTATTAGCAGTGGCTGGAATGATCTTGACAGGTCTCTCAAAAGGAGGATTGGTTAAATCTCGAACCATGTAATCCCCATTTTGTTTTCTCTCAAGAAAATTAATAAATCGATCTCTCCATTGAGAATACTCATTCTCATTGATAAGCACAGGGAGACGAGTATCTGTCCCGAGAGACATCATCAACTCATTCTTATAAACTAGAGATTGAAGAGACATGCTGAATAGTAGCAGAGATATTTTCGGCTGAAGAAAATAAGAACCGAATTGAAATATTATCAGAAAATCAAAAATCAGATCAAATTGAAATATTAAAAAAAATATTTCGTGAAAATTGAAATTTGAACAATACTTGTTATTTCGCAGTGAAGAAAAAAATATTTCCAAAGATGACCAAAAAATTTTTCCAGAAGATTAATAAATCGACTTTTTTTTTTTTAAAGAAAGAGGTTTGCGTGTATTGCCTGGAACGCAAAGCTATAAAGGACCGAAAACCACCTTTTTCGGTTATATAGGAGACCGAAAACCTAGCTTCTCGGTTATTGAAGAAACCGAATACCAAACCTTTCGGTTATAGAGGGGACCGAAAACCTAGCTTCTCGGTTGAAGAAGAAACCGAAAACTAAGTGTGATTCTGATAAGATCGAAAACCCTTAGCCGAAAACCTTATTCGAAAGCCTTAGCCGAAAAGAACAAAAAAACAGATGAATGAACCGAAAATCCTGTAGAATGAACCGAAAACCTTGATGAATGAATCGAAAACTGTTAAGAATGAACCGAAAATCGATTCTGTCCAGTTTACGAATGAAGAAAATCACATAAGACCAAAATTCCTCAAAACACTCTCACGGAATTCACTTAGAAACAGGTTCAAAAACCAAAACTAATCCAAATATAGATCAAACATACAAATTCAGCAAGAATTCGAGAAGAAAAGAGAACTCGAGAACATTTCTGGAAAATTCAAAATTGACAAATTCGATTACAAAATGATCAAATCTTTGCACGAATCAAGAACAAAACATGTTCTACACTGAATTCCGAAGCAATTGAATCCAAATTCACTGAAAAACGTTCAGAAAATCAACATAGATCTAAAAAAAATGTCCAGAAAACTATTTTCTTAAAAAAAATTCTGACGAATTAGAAAATTGATTGATCTGATTAACACGAAATTTAGTACTCTACTCTCAAATCTCTCAAAATCTAACCTGCTCTGATACCAATTGTGAACTCAAGATCTTAAGATTCTAGAGAGAGAAAGCTAGAGAGAGAGAGTTAATCTTGAAAGCTCTTGTCATATATCTCACTAATCTGATTTACAATTTAGTTCCTTACCTAAAGAATACAAAGCAAACTCTATTTATACCTAAAGCTTAAACTAAAACTTAACTACAAAGGAAACAAAACTAGCTTTGACATTTACAAGACTTTGACATTGTTGACTTCCAACTTTGACTTCCTAATTAAATCTTGGATACAATATTTGGACTTAACAGGATGAGTCCAGTTGTGCTATCATGATTTATGGGCGTTTTGGACCTCCTCCATTCGGGGTAATGCCATGGTTGTAGTCCTCGAATGTTGTCGGGCCTTTGGCGGTATTCATGGTAATATTCGCTAAGGTCAGTTGTGTCTTTGGGTGTAGCTTGAAGGGAGTCATAGGGGTACTTGGGCTTTCATGTCGTGAAGTGTCATACGATTAACGTTGTATGAGTGGCATACTTTTGTATTCCTCCACTCTCAACGGATACAGGTCTCCCCCATTGTCGGTCAACAGTATTTTGGATATTTAATTGTTCATGTTTTAACATTGGGTTTCATCCCATTTGATGGTCGCGTGAGTATTAGATTTAAGTTCCATGTTTCCGATGACATATTACATTTATATGGATTGCTTTCCATGATTTACGAATTGAGTATTACGCCACACCCGTGTTTTTGGGTATTTCGGGATACAAAATTTTAGGAATATGATATACATCAGGAAAGGAATAATTCGAACTCATAATAGAACCAATGCCTGTTAATCGCATAGACATCAACAGTCATGACAAGCACAGATGACATAGGATTTAAAGAAGCAAACAATTTAGAATTCGGAGACATGAAAAGAAGCAACAGAATCTAGAATCCATGTAGTTGGATGCATACATGATTCGTTATTAATCGACTGGCCTATTGGAGAAGAGACAGACATGGCATAAGACTGAACATCAAGAAGCTTATGGAGTTGTTCAGTTATAGTTACAAGAGTAGGATTAGTAGTTGACCCAGATGGAGGAACAACGGCAACAGTGCTAACTTGAGGAGGAAAACGATGTGATTGTCGTGGATTACCAGACTGCAATCATTGATTACGACCCATAAGTTCTGGACATTGAGACTTCCTATGGCCTTTTTGTTAGGTTACAGGATCTCAAGCACGGCGGAAAATAAAGCCGTAACCCTCCAAGGATCCATACGAACCAGAATAAATTGGGTGTTTCGAAATTATACCTCACAGTTAACGAGACTTTGAATCACAGCAACAAAGCAAGCTTGATGCCTCCACGGTATCCACGCGAACAATCCGAATCCTTTGCCTTCTCGTGATGCTAGTCACAGTTTCAAAACTTAGAAAGGAAAGGGAGCATATAGTTGTAGGTGATTTTAAAGAGAATTGCAAGAACCAAAAAAAAAACTTGCATACAATGTCATACATTATATATGGACATGAGAGGCATGGCATGAAAGCACCACCATCCCAACACCTTACTTGAGTGTAGAAGTATCCATGCACCATAACTCATCTTTTCAAGACCATCCCTAGTCAATTTTATTTATGTCCAACATAAATAATATCTGATTTTATTTAATCAGATTAAATCAATACAAATCAGATATAATAATTAAACGTTTTTAATTATTTAAACTCCTTATTCGAATATGTTCAAAGCGTTTGACCAAATGGGTTCTCGACATGTTGGTAATAATTATAAATTTCGTATTTATATTTATAAACAATGAGCGGTATCTAACAATACATCATCGTCACCCAAATGATGAGAATTGGTGATACAACAAATTATCGATTTGTAGTCAATTTTAGTTTACACATTTAATTCATTTGTCCTTGACGTCTAGATTGAACACGATACATTGAATGTGTCATTCTCGTTATGTCCAATCTCTAGTTTCTTGATTCCCGAATATACAAATAAAAACAGAAATTGATATCTCATATAATTTATCTGAGCATGCATGCATTTCCTTAGTATATATTTATCAAGGGGCCCTGAGACATCACTCCCGTCATAAAGGAGGGACAAATCATATCTCGATATATGCTAGTTCTACCATGTGATTTATAACATACCCAACAATAATTCTGTCACCCAGTTACGGAATGATTAGAACAAATGTCAAAATATATTATTCACACATAATAAACTCCATATTTCTCAAGTCAAAGAATTGCATGTATATTGACCACATGAGAAACACTTATGACACTCATATGACATCCAATGAAGTGTTCTCATAGCGAGTCACGTCTGATACACAAAATCTTCATTTTGTACACATATGCAGATTCAATATCTCTATATGAATCTCTACATATGCTAGTCATTATCATATTACTTCAACTTTAAAACCCAAAATAATATTTTACTAGGGACATTTAGAATACATTATTCTAAGGTTATTTATTATGAATAATTAAAATACAAAATATAACATAGACATAATAAATTGGGCAATGTCTTTTATTTATTTATTAATTTCATGAAACAAAACTCAAAATTACAATCATCGTATGATTAGCTTTTGGGCATTCACTAACATTTTTTTCTTACAAAAACTGCATTCATCAAATCCAACTCTTGGACGACTCTTATTCTGATTTGAAGCAAAGGGCTTATAAGGAACAGCTAAACAGAAGGACTTGGAGTTGGAAGAATACCCTTTCCTGCTTGTATCTTTAGACGAGTTTCATCGGCTAACAATTCACTTACTACTGAATCAACTAATCTTTGTTCTTCCTTACGAACAATGTAGGGTCCAAAAGCACGCAGTTCAGTAGGTTCAGTAAGAGCTAACTGATCCCAAAAATTGGTCATTGTTGAGTAGAACTCCTGAATACACATATCTCTCTGTTGGAGTGTTCAGATATCAGCTTCTAATTGATACTGTTTGCAAAATTAGACTGTGTATACAGTCTCTCAAGATGATCTCATACTTCCTTGTCTGTTTCATATTTTGCTAATTGAACACCAATTGAATGTTCAACATAATTGTTTATCCAAGTGATAATTTTCGAATTACCCACTTTCCAAAATTCCAAATCTTTTGCATCTTTCGTTTTCACAATAGTGCCAAAAATATAACCCCACGTCTTCTTGCCCTTCAGAAAAGTTTTCAAAACATAATTCAAATAGGAGTAATTTTTTCCATCCAAACGAGCACTAATGGCTTGGAGAGAATCATCCTTTCTAGCCATTGCAAACGAGAAATAAAAGGAAGGAAAAGAGAACAAAGAGTATAGAGATAACGTATGCCAAAATCAATTCTCGAAGAGAAACCTTGAACAAGAATCGAGACTGCTAGATCTAGAAAGAAGTGTCGAACAAAAAAGAACCCTAGAACCGTCGAACAGAAAACCTAGCGTCGTCGAACAGAAAACCTAGCGCCGTCGAACAGAGAGTTGGATCTGCGCACAACATTGCTTGATATTAACAATACTTGAGAGAATAAAAGAGATTAATCCTGCTCTGATACCATGATAACTTTAAGAGACGAAAGGAATTGTTAGGAAACGTCTAGGGTTTTTATTAGAAGAGATAAATATTACAAAATGCTACAACACTATATATAAGGAGACAAGAAACCTTAAAAAAACCAAAAAATACAAAAGTACAAAACAACCCCTATACTATCTAACAAAAAATAGATGAATTCTACCAATAGATGTGATTATTTGGAGACGAGAGAGATCAAAATTGGATTCTACTAGTTTCCCACAAACGTAGAGTTATGGTGCTACAACTAATTTTTACTACACCAGGTTACCAAAGAAAACGTTGCACCTTGGGAGAAGTAAGGATGAAAACTTCGAGAGGACGACTTGAAGCACTAACAAACGAGCGGTCTCCTATAACACATATTGGAATCTCGTAGGAACCAATCTAGGATTGTGCACATCGGCTATTATCTATCTTTTGTAAGAGCGAATCTTATACAGACAAGTCACTACTCCTAGTATATTAAACAGAGTTGATTATATATAGTGAATTGATTCTCCATCTAGCCATGGCCCTGTAAATTAACTAGCTAGGTGTGGAACACAAAACTACATTGACATTCTTAATTTGGTGTCACTATGATTATTGTTCGGTTGTTTTGTTTTGTGTTGTGTGCTTACGGTGTCGCACTGTATTGCAACATTGGAGTATAACCTAAAGCTTTATATTATCTCACTAACCAATTTGGTTTGTTGCTTACTTAATTTCGGTCTTAGTTTAGTGGTTACGTTTTAGTTTAGGTGGTTCTAGGTGTGTTTAATTAGTTATGTGGGGTGTTGTGGCTTTCGTATATGTTGGTTAGTTGTGGGATATTTTAGTTGCAGCTTCAGCCAAGACTATAAACTTTATATCATATTTGTAGCTTACTAACTTTTTATTTTTGTTAAATGATCTTGTTAATTCTTAATTATGGTGGGAGAAATGTTAAATTGTTTTTTAAGGGTAGGGTAAGCATAAACCTCTTAATGATTTTACATCCTTTAAGAAATCACCGACATAAAGAAATAATAGGTGAACTGGACCCGCTTCTATTAGATTAATTATGGCAGTCATTTACGAGCTTCGACGTTCACACATGACCTATTTTTCTTGTATCGCCTCTTTTTTGTTTGTTTATTTCAATATTTATTATTTTATCAACCAATTTTCTTTGGCTGTTGAGAATTGTTATGTGGACGCATTCAAAGCATGCAAACCTATATCCTACAATTTCGGTGATATTCTTTTGCTATCACACCAATAATGTTTAGTTTTTCTTCCAAAATCCAGTTGTACTTTAATTTCAAGAGTCAAACAACACGACTTTTATTAAACCTACATTTTTGCTAATTGTTCTCTCTTCAATCTACTTTTCTACTGCGGATACACAATGTTGATACTCTATTTGATGGATTTTATCACAAAAGTACATTTGAATCCTTGGGGATTGTCAAATAATCCTGATCAGACAAGTATAATATATCTTACAGCTCTTATGTTGTATAGATATGATAATCATTTGATCATTCTTACATTAATCAATATATTCATCTTTTGTTGTAAATGGAAAAGTAATTGGATTGAAAACAATAAGAATAAAGTGTATTCTTTTGACAAATGTAAGATCATAAACGTATAATTGCTCTAAAAGGCAATGCCCCTCACCTAAAAGTATTGGAAGGGGAAACTATGTCCCTCTAAAAATGGTGACAAATGGTTCTCCACATTTACCAAAAACTTTGAAGGGCAATTGATTTTCTTCACATGTATGGTATGCGGAATCATGAAATAGATAATCTATAAGTAAGATTCATAAACACGTCTTCTTCGCAATGAATGGTTAGGCCTCCCATTGGATGGTGAAACCCAAACTCCTCTTCGGATTTGCGCAATAAATCTTGAAAGAGAGGTTGTTCCAAGAAGGAGATTGGAACCACTATTCTTGTCTTCTGAATTTCTCCAACATAGATGGCCAAATACCCTTTGGATACATCCGAATGGTTTCGATTGCAAAGTGATTGCAATTTGGTAAAATGTTTTGTGTTGGCAATCAAAGATGGGAGCCGAAGGATGCCCATTTCTTGAATATATGGAGAAGGAAATTAGATTTGGACTTCCACACAAATTAAAAGGCTTGCTTTTTTATCTGAAGAATAACTATATATTAAACCTTGTGATTTGAAGGTGGTATGGAGCCTGTATATATATAAGGAGGTGGTTTGGATACCAAAAGAAAAAATTGGTTTGATTAATTTTGTTGTGGGTTCCATCTCATGTGAAACCTAACATGGCTTCGCTCATCATTCAAATCCTCAAAATCTTTTCTTAATAATATACGGTGCACGCCAACTTCTTTTATTAATTAGCTAAACTTAAAAAAGCATCATCAATTAAGCATCTCCATTTAGTTTATTGGACAATCCCAAAATAACGTATTCAATTTAAAGAATTGTAAATTATTTTAAGTAAGTTTTAAGGTGTCGAAAATGACACCATATATGACACCCTATATAGAAAAGAAAATTAAGAGTTTGATATTTCCCCCTTTTTCTACTCCAACCTAATTCGATCCTTTGTAGGCTTGTAAGCTTCATGCAATTCAAAAAAATGTCAAGAAAAAGACAACCAAATAAGACGTTACCAAATGGACATGTCAAATGGAAATTGAATGCTCTAAACATCAGATATGAGTTTTAAAAGTTTCATTAATTGTTATCAGCATTTAATAAATAAATGTATATTCAGATTCCGGAGTTTCTTATGGAACTTCACATGGTTTGGCAATTTTAATATACAATGCTAATTTCCTTACTTTGAATGGCTGTACCATGTATGAGATGGGGCCACTTTTAAACCAAAACATTTGATTACATTTTGAAGAAATCCAGAATGACATTATAATAAAAACAAATGAGGCTTGATTGAGTTCACATGCTAATACGATTATAGGTAATGATGAATTAAGAATATAATCGCTGCAATTGGTGAAAAACTTGACACCTATGATATTTCGAACCAATTAAGTTTATATAGCCAACTCATTTAATCATTTGAATAGAGCTTGAGTTTATTTTGAGCTCCATATTGCTTAACTAGCCAACAAAAAACCTACCTTAGTTAATTAATACGAGGTGATCAGACTTATTCTTTCAAGCAACTTTGATACAATACATTATATATAGGATTCATATAAACCATCACCAACGAGCTTGACTCTTAAGAGGAATTGATCGTATGCGCCAATTTACCTTCTCCATGGTGACCGTGGGACCGGTGTGATGGGGGCGCCTCAGAGGGTGGCATCTGCCTTTAAAAGGAACCGGTCGAAACTAAAACATATGTCATGTCAGATTGGACACCAGATTAAGCTACCGGGGAATTGAACCTGTAATTTATATTTTTAAGCACTACTAGTCTTAGCCTGATGTCACTTTAATTACATATAGCTTTGTAAAGATAATCTATTGTGACTTTATTTAAATATAACTTACTTCTAAGTCTATATTAACTATATGTGTCGGGCTGATGCTTGACCATATACAAGCCTACGTGAGCTCATATAGGAATAGATCTAGCTAAGATATAATGTTTGAGCATATGAAAGTCTGTAAGAGGCCATGTGAACCAAGGCTATACAAACCGAGTTGGGCAAGCTTTTATAGGCTCGGCCTGGATGAGGGTGGACCCAAGAATTTTTTCATATAGTGGCATCATATTTTTTTCATACAGATTTTGACGTGTCTTCATCTTTTTACCAACGTTCAATATCACCTGATGTGTTTTTAGCCTAATTCATCGAGGGATTAAAGTTTTTTTGCTTGGTTTTGAGGGATTTTTAAGTTTTTTTTTAATCGATTTCGAAGGAATTTTTCGGTTTTTTTGGTTGATTTCTCGAGTTTTTTTTTATCGTTTTTTTTCTTGGTTTTTTGGTTGATTATGAGGTATGTACAATTGCACTTTCTAAAATAATACGGTTGCACCTTCTAAAATGATAGGGTTGCACCTTTCACAAACTTAATTTTTTTTACCTTATGGCGGAGGAACAATACGGTGGCACGTGCCACCGTTGGCACCACTAAAGGTCCCCCCCTGCCCTGGATCATGTACACATTCTTATTTATAATCATATGCCTCAGAAAATATATATAATGTTTGATTTTGTACAAATATTTTCATGCACAACTGTGGTATTGACATACTCTGTTTACCTAGTTCATGCATGGGGTCCCATCTATATGGAAAGGAAAAAAATAGGTGCTCCACCCAACGAACGTCGCTTTTAATTGATGTTAGTTGTTTACCGGGTTTGGATTGTCATGGCACTGAATCACTGATAAATATAAAAAAGAGAGGGAAATGATAAAATGACAATGTTACTCATGTGTGCAGGGCACGTACGTAATGCCAACTAACAGCAGCAATATAGACGCATTTAGCGTCAGGGCGAAAACCATAACAAATACATTATGTAAGAGTTTTTTTATTTAATAAATGAATTGTAGGGATAGAAACCAAAAATACCAATAAAACACAGGTACGAAAACGGTTATTTACTCAAAAATGAATAAAATAGAAAAGGTGTCATTCAAGGAGTTACACTCTAATGTATGATCCATATCAAACTATATGTCAAGAAACTATTTTATAAGAGATTCAAATCTGATTCCTGAACATTTATGTTATCCCATGTGCATGCATGATATATAGCTATCTCCCAAATATATGAAACATATCATATACTATCGTATTTGATTGAAAATGTTGCATGCATATTGCCAAATTGTTTATCAATTATGAATGTGATGTATGATTGAATTCAGGGATATAATTAGAGAATGTAAAAGAATTATTGGTCATTGTTTGATTTTGGACTATCCGCCAAATACATTGTTTCATGTGAATGTTTTTATTAATTTTTGAAAAAGAAAATAATTATATACATAATCCACATTGTTTGATTGAAATGCTTCAACAGAACGACAGATTTCATAATCTTCTTCTTGTGGTTTTCAAGATTTTATAAACAGCATCTTTGATCCATACTACACATTAGTTTTTTGACTTAATTGAGCTTTGGATTCAAGCCTTTCAGAATAATATTTTTTGATTTTTCTGTAGTTTAAAAACTAACTAAACAAATAACAACAACATGGTTTATTTATTAATTCTAGTTGCTCTAGATATTATCCGTTGTTTTATTTCCGTTGCCTGCTACTGCAACGGAAATGAAACAACGGATAATATCTAGAGCAACTAGAATTAATAAATAAACCTTGTTGTTGTTATTTGTTTAGTTAGTTTTTAAACTACAGAAAAATCAAAAAATATTATTCATGGACGTATCCACTATGGTGGCTACGGTGGCACTTGCCACCGTATTATTTCGCCGACGAATGGTAAAATTTTTAGGTTCGGATAAGGTGCAACCGTATCGTTTTGGAAGGTGCTACCGTATTATTTTGAAAACTTCAAGAAGATGCAACCGTACCTCATAATCAACCAAAAACCAAAAGAAACTATCGAAATCAACCAAAATAAACTATTGAAATCAACTAAAAAAACTGAAAAAAAAATCTCTCGAAATCAATAAAAATAACTTAAAATCTATCGAAATCAAGCAAACAACTTTAAAAATCGCTCGAAATTGTGGAATTAGGCTAAAAACACATCGGACAATATTGAACGTTGGTAAAAAGATGAAGACACGTCGATAAAAACCGTGCTTTTTGCAAAAAAAAAATTGTCGGTATTATATGGTGCCACCGTATGAAAAAATTTCTGGATCCGTCCCTGAGTAGCAGATCATATTTCTCTTCTCCATGAAGAGAATTAGTGGAATTAATTAATACTGCTAAAAGTTATGTGATTGATCGATCTTTGCTTAATTCACTACCTCAAAATGCCACTTAAGCAACAAATGAAAAATGTTGCCTAAGGCTTATATGTTGCCTAAGGCTTATATGTTGCCTAAGCAGTGTTGCCTTCTCAATGTTGCATAAGAACTTAGGCAACATAGGCAAACATCGCATGTTGCCTAAGCGGACTCCTTAAACAACACATAACAGGTTATGTTGCCTATGAAAAAAACATATGTTGCACCATACAAACACTAAGGCAACATATTAGATTTATGCATATGTTGCCTAAGATATCAACTTAGACAACATACTTTATTTTCGTATGTTGCCTTTGAACTATGATTAACATAATATAATATTTCTCTTAGGCAACACTTATAGATAAGTTGCCTAAGATGTTTTATATAAAAAAAATATTAATGCTCATTTTGTGCGCCATGATGCATAAAACTTGTATGTTTTCTACAAACTCTCATAAAAAACAAACTCGTGTGAATCGGCAAACTCTAATAACCAAACAAATCTAATAAATTCAATAATTGAAAGATAACGTTTTTCCTAAATAAGTACAAAAGTAGGCAACAAGTTCGAAAACATAAAATAAAAAAGTAACCTAAAGCATTGTTCGTAGTTGGTGACAACGGTGTAGTTGATGACCCCGAAGTCGGAGGATACAATCGGCGTTTGACGGAAACGAAAAGCGTCACCTCTAACGAGACAACCACCGAATCACCCTCTAAGCGTGTGGTAGTCCTCTAAAAAACCGACACCTTTGTTAAATTGTACGTTTGACTTCTTTTTGGAGGCATATCGATCTGCAAAATTGACCATCAATATTACTATATTTGACCATAATTGCCATACCATTGTTTAATAATTAAACAATGTGAACCACTAACAATTAACTACATTATTCTTTTTGTATGTATCGTCCCAGCATGCCCAACCATATTCAAAATAATAGAATGATTCAATTTGAAACATATTCAAAATCAGATGAAATCAAGAGGAGCACACCTGCTCTCATTAACATGAAACGCGCGATGTTTTTACGAAAATAAAAGTCTGATTTACGAAAACAAAGTCCGATTAACATGAAAACAACGTCTGATTAACATGAAACAGGCGATGTTTTTACGAAACAAAGCAGTAAATGATAGAGATTACGAAGCTAATAACTAATAAGTAATCAAATTTGATATCAAACATTTATGTGGATCGAAATCATAAGATTAATGAAAGCATATAAAAGATTGATTGAATGAAATGACTAACTTTTTCGAGGCGAGAAGTTCGTTGTGAGAGTTTTGGATAGGAGGAATCAGAAACAGAGATAGGAGGAATATGACCTATGTAAGTAAATCATATGTAAGTAAATCGTACCTATGTAGCTGTCCGAATTCAATAAATCATATGTAAGTAAATCCGAGTCTTTGTACAGATCGGTAAAAATCAAAACCTGTACATGACGATTGCACAGATCGATTGCAAAACCTGTCAAAACCAAATCGGTAAAAATCAAAATCTGAGTCTTTGTACAGATCGATCTAAAACAGAAAACAGAAGTTGTTTTAAAGATGAGAGAAAACAGAGAAATCGAGAGTGAAGAAGTCGTTTTTCAGTCAATCGATCGATGGGGTTGAGTTGCTAAGTAAAATCGAGTGCAGCTCACTTGCTCAGTTGCTCGATCGAGTATACGACGGCAGACGGGACACAGGTTAAGAAGGATTTACGATTTAGGGTTAAAAACTTTCAAAATTTGTTTTGAAACTTTGGGTGGGAAACTGGGAAGTGAAATCGAGATGAGAGAAAGGCTTTATGTTTTTTTGACTTTTGTTTTAGATGGTTCTTAGGAGGGAAATTAAAAATGATTGAAACTTTGGGTGGGAAATTGATAAAAGTTTTTAGGGGGGAAAGTATTTTAGTGAATATACATCTATCTATGTATATAATTATTTTACAAATGACAACTACAAAAAAAAAATTATAAACTAGTGAGACCTCATATAAAAATGTAATTTACTAGAAACACGTTGTTATTACTTATTATTATTGTTATTACATTTTACTGATAAAACCGAATAAAGCTTATAAAAACCGAATAGAGTCCAATAAAACCCAATAGAACTCTTAAAAGTCTGATTGGATCTATTAAAGTCCAATCGATCCATTAAAACTTAATTGGATCCGTTGGAACCCAATCGATCCATTAAAGCCTAATTGGATCCGTTAAACCTCTAATGATCCATTAAAGTCCGATTGGATCCATATTTAAGCCAAATTGGATCCGTTAAAACCCAATAGATCCGTTAAATCCCAATCGACCCATTAAAGCTCAATGGGATCCATTAAAGCTCAATTGGATCCATTAAGGTCCGATTGGATCCATTTACGCCCAATTTGATCCATTAAAACCCAAGTGATCCATTAAAACCCGATTGGATCCATTAAAGTCTAATTGGATCTATTAAAGAGCAATTGGTTCCATTAAAGCCCAAATGAATCTATTAAAGAGCAAGTGATGCATTAAACGCCCATGTGGATCCTTTAAAGCCCAACCAATCCATTAAAGCCCAAGTAGATCCATTAAAACCCCGATTGGATCCACTAAAGCCAGATTGGATCCATTTACGTCCAATTTGATCCATTAAAGCCCAAGTGAATCCATTAAAACCCAAGTGATCCATTAAAACCTGATTGGATCCATAAAGCCCAATTAGATCTATTAAAGAGCAATTGGTTCCATTAAAGCCCAAATGAATCTATTAAAGAGTAAGTGATGCATTAAACACCCATGTGGATCTTTTAAAGGCCAACCGATCCATTAAAGCCTAATTTGTTCCATTAAAACCCAAATAGATACATTAAAGCCCAATTGGATCCATTAAAGCCCTGATTGGATCCATTAAAGCCAGATTGGATCCATTTACGCCCAATTTGATCCATTAAAGTCCAAGTGGATCCATTAAAATCCAATTGATCCATTAAAACCCGATTGAATCTATTAAAGCCCAATTAGATCTATTAAAGAGCAACTGGTTCCATTAAAGCCCAAATGAATCTATTAAAGAGCAAGTGATGCACTAAACGCCTATGTGAATCCTTTAAAGTCCAGCCGATCCATTAAAGTCCAAATTGATCAATTAAAGCCCAATCTATTAATGACCAAGTGGATCCATTAAAAAACAACCTATCCATAAATGCCCATGTAGATCCATTAAAGACCAACCTATCCATTAGACAAAATAGGATAATAATTACCTAAGAATCTCTAAATGTCTTTTGATGATGAAAACATTTGTTGGAAACCAAAAGTCGCCAAAATCGCTCCAAAACACGTTACAATTTTACATGATATAAACATGAAATAACTACAAAATCATACAAAATAAAATAAAGTAAGATCTAAACATATTTTTAGACACGTAGTAATCCAAATTTAGACGAAATAAACATGAAATGACAACAAAATTATATATACAAAATAGGATTATAATTACCTAAGAAAATCTAAACGTCTTTTGATGATGAAAACGTTTATTGGAAGCCAAAATCGCTCCAAATCACGTTCCAAATTTAAATGATATAAACATGAAATAACTAAAAAATTAGACAAAATAAAATAATAATTACCTAAGAATTTTTAAATGTCTTTTGATGATGAAAACAACGTTTGCCTAAGCTAGATCTTAAGCAATAAACACAATAGATTATATGTTGCCTAAGTAAAAGTAGGTGTCAACCTTAAATCATCCGACAACAAGTTATTACATTTTCAACTACCTATATTTATTTATATTTTTGACCTTAGGCAACATAGAAACAAGAAAATATATTGCCTAAGATAACTTTCATTGATTTAAAAAAACATTATACAACTAACGCAACATAAGGCAAAATGTTGCTTAAGATAGTTGAGGCAACATATAATTATTCATAGGTTGCATAAGGTCTCACTTAGGCAACATAGAACTACACCTTGCCCTAAGATGAAACTTAGGCAACATATATTAGCCTTTGTTGCCTAAGCTTATCTTAAGCAACATAGACAATTAACATTTGTTGTCTAAGACAACATTTGGTGTAGTGATTATCTTTTTTCTAACTAGCTTCCAACCTACCAATTCATCCATCAATTTTTTTCTTTTCTGTAAAGGGGACGACACCCAATGTAAAAATTTATTCAGAACAAAAAAGAAATTACACGAATAAAATGGGCGTTACCCATTTGGTAAGATGATTGTCTACCCAAATCATGTTTAGGTAAAAAAAATAAGAAGAGGACTATCTATATACCCATTTACATTTTTTTCATAACCCAAGCATCAATAATAAAAAAGCAAAATAGTGAACACAGAAAAATACTCTTTAAGCTCAACCACATTTTTGTTGCAAAGCCTAGCTTCCAAGACCCAACCATCAAAAAAGTCGGCCCAAACTCTAATGTGATGATCAACAGGCCCGTAAGTCCGTAGATTATGGCCCAACTCCTCTTAAAAAAAACTCCAAAACCAATGAACCATAACAATTTTCTTAATCGAATCCTCTCTAGGCTTAGAAATTAACTTAAACCATTGGCTCATGTACCTTGCAAATTCAACCCAAACCCCATCAAATTCATCTAAAGGAATACTACAAAAAACATTAGGCCTTCACATATTCAAATAATAAGAGCGTAGACGATCTATTGAACACCTACTTAGTAACTAAGAACTATAGACAATCAAACCCACTCCTCCATTGACTTCTCCATTATCACCATCTATACAAGACTTACTTCCTACATATCATCAATGGAGAAGAATCAGATTACATCAAATTTTCACATACTACCCAACCTCTATCATAGACGAGCAAAATTAGGATCATCATCCAACCATTTTCCATGATCCAAAACAATAAAGCATTCTACAGACCAAGCTCAAAAAAATGAGAAAGGATTTTTCTAGGGGATCAGATCAACAATGAGAAAAAAAATCGTTTGGGTCAAATGGGAAGTTGTCATTAGAAGTCTCGATAGAGGATGCCTTGGGTTGGCAAGTTGCATCTAACTTCGTTCTCCTAATCAAGTGGGTGTGGAAACTTCATAACGACCCGACATCTATTTGGTCAAAATTGATAAAAGCCATACATGGACAGAATGGTGGTATCATCAATTATGACCCTATGACATGGACGAACCTAGTTAAGGGCCAACGGTGGCACGTGCCACCGTATTGTTTCTCCGCCGTAAGGTAAAAAAAATTGGTTCATGAAAGGTGCAACCGTACCTCGTAATCAACCAAAAACCAAAAAAATACTCTTGAAATCAACCAAAAAAAACCGAAAAAGTTCTTCGAAATCGATAAAAAAGCTAAAAAAATCCCTTGAAATCAAGTAAAAGAACTTTAAAAATACCTCGAAATGGTGAAATTAGGCTAAAAAAATATCGGGTGATATGGAAAAAAAATTAGGTTCGTGAAAGGTGCCATCGTATGAAATAATTCTTTCGTCCACCCCTCCATGCTACTTGGTGTTCATGGCCCGTGGTACAAAGTCTTAAAGATGATGTCATGGTTGACTTTGAAAGGTGTATCATTTGATGATGTTATGCTCAAATAGGTTGGCGGCGGCAAGAGCACTCTGTTTTGGTATGATAACCGGACAGGTGATGGTAAATTAAAGGATACATATCCTAGACCTTTTACTCTTGAAAATGATATCCTTGCGATCGATGGTGTCAGATAGAATGGGAGAAGGAGGATACAATTAGGATTGGCGTAGAGAAATCCAAAGTGGTAGAGAAGTCGATGACTGATCAATACAATTATCTAGGATCTTGGGAAATCAATACAATTATCTAGGATCTTGGGAAATTTTTACCTAAACTCCTTAATAGATAAATGGAAATGGAGACTTTTCGGTGATGGCGATTTTTCAGTCAAAGTTACGAGAGAAAAAGTAGAGACTTTGATGTCCGAGAATGGTGACTTCTCAACTAGATGGAACAAACTAGTCCCATCCAAAATTAATTTATTGTGTTGGAGGGCTTTACAATGTCGTATTCTAGTCAAAGCAAGGCTAGCGGACATGTGTATAGACCTCGATAATACTATTTGTCCATTATATAAACAAACCGTGTGGAGACTGTAGATCATACCCTTTTCTTTTGTGATGTTTTTGCTGCGATTTGGAGAAGAATGGAAGGTTGGTGGCAGTTTCCTTTCTCTTCCTTTCAATCCTTTGGAGCGGCGTTGAATGAAATAAAGACAACCCACATCTCTTTGTTGAATCATCAGTGTTTGGAGGCTATTATGTTCATTACTCACTACTCTATATTGAGCTTCCGGAATAGAGTTGCTTTCCATAATCTGGTTCCAAAGAAGGACGTTGCTTTTGACTTGATTACTGATAACTCTTTTAGATGGATGTTGTATAGGCATAAGGAGAGCCTAAAAGATGTGTCTTTGTGGAGAATGTAACATCCTAATTTTTAGGGTGAATTTAAAACTTAAAATTTTGGCTATATAACGTCTATAAATGGTAGAAACCAATCTACCCCAAAAAGGGAGATTTAAGAACCTGTAAGATAAGAGTAACAATCTAAACCAAAGTATGTCAACCCAACACGGGGAACCAAGTATGGCTATTACAACCCAAGAACAAATGAAGAATACAATTCAACAACCTAGTAATCTAACTTGTGCAAGCAAGATTAATGTCGGGTGTCGCTATTCTTCCAAAAGGTATAATCTCTATATACTTCAATATCGGTCACTAAGTCATCAAAAAGACCGCTCTCGACCCCAAGGCTGTCCGCTCAATCCCGACGCATCCCTCCGCTAGAGTGACCTGACATACATGACAACCAAGAACAGGTGTTTGGCTAAAGCCTAGTGAGAACAATTAAGCGGAAAATAAATTGAACAATAAACCCGTTTGAAGTCATGTAGCCGTTCTAGCCGTGAGCTAAATCCAAAACAAAACCAATAACCATTAGCATTCAGTAAGTACTAACAATAGTTCAAAACCACATAGCGAGCTCAACTACTCCAAGTCAATTGCTCGAAAACATCAAGTCAACCACTCCGGGTCTATTCTTGAGAGTTCCCAAAACAGGGCAACTCGAGTACATTGGGATTACACCTTACTGTCCATGGGACGCTGCCCGACCGTATAGGCCCACACCCTACTTACCATGGAGCCCGATGCCTATCACGTGCCAAGGGTAACCAAATGTCCGGAAAAGACATTGGACTATCGTGCCTATGGATCCATTGCACTAAACCAAATACCAAGCACACTATTACAACCATACTTAATCATGCATGTAATTCATAAGACCAAATCCCAATTATAGTAGTTACTAACATAGCTCATCTCACATTGGTTAAGAAAACTTCATAAACACAACCTGTAACACCCTAAAAATAGGGATAACAAAAATCCGAAAAAATGGAGATGTGGTATATAAAATTGCCAAAGCAAGAGCCTCCCAAAAATGGGGAAAATACACAAACCTGTTTAAATATAATTGTAAATAAACGGTCAATAAATAACAACCAACTAATCTAATTTCTATAACCAGAAAAGAGATTACAAATAAGGGTGTCATTTATAAACCTAATGGATTCTCCTACCAAAAGAAATATTCCCAAATCTCTCACCCAAGTACCAAGACAACATAGAACCGGTGCCGCTAAAACCTGAGATATACATCGACACCAAACAAGTGTTAGGCCAAAAAGCCTAGTGAGTTGAACAATAATAAGCATGCATGAACAGATACAATTCTTATCAGCAGTTAACTAGTGTTCAATATATGTGGAGTCATTAGGGGAGACCCAAAGCACCAATCAAGCCCACCCCAAGAGTCGATATACCTTTATGCCCTTAACAAGGAATATCCCAAGGCCCGGCACACCCGGAGACTACTCCGAAGGAAAATTCCCCGAATGGCAGAGGTCGAGGCACATACATCACAGTGGAACCCAAGACTACATCCTCCTTGTGAACTGACTTGGTTCGTCCAACATAATGCATATAGGAGGTCCTTTAGGTGTATTTCAACCCAACATATTTCCATTCCGACTACGGGTACAATATTACCATCCTATCCCCATTAAGTCTAACAAAAGACCTAAATGACAATCATACTCATCATGCATATAAGTATGTCACATATACCCAAATCACGTCAAAATACCAACAATGTGCATACATGAAGTAAATCCCAAATATTTGACCAATAGAGTAAATCATGGCAAAATACCCGTTAAAACATATTTCTCACATAATCTCATGAAAACACCATCAAATACTTGAATCCATAGATATGAACATTTTGAGTAAATATGTGATAATAACGACCAACAAGCAAATAAGCAAATATGATGTGTATCCAGTTTTGACAAAAGTTTAGTAAACTCACCTTGCTAGATTTAGGCTAAATCTAGATTTCACCCAACGATCTCTTTTGAAGAACACTTGGATTCTCAAGACAAAACTTCCAAAACCTAAATCCATACATATTCAACCACAAAGAATCACTTCCCAAACCATATACATGGATACCTCAACTAATACCGAAACCCTAACTTCCATAACCGAAGAGAATAGAAGATTACCTTAACCCAAGCTTGAATTCACCAACCAAAACACTTCTAGTTCACCAAAATGATCACAAACCTTCAATCTATGAAAGGTAGAACAAGGGGTGGATGAAACCCTAGAATATTTTGGGGAAGAAGATGAATAGGGAGATATGAGAAGCTTACCACCACAAAATGCTCTAGTATACTTCAATAGACTTCCAATATCTTTCTAGATCCTTGAAAAGCTCTCAAAAACGAAATCGTAGCAACTTTAATCACCCAAATCGGAGCTCTGGATCAAAAGATATGAGGAAATGAAGTTTTTGGGTGAAATGAGGCTGAACTAGGCTTTTAACCCGCGCCTCTGACCCCAACGCACGACCCGTGCGTTTTTGTGAAAGGCCCGTGCACGGACCGTACGCCCCCTCCAGCGCGCCCATGATTTCTCGAAAACCGTTTTGGTCATAACTTCTTCGTTATAGCTCCATTTTTACTCCGGAAAGAACCGTTGGTCTCGTAATTGAATCCTTCATCCATCTAGACTATGAAATTAAGGATTCAAGTCCAAAATTAAAAATCTTATTATTCCTTAATATCTCGGTTTCTGTATTAACATGAATTGATACCTTTCGAAAATCGGGGTGTTACAATCCTCCCAACCTTAAAAGAGATTTCGTCCTCGAAATCTGACACTAACCAAGAACCCAACACAGCACTTGGCGAGATCGATTGGTTTCCCAAAAAAATGCCTTTATGGAGCCTTACCTCATATACGAACTCAAATACATCCCGGTCGAGGTTGTTACTGCACTTCTCGTTAAGAGTCATCACAATTCAATCCCAAGGTTCGACATAACTCACCGATAACGGAATGAACATCAAGTCCTTGCTTAATCATTTTCTTAATCAATAAATCTCGGTTGCCTCCCAACCTTATGTTGCTCATATTACCTCAGGATTAACTTACGACCTTATTCAGTCATTTCCATCAAGAATACCCCAAAGCAAACATTTCCCTTGGATACCTCTAAATACGACACATCAAGGTCTCCTTGATAATCGATTTGTACTTAATGTCTACCTCAACATTCTCACCAATTGTCTCCAATAACCATTACTACTAAACTCTTACCATGCACTCAAGCATCGATTTCCAAATCAACGAAAATTCTGACAATTATCCAAATACCAATGGTTGATTTTCTTAATTATCAACATCTAATTTCCTTAAGTTTACCGCTCGTCCTACAGACGCACCGGATCTAACGGAAATACATTGAAGCACACCAACAATCATTGTCCTCAAATTACGCGGAAACACCTAACCTCGAGACGGACATTCTGCAAACGTGGGTATACTACCAAATATTTCCTTCCCGATTAGTAATGTCGATTCAAAGTTGACACCTACTCTTGGAAATAGTCACCCAAATCCAACCTCCTTACCAGTCAACCATAACATCATCATTAATCACGAATATCCAACAATATAGTACACCATCGATACATAACATACCGTTGTATCAAAATCCCACAATTCCAAAACCAACCATACCCAAACAACCGAACACGATTTTAATCCGTAGGTTTAACGAAGCATAAAGATCGTTATCTAACTAACTGAGAGAAAACACATGTCTAACGCCTCAAACTCTGAGGACTCTTTAAATCCTTAATATCGAATCCTAACACGAGGGGGCTTACACCTATAGCCCAATGAGTTCAAGGTTTTTCACACTATGATGCCAATTTGAAATTTATAAAACTCTCAAATACATAAGTTTTATAACAGTTAAACGTGCGGTGAAAATACACTATCGTGCATTCGATAGTTTTCAAAATTGATTGCAAATGCCACACATATAAAACCATTTTCAAAACTCATTTGCTCATTACCTACTCTAATAAAACGATAACGAAAAAATGCGTAACAAAATTTTCAATGGACTACCATGGTCTTAGTATGCATCAATTTATGCCATGCACATGAAAATAACTTTCCGCCCTATAACACGAGCAATAAAAGTTTGTACAACTCACAAAAGAGTATTTCACAACTTTAACTTTAAAATCTTTTAATTTAACACAAAAATTGAAAGATAACATTTCCAACATGTCCTATATACGTCCGATCATTTCCCAAATGTAAAAACACAATAGGAACGTATATATATATATATATATATATATATATATATATATATATATTCGCGTTTCAAATTTAGGCCGCACCGATAAAACGTACTTACCCAAAATTGTAATTACTACGACATGCAAACCGAAAATTCATTTCATGCATTGCGGAAAAACTCCTATTAGTAAAATCAATAACTGAAATATGTTCTGGGCAAAAGTTCTATCCGAAGTACCATAAATCTTTCATACGATTACTCACACCAACAGTATAATTTATGTAATGAATGAGAGATAGTTTTACGTACTAACACAGTGTATAACAATAATTTCATACAAAACTACATACGGGAATTTTCACAAAATTGAACCTCAAAATTTCTGCAGTTCACCCAGAAATGTCATGAAATAAAACTTCCCAACGTGACTCGCGTACATCTGTTTATTCCTCAAAATTTAGTAAAGACATATGCATGTGATTTGAACAATTTCAAGAGTAATTTAGTTTAATTACAAACTGTATAAATAAAATGTTTGCAAAACCCGAGACAACATGCTCATAATACCGAACTCTTAAAGTTTTCTCTCTTTTAGTCACCATGTGGCACGAAATAAGATTTCACAACAAAACTTGCATGCGACCGTTTATTTCGCAAAACTAGTAGATTGATATGTGTATGCACCCGGTTAAAACATGAAATAATTTATGTCATTTTCGAGTTCAAAGCCAAATATAAACATGCTCTCATCATTCTAAAACATTGGCTAAAATACCATGACGGAAATTTCTAATAAGATATGCATACATGACCAAAAGTATAATTAACTAAAATCTCATTGCTGGTTGAGACAAACCATTTTTCAAAGGAACTCATATTCTTATGTTTTTAAAATGCCTCATAACACAATAATATGTATTTTCTGAAAAAGGTTTATAAGATCAAATACACGAAATGACACTTACGTCAATTGAACTCCAATTATATATGTAAAATCATCGAGGAAACATCTCAACATGATTTATTTACCAAAATACCGAAAGATTCCAAAATGGATGACTCGACATGTTCATAAAACTAAACATTTCGAATAATCAAAACTTTTCATTGGTTGCAACAAAATGTTTTCCAAATGAACTCTTTCTCTTCATGTTTCAAAACGACTCCTAGTTCAATGACATGAATTTTCCAATGGTTTATAAAATTGTATGCACCAAATGGACAATTAAATATCCAAAATACAGCGACCAATAACGGGGATGCCCGTATCCATTGAGAGCGGAAGAGCACGAAGTATGCTACTCCTACAACGTTCATCGTATAACACCTAACGACATGAAAGCCCAAGTGTTCCTACGAATCCTTGACAAGTTCCACCCCAGAGACGAGATACCTTGATGCCACAAAGGACACCCGAAAGGCCCGACACGTTCGAGGACTACAACTGAGGAAATTCCCCTACGGCGGAGATCTAGGCACACACCCACACAGTGTCGCCCAAGACTACCTCATCCTAGTGCCTACTTGTCAAGTTTTGGTCATAAAACATGAGTCCCGGAGTCCAACCCCGTACTACCCAATTGACCATCCAATAAGACTGACTCACGTGCCTATGGATCCAATGCAACACAGCCAAAAAATACGCGACTACACATGAATGACAAAAGCACTCGAGCGTGTAATGATTATGCATATGCAATGAAATGCATTAAGATGTACGTCATAAATTGGATTCTACATCGAGCCATTAAAACCGGACAAATGTCCACAAGACTCTTTTAAGCCAACACCGAGCTAAAATGCTCAAAATCCATTTGACCAATAATTATCGGTCCCCCAAATAATGAAATGTCTTTAAGCGACGTTTATAAAGACACATGCCTCAAAGACGTGATTAACCCAAAACTTAACACGTATTGGGACCAAAGAGTTTCAAAAGGGTTTATGAATGCAAATACACAAAAATGCATACAACATGTAATAGACTTCATTTGTACCAAAATTACCAAGATGCTTAAGTCATGAAATGGACTCTATTTGTACAAAATCCCAAAATGCTATAATCATGTTACTACTTATCAAGATGTCCAAATTCCAAATATGAGTATTTTATAGAACTAAAATAAGCCAAGTATATCAAATATGAAAACCATTAAAATACTCACACTTTGACAAATACCAAGTAAAATACATTTTTACTTCAAAATACTCAAAACTTATCAGTAGTTAACCATTTCATGTAAAACACTTTAAAATAACCATTTTGGCATGTACACCGTTTTAAAAAATCAACTTGAACTCACGCTCCTCGATTTCTATAGTTACACTATCGTCATCCAGATGCTCAACATGTTCAGGCAAAGCCACGGACTTCATAGGTTCACCTTACAATTTCTCCTCGAATACATCGATTCAAAAGTCAATGGTTCTAATCCAACCAATTAATCCGACTCGAAACTGTCCACTTAACGCAGTCACCATACTTACCGTTACTCCAAGTAACGAATAATAAAATCATCAACTTTTCTAATGGTTACCCATTCAGAAACTTTCTTACCACCCTAACGGTCGACATACCAAGGTCGTTCATACAAGCACAAGGATGAATAAGAAAGAGATTAACATAATTAAACACGAAGGAAACGTACTACCACGTCTACTAAATATCATAACATTAGTATAAACCAAGTACAAGAGAACGTACTACTACCTTACCAACTGTCACAGTAACGGCACCTCAAGCACCATCACGTATAAATATCCTCATAATAACATTAGTTAGGTGAGATTATGAACATATAATACATAAAGGTTCTCGTTACCATCGCCACAACACTTGATAACCATAGTTTCCATCGAATCTAAGACTAACCCATCTTAGACATTCTACCCATCTCACATATTTTGCCTAACGTACTCAGTCTAAGTCTAGACATCTCACATTCATGCCTAGTTCACTTAAACTAGAACTCTGATACCAACTTGTAACACCCTAAAAATAGGGATAACAAAAATCCGAAAAAATGGACATGCGGTATATAAAATTGCCAAAGCAAGAGCCTCCCAAAAATGGGGAAAATACACAAACATGTTTAAATACAATCGTAAATAAACGGTCAATAAATAACAACCAACTAATCTAATTTCTATAACCAGAAAAGAGATTACAAATAATGGTGTCATTTATAAACCTAAGGGATTCTCCTACCAAAAGCAATATTCCCAAATCTCTCACCCAAGTACCAAGACAACATAGAACCGGTGCCGCTAAAACCTGAGATACACATCGACACCAAACAAGTGTTAGGCCAAAAAGCCTAGTGAGTTGAACAATAATAAGCATACATAAACAGATACAATTCTTATCAGTAGTTAATCAGTGTTCAATATATGTGGAGTCATTAGGGGAGACCTAAAGCACCAATCAAGCCCACCCCAAGAGTCGATATACCTTTATGCCCTTAACAAGGAACATCCCAAGGCCCGGCACACCCGGAGACTACTCCGAAGGAAAATTCCCCGAATGGCGGAGGTCTAGGCACATACCATCACAGTGGCGCCGAAGACTACATCCTCTTTGTGAACTGACTTGGTTCGTCCAACATAATGCATATAGGAGGTCCTTTAGGTGTATTTCAACCCAACATATTTCCATACCGACTACGGGTACAATATTACCATTCTATCCTCATTAAGTCTAACAAAAGACCCAAATGACAATCATACTCATCATGCATATAAGTATGTCACATATACCCAAATCATGTCAAAATACCAACAATGTGCATACATGAAGTAAATCCCAAATATTTGACCAATAGAGTAAATCATGGCAAAATACCCGTTAAAAGATATTTCTCACATAATCTCATGAAAACACCATCAAATACTTGAATCCATAGATATGAACATTTTGAGTAAATATGTGATAATAACGACCAACAAGCAAATAAGCAAATATGATGTGTATCCAGTTTTGACAAAAGTTTAGTAAACTCACCTTGCTAGATTTAGGCTAAATCTAGATTTCACCCAACGATCTCTTTTGAAGAACACTTGGATTCTCAAGACAAAACTTCCAAAACCTAAATCCATACATATTCAACCACAAAGAATCACTTCCCAAACCATATACATGGATACCTCAACTAATACCGAAACCCTAACTTCCATAACCGAAGAGAATAGAAGATTACCTTAACCCAAGCTTGAATTCACCAACCAAAACACTTCTAGTTCACCAAAATGATCACAAACCTTCAATCTATGAAAGGTAGAACAAGGGGTGGATGAAACCCTAGAATATTTTGGGGAAGAAGATGAATAGGGAGATATGAGAAGCTTACCACCACAAAATGCTCTAGTATACTTCAATAGACTTCCAATATCTTTCTAGATCCTTGAAAAGCTCTAAAAAACGAAACCGTAGCAACTTGAATCACCCAAATCGGAGCTCTGGATCAAAATATATGAGGAAATGAAGTTTTTGGGTGAAATGAGGCTGAACTAGGCTTTTAACCCGCGCCTCTGACCCCAACGCACGGCCCGTGCGTTTTTGTGAAGGGCCCGCGCACGGCTCGTGCGCCCCCTCCAGCGCGCCCATGATTTCCCAAAAACCGTTTTGGTCATAACTTCTTTGTTATAGCTCTGTTTTTGCTCCGGAAAGAACCGTTGGACTCGTAATTGAATTCTTCATCCATCTAGACTATAAAATCAAGGATTCAAGTCCAAAATTAAAAATCTTATTTTTCCTTAATATCTCGGTTTCTGTATTAACATGAATTGATACCTTTCGAAAATCGGGGTGTTACACAACCCCATCAATAATAGTACAATAATCTCGTTTCAAAAGTCATCAAGTCCAATAATTAGTCCAATACACAAAATATTCCCAAAACCCTAGTTTTCTCTTCATGTAATATCAATATCCCAAGTAACAAATATTAGTTAACAAATGATGGGGTAAACATGGGCATCATTACTTTCTTTAACATACCATCCCATAAAACTTTATTTAGCCAAATAATCATGATATCTTCAAAACCCTTAGTTAGGTCAAAACCCAACAAAAACCCAAATATGATTAAGAGACAAAAGAAAGTTTATAAATACAATAACCCTAGCATTTATGAAGGAGAAGTGATTACGAAAACTCACCTTAGATGATTTTAAGTAAACCCTAGGTTACAACACTTGAGGGTATAATGTGGAAGGAGACTTGGTATTCTAACCACAAGATCTTAATCACCTTCACCAACCTAAACAAACCCAAATAAATGCAAATGATGATCATTTCTTAGAGCAATAAATGAAAGGGAGTGAAACCCTACCTTTTCTCTCTTCCAAAAATCGCACCTTCAAAGCTTTCCAAGTGAATAAATGAGCTAAAAGTTCGGACCAAAGCATTTAAAGCCCTGGGGCCTGATCACGACATTGCCCTGCGAGAATGACATCGTCATTCTCACGTGGCATAGTCGCCCGCGTTCAGTACCTCGTGGTACATCCTCGGAGACATTGCCCTGCGAGAATGACACATGTCAATCTCGCCCGGCATTGTCGCGCCCTCTCCACAACACACGGTACACCCTCCGCGATTATGCCCCGCGAGAGTGACCTTTGTCACAATCGCGGGCATAGTCGCCCAGATGCCCCGAGCCCGTTTTCTCTTCTGTTTTCAACCCGAGGACCTGATCTCGAACTTTTAAAATAATTCCAAGGGAAAGGTCAGAGTTGGAAACGTACCTCAAACACGGGTGTTACAGAGAACTTCTACCTATTGTTGTTTTGAGCCTTTGTAATTCCTTCTCCTAGCGTATGGCTAGCTTTTTAATGAATTGTTGTTTCCAAAACAAAACTAGAACAACTTCGACAAACCCCTAAGCAAAATTACATTAATGCAAACCAAATTGTACTGTAGAAACTAGTAGCCACACAATATGTTGTCATACAGGTGCAAAGTGGATGTACCCTTGAAACCACATCCAACATCTTCTAAAAAATATCCAGACTTTGGCAATCTAGAGAAGAGGTAATTTCAATATTTGAATTAGAACATAAACATGAACCAAGAAAAGAATTCTCCTCCCAAACAAGAATGAGGCAGTTCAACCAAAGCAATTGGGATACAAGCAACATAAAAGAAGATTGTTAAAACTCGTGGTGCAGAGTTTTAATTTCCCTGGGCATTGAAGATATACATGATAACCATGATGATAGGGAAGCAATCCTTGACTGGGGGCACATTAATTAATTAACATACGATAAAATAAAAGGCAAATAAAAAGTACAAAATCATTTAAACTATGAAGCAATTTACTTTCTACTATTATTCTTAAGTTTTGAACTTTTGAAATCGATTCATTACATCTTCATTTGTAATCAGTCAACTGTTTCAATTAACAAACTATGACAATTAATAATCAACAATAAACAGATTGATTTTAAACCAGTCCAAACTTAAATTAACATTTGGCGGACTTGTAGTGGTGACAAATGTGGCACGTGCCATCGTATTCCTCCACCGTAAAGTAAAAGTTTTTAGGTTTGTGAAAGGTGCAACCTTATATCGTTTTAGACGGTGCAACCATATTAATTTAGAAGGTATTATCGTACCTTATAATCAACCAAAAAACCAAAAAAAAACTCTTGAAATCAACCAAAAAAACCGGAAAAAAACCTCTTTGAAATCAACAAAAAAAAAACGAAAAAGTCCCTTGAAATCGATAAAAAAAAACTTAAAAATCCTTCGAAATCAAGCAAAAAACTTTAAAAATCCCTCAAAACGGTGGATCATTAGCCTAAAAAACACATTAGGCGATATGGAACGTTGGTAAAAAGATGAATATACGTCGATAAAAACAGTATGAAAGAATATAGTGCCACCGTATAAAAAAATTCATAGGCCCGCCCTTGGCACCGCTTAAGGAGGGTATCAAAGATTCCTTTTTCTTTCTTTTACCACCGGAGTAACTTCGGGTCCTTCTCCCCCGTTCCTTATAACATAGGTCCGGCCGAGGCCAAAAGCCCCATCCACCAAGTAAGAACTCCATAACAAATTTTATTGGAACTTAACAGAGCATGAAAGTGTTTTGATGTTGAAGAACTTGATTAATAATGATGTAATACCCTAAAATTTAAACAATAAAAATAGAGGATTTCTGGAAAATGGATCAAATTAAAACTTCCAAATGCGATAAACAACTATAACCTGCGAAATGGGGAGGTTTGCATAACCAATGTTATCCAAGTAATGAGACATAATTATAACAACCTACTTAATCTAGACTTTATTAACTAGATTAACATGGGTTTTCATATACATCCAAAATAAATAAAATTGAACTAAAATACTTTTTTTTATTATTTTCCGGATGATTTCCGGTGGAATTATTATTATTTTTTTTTTTTAAATAAAAAATATATCCACTGGAAAATATTAAAACAAAAAACTAATTAGGAAATTAAAGTCCGGCGGAAGTTATAATTTTAATAAAATATTTTCTTTATTTTTTCTAAGATAAAAAAAATTATAAATTATGATTTCCGGAGGATTCTTGGTGGAAATAATAATTTTTTTATTTTTTTAAATAAAAATATATCCGTCGGAAAATATTAAAAAAATTTAAAAATTAGAAATCAAATTCCGGCGGATTTCCAGCAGAATTTATTTTTTATTTTTTATTTTATTATTTTTTCTAAGAAAATAAAAAAATTAAAACTAATTAATTAAATTTTCGGCAGATTTCAGGTGGAAGTTAATTTTCTAATATTTATATAAATAAAATAAAATTAAAAATGCCAGAAATCTGCTCGAAAACCAAAGATTTTGTTTTTAAAAAAGAAAAGAATATTTCCGGCGGATTTCCGGTGAAAGTCAACGCCATTTGACAATCTTAAATTTCCTCCGGAAAAATCCGCCTGAAAACTACGCCGGTTTTGCCTGTTTGTGTAGTAGTGCATGTTAGAATTATATAAGATCCTTTTTGAATATATATATATATATATATATATATATATATATTGTATCTCATTACAAACGTGAATCGTATAACGGATTGATTATTTAAAATATTGGTAAACATTTCTCTTTCTTCCTATGAATATGTGTTTCACACGCATATTTGAGTTTTGTACGCATTTCCTCATAACTTGTAATTCCTATGATACACTACAAAAAGAACATGGTTTTACAACTATTTTCAAAAGTGTCATGTAAAAAGGTTAATAGGACGGTCTAAAACTCCCACTAGTGTCCAACTTTGTGCTAACAACTTTTGCATAGTAGAACGTGTTAGGTTGCCAAACTTTTTGTCCTAATATATAATTCATTGTAAAATCTTTCGATATACTACATAGTTTTTGTATCATAAATTTTAAATCACACATGCATGAAGTACATTATTAGGACGGTTGTAAGCATTATAACATAACACTTCTATTGTAAATTTGTAATGATGGTTGCATTGTTTAACTCAAATTTCCAAAATAGATGAGCCAATTTAAGAAGTTAAATAAGCTACTTGCAATATTGTATCAAACCCCTAATCAAATAACGATTTATATAGACTAAACTTGATCTAATCAATTAATTGCCGTTATGAAAACCAAGTAGCTCATTAAATGCAACATGGATCCCAATTTCAAATCTAATCCTAACTAATCAAATGTCGTAAGAAATTGCAGTTAATCAAGTCTCGTATATATATACCTATTATTTTAAGTTCCTATATTTAAAGTTAAATGGTTAATTTGATTTACAGTCACTATAAAACTATAAAATTATTGGGTGTTTTCGACAGATTAAATAGGATAGACAAGAGTTCAGTTATGTCCATTGTAAAGAGATCGGTCGACAAAAAAAAAATTAGCAAACAGAAAATAGAGTGTAATTATTGGAATTTAACGTTTAATTATAATATTATAATTTTTTGCTTATAAAGGGAATTTTTCTAAAAGAAGTTCACTTGTAATTAGAACTCAGAAAAGTTTACTTTATAAAATACTAGTAGTGTACCCGTACAATGCATCGGGGTGAGCAAATGTAAATGAAAATAAAAAATTAATGTAATAGCTTATCAGAAAAAAAAGAAAAAAAAAATATATGGAGTAAATCATATATTTATAATTTATGTAGCATTAGTAGTGATAAACGCATAACTTGAGTTTTTTCAATCATGAAGCATTAAAAATTTATATTAAAGTAATCGTTAAATGTATATTTGAATTTTAAAAACATGTATTAATCAGCGATATCTAACGAATGATAATATTTTTTCAAAATACTGAAATATAGAATAGGTAAAAATAACAAATATAATGTTGGATAATATTATTTTGTATCTAAACGTATATATAGGTTCATTATTAGTTAGTTTTATAGAAATTAAAAGATTTTAAAAACTTGTATACATGTACTATCATAATTAAAGAAATATGTTAATTTCTGCAAGTAAATAATTTTTCTTCTTTTGGAGAAACCCCAAATGGAAGGGAAAAACTTGAATATGGAAGGTAGTGAAAAAGTAAAGTTTGAATTTTTTTCAAATGAGTTGTACCTTATGCATACTAAGTTGTGAATTAAGAGATTTTTGAAATGTATGCACAAAATGGTAGTACCTTATGTTTTATAAGTAGTAATTAAGAGCTTTTTATTCCGTCTTTATAATATAGTATAGATATAGATATGCATTTAATTTAATCTTTAATTTCTAATGGATGGATGTATTATTGGAGATGACCGTTTTTCTTGTAGTGAATTATTATTAAGCATTTCACTTGCAAATTAGAACTCAGGAAAGTTTACTTGGTGAATTTTCTTTATAAAAATATTTTATGTTCACTTAAAATATACATTTTTATTTTAACAAATAGTGAAATAAGTTTTGTCTTCCATTTTAAAGAATTTTTCTCAAGTTAACTTTCTTAACAATACTGAAAAATAATTACAATTTATAATTTGGTTCAATTTGAACTCCTTTTGTCTCAAAATAAATGTCTATAATAAAAATGACACACAATTTTAGGTGTGTGTAATTATTATAATTTTTTTATTCACAAAATGCCAATATTATCCTTAATTAATTATAGAGAGCGAATTTTTTTCCAACTCACTATTAAGAGTAAAATGGAAAGGTAACCATTACTTTTGAAAGTGCACACTTACTTTAGGACAAACTAAAATAGTAATGCAGCTAGTTATTTTGGCACGAAAGGAGTATCATTTTGTCTCTGTTGGGGAATTTGGGTTTGTGGTTAGACAATGATTGGAAAGATTTCTGGATCATGTATTGCAAAGACACTTTCCAAATACTATATCTCGCCCTATTAGTCTTGGGTTTACACAAAATTAGTACCGGATAATTCATAAACTCCAACACGAATTAAGGCACAAATTCAAATGAGAACACCCCTATTTTACGAAAATGCGAGAACACTTCTAAGCCTCCAAATTAATTTAAAATAATAAACATTAGAACAAATAAAAACAAACTAGTATTTTATCCACAATTTTCTATTATCTTATATTGTCCTTATCCCTTAAATATTGTTAATATCATTAGAGACTTCTTATGTTGATGTTTCCTTTGCCTACGATGATGTGATAATGATTTGATTTTGTCATGATAATAACGTGATAATGCTTTGATAAACTGAATATTTTTTATGATGTGATTTTGCTATGATAATGATATGATAATTATATGATTTTGTTGTCATAATGTTGTGATAATCGAATACCAGTGGTCATCACCTCTACAATCATCGCTCTATCTGTTCATTATGTGATTTTGCTGTGATAATAACGTGATAATGATTTGATACATTGTGATCGGTGCATATATTATTTGTATGTGAATTTAGAGACCAAGAAGTCACCAATATTACAGATAAATACAAAATCACATGATTATCCTTAATTAATAACTTTATTTTATTTTAATTTTAATTATGAGTTAAATAATTTAAAGGCCCATAAACGTTATCGCATTTTCATAAAACGGGGGTGTTCTCGTTTGAACCTCCACAAAAAAGAACTATATCGAGATGGATGTTATATCGCAGAGCACGAAATTCTCGGTTTTTGATGTAATTTGTTTGATTAAAATATTAGTAATTATTAAAATAATTTATTTTAAAACATTAAGTGAATAAAAGTTTTTAATTAAAAAGGAAAATGAAAAGTCAAATATGGTAGGCGTGAGTTTAAATTATCTTTCATTTTTATCCTAATCATCTTAATTAATAATTTTAATTAAAAACTCTATTTAGTATGATTTGTTGGATCAATACTCAATAGTGATGGAGGAGTCAAGATTTGTCCTCACGTGCACTTTGAACTTTCCTCTCTCTCTGTCTATATATATATATATATATATATATATATATATATATATATATATTCAACAGATGACGGTTTATCTATTTATTTGAGAGATTGACGGTTACATGCGGTTAATATGATTAAGACTTAACTGTTATAACCGTTAATAGATAAGGTTGAAGGGCAGCTACATGTGACTCAGATGATTAGAGTCAGTGTACCACAAATCGGAGTTCTGATCAAGAGGGTCAGAGTAGAGTTCTGATCAAAAAGGGCCAGAGCTCTGATCCTTAACACTTAGAAATTTCAGTGACAACTAGGAACTCTGATCAAGAGAGTCAGAGCTCAACACTACCTCTAAACTATACTTGGTGAAAATTTCTCTATGTTTGAGAACAATTTCAAGAAGGTTTCCAACCCTTCGACCCCGCTGCCCCTAGGACCCTGTAAGAGGCACAACCCCTTGACCCTCACTTTCCGGCGATCTAAGGTGGTAGGGACAATCATTTGTAAGTGTGCGCTCAACTACTAAAGGAAGTAGTATCACCGACCAAATTTAAAGATGGAAAAAATCCGTCCACTTAAAATTTTCCTACAGTAGTTCAATCCATCTAGTAGTTCAATCTATCTGTAATCCGACGGTGATTTTAATATTTAAATTAGAATGATACTCAGCGTTTAGGAGTGACTCGGATATTTCTTTTTAATTCCAAAGATATCGATAGAAAGGACTTGACAATGTACAATACACTAAAACCTACCTTCCTACGACACAGAAAAACTAGAAATCCATATCGCTAATACTTCAAATGATCAAATCATAAAGGAGATACCACGGATGGATCCGACAAATCAGGGTGTGTAAACCCGTAATTACGGAGGACCTGATTATCAGCGTAATTCAAAACCTTGTCCATGGCCTCCCAACAACTTTCCCTTGAGAACGATGGGTTGTTCTTGCCATTACATGGTTGACAACCAGCAAAATGAGTCACAAACGGCCTCCTCCAGCTTCCATACCCATAACCGGCATCTTTCAAATGTGGTTCCCAGACTTTGGCATACTTCTCGCTCACCAATTCAGCATGCCTTCTTCTCAACATCTTTTCTCCCTTCTCTATCTCGACGTATTTATCTGTAATGTTCTTAAGTGTATCCTTAATAACTAGCCAATACCCTTCAAGATAATACTCAATTTCTATATGCACTTTGCTAGGTTGATCATCCTCTTTTTCTTTCACTAGCAAATACGCAAGCGCAGTTTGATCATCGGCTCCATGCTTAAACATTTTCCACAAGATTTTCCTCCATTTCTCGTGGTTCTTCGATTGCGGCCCCATATCAGCCCATCTGTCCAAGAAATCCAATGACCATTGGCAATTCCTGATGAGGAACGAGCCAGCATTCAAACCTAGCCAATTTTTCTCCTCGTAGACCTCTCTTGGCCAACCATGCACGACGAAATTCCGATCTTTATAACGCTCTAACGGGATCTTAAAATCCATGTCGGTAAACGCAGCATCTTCGTCAATCCACCACGTCCACTCAGCCTCCGGATGTGCCAACATCGCTGCCCGAACCGCTGATAGTTTTGCCCAACACCCCACCATTTTAGGGTCGAGTAAAACATTGTTGTAGAAGATATTATAGCCATGGATCCTAGAGTAATCCACTTTGTTCCTGTAAAACCTCAGCAGAAAATGATCACCTTTAGGGTTTTGGCACGGCTTTGATTGTGACCCGGTCACCAGAAAAATCCGTTCTTCGGATCCGGAAGCAAACGAAGAATGCAGCATCAGCCATTCTCGTCTCTTTTTGTCCCAGTTCTTGATGGGCTTGTCAAAGGTGTACCCGAAAGATGGATCATCGTAGAAGGTCAAAACAGGTGGATCGAATCCGAGGTTGAATCGGGGAGGGTTGTTGCCATTACAGTTGCATATATCAGTGGATAGTGGAAGAGAAAGAGTGGGAATTGAATCAGAAGACGAGAGAGTGAAGATGACTGAAAGAAATAGAAATGCGAGGAGGACTCCGGCGAGAAAGAGAAAGTAAACAGTAGGTTTCCGATTAGCAGATCCAGACTGTGTCATTGTCAACATGAATGCTGATAACTGAAAATTTATAATTAGTATTTTAACACCCCTATTTATTCGTTTGATTGCTTGGTCAAAGCGGTTTATCCGGATTAGAATTAATTAGATTAGCATTTATCTCAAAATAACACTCTTCCCTTTAAAAAAAGCAACTCAATTTAATTGTCACTCCAATAATAAGAATAATAAAAAGAGTGAATTATAGTGACGAGTAACACTAAATCCAAGAATTGGTGAAATTTTTCTTGTAAAATTTGGTGCAAAAGTAAATATTCTTCAATGGATAACAGTATTTTTTACATCAAATCTTAAGTATCTAGGTATATTTTTTTTATCTTTAATTTGTTAATTTTTTTTATAATACCCATATACTTATTAATTTTTACAATTTATACCATGTTTTTTTTTATTTTAACAATAACTTAATAAATATTTTTATTAATTATGAATTAAATTATTTTAATGTATAAAACAAATTTTTTTATAAAATAATGAAAGCTACATTACAAAACAAATATAAAAAAAATAAAATAAATATGCATATTAACATTATCAATTTATCATTACTAAATTTTTCTCGCGGATGATCAATTAATTCATTTCGAAGTACGAAGTGTGCTTTTTTGTTTTCGATTTGTCTGTAACGATTAAGAAATTGTTGGAATCGATTGTTTAAACCTCTATCGGTTGCACTTCTTTCAGAACTTTAATTGGTGCATAGATGATAAGTGCAATTTTTATACACATTTTGATGTCGAATTTACCCTAAATTTAGTATTAATTAGATGCTCAAAATACCCATTTTAATTTGAGTTGATGTTTAATTGTTTAGGGACATTTAAGCTGAGAAAAGAAAAAAAAATAAGAAACCTTTTTAAATTGGTTTGCATTGTCGGGTGGTAGCGGCATGTAGCAATAATAATAATAATAATAATAAATGTTGAAGAATATTGTGCCTCATCAAAAAAGGAAGTGAATGAAGAAATAATTTCTAAGTATTAAGAGTTACTATATTGTATGTTTCCTTTTTGTTCTAAACTCATCCCTATTTAAAGGGTTCATTGTTAATGAGAATTGGTGACCTTTTGATTATCTCTATATTGTTTGTACTACAACACGTTATCAGCACGTTGCTCGTTTATGCCACTGTTGCATCAATTGAATCAAGTACGATGTTTTTTTTTTCCGTTTAGTATCATAAGTAATTGACTAAACTCATGTTGTTACATATTTATGGCTCTACGATAAATATTTTTTCCCCTGTCATGTTCATGATGTTTTTCGCTGCCATGTCATAATTATCGATGTTTTTCACTGCCATGATGTTTTTCGCTGCCATGTTCATGAAGAGTTTTTTTTCCAGAATATAAATAATCGACCATAAAGGTGGCATAAATATCTACTATACATAGAAAAAGTAGTTCTTAAATACACGTTAATGCTTTTATTGTCAATATTAATTTATGATATGCAAGAATGTATGCATAAAGCCATCAACTTCAAATTTTATGGTTTTTTGATATTAATGTTTTTATAATATGAGAATGATGAAATCAATGTTTAAGAGTGCCACATTATTTTGTACTTTGTAGTAATTATTTTTTTTAATGTTTTTTTTATATTAATTTTGTTTAATCTCCCAAGTCTAATAATTTTGAAGTACCTTAAATTGATCTTTTGTAAGCGAACTGGGCTGACCAGTCCATTGTGTATAAAAAAATATCTTTATAAAATTGTATTTTGATAAAAACATACAATTTAACACATATGTTAGAAGATGGACTCTTTGAAATCATCTATGTATTTTTTCCCCATTGAAGCTAAAATTGTAACTTTGTTTCTTAAATGGTGCATATTCAGTCATAATCTTTTATATTCATAAAGTCACCAGGTATTTTAAAATAAATAAATAAAAATGTTGGTTTCATTAAAAATAATAAATAAATAAATAAATAATATATATATATATATATATATATATATATATAGAGAGAGAGAGAGAGAGAGAGTCACCATCATATACAAACTGGTGAAATGTTAGAAACTGTTAGAAACTGTGCAACCTGATCGTGACAGCTCATTGAATAGATCAAGGGCTATGAATGATGCGGTGGCAAACTCGTAATTACAAGGAACTAGAAGGAAAAATATGAAACGGGCTAAATGATATGAGGGCAAACTGGTCAATCTAAACAAAGGGTTCTAATTTCAGTAAACGGCCAGCGAAGGAACCGGGATGAAACAAAATAGAATACGATATCAATCTACGATTTTAACGGAGAAGAAAATGGACACGATCACCTCTGAAAATTAGGGACACGATTACCTTTCCATCTGATAAATCGGTGAAAAACGCATTCGAAAAAGAAGTATTGGAATTATGGCGGAAAACCAAAGGCAAAGAGGTACGAATTTCAAATTTTTTTAGGGTTTTGAAAGTATTTCGCAACTACTATTTAATAGGAAGCGACGATTCTAATTCAACACAATTTCAAACAGTAAGGAGACCTAGCCAACGAATTCTAATGAAAAGAGCTTTTTCAACATTCGTTAACACGGCAGACGATCCACTCTGCTTGGACTGCGAAACTCCAGTTCAGTTCAGTTCAGTTCAGTTCAGTTCAGTTCAGTTCAGTTCAGTTCAGGAATTGGGAAAAGGTACGTGTCCTTGTAACTGCATTGCATACGATTATGCATCTGGTATGAATGTGAATCGTTGAATCATAGTTAATTTCTGAATGGGAAAGGAAAACTAAGAAATCGATTACCAGGCAAGGGTTTTGGGAATTAAGATTACCAGGTCAAGGGTTTGGCGATTAGAATAATAGATTAGTTAATACAACCAGTGGGCATGATTAGACGCATTATGTCATATGAAGTATACAAACACTGATCAATAATGAAAATTATAACATATGAAATTTATCACTACAAACAAAATTTGGTATCACATTTGCACTATCGTATTTCATGTGAAAAGATCCAAACATGTTAATTTCATTATCACATAAGAAGGATTTATTACCACATATGAAACCTATCAACATTGGGTCTGCATGTAAAGAAAATGATTAACATATGAAAGCCATAAATTAGATGAGCAGGTAAAGTGTGTGCATATGGAAAAAGGAAAGTTGTCAAACAATATATGAAATTTTGAATGATGAGAAATATTGAGAATAATGTAATCTATGGAAGAAGGTGAAGTAAATGAAATTGGGAAAAAAAATATAAGTTTATGAAATATATGAAATCAGAAGTATATGAAAATATGAAGTAGTGAAATATATGAGAATATGAAGTAGTGAAATATATGAAAATATGAACGTGTGAAATATATGAAGGAATTAAACTATGAAATATATGAAGGTTTCGTATGAAGCTTACAAGTATATTTGATTTTTTGAATTACATGTTCAGTATTGTAATGAACGTAATAAAGTGAATGGTTTTAGTAGTATATGTGAATGATGAAATATAGTGAAGCATTTGACATATATCAAGAGTTTATTCATCACACACAAATCCCACAAGTTCTAATGTCTAACTTACTGAATGACAGATGGCAATTCATCAACAAGAAGGAGGATTACCCGAGACCAAACCGAACACCCCAACAATGCAGCACCAGTCGTCGCATAAGGTATCTCACTCAACAAATTTATATGAAACCAAAACAAAATCAAATCCTTTTCTAAACTGAAATGCACAAATAAATGTATTTTCCTTGAAGGGACAATACAAATATCAAGCGGGAAAACAAGAAGTAGCAAACGTAAATCACCTGAACCACGAACGGTTGAAGTGACAGGTTAATATTTTCATACTGCATCTACAAACCAAATTATCATATGAGAAAAGGCACTTTCATATTATTATCACACATCGAATAACAAAATTTCGATATAAAAAAATATGGGAAAACAGGAAACCAAGTTGTGTGCAGGTTTCAACGCGAAGTTCAAAAAGGCAACAACAATCCGGCCGTAACCAAGACAAGGGGAAAGGTATTAAATAAAATTTTCGAATGCACTTAATTATTGTATGGCCAGTTAAATGCATGTTCATACATTACATATCATTGGAACATCTGAATGAACTAACAAACGGCAAAAAATGAAACATATGATTATATAAAACAACTAAATAATTGATGTTCATATAACAAAAATTTGTTTATCATTTACAGATAAAGTGATCAATATCCCATCGGTTGTGCGAATAAAGGTGAAGGGGAAATACTGTCAAGCACAAGAAGAAAACAGTGACAACGACTTCGAACCACAACGAAAGGAAACAAAAGTGTAAAGAAAAAGAACAAAGATAAGATGGTGAAACCACCAAGAAAAGTGGTTGGGATACGGACAAGAACTTCACCTATGATACTGCATCAAACAATAGGCGAACTAAACGACAAACAGAAGAAAGCAGTGAAAGAAATGGGATTAGAATGCCTAATAGGAATGACAGTTGATAGGATACCATCTAAGATGGGATTTTTTGTGGTTAACAACCTAGACACCGACAGCATGCTGCTACGGCTCGAAGGAGGGTCGATTGTCATCAATGAGATGACAATACATGAAATCCTCAAAGTACCAATTGGAGGGATAGACTTGTCCTCAATGGAAACAACCGATAAAGGCGCTGAACTAGCATCCATATGGAAGCATCAGTACAAGAAGGAATCACCACGACCAACCGATGTTATGAAGGCAATACAGTCAACAACTGATGTAGGTTTGATGTTCAAACTTAATTTTCTAGTGCTTTTGGTTAACTCAATGGCAGAATGTAGCCGAATGGGGTGTTGTGCGTCAACTTCCTGCATCGACTGAAAAATATGGATATAGTATCATCTATCAACTGGTCTGGCTACATCTTTGACTGTTTGAAGCGAAGTAAGCGTAGATGGAGAAACGATACATACGACAGCTTCTATGCAGGACCCCTTACGTTCCTAACGGTATAAAATTAATTATATGTTTCACATGTTTCATTATTTGATGATCTGTAAGAAAAACTAATTTCATTTTTTTATCCCAACTGTTGTATGTGGAGTCCACAGTCTGGGCAAACAGTGAAAATCAAACAAATGATCCACCGCTTCGCAAATGGACCATGGATGAGTTAAGAAAGAGGCAACAATGTGCCATAAAAGGAGGGGGTTTTCAACGTGCTTTAATGCGGGGACCATGTCAGACATCAAACGTCGACCATGAAAACACAACCAAAGACCCTCATTCTCCAATAGACAGTAAAGAGGATGAGGACACAATAAAGAAGGTATAAACATTCATATATACACAAATAATTCACATATCTTCAAACCAAAAAAATATGAAAACAAACATTATTCACATTTGAATCTGAACTCAGGCATACAACATGGATTTGAATGCGAAATTTGAACTACTGATGCGTACGAAGGTGGATGCTCAAAATTTGATCGTGAAAGCTAAAGAGAGGTTCCCTTCAGATACATTATTTGATCGATATGAAGACGAGCTGGCCATACTATTCAACGAGAATGAATTCAAGGGATCGGGCAAGACCAAACAACAGACTACATAGAAATTGCATTCACAATCCATCGTCTCCTCATTAGGATTTTTAACAACCTACACACAAAAAAAACATAAAAGATCAACTTTCATATGAAAAAAAAAAATAATACTAAAACACCTTATTAAAAAAAGCATATAAACTTACAATAAATGACAACTTTGTAACGGACTTCCGGTTCTTATGCGACACACAATATCGCTTCATCCCACCATCATAGCGACTTCACACCACAATACAGTGCTGCCTTCCTAATTTCCTTCCGAACCTCAAAAAACACTGTTCTCGTGTAAATTTCAAAAGCATTACGCTCAATGAGCAACGACGTTGCACAACGAGGTAAATTATTGCGCGTTACATACTCCAAAATTCGATGCTTGTTCCTTTGTCTCTCTATTGCACCATCAAACGCATGCAAAAACTTAACTACATCATTACGATAAGAAGCATATATCCTAAAGAATGCATGCGCGCTCTCAGACCTAGAGGTCGTCCTCATTAAACCAGACATAGGGATATCCTTATAGTAAGCAGGAATCCACGATTGCCTAATCTCATACATATCTTGCAACCAAACATTATCGTGCAATTGATATTCATCAATTATAGCATGCCACTCCTGTTCAAACGCTTCAGGATCAATATACGTATTCCAAACAAGCTTATTAAACCTCTTCTTGAATGTCACATTCGCATCAAGATCCCCACTAATCTGTAAAAAACAAAACATATTAGCATCTTCATAATTTCATAGATAAACATGCTAAAAATTGATGATAAAATATAATATAAAATACGCTCACCTTGTTCGACAACTTTTTCATAATATGCCACATGCAAAGCTTGTGCTTCGCCTCAGTAAAAACCTGAGGTATGGCTTGCTTCATAGCAGCACACTGATCCGTTATAACAAAAACTGGCTGCTTACCATGTGCTTTAATAAAAGTCTTTAAAACCCATTTAAAATTATCAACAGTTTCATGGCTAACCAATGCTGACCCAACAACGACAGACTTCTTATGATTGTCCACAACTATAAACGGAATAAAATTCATAGCATACCTACGATTAAAAAAAGATGATAATCATAAAATAATCACACCTAACGTAAAGAGTTAAAAAAAATACACATACATGTTGGTATGGTACGTTGCATCAAACGAAATTGTATCTCCAAATTCCTTAAAGTTCAACCTCGCGATCTCGTCAGCCCAAAATATAGCATGCAACTCCCGATCACGGCACACGTACTCAAAGAAAAAATATGGAACCGTCAGTCTCCTATTTGCTAACAAATTAACAAGCAACTGCGCGTCTTTCCTCCCAACAAACCTAACCATGTCTCTCCTAGCATTTTGATAATCAACTGAAGTGGCTCCCATATATTCATACCCACCCTTCATAGCCGCTTGAATCATGTGCGACTTCGAAGCACCAATACTCGCCGATGATGCATTATACACAGCCCTATAATCCATATACTGCAACTGCCTCTTAGACCTAGAAAGACTCCTATCTTTGTTATTTAACAAAGGGTGATTGTGCTTATACTCAAACTTATACACAACATATCCCTTCCCCTCCTTCGTTAGACGGAACTTCACACATGCCTTGCAACCAGATCTCTTCACATTGGAATTACGAAATTTCCTATCACCATCATTCATACCTAAAGAATCGAAAATTTTATTGCACGGAACACCTTCCTTGCTACACAAAAAATACCTATTTTGAACTTGACCTAGACTATTCTTCTTCTTGTTCGAACGCCTAACATCAAAACCAACAGCCTCTGCGTATTTCATATACGCAGCCTCTGCCAACTCAAGAGTCGCATACACAGAACCCACTCCAAGCTTAATAACTTCATCAACCCTAGGAACCCAAAATTTAGATCGTCCAGGGCTCTCAAACATTTCGCCTTCAGGAACTGCATATTTACTATTTATATTAAATAATGAAAAAAGGTTACTAAACAAAAGAAAAACAAAGAACAAACATCCAAAAAAATGAAACACATATAACACGTGCATGCATGGGAGTAAAACCCACCCACCCGTACAAAGAATACTTATGGAGTCACCTAAATAATTCACAACCTAAATTCATAATACACACCTAAACTTAAATACAAAGACATAAAATTCAGTTTCTTACACATTCATAACCCACTTCAACCGACGTTTCATATCGTCACTAAAAATACATACGACAAAAAAATATTCATATGATAAATTGATACAAACAACTAAAAATTCATATAATACCCTTCATATGGTGTCATAAATTCATATAATATGTTCATAACTTTCATACAACAAAAAATACAAAAATTTCATATACTGAAACATAATTATAAAAAAAAATAATTTACAAACCAGTTTGTTCTGCAACTCATAATACCCTTCATATGGTGTCATAAATTCATATAATATGTTCATAACTTTCATACAACACAATACAAAATTTCATATACCGAAACATAATTATAAAAAAAAATAACTTACTAACCAGTTTGTTTGTTCTGCAACTCATAATACCCTTCATATGGTGTCATAAAGTCATATAATATGTTCATAACATTCATACAACAAAATACAAAAATTTCATATACCGAAACATAATTATAAAAAAAATAATAATAATAACTTACTAACCAGTTTGTTCTTCAACTCCCATCGCCTCCTTCCCATGTTCTTCATCAACATCCAGTCCGACTGCATCACGAAAAGATCCATCGTCCGACATGTTTTCATGAAATCAATCAGTTGAAATCAAATATATGTTGTTGGATATAGATACAAGTTTCATTGCATATCAAGTTAAAACATGTTCAGTTTCAAAAAAACTTTCATCAATCTATTCAGTGTGCAATCATGTGAACTTCGATTAGCTTCAAGAAAATGCAATTCTAAAAACATAATAGAGAACTTTGCAAATAATCACACCAATCCATCAAGAATTAAGATTTTCACAAATTTACAGGTTTATCGCGACTCAGAAATATCACCAAGTTTCATGAGATGTGTGCTCATTGGCATCTTTTAGCATTGTGCTCATTGGCATCTTGACATGAGTGTGCTCTTTGGCATCTTTTAAGCTTGTGCACATTGGCATCTTTTTAATCAAAAAGTTCAGTAAGTAAAGAACATGCCGTAAACGTAACTTTCTATCTGACCCTATTGCAGGATTTGGGCCAGCCACTCCCAGACCAGTTGGCCTTAGGGGACTAGGTGTCAAGCACCCCTTGGAACTTACTTTCCCAAATCAGAAAGGCTACATCGACATATCTTAAACCCATTCATACCAGTAGAACATGACTTTCGATCTGATTCTATTGAAGGATTTGGGTTCGATCACTCCCAGATCAATTGACCTTAGGGGACCAGATGACAAGCATCCCACAGAACTTACTTTCCCAAACTAGAAAGGTCACAGGTACAAACTTTTAAATTTAGAGATTTCTGTATTTTAAGAATTTAATATTCATCTCAATCACAAGGTTTTACGTCTAAGTGTTTAGCCCATATTTTCATTATAATCTAAAATTCTGACTTTTTAGGTTTTCTAAGCATTGTAAACTATAAATATTCCGAATCACACAACTTTAAAGCAAAACACAAAAGCTACAAACATGTTGCTGACTTTTCGAAATTTGTTAGAATTGAAATTTGAACATATAACAACTTTAATATAAACAAACAACTTGAAAATTTATCCTAAATACATCTTTTATTCAAAAGAAAGAAAAACTGTAAAATATTTACTTTATAGAATAAAATTTGTAAAGATTTAAACTTTTAAAAACTGATTTTTTTAAAAACGTGTGTCACAAAAGAAATATTTTGGGATGAACAAAATTTAGGAACGATTGAAAAACGCTTAGATTCAAGAAAAAATTTGAGAAAACTGGAATGACATCATAGACAGAGATATATGCAGCGGACTAAAAGAGATGTACTCACAGTTTCTCATTCGTCAAAAGCTTACCATCATTGAAGAACGAGTCCTAGACTGATTTGTCTAGAAGTCGTAGTCGTTGAAGCACGGGTTCTGAGCTGAAGTACTCAGAAGCCATCTTTCTTTTACTCCCCCTTAACATGAGGTGCCTGCAACTTATGATCAGTTTGAGATTTTGGTACCCACTTGAATTTGGGCCCGTGAAAGTTAGTTGCAGTTCTTATGGGGAAATAATTATAAGATTTGATACGAGAAGCATGAGAAACATAATCAGACAAATGAACATAAGAATTATCAGAAGAAAAAGCATAATCATCTGAACTCGAATCAGAAGAAGAATATGAGACATTTTTGGAAATTTGAATCATTTGCTTTATAAAATATTTGGAAATTTTATTACACACAGCAAATGAATCACTTTTATAATATTTGTCTACATATAAATCCTCATCAATCGCAGAATCATCTGATGTCCGGTTCACCCTCCATTTCTGCTTTGTAGACTTGCTCAAAGTCCAATATGAAAAATTAGAATCGGAAGAATTAGAACAGTAAGAAATGACTTTATCTTGTTTCTTAGACTTCTTTGACCTTCTTCTTTTACGCTTAGGTTTATAATACTGATCATTTAGCGTAAAAGAATCATCAAGAATTTTAGACTTAATATTTAAATCAGAAAAATAATTTTACCTAAGCAACCAATCTGATCAACTAATAAATCTGAATTTACCTCGGAGTCAGAATTATTTTGAGAAAAGATTTTAAAATTTGAAACTTCCTTTTTGTTTTCCTTAAAATCAGAAGAAATGTTAGAAATAGAATCTGGTTTTTGAAAAAATAATTTTTCTTCAAGACTAGACGTCATGAAAGAAAGAAAAATATCAAATTCAATTTCCTTTAAAATATTTTGATCTTCTATCTTATCTTCAAGATCGATGATTTTGCTTTCTAATACTAACGGAGGATTATATTTCTTAGAATCATAAATGATTGGTGAAATATTTTCCTTATCAGAATTAGGAGCATAAGGATCAACAAAATCATCAGACATTGAAGATTTGATAGAAGATATATCATTTAAAACTCTTCTTCCTCTCCTTGATTTTTCAGGAAAATATTTTGCATTTTCGCTCGTGTAAACAAAAGGAATTTCCTTTTTCTTGTTATTTGTTCTTTTCTTATTTTCGATTTATAACACTTGTTTTTCATTCATCCAATCAATTTTAAATTGATGAACATATTTAGCAAGTGTTAGATAATCATATTTATATAAAGTAGGGGATTTTTCAATCGCATTGTTTAAACAATGTGGATTTTCAAAACCAAGTCCCCATTTTTCTTTTAAAGCTTGCTTCTTCACTCCTTGGTTTGTTAATAAAAATTGTTTGTTCAGATTGGTTCCTGTAACACCCTAAAAATAGGGATAACAAAAATCCAAAAAAACGGACAATAAATAACTACCAACTAATCTAATTTCTATAACTAGAAAAGAGATTACAAATAAGGGTGTCATATATAAACCCAAAGGGTACTCCTACCAAAAGTAAGTCCAAATGCAATATTCTCCAATCTCTCACCCAAGCACTATGCCAGCTTAGAACCGGAGCCGCTAGAACCTGAGATACACATCGACACCAAACAAGTGTTAGGCCAAAAAGCCTAGTGAGTTGAATAAGTAAAAGCATACCAGAAACAGTTACAGTTCTTAACAGCAGTTAACCAATTAATCACGTAGATGTGGAGTCAACGGGAGCGACCCATATCTCCAATCTGGTTCACTCAAAGAGGCAATGCACCTTGAAGCCACTTTCTCTGGCGACTCAAAGGTCTGACACGCTCCGGGGACTACCGCTTAGGAAATTCCCCTACGACGGAGGTCTAGGTACATACGAGACTACTCCAACAGGAAAATTCTCCAAATGTCACCCACCTACATTCCTATAGTGAATCACGGACTTGGTTCGTCCACATAATGCATTTAGGAGGTCTCAATGATGTGTTTCAACCCGTTAGTCATTCGGGTACCAACCAAGAACACAATATTACCATCCTAAGCATGTAAATCCATCATATGACATGAATATCCACATAGCCACGTTGTAGATACAATAACACCAAGAGTGTATTCCGAATGGAAATCATCATGTTATACCAAACATATATTCTTAATCATGTCGAATACCCATTCATGGGCACACATAATGTAAATCCCCAATTAATTACACAACATAGAGTAAATCATGGGATGATACTTCATATACATACATCTCACATAATCCCATGGAAATACCATCAAATACTTAAACCCGTAAAGATGACTATTTTGAGCAAATATGTGATAATAACAACAATTAAACAAATATGATGTGTATCCAGTTTTAACAAAAGTTTAGTAAACTCACCTTGCTAGATTTAGACTAAATCTAGATTTTACCCACTTAGAACTTTCCTTGAAGAATTTGATTCTTCAAACCAAATCTTCCAAAACCTAGATCCACAAGGTTCCAACCATAAATATACATAATCCACCATAAAGAATCGTTTCCCCAACCTTCTACATGAATACCTCCATTGATACCGAAACCCTAACTTCCATAAATGAAGAGAATAGAAGATTAAATTAATCCAAACTTGAATACTCCAATAAAAACAATTCTATTTCACCAAAATGATCACAAACCTTCAATCTATGAAAGGGAGAACAAAGGGTGGATGAAACCCTAGAAAACTTTGGTGAAGAAGATGAATAGGGAGAGATGAGAGGCTTACCACCACAAAACGCTCTATCATACTTCAATAGACTTCCAATATATTTCTATATCCTTGAATAGATCTCAAAAAAGAAACCGTAGCAACTTGAATCACCCAAATCGGAGCTATGATGAGAAAGTTATGAGGAAATGAAGTTTGGGGCTGAAAATCGGGTTTTTAGCTCGACCAGGGGGTTTCGCGGGTTGTGCCGCGAATTTAAGTCGCGGCATAAGTCGCCCGTTTACCCCTAAGTCGCGGAATATATCCTAAGTCGTGGCATAAGTCGCGAAATTCACTGTCCTCCCAATTTTTTTCTCGTTCACTGTTTTGGCCATAACTTCTTCGTTATAGCTCCGTTTTCGCTCCGGAAAAAACCGTTGGACTCGTAATTGAATCCTTCATCCATATAGACTATAAAATCTAGGATTCAAGTCCAAAATAAAATATCTTATTTTTCCTTAACATATCGGTTTCGGTATAAACTTGAAATGATACCTTTCGAAAATCGGGGTGTTACAATCCTCCCAACCTTAAAAGAGATTTCGTCCTCGAAATCTGGAACTACCAAACACCCAACATTACACTTGGAAATATTGATTGATTTCCTATCCAAAAGGAATGCCTTCAAGAAACCTCACCTCATATACGAATCCAATTACAACCCGATCGAGGTTGTTACTGCACTTCTCGTAAAGAGTCATCACAATTCAATCTCAAGGTTCGACATAACTCACCGATGACGGAGTGAACATCAAATCCTCGCTTGATCATTTTCTTAATCATTAAATATCGGTTGTCTCCCAACCTTATGTTGCTCATATTACCTCAAGAGTAACTTACGACCTTATTCTGCCATTTCTACGAAAATACCCCAAAGCAAACATTTCCCTTAGATACCTCTAAATACGACGCATCAAGGTCTCCTCGATAATCGATTTGTACTTAAAGTCCACCTCGACATTCTCCCAAATGTCTCCAATAAACATTACTACTAAACTCCCACCATGCACTCAAGCATCGGTTTCCAAATCAGTGAAAGTTCTGATAATTATCAAAATGCCAGTGGTTGATTCTTAATTATCAACATCTAGTTTCCTTAAGGTTATTGCTCGTCCTGCAGACGCACCAGATCTAATGGGAATACATTGGAGCACACCAACAGTTATTGTCCTCAAAATAGAGCGTCGACACTTATCCCGGAATGACCATTATGCAAACGTGGGTATACTACCAACTATTTTCGTTCCCGACCAACAATGTCGATTCAAAGTTGACACCTACTCTTGGAAGTAGTCACCCAAATCCAATATCCTTACTAATCAACCATAACATCATCATTATCCACGAATACCCAACAATATAGTACACTACCGACACATAGCATGCCATCGTACCCAAATTCCCACAATTCCAAAACCAACCATACCTAAACAACCGAAACACGATTTTAATCCGTAGGTTTAACGAAGCATAAAGGTCGTTACTTAACTAACCAGGGAGAAAGCACATGACTAACACCTCAAACTCCGAAGGATTCTTTTAATCCTTAATATCGACTTCTAACACGAGGGGGCTTACACCTATAGCCCAATGAGTTCAAGGTTTTTCACACTACTATGCCAATTTGAAATTTATAAAACTCTCAAATACATAAGTTTTATAACAATTAAACGTGTGGTGAAAATACACTATCGTGCATTCGATAGGTTTCAAAATTAATCACCAAAGCCACATATATAAAACCATTTTCAAAACTCATTTGATCAGTAATTACGCTAATAAAATGATAACGAAAGATGCGTAACAAAATTTTCAAACGGACTACCAGGGTCTTAGTATGTATCAATTTATGCTATGCGTATGAAAATAACTTTCCGTCCCAAAACATGCGTAATAAAAGTTTGTACAACTCCCAAAAGAGGATTTCACAATTTCAACTTTAAAATCTTTCACTTTAACACAAAACGTCGGAAGATAAAATTTCCAACAGGACCTATATACGTCCGATCATTTCCCAAATGTAGCAACACAATAGGAAGGTAAGTAAATAATTATATATATTCGCGTTTCAAATTTGGGCCGTACCGATAAAACGTACCTACTCAAAATCGTAATTACAACGACATGTAAACCGGAAATTCATTTCATGCATTGCGGAAAACTCCTATTAGTAAAATCAAAAACTGAAATATGTTATGGGCAAAAGTTCCATCCGAAATAACATAAATTTTTCATACGATTACTCACACCAACAGTATAATTTATGTAATGAATGAGAGATAGTTTTACGTACTAAAACAGTATATAACAAGACTTTCATACCAAACTACATAAGGGAATTTTCACAAAATTGAACCTCAAAATTTCTGCAGTTCACCCAGAAATGTCATGAAATAAAACTTCCCATCGTGACTCGCGTACATCTGTTTATTCCCCAAAATTTAGTAAAGACATATGCATGCGATTTGAACAATTTCAAGAGTAATTTAGTTTAATTACAAACTGTATAAATAAAATGTTTGCAAAACCCGAGACAACATGCTCATAATACCGAACTCTTAAAGTTTTCTCTCTTTTAGTCACCATGTGGCACGAAATAAGATTTCACAACAAAACTTGCATGCGACCATTTATTTCGCAAAACTAGTAGATTGATATGCGTATGCACCCGGTTAAAACATGAAATAATTTATGTCGTTTTCGAGTTCAAAGCCAAATATAAACATGCTCTCATCGTTCTGAAATATTGGCTGAAATACCATAATGGAAATTTCCAATAAAATATGCATACGTGATATGTGCAACTAAACTGCTCCCACTAAACTCAAAGAGAAATAATACCACTGGATGCCAATAAAATTTCCACCACTGTTTTTAAGCCGGACAAATTTCCTCAAGACTCTATTTGGTTAAAACCGAGTCAACGACCCAATAGTTTACATGAATACCCAATGAAAGACAGTAAAGACATCGAAATACGTTTGACCACAATTATGCAAACACCACGACCCAAAAGGTAATTAACCCAAAATCTCATCGCTGGTTGAGACAAACCATTTTTCAAATGAACTCATACTCTTATGTTTTCAAAATGCCTCATAACACAATAATATGCATTTATGAAAAGGTTCATAAAATTAAATACACAAAATGACCCTTACGTCAATTGAACTCCAATTATATATGTAAAATCATCAAAGAAACATCTCAACATCATTTATTTACCAAAATACCCAAAGATCCCAAAATGGGTGTCTCAACATGTTCATAAAACTAACATTTCAAAATAACTGAAACTTATCATCGGTTGAAACAAAATGTTTTCCAAATGAACTATTTCTCTTCATGTTGCCAAAATGACTCATAGTTCAATAATATGCAATTTCCAACGGTTTATAAAATCGTATGCACCAAATGACAATTATATAAAATGACTTCCATTTATATATTACATCGTAAAAGAAATATATCAAAATGATTTATTCATCAAAATGCCCAAAAATTACAAAGAAGTGTGTTACATAAGTTTATAAAGTTAAATATATCCAAATAACCCAAAACTTATCGGTAGTTAACAATTTAATGTAAAACACAAGCACTTTAAAATAAGTAACTTATAGATAATAGCCCATTTTCTTTTTAAATAAATAAAGACCGACTCATATACATATGAATCCACTGCATTACAGTCTAAACATTACATGGCTCCAATTGAATGACCAACGCACTCAGAACATGTAATTCTCAATTGATGCGCATTAACCGCCATCATACTTGGTATTTCACAATTGGGCTATTAAACCGGACCGAAGTCTTAAAGACAAATTTATTTTCGAATATGTCTTTCCAAGTTTAATTGCTGATAAGAATGGAAATCATAAAATGAGACTATATACATACTTTCAAATACTTCACATAAATATGCAAGTAATGCTTCATAAAACATTCCATTTCATGAATGATGCATAAAAACCGACAACCATTCAAAAGTATATTTCTTTGACCAAAGATCGTTTTATGCAATAAAACGTTAAAACACATTGATTTGTGACCCTTTATCACAATGTCCAAAAATCCAAAATGTGGTGTTATACAAAGTTTATAAAGGTAAATACTTCAAATAATCAAAGATTACCAACTAACCCAACATTTGATAATTTCATGTAAAACACATAAACACCTTAAAATGGATATCTTGGCATGTACACCGTTTTCACAAATCAACTTGAACTCACGCTCCTCGATTTCCACAGTTATACTATCGCCATTCAGATGCTCAACATCTTAAGGCAAGGTCACGGACTTCATAGGTTCACCTTACAAGTTCTCCTCGAATACATCGATTCAAAAAGTCTACGGTTCTAATCCAACCAATTAATCCAACTCGAAACTGTCCACTTAATGCAATCACCATACTTACCGTTACTCCAAGTAACGAATAATAAAATCATCAACTTTTCTAATGGTTACCCATTCATAAACTTTCTTACCACCCCAACGGTCGACATACCAAGGCCGTTCATACAAATACGAGGATGGATAAAAAGGAGATTAACAGAATTTAACATGAAGGAAACGTACTACCACGTCTACCAAATATCATAACATTAGCAAGCCAAGTACAATAGAACGTACTACTACATTACCAATTGTCACAGTAACGACACTTCAAGCACCATCACGTATAAATATCCTCATAATAACATTAGCTAGGTGAGATTATGAACATATAATACATAAAGGTTCTCGTTACCATCGCCACAACGCTTGATAACCTTAGTTTCCTGTCGACTCTAAGACTAACCCATCTTAGAAATTCTACCCATCTCACAAATCATTGCCTAACGCACTTAGTCTAAGTCTAGACATCTTACATTCATGCCTAGTTCACTTAAACTAGAGCTCTGATACCAACTTGTAACACCCTAAAAATAGGGATAACAAAAATCCGAAAAAAACGGACAATAAATAACCACCAACTAATCTAATTTCTATAACTAGAAAAGAGATTACAAATAAGGGTGTCATATATTAACCCAAAGGGTTCTCCTACCAAAAGTAAGTCCAAATGCAATATTCTCCAATCTCTCACCCAAGCATTATGCCAGCTTAGAACCGGAGCCGCTAGAACCTGAGATACACATCGACACCAAACAAGTGTTAGGCCAAAAAGCCTAGTGAGTTGAACAAGTAAAAGCATACCAGAAACAGTTACAGTTCTTAACAGCATTTAACCAATTAATCACGTAGATGTGGAGTCAACGGGAGCGACCCATATCTCCAATCCGGTTCACTCAAAGAGGCAATGCACCTTCAAGCCACTTTCTCTGTTGACTCAAAGGCCCGACAAGCTCCGAGGACTACCGTTTAGGAAATTCCCCTACGGCGGAGGTCTAGGTACATACGAGACTACTCCAACAGGAAAATTCTCCAAATGTCACCCACCTACATTCCTATAGTGAATCACGGACTTGGTTCATCCACATAATGCATTTAGGAGGTCTCAATGATGTGTTTCAACCCGTTAGTCATTCGGGTACCAACCAAGAACACAATATTACCATCCTAAACATGTAAATCCATCATATAACATGAATATCCACATAGCCACGTTGTAGATACAGTAACACCAAGAGTGTATTCCGAATGGAAATCATCATGTTATACCAAACATATATTCCTTAATCATGTCGAATACCCATTCATGGGCACACATAATGTAAATCCTTAATTAATTACACAACATAGAGTAAATCATGGGATGATACTTCATATACATATATCTCACATAAACCCGTAAAGATGACTATTTTGAGCAAATATGTGATAATAACAACAATTAAACAAATATGATGTGTATCCAGTTTTAACAAAAGTTTAGTAAACTCACCTTCCTAGATTTAGACTAAATCTAGATTTTACCCACTTAGAACTTTCCTTGAAGAACTTGATTGTTCAAACCAAATCTTCCAAAACCTAGATCCACAAGGTTCCAACCATAAATATACATAATCAACCACAAAGAATCGTTTCCCCAACCTTCTACATGAATACCTCCATTGATACCGAAACCCTAACTTCCATAAATGAAGAGAATAGAAGATTACCTTAATCCAAACTTGAATCCTCCAATCAAAACACCTCTATTTCACCAAAATGATCACAAACCTTCAATCTATGAAAGGGAGAACAAAGGGTGAATGAAACCCTAGAAAACTTTGATGAAGAAGATTTGAATAGGGAGAGATGAGAGGCTTACGACCACAAAACGATCTATAATACTTCAATAGACTTCCAATATATTTATATATACTTGAATAGATATAAAAATCGAACCCGTAGCAACTTGAATCACCCAAATCGGAGCTACGATGAGAAAGTTATGAGGAAATGAAGTTTGGGGCTGAAAATCGGGTTTTTAGCTCGACCAGGGGGTTTCGCGGGTTGTGCCACGACTTTAAGTCACGGAATAAGTCGCCCGTTTACCCCTAAGTCGCGGCATATATCCTAAGTCGCGGCCTAAGTCGCGAAATTCACTGTTCGCCCGGTTTTCTTCTCGTTCACTGTTTTGGCCATAACTTCTTCGTTATAGCTCCGTTTTCGCTCCGGAAAGAACCGTTGGACTCGTAATGGAATCCTTCATCCATCTAGACTATAAAATATAGGATTCAAGTCCAAAATAAAATATCTTATTTTTCCTTAACATATCGGTTTCGGTATAAACTTGAAATGATACCTTTCGAAAATCGGGGTGTTACAGTTCCTCCGATAAAGCTTTTCTTCTAACTTATTGATTTTATCTGAAAATTCATCTTTTAAAGAAGTCATAGCAGTCAAAGATTTAAGATAAGTCTTATTTGAATTTTCCAAATCATCCAATTTCTTTTGAAAGATTTCTTTACTATTTTCCAAAATTGATTTTTCATCTTTCAAAGAAATTTTCAGTTTGTCAATCAAATCCGACTTTTCTGAATTTAAGTTCTTTTCAGATAAAAGCTGTGAACGCAAATCAGATAAAGAAGTTATAATAATGTTCATTTCAGAGGTAATGAAATTGTAATCAAAATCAATATATACCTCATCTTCATCAGTATCAGAATCATCTGACTGATCATCTCCAACCAAGCACTTCTGAGCGATCTCGATATTTGCAGCTTCATCAGTATCAGAATCATCTGACTGATCCAATTATTTATTACATTTAATATATTGAGCATGTTCTTGTAATAGGTTTACATTACTCATTTACTTTTATTTTAAATGGTTTTGTTTAAGCTTTGTTAATTTATTTATTTCCATAAATATTCATATATTTCTCTTAACTCACAATTACTTATAATTAAATTTATTTTTGGGAGTTACACTCATTCATATCTAATTTATTTTGGTCCCTTACCAAAATCTAATTAAATTATATACCTCCTAATATCAAACTTTATCACTAAAAGTTTTTTTTTCCTAAATTATAATTTCCAAAATACATATCGAAATTATAATCATATTTTTTTTGGAAAATACACTTCCAATCCATTATATATTGTGGGCACTAGCCAAAAATCTCAAATATACATGTGCCAAATATGGTATTAATTGAATCTCACTTTTGGCCTCATGCCAAATCCACAAAATTGTTAATGTTATTAGTATATTTCATAAACAAAGTGATCGCATGACACCAAAAGATTTTGTCAAAACGGGTGTAAACAGACTTAAAGGTTTGTACGGATTTAAGTAATCCTCGTGATTCCCCTCCTACCTGGAAATACAAAAGTGTTTAGCGATTCATTTTCCGGATATTGAAATACTAATATAACATTATCAACATAAGATATGTTTAAAAATACCATCTTTTTAATTCTATATTGCCATAATAATGAACTTTCATAAGTTTAATCTCCATAAAATAAAATACCTTATCTCTTGTTTATGTAGATGGCTGAACCAACTTGTCCCGAATTTGATATCCTGGATTCAGAAGGGCTTGAATACCATAGATGGGTATCTGATGTAGAGACTACCTTTATTCGAAAGGACTTCACCTACACAATCAACCCCCTACTGACCCTAAAGACAAACCATCAGAGAAAGTACAAGCAAATACCTTAATGTTCTTGAGACGACATATCGATCCCAGCCTTCGGTGGGAGTATCTTCAACTGAAAACCCCCAAAGAACTATGGGACGCACTGAAAGGAAGATTCAGGAATATTCATGACTCTTTACTTCTCTTTACTTCCTGAACTAATTACTTCCTAAACTAATCGTACAGTGGAATGAAATCCGCTTACTCGATTACAAAAAGGTAAATGATTTCAAAAAAGAAATGTTGCGTCTCAAAGCACGTTTAAACTTCTATGGCAAAGAACTTACGGAAGACGACATGATTCAAAAGACACTTTCCACTTTTCCTACATCTGCAATCATACTAATGAATCAGTATCGATTGGAGTATGATAGTAAAAAATCACAACCTTTAACAAACTTATCAACCTACTACAAGTGGCTGAAAGACACAATGAGGTTCTTTTGAATAACAACGCTAGACCTGTCGGGACAAAGAAAATTCTCGAATCTAATCATGCAAGCGTTAGAGGTGGAAAGAACTCCAAAGTACATGGAGCCAAAGTACATGGAGCCAAACATACTGAATCACACACACGTGTCAATTATTCATCACGTGGACGGGGTCGTGGACAGGGTCGTGGGCGGGGTCGTGGTCAGGGTAGCGACAATGGTCGTGGTGCATTTTCCAACACATGGCGCAAAGATACAACTGTTGGTTCAAGTAATCAAGGACAATCAAAAGGAAAAGCACCAATGACCGATCCCATCAAAAGAGCACGAGATGGTACTGAACCTTGCTACAGGTGTGGCATCATTGGGCACTGGTACAAGAATTTTCGTGCAAGCAACACTGTAGTAGCCACCTAAAAGAGATATAGGGAGTCTAAAGAACAAAAAGCTCACTACCTTGAAGAAACAAATAATGAACCAGAAGTCAACCTAACAATTGGAGATTTCACTCATATCAACAACAATGATCCTTCGCTAGAGCTCTCGGATTTTGACTAATCTACCTCGCATATTCTTCAAAGACAATAGTTATTTACACATTACTAGTTATTTTTTCCCCGGTAGTTTGGTGAACTTAATTTATTGTTTGGATTATTGATTACTTTTTGGATTGGTGGTTATTGTGAGTCCGTGATCGTTTACCAGATAAATCAAACAACAAAGATATAACGATTACCAACCTGTTTAGATTATAAACGCGGATTACAGAGGGTTGATAATGTTTACAGTTTGAAGCTCTTTCTCTCTTAGTGTTCTTGATGATCGATGTGTTGTTCAAATTGTGAGAGATCTAAAACTAAACTGACTAATATCTAACATAATATCTAGATATCTATAATATCTAGATATTATAATTAAACTAATATAATAACTAATAATATCTAGATATTAATTAAACTAATATAATGTAACACCCCAAACTTCGTATGTATTCTCCCTATTGTGCGTCATTATAAGATTAACTTTGGCTTGTAGTGCATGCGAATCTTTTGAGTCTTGGTTATTGGTCAGTTTAATTTCATCGTTATCTGATCGGTTTGGAGTGGAAAAAAGAGTTTTTGGAGCAACTCACACATCAGGCGATAGTGCCCGGCGACTATGACATTTGTCAATGTCGCAGGGCATAGTCGCGGAGAGCAACGGGCCCTCGGTACAAGTTCGGCGATAGTGCCCGACGACTATGCCAGGGTCACTATCGTCTGGTCACAATCGCGGGGAGTGTACCGAGCGTTCCCCAACGCACGCGGGCGATAGTGCCTCGCGACTATGACATGGGCATAGTCGCCGTGTCATAGTCGCCGACGGGGGATTTGGGTATAAAAACCAGATTTCGGGAATTCTCGGCATATTGTTGATTTGGGGAGCAGATTGGAGGGTTCTAGCTGCAATTTTTGGTAAGTCCAAACCCTAGTTCTACCCTCTTCATTTATGATTCTATTTGGTGCATTAATGGGGATTTAATGCTCCTCTAGGGTTGATTGTTGAGAAGTATACCATTTGCTGCTATCCTTCAAGCCTCCATTTCTCCACTTCCTCACCTAGGGTTTTGAATTTCTTGTGAGGGGTCACCAAGGTGAGTGTTTCTTAACTCTTCCATTCTCATACATGTCTAATATTATGCAAGTATTTATGTGCATTTTGGTTAATTGTTTACTTGTTCATGTGGAGTTAACCTAAAACCCCATTTATGGGTAAAATTGCAAATGGGGAGTATTAAACATACTATTTGGCCAAGATATGTAGCAAGATCCATGGAAGAGTAATAAGTTGTATGTATGGTTGTATTTGAGAATTGATGTTGATTTTAAGTATTGACTTAAGTTTCCGTTTATGAATAGACTAAAGACCCGGTTTGGGTTGAGGTCATGAATAGACTAAAGACCCGGTTTGGGTTGAGGTCATGAATAGACTAAAGACCCGGTTTGGGTTGAGGTCATAAATAGACTAAAGACCCGATTTGGGTTGAGGTCATGAATAGACTAAAGACCTGGTTTGGGTTGAGGTCGTAAATATACTAAAGACTCGGTTAGAGTTGATGTTATGTATATGCTAAAGACTCGGTTTGGGTTGAGTGCTCAAATAGCTAAAGATCTCGTTTGGTTGATGCTAACCAAGTTAAATGACTTGAGAGTAATAATAAACGTGTTGATATTATTACATTGTGTTTCCCTTCTAATGACAGGTGAAGCAAGTTGATAGACCGTCGTGTAAATACGGTGTTATTGTAATGAGGCTATAATTTATAAACTAAACTGTATTTATGCGTTCTCATTAGGCCTTAGCCTAACACTTGCTTCTTTGGTTGTCATGAATGACAGGGAACTCTAGCGGCGGGAACCTACGGGATTGAGTGGTCGATCGTGCGATCGAGAGCGGTTATTTTGGGAGATATAGAGACCGGTATACTTGATGAATAGTCACCATTTTTGGAAGGATAGCGACACCCGAATGTAATCTGATAGGGAAATCTAGATTATTTAGGTTGTCATAACTTTATGCTTCATTAAGGAGTTTGTACACATTATACTATATCCCCTTTTTGGGTTGGTACATTGGGATACCTTGGCGGGTTTTGTACAACAGGTTTTATCAATTTACAGCCGTCATATTGCCAAAATTTTAAAGTTTTAAATTACCCCAAGTTTTAGGGTGTTAGAAGTTGGTATCAGAGCTCTAGTTTAAGTGAACTAGGCATGAATGTAAGATGTCTAGACTTAGACTGAGTATGTTAGGCAATGATTGTGAGATGGGTAGAACTCCTAAGATAGAATGGTTTTAGAGTCGACGGTGGCTACACGAATTTAAAGTTATAGTGATGGAGATGAAAATTCTTATGTATTGCATGTTCATAATTTCTCCTAGCTAACGTTATTATGAGGATGTTTTACGTGATTATGCTTGTTTCCGTTGTTATGATGATTAATGAATGTGGTAGTATGTTCCATTGCTTATAGCTGTATAGTCTTATCTTACCTATATTCTCGTGTGTGTGGCAGACTATGGTCAATACGCGTAATCGGCCAGAAGGGCAGGATACGACAGCGTCTACGGCCGACCAATCGAGGGTAACGAATAATGATTTGTCCCCACCTCTGGTAAACGTATTGGGTGGAGGACCGGAGTTCATACCCCGTCGTAACATAGCTGTAACTCATCCGATTATGGAAGAAGTGACGCCGGAGACAAGAATGATGGACAGAATGATGCAGGCCATGAACGCAGCTATGGTGCAACAACAAGAAATGTTCATGAAGTTACTGGAAGATCGGGACGCCAGTAACCGTAGACCTGAAACGGTTGCAGAGAATGTGATTTTGGCTTGATCCGGAGGTTCGGAGCCCGTTGTCCCTTCTAATGAAACTCCTCCTCCCGATCCGCATAAGACTTGTACTTTTAAGACATTTCTTGGATGCCGACCCCCAGAGTTCAAAGGTACCGATGACCCGTTGGTGTGTATGAACTGGGTAAGAGAGATGGAGCAGGCCTTCAGATCAATTGAATGCGGGGAAAGTCAGAAGGCAATTTTTGGTTCTCAGATGTTGAGGGGAACGACCCTACCGTGGTGGAACGTTTACTCCTCGTCAGTAGAAGCCACGGTGTTGGCCAAACTGAGTTGGTCAACCTTTAAGGAGAAGCTAATGGAAGTATTTTGCAACGAACGGGCTTTAGATCGAATGGAGGAAGAGTTCCGAAATCTGAGGAAAGTAGGAATGGCAACGGGGCGGGTTCGGGGCGGGTTTGCCGTACCCCGTCCCCGTCCCCGAAAGTGAAATGCATCCCCGTCCCCGCCCCGTTCCCCGTCGGGTTTTTATTCGGGGCGCCCCGTCGGGGATTTTTTTATGCCCCGAACCCGAACCTGCCCCGATGGGGAATCCCCGATCCCCGAACCCGACCCGAACATTGAGAAAAAAAATCCAAAAGTAAACATGGCTAGAAAATCATGTCGAAATACGATGTAAATTAAAATTGTTCCTCCAAACACAATCCAAAAATCTAAAAGAGCAATTATAAAAGAAAACAAAAACTTGTTCCGATTTAAACAAAAACAAAATACTTCATGTCTTCATCACATCAACTCATCCAAAGACGTCGTGTCACTTTATTTAGTACCTTCCTACATTAAGAAATTCATCAATAAATCAACCATTGTACAAGTTTTTGCAAGTTGTAACATGTAAACTTGTAATACAATAAAACATAAAATTAATGTGCATTGAAAACATTGTACAAGATATACTTGGAAGAATTCAGAAATCCCAACCGTGTCTGCTCAATTTCCGAAAACTTCAACTTGGAACTGGAGATCTGCGGCATCTGCCCCAGAAATCAAACAAAAAAACAATAATCAGTAATAAAATTCACAGAGACGTAGCAAAAAACCCACAATGTACTTAGGCCAATTTGAAAATTGATGCATCCATTTTAACAATGCATATTAATACTTCCATTTTAACAAAATTGTTTTAGCAACATTTGCTATCAATGCAAATTAAACCCACAGTAGATTTAATTTCTTTTCAAATTCATCCAGAAAATACTAACCACATAAGTCTCTGTGAATTGATGGAAGTATTAAAATAAAATTGGTAATACTAACCACAGTGGACTTAGCTTCACTTTGAATGAACAAAACCACATGTCCATATTATATAGCATCAATTTTAACAAAATAGAACACTGAACAAAACAAAACCACTTGAAGCAAGGCTCGGCCAGAACAAAACCACAGTAATGACTAAACTGAGAGGCCTGAGAGTGTAGATCGAAAGTTGAGACTGGTTACCGAGAGTGGAGAATGGAGATCGAGAGTTGCTAAGTTGAGAATACCTGAGAGTGGAGATCGATAGTTGAGACTGGTTATAAACTGAGAGTGGAGAATGGAGATCGAGAGTTGCTGAGTTGAGAATACCTGCTCGTCGAATCATCGCCGGCGAGAGGCCTGAGAGTGGAGATCTTCGGTGAGAGGCCTGAGATGAGAGTTGAGATCGCCGGAGGGTGAATCGTGAAGGAGGAGGCGACAATGAGAGCACAATAATGACTTAAACCCTAAAACTAAAACTATATATAATATATATATATATATCAATTTATTTTTATTAATATATATATATACATACATATCGGGGCGGGGCGGGGATACCTTGCCTCGATACCGAACCCAATCAAATCCACGAATTTTTCCCCGTTACCCGACCCGAACCGAAATTATCTAACCCGACCCGACCCGAACTTAATCGGGTTTCGGGTTTCCCCGTCGGGTTCGGGGTTTTCTGCCATCCCTAGAGGAAAGGGAACCTGTCATTGAGGGAATATAACCGTCAGTTCATGGATAAGCTCGGTTTGGTGGGACATCTGGTCCCGACCGAGAAGGAAAAGATCAAGGCCTACACCAAAGGGTTGCCGAGTAAGATGAAGAATCTTGTTCGAGTGTCTAAAGCCTCTACCCTCCGTGAAGCTATCGAAGAGGCTCAGTTGGTGGAAGACTCCTACGGCCCAAACAAATTAGAGAGGAGTGGACCAGTTTTGAAAAGGAGGTGGGAAGGAAATTCCGCACCTCCAAGAAGGACAAAGCCTTTCAACAACAACTACCGTGGGAGAGAATCGAGACGCGAAGCTAGATGGTGCTCTAAGTGTCGGAGCAAACATGTTGGTCCGTGCAATTCGGGAGGGTCAAATTGTTTCAAATGTGGAAAGGCGGGCCATGATCGTCGTGATTGCCCGGTCCGAGGGATTACATGCTTTGAGTGCAAGGAACCAGGTCATGTTCGGAGTGAGTGTCCGAAGTTGAAGACTGGGGGAAAGGAAATGAAGAAGACGGAACCTCCGAGAGCGACGGGAAGAGCGTTTCAAATGTCTACCGAAGAAGCGAGGGCTTCGACTGATGTAGTGTCGGGTACGTTTCTTCTAAACTCCGTACCTACACGTATATTGTTTGATTCCAGCGCGAGCTTTTCGTTCGTATAGATTTCATTTTGTCAAAAGTTATCTGTGCCCACTAGTAGTTTAGAAAATGTTATTGTGGTAGAATTAGCGGATGGTGACCAAGTGGTGGTTCGAGACGTTCTGAAAGGTTGTAAATTAGAGATTGGAGGGAAAGAGTTTTTGGTCAATCTAATGCCGATGGTCATCGGGGGATTCGATGTTGTAATCGGAATGGATTGGTTAGCGGATAACCATGCGGAAATCCTTTGTGCGAAGAAACTAATTCGAATTCCGACCTTGAATGGTGAGACTGTAACCGTGTACGGCGAGAAACAAAAAGGTGAGATGGCAATCATTAACTTGGTAAAGGCACGAAGGTGTTTAGCGAAAGGATGTCCATCCTTTTTGGCATATGTGGTAGATGCTAAACTCGAGAAGAAGAAACTAGAAGATGTTGGGGTGGTGAGGGAGTTTCCCGACGTATTCCCGGACGACTTGCCTGTCTTACCACCCGACCGTCAAGTGGAGTTCAAGATCGACCTAACACCGGGAGCGGCTCCTATAGCCCGAGCTCCATACCGTTTGGCCCCATCAGAGATGAAGGAAATGATGAGCCAATTGCAAGACCTTTTAGAGAAGAGGTTCGTAAGACCGAGTCCCTCGCCTTGGGGAGCACTGGTCTTATTTATGAAGAAGAAGGACGGTACCATGCGGATGTGCATCGACTATAGGGAGTTGAACAAGGTGACCGTGAAGAACAAATACCCACTCCCTAGGATCGATGATCTATTCGACCAACTGCAAGGAGCGGGTTGCTTTTCAAAGATCGATCTTCATTCGGGTTATCACCAAGTGAAAGTCAAAGAAGAAGACATTCCTAAAACTGCATTTAGGACGCGTTATGGCCACTACGAGTTTCTAGTGATGCCATTCGGTTTGACGAACGCTCCAGCGGTGTTCATGGATTTGATGAATCGCATGTGCCGACCGTTTCTTGACAAGTCGGTCATTGTGTTCATCGACAACATTCTTGTCTACTCGAGGGATGAGGCCGAGCATGCGCGTCACCTTCGGGATGTTTTGGAAATATTAAGGAAGGAGAAGCTCTATGCAAAGTTTTCCAAGTGCGAGTTCTGGTTGAAGGAAGTGCAATTCTTGGGGCACGTAGTTTCGAAAGATGGAGTGAAGGTGGATCCAGCCAAGATTGAAGCTCTGACGAATTGGGAACCTCCCAAAAGTCCCTCCGAGATTCGAAGTTTTCTAGGCTTGTTCATACAATATTTCTCCAAGATTGCTTCTTCGTTGACAATGTTGACCAAGAAGAATGTAAAATTTGTGTGGACCGAAGATCAAGAGCAAGCATTTCGGACTTTGCAAAGGAAATTATGTGAAGCTCTGATCTTATCCTTGCCGGAAGGATTGGAGGATTTTGTGGTCTTTAGCGATGCGTCCAAAATGGGCTTGGATGCGTACTAATGCAAAGGGGGAAGGTGATCGCATACGCATCTAGACAATTGAAAGTGCATGAGAAGAACTACCCCACTCATGATTTGGAGTTGGCGGCGTAGTGTTCGCGTTAAAGTTATGGCGACCTTACCTTTACGGCACAAAGTGTACCTTGTACACGGATCACAAGAGCCTGAAGTACGTTTTTGATCAGAAGGAACTCAGCATGAGGCAACGAAGGTGGTTAGAACTACTCAAGGATTACGACTGTGAATTACTCTATCATCCGGGTAAAGCAAACGTGGTGGCCAACGCCTTGAGTCGGAAAGAGTAAAGCGGGAGACATCAAGCCAAACTTACAAGAATCGAGTTGGTGTCAAGTCTCATGGAAAAGATTAAAGGGGTGCAAGCTGAAGCCTTAAAGGAAGAAAACCACAAAGAAGAAGTGATGACCAAGCAACGGTTACTATTGACCGAAGATAGTCGAGGGATCAAATGCTTCAATGGGCGAGTTTGGGTACCAAAGTTTGGTGGTTGCCGGGAGCTCCTTTTGGAGGACGCGCATAAATCCAAGTATTCTATTCACCCAGGAAGCACCAAGATGTATCAGGATTTGAAGTTGCATTATTGGTGGCCGGTTATGAAATTGGATGTAGCTCATTTTGTAGAGCGATGTGTAACTTGTTCACAAGTGAAGGTCGAGCATCAACGACCCTATGGAAGCCTTCAATCGCTTGAAATACCCGAGTGGAAATGGGACAAGATTACCATGGACTTCGTGACCAAGCTACCGAAGACCTTGAGAGGGAACGACACTATTTGGGTTATCGTTGACCATTTGACCAAGAGTGCTCACTTTCTAGAGATGCGGGAAACCTTGCCGATGGATAAGTTGGCAAAGCTCTATATAGATGAGGTAGTCTCTAGGCATGGTATATCTTTGTCGATAGTTTCCGATCGTGATAGTCGGTTCACATCTAGATTTTGGGGAGCTTTACACCAAGAGTTGGGCACGCGGGTAAATTTAAGCACGACTTATCACCCAGAAACGGACGGACAAAGTGAAAGGACCGTTCAAACGCTTGAAGACATGCTTAGATCATGTGTGATCGATTTTGGCGGTAGTTGGGATACCCATCTACCTTTGGTGGAATTTGCGTACAACAATAGTTACCACTCTAGACTTGGAATGGCACCTTTTGAAGCTTTGTACGGACGGAAGTGTAGAACCCCCGTGTGTTGGCTAGAGGCGGGAGAGAAGCAGTTTGCCGGCCCAGAAATCGTTCAGGAAACGGCCGACAAGGTTAAATCAATTCGAGAACAGTTGAAAGTGGCGCAGGACCGCCAGAAAAGTTACGCCGACAAGAAGAGAAGGTCGGTGAAGTTCCAAGTGGGAGATCGGGTAATGTTGAAAGTATCTCCTTGGAAGGGTTTGATCCGTTTTGGGAAGCGTGGGAAGCTAAGTCCCCGTTTCCTCGGGCCATTCACTATTCTTGAACGTATTGGACAACAAGCTTATAAGCTAGACTTACCACCCGAGATGGATGGAATCCACCCTACCCTACATTCCATGTGTGTTACTTGTGAAAGTGTTTGGTGGAGGAAGAGAGCGTCATACCGCTATCCGAAATTCGTATGGAGGACAACCGCTGTGTTAAGGAACCCGAAGCTGTTTTGGAGAGGGAAACTAAGAGACTTCGCCATAAGGAGGTCGTGATGGTCAAGGTGCAATGGAAACATCACCGAGGCACAAACGTAACATGGGAGTCGGAAGAGGACATGAAGCGTAGATATCCTCATATGTTTGTATAGTATGGATTTTGGGGACAAAATCGTTTCCAAGTTGGGGAGGATTGTAACACCCCAAACTTCGTATGTATTCTCCCTATTGTGCGTCATTATAAGATTAACTTTGGCTCGTAGTGCATGCGAATCTTTTGAGCCTTGGTTATTGGTCAGTTTAATTTCATCGTTATCTGATCGGTTTGGAGTGGAAAAAGGAGTTTTTGGAGCAACTCACACATCAGGCGATAGTGCCCGGCGACTATGACATTTGTCAATGTCGCAGGGCATAGTCACGGAGAGCAACGGGCCCTCGGTACAAGTTCGGCGATAGTGCTCGGTGACTATGCCAGGGTCACTATAGCCTGGTCACAATCGCGGGGAGTGTACCGAGCGTGCCCCAATGCGAGCGATAGTGTCTCGCGACTATGACATGGGCATAGTCACCGTGTCATAGTCGCCGACGGGGGATTTGGGTATAAAAAACAGATTTCGGAAATTCTCAGCTTATTGTTGATTTGGGGAGCATATTGGAGGGTTCTAGCTGCGATTTTTGATAAGTCCAAACCCTAGTTCTACCCTCTTCATTTATGATTCTATTTGGTGCATTAATGGGATTTAATGCTCCTCTAGGGTTGATTGTTGAGAAGTGTACCATTTGCTACTATCCTTCAAGCCTCTATTTCTCCACTTCCTCACCTAGGGTTTTGACTTTCTTGTGAGGGGTCACCAAGGTGAGTGTTTCTTAACTCTTCCATTCTCATACATGTCTAATATTATGCTAGTATTTATGTGCATTTTGGTTAATTGTTTACTTGTTCAGATGGAGTTAACCTAAAACCCCATTTATAGGTAAAATTGCAAATGGGGAGTATTAAACATACTATTTGGCCAAGATATGTAGCAAGAGCCATGGAAGAGTAATAAGTTGTATGTTTGGTTGTATTTGAGAATTGATGTTGATTTTAAGTATTGAATTAAGTTTCCGTTTATGAATAGACTAAAGACCCGGTTTGGGTTGAGGTCATAAATAAACTAAAGACCCGGTTTGGGTTGAGGTCATGAATAGACTAAAGACCCGGTTTGGGTTGAGGTCATAAATAGACTAAAGACCCGGTTTGGGTTGAAGTCATAAATAGACTAAAGACCCAGTTTGGGTTGAGGTCGTAAATAGACTAAAGACTCGGTTAGAGTTGATGTTGTGTATATGCTAAAGACTCGGTTTGGGTTGAGTGCTCAAATAGCTAAAGATCTCGTTTGGGTTGATGCTAACCAAGTTAAATGACTTGAGAGTAATTATAAACGTGTTGATATTATTACATTGTGTTTCCCTTCTAATGACAGGTGAAGCAAGTTGATAGACCGTCGTGTAAATACGGTGTTATTGTAATGAGGCTATAATTTATAAACTAAACTGTATTTATGCGTTCTCACTAGGCCTTAGCCTAACACTTGCTTCTTTGGTTGTCATGTATGACAGGGAACTCTAGCAGCGGGAACCTACGGGATTGAGTGGTCGATCGTGCGATCGAGAGCCGTCATTTTGGGAGATCTAGAGACCGTTATACTTGATGAATAGTCACCATTTTTTGAAGGATAACGACACCCGAATGTAATCTGATAGGGAAATCTAGATTATTTAGGTTGTCGTAACTTTATGCTCCATTAAGGAGTTTGTGCACATTATACTATATCCCCTTTTTGGGTTGGTACCTTGGGATACCTTGGCGGGTTTTGTACAACAGGTTTTATCAATTTACAGCCGTCATATTGCCAAAATTTTAAAGTTTTAAATTACCCCAATTTTTAGGGTGTTACATATAATATCTAATAAGCATCTAATTAAAAGATACCCTAAGATATTAAAACAACTTTGACGTTTATTACAAAGTGACCCTAGACTATTTTTTAGAGTGACTTGTCAGCTTTAACTTCAGATTGCGATCTTCGTATTGGATGATCTTGAATCCAATGAGACTGTGTCCTAACAATCTCCCCCTATGGATCAGGATCATTACGAAAATGATTTAGAAATACGATCTTCTCTTTCAGCACAGAAGATGCAATCTCTCTCTTAGTCTTCAAGATATAGTAAACTCCCCCAAAGATGTAGTTTTTCTCTCTTTCAGTTCATGGGAAGAAATTATCTCTATTTTCAGCTCGAAATTCTTTAGCAAAGTATCTTCAAAAGAAAATTTCTCTCGAATCAGCATATCTTCAGAATACTTGCTCTTTGAAGAATTCAATCTTGGACGTGATTCTTGAAACATGTGATTTCTTGGTTAGCTTTTCTCCATTTCTTGGGTAGATCTTCTCCCCTTTTTTGATGAAAAGTGTAACGATTTCATCAAAACTGGATGGCAAGAAATGTTGGTCATAAGGTGCCTCTGATTCGTCAATGTAATAGATATTTATCTAGATCTTTGCAAATCTAGACAAAATAGTCATGTAACACCTGTAGCAATAAACAAATCAGTTAGAAACGCTTGTCAGTAACACTAAGTCACTGTGTGTAACGAATACACAATGGAAAGGAGCTGTTTAATGTTGACTCCCCCAGGGCTTCCTTTTAATCATCGAAACACCACAAAGGTTATTTCTATAAACGTTATGACAAAGAAACAAATTCCTTGTGTGTTCGTGCTTGTGATAGAAAGAATTAAGCACTTGATGATTGCTTATAGGCTCGAAATTGTGTAAACCACTGAGACAACAGTAAGTTAAACACAGACTCAATGTGCATGATTGAAGTGCGCAGGTGGTCAGACTTCCTTCTTTTCAATATCCAGATTTTTCAAATGAAAATCAGATAGCATATGTGCTGCTTCCCCTTTGAAAATGAAACATTTTCCTGTTAAGAAGTAAATGAGTAGCTGGTGGGTAATTTCAAGAGTTGGCATGGGCTAGTTGCCTGTTTCAATAATGATCACAAAAGAGTTGTGAAACACTAGAAATGTGGTTGCCCGGCTTAGAAAAAGTTGGTGCAGAGTTGTGATATTCTTTTAACTCTGTTCTCACACCCTCTTTCTTTTAAACATTTAGCTTACTGCTAACCGAACTCTCTTTTTCATTATAGCTCATTGCTCTTCCACACTCATTTCTTTTGACTTCTCACACCCAATCACTATGGATTAACTTCATGGGTAGAAATCACTGGTTAATGTGATTCCATAGAAGTTGTGTTAATTTCTAGCACACTGATCCCATGTTTTCCAATGAAGCATATAATGCTCAAAATGGTTTAACTTAACAGTTAAAGCTCAATTGAATAAGAAAAACATTGAAAATCACACTTCCGAATTATAAAATCTGGTTGAAGAATCGGGAAGTGATTTGAACGTTTTAGAACAATGTTTTCAATGATTGAAAGTCCTTCTTTCAACCATATATGAGATTAAGATAAAGGATAATACCTGAATGTATGATCTTACATCTCATGAAGCTAAGCTTAAAGTCATAAACATATGATCTTTTAAGTTTCTCTCAAACTTCTGCAAAAGTCTTAAGTCAAGTCAAAGCAAATTTATTCACTTAAATTGAAAAGACAAAAAACAGTAAAACTTTTAAAGTACGAGTTCTGATCAGAAATAATCAGAAGTCATCACCTTTACTCCCCCTGAAATTATGCAGCAGTACATTATCAGTTGTAAAAGATATGCATTTAAAATTTCAGAAAAGTATGTATGTACTCCCCCTTGAAGGTTGATTTCCTCATTCGAGTATTGGAGTACAGTCTCTTATCAGCACAGGAGTAAGGTCTTTTGATCATTGTAGTGCGGGTCTTGAACTATTGTATTCAAGAACCATTCTTCTCCTACTCCCCCTTGACAGTAGGTGCCTGCAACACAGGTTTAGTTTTCTTTGGTACCCACTGGTATTTGGGTCCATATGTGTTAGTTGCAGTTTGTATGGGGGTTATGGAATAAGAACCATACCAGTAATGATATTTGGTTCTGTGAACAGGATCATGTGTACGACAATAAGAACAATAAAATTTCTTACCTGACAAACTGATTAATTGATCTCTCGTGTAGACAAAATCAGGTTTACCTTTATGCACATTGTTCTTCTTGGCATTATGCGTATGTACACATGAGCTTTTACATTTCAGCTCTTCTTTAACTGGTTTCCTGTTCCAGACCAGTTCAACTTCTTTGTAGTTGTTTCTCTTTTGATGTGTACCTGAACAATCTGTATTTCTATCAAAGAAAAGGTTATAATTACGAATTTGATCAGAAGATTTAACTGACCTCTTTGAAGAAACAGGTCTTGATATTGAACTTGTAGCTGACTTGAATGAGCATTCTGAATCAGCTGAATCATATCGAGGTGAGTGGACAATTGACTCTGGAGGCTTGCGCTCAGTCACCTCCACCGTTGAAATAATCTTTTCAAGCTCTTTGACCTTTGAAGAATAACCGTTTCTTTCTTTGACGAGAAGGTCAATCTTCTTCTCAAGCTCATGCTTCTTCTTCTTCTCTTTTTGTGCATTCTTAGAAAGTTCAGATAACTTAGCAGTTAGCTTCCTAATTGTAGCTTCAAGGATGCTTCTCTCTTCTTCAAATCTCTTCTGAGCACCCTTCTGATCATTTGCCTTCCTCTCCTTGGCAAACTGATCTCTTTCCAAAACTATTACTTTCTCAAATTTACTAACTTGTTGAGAAAGCTTTAGACATTTAAGCTCGAGAGTCTTCTTCTCTTCACCACTTTTCTTGGAAATTACTGAGAACTTCAGTGCAAACTTTGAACTTTCCTGTTCAAACTCAGATTTGTCCTTGACAAACTCTTGATTTAAGTATGATAGTTTCTGTTGAAGATTAGTGTTTGCACTCTTCAAGCTCATGAACTTCTCCCCGTTCATCTCTACAGACTCTTGCTTCTATATTTGAGCTTCTAATTCAAAAAAATTTCTGTTAAGTTCAAAGTTCTCATCTTCCAAAAACTTAACCTTATCTTCACAAAGCCCAGAACTCTGTTTCAGCAGTTCTTCATTGACTTCCTTTAATGTACTTACTTCTTCTTTCAGAACCTTTCTTTCATCACGATATTTCTTTGAACGTTTAAAATGATGTTCCGCTGATGAAGTAAGATTTTTAAGTTCCAATTTAAGCTTTGTAATATTTTCCTCATCATCAGAAAAACTCATCTTGAATATCTGATTTGATCCTTAGAAAAACTAAGTCTTGAAGAGCACAATTTGCGCAAAAAAAACAATAAGTCTGGTTTGCGTTTGTATTTGGTCGCGCAAAGTAAGGTTTGACCGGTAAGATGTAAGAACCGGTAAGATGTTCGACCGGTAAAACTGATTGACCGGTAAAAAAGTTATGCTTTGACTGGTAAAATTCTTGGACCGATAAAAAGATTGGACCGGTAATTGGTGGGTAGTTGGTTGACCGGGAAGTTGTAAAAGTGGGTCGACCGGAAAAGATTTCTTGACCGGTAAAATGTTTATCTCGACCGGTAAGCTTTTCAAATCATTGTGCATGTGGAACTGATTGTGCATGTGGAACTGATTGTTGGAAAATGGACACGTGGAGATTGGTTTGGAGATGAAACAACAAACAAATAAGTGATGGTTAGATGTTAACAAAGATGGTGGATACGTGTTTCATTTTATCGGTTATGAGGTTAGGAAATAATTAGTGGACCGATAAAATAATGAGATAATAGAGGTTAGGAAATAATTAGTGGTCATGAGGTTAGGAAATAATTAGTGGACCATGGAAAAAGGACACGTAGATTTTTGCATGTAATTGGAGTTGCATGTGGAATTGTGATTGTGCATGTGGAAAGATGAGTGGAGGACCGGTAATAGATTTCAATTTACTCGACCGATATAAGAAAAATCCAAGGACTGGTAATGGTGTTTAGACCGGTATAGGAGAGAAGGTAACCGATAGAATGCAAAGTTCTTGACCGATAGAACAATTTCTTCGACCGGTATTCTTGAGAGGACCGGGAAGGAATTAACTTCGACCGGTAATATGTAGGAAGTTGGTCGACCGGTATGGAGCAAATGATTCGATCGGTATTGTGACTATCGGTCGACCGGTATTGCTACTCGAATGGACCGGTAGCTTGCTCTTCCTTCTTCAACCGGTATAATGTAGGCTTGGACCGATATTAGAGGTAGACCGATATGTTGTAGTAACAAAGGACCGATAATTAAACTTCGACCGGTACAAAATATTGATATCGGTCGACCGGTATAGAAACTTCGACCGGTATCTTCTTTTCTCCGATTTACGAACCTATAAATCCCAAATCGAACTGCCTAGAATTCGATTTACCACATCAAAATTTGACACAACGATCGTCTTACCAACAACAACAGTATACAACACTTTAATTTCTAAAACAACCACAGAATGAAGTTTTTGATCTATTAAACAGTGTGCGTCAATATGAAGAACACAGAGACTTTTAAAAGTTTGATTTTGATCTGGTTGAGGCTCTGATACCAATTGTGAGTCCGTGATCGTTTACCAGATAAATCAAACAACAAAAATATAACGATTACCAACCTGTTTAGATTATAAACGCGGATTACAGAGGGTTGATAATGTTTACAGTTTGAAGCTGTTTCTCTCTTAGTGTTCTTGATGATCAATGTGTTGTACAAATTGTGAGAGATCTAAAACTAAACTGACTAATATCTAACATAATATCTAGATATCTATAATATCTAGATATTATAATTAAACTAATATAATAACTAATAATATCTAGATATTAATTAAACTAATATAATATCTAAACATAATATCTAATAAGCATCTAATTAAAAGATACCCTAAGATATTAAAACAACTTTGACATTTATTACAAAGTGACCCTAGACTATTGTTGAGAGTGACTTGTCAGCTTTAACTTCAGATTACGATCTTCGTATTGGATGATCTTGAATCCAATGAGACCGTATCCTAACAGTTATTAATTTACTCTTTGAATTAGTGGATTATTGATTCAGTTTTGAAATTTATTTAATAATCTTTGACTACACAAACCAATGATGTAAAGGAACACGTCAAAACAACCAAATTATTAAAAATTCTCCGTTCCTTGTAGGAATGTATCGAGGAGAACTTGAGTGCTTAGTTGACTGTGGAACCACCCACACAATATTAAGAAATAGACTATTATTTACTGAAATAACCGCTTACAAATCCTCAATGACCACAATGATTGGATCATCCAATTTAATACTTGGTCGAGGAACTGCCACTTTCTTGTTGCCTAATGGCACAAAAATAACGGTCACAGAAGCACTCTATGCTCCAAAAGCTAACCGAACCTTGTTAAGTTTTAAAGATATACGCTCCAACGGCTATCATATTGAAACACATTGTGAGAATGGAAATGAATATATGTATATCACCTCTAATGAATACGGAAGGAAACGTATATTAGAGATATTAACATGTCAAACTAGTGGATTATATCTTACCACGATTCGAGTTATTGAATCATATTCTGTCACCAATAATGAAATTTGGGACAGTGACATATATAGGCTTTGGCATGACCGCCTGGGGCACCCTGGTCGTGACATGATGATACATGTGCTGAATAATACACACGGACACCCTTTCTTTCGAATGAAAGGTAAGATGGGGCGATTACATGAAACTACCAAATTGCAACCATTGACTTCTAAAGAAAAAGAAGCAATGTCATCATCACAATATGCCTCTTTGAAAGCCCCAAATTTTTGCAAAGCCTGTTCATTAGCTAAAATAGGATCGAGACCATCCTATGCTAAAGACACAAAGCAAAACATTCCATTCTTACAACGTATACAAGGTGATATTTGTGGACCTATACATCCAGAATGCGGACCGTTCAAGTATTTTATGGTTCTGGTTGACGCTTCGACAAGATGGACGCATGTCGCACTATTGTCCACACGAAACGCTGCATTTGCAAAACTTCTAGCACAAATTATACGTTTAAGGGCTCACCACCCTGATTACCCCATCAAGTCTATACGACTTGATAATGTTGGAGAATTTACATCACAAGCATTTGATGATTATTGCATGTCTATTGGGATCGATGTAGAGCATCCCATACCCCATGTGCATACACAAAATGGTCTCGCAGAAGCTACCATCAAAAGGATACAAATGATAGCTAGGGCATTGGTTATGTGCACCAATTACCCACTTCCGCCTGGGGTTATGCAATATTACATGCAACTTTACTTATTCGCTTTAGACCCACTGCTAGCCAACCATTTTCTACGTACCAGTTAACCAACTGGATATGAGCCTGATATTTTACATTTACGCATATTTGGTTGTGCAGTATATGTGCCAATTACGCCCCCACAACGCACCAAAATGGGTCCTCATAGGCGATTAAGTATATATGTTGGATATGAATCTCCAACAATTATCCGCTATTTAGAACCCTTGACGGGTGATCTATTTAACACAAGACTTGCGGATTGTCACTTTGATGAGACAGTCTTCCCGTCGTTAGGGGGAGATAGGAAAAATGATTTTCCAAGGGAACGACAGGAATTGTCATGGAATGTTCTCACTCAGTCTCATTTCGATCCCCGCACTTCACAATGTGAAAATGAGTTGAAACGAATACTAAATCTTCAAAACGTAGCAGACTCGATACCTGATGCGTTCACTGATATTGCAAAAGTGACAAGATCACATATACCAGCTGCAAATGTACCCGCAAGGTTAAAAGTCCCCAAACAAGGGCACAACACCATTGGAAAGAGTGTTGCAACCACACATAATGGAAGTGTGGTTGAGGCCATGGCTCCCAAAAGGAAAAGGGGGAGGCCACTTGGTTCGATAGATACTCATCCTCGGAAGAAAAAGGAGAGTAAGGCACAATCTGATCCACTTATCATCAATACCGAAAACCCTTCTCATGAGATTGTTTCTGATTATAGTTATGTCCATGAATCATCACCGGAGGACGCTCCGAAGTCAATATTGATTCCAGAGAACAAAGAAATCTCAATGAATTATGAGAATGCATACGAGTTAATGGAAAGATCATCCATACCCATTGATGATATATTTGCATATACTGTTGCTCATGAGATCATAGAGCACGATGACATCGAACCACGCTCAGTTGAATAATGTCAACAAAGAGCAGACTGGCCCAAATGGAAAGAAGCAATCCAGGCAAAACTAGATTCTTTGGCAAAGAGACAGGTATTTGGTCCGGTAGTGCTAACCCCGCCAAGTGTAAAGCCTGTAGGACATAAATGGGTCTTTGTCAGAAAGCGTAATGAGAATAATGAAGTCATAAGATATAAGGCTCGCCTTGTGGCGCAAGGTTTCTCACAATTCCCCGGGATTGACTATGAGGAAACATACTCCCCAGTAATGAACGTAATAACGTTCCGCTATCTAATTAGTCTAGTAGTTTTCGAAGGACTGGAAGTGCAGCTTATGGATGTGGTTACTGCATATCTATACGGGGATCTAGATTCAGAGATATATATGAAAGTGCCCAATGGCTTTCCACTTCCCGATTCACGTAAACCACGAAGTGCATTCGCAATTAGACTAAAATGTTCACTCTATGGATTAAAACAATCTGGACGGATGTGGTATACCCGTTTGAGTGAATACTTGATTGGAAAGGGATATAAGAACGATGAACTATGCCCGTGTGTTTTTATAAAGAAGACGAGTTTTGGATTTTCAATCATAGTTGTGTATGTTGATGATATGAACATAATAGGTACTCTTGATGAAATAAGAGATACTGCAAGTTATTTGAAATCTGAATTTGAGATGAAAGATCTTGGGAAAACTCGATTTTGTCTAGGTATAGAACTAGAACATCGAGCTTGTGGAATCCTTATCCACCAATCCGCTTATATCCAGAAAATGCTCAGGCGATTTAATATGGATAAAGCGCATCCGGCTAGCACTCCCATGATCGGTCGAAGCTTGGATACAAGGAAAGTTCCATTTCGTCCAAAGGATGATGACGAGGAGGTGTTGGGAGCTGAAATTCCCTATCTAAGTGTAATAGGCGCATTATTGTACTTAGCACAATGTACTCGACCAGATATTTCATTCTCAGTGAACTTGTTAGCTAGATTTAGGTCGGCGCCAACGCAACGTCATTAGAATGGTATCAAGAATATATTTCGATATCTAAAAGGAACCATTGACATGGGCTTATTCTTTCCTTACAGAGAGAAAATTGGGGTTACAATACCTGTTCAAGATATTAACAAAGAAAATGTTATCCCGTATAGTGAAACCCCAAATGATATATTAGTAGGTTTTTGCCGATGTTGGATATCTTTCTGACCCACACAAAGGTCGTTCCCAAACATGATACGTTTTCACATTTGGGAACACGGCGATTTCTTGGAAATCAATCAAGCAAACCCTTGTAGCTACCTCATCGAACCATTCTGAGATTATTGCACTACATGAGGCGGTTCGAGAATGTATATGGCTAAGATCTATCATTACACATATCAGAGGGGCTAGTGGTTTAAGTTCTACCACTGGAAATCCTACATGCATTTATGAAGATAATGCAACTTGTATCGAACAAATGAAAGTAGGATATATTAAGGGAGATAATACAAAGCATATATCGCCAAAGTTTTTCTATAATCAACAACAACAGACTCTCCTTAAGATACAAGTGAATCAAGTAAGATCTGAGGAGAATATGGGTGATTTATTCACCAAATCATTGCCTAAGGCCACAATTGAGAAACATGTGAAAAGCATTGGATTGCGGAGACTTTCTAAACTCCCTTGATTAATATATGAATCAGGGGGAGTAATGGACTAAAGAAGGTGTCCATTACACATGTACGATTGATGGGTTGTGCTCTTTCCTTTGCCCAAGGTTTTATTTTTCCCACTGGGTTTTGTTCCTTGGTGTAAGGTTTTAGTGAGGCAACAGTCTTAAACCATCCTGTTTCCTAAACCTCTTTGATTAATGTATGAATCAAGGATGATACTAAACTAAAGAATTCGTTTAGTGGTGTCTTGTACTCTTTCCTTCATCTAAGGTTTTCATTTTTCCCAATGGGTTTTGTTTTCCCGACGTAAGGTTTTAATGAGGCAAGAGTTATGCACCATCACCCATTTTACTCGGCACAAGGGGGAGTGTTGAAGAATATTGTGCCTCATCAAAAAAGGAAGTGATTGAAGAAATAATTTCTAAGTATTAAGAGTTACCATATTGTATGTTTCCTTTTTGTTGTAAACTCATCCCTATTTAAAGGATTCATTGTTAATGAGAATTGGTGACCTTTTGATTATCTCTATATTGTTTGTACTACAACAATAAACAAATAAATAAAACAACTAACCTTGCATTTCCTTGTTTTGTTTTGTTGGGCAGTACCCCAAGGCCCAGTTTAGAGATGAATCTGCAGCCCATCGAAAAAAATAGAAGAAAGAAAAAAAGCCCACGGTCTGCAGATGCAGTCCACATCGTTCCTGTATCGTCTCGACCGTGCGAGTTCTCCAACCGTAAAGTCGCACCAAACCTGCAGTAGCCATTGTCATATTCGATCTCCAACAGCACGACTTCTCCAGTGAGTTAAACACTATAAGAAAAAACTTAGTTAGTGACCAAAATATTAATGACTACTTATATTTTAGTCACTAAATGTGATGTTAGTGACAATGGCATAGGTCGTCATTAATATTTTGTCTCTAATACGGATTTTAGTGAAAAAAAATAAATTTGGTCACCAAGTGGTCACTAATTCTCATGTATAAAAAATGATTTTTTATATCGAACTATTTTAATGACTAAATTTGTGACAATTGTGTTTTTCATCATTAATATTATAAATTCATGCGTTAGTGACCACAATAATAGTCACTAAGTTGAAAATTCTAGTGACAAAAAAAATGATGATCATTAAGTTGGAAGTTTAAGTGACCAAAAATAAGTAGTCACTAATTTGAAATGATTAGTGACCAAAAATAGTGGTCACTAACTAGTTGATGTCACTTAGGAATATTAGTGACAAACAATGGTGGTCACTAAATTGAATGTGTTAGTAACCAAAAAAATAATAGTCACTAAGTGGATTTATTAGTTGTAGGAATATATTGAGTTGGATAGGTTAGTGACCAAAAGAGTGGTCACTAACTAGTTGATGTCACTTAGAAATATTAGTGACAAACAATGGTGGTCACTAAATTGAATGTGTTAATAACCAAAAAATAGTAGTCACTAAGTGGATTCATTACTTGTTTGATTATATTAAGTTGGATGGGTTAGTGACCAAAAAATGGTGGTCACTAACATTGTTAGTGACCAACAAAAGGTAGCCACTAAGTAGTATTCATTAATCATATAGTAGGAAGAGTTAGTGGCCAAAAAATGATGGTCACTAAATTGGATGTGTTAGTGACGAAAATATAGTGGTCGCTAATTTGAAAGTGTTAGTAACCAAAAAATAGTGGTCACTAAATGGTATTCAATACTTTGATAAATATAGTGAGTTAGAAAGGTTAGTGACCAAAAGAATAGGGGTCACTAAGTTGAAAAGGTTAGTGACTAAGAAATTGTCATCACTAAGTTAGAAAGGTTAGTGACCAAAAAATTGTGGTCACTATGTACTAAATCGTGGCATCAGTATAATAAATAGAATTTTAGGGGCTAAAAGTGCTAATTTCGCAAATTCTTAAGAAACACATGGTTCCTGGTCCGGCACAACCCATGACCCGATCGTCAACACCCGATTTAAAACATTTGGGTCAATTTATCTGGTTTCCATCCACCGTTCATCAAAAACCCTAGCCTTAACACACACTCTCTCTCTCTCTCTGTCGATCGATCGATCGACACACCTATCGACTTTTGTTCCTTCAAAGAACCGATAGCTTTCAAGAAACAATCAAACAACTGATTTTGGTGTTATGATCAACTTTTTGCTCGAAATCAAACAACTGATTTTGGTAAGTATTGTTATTTATTTCGTAGCAATTTAGGAACAAATATCTAATCCTCTATGTTTCTCACAATCGAGAATCCAAACCAATTTATTGTAATATCATGTTTATTATTGTTGTTTTACTTTTCCAATTTCTTCAATAATGGTTTATCTTCAGTTTCCAATTTCGATTCACTATCTTTTCCTTAAGGCTTTCGAATTGTGATTTCGAAATTCTAGTGACTACTTCCAAAAAACCGTAGTTTAACAAAACTCGTCGCTTAACAATCAAATACCTATCTTCAATAATTAAGATCCAACAAACATTATAATAAATTAATAATCCCTACTTCATCAGTTTAATGCTTTAATATGCAACTAAGTCTTATAAGTAAGCATTAGTTAAGTGGGATTAATCAGGCTGCTCTTCTGCAACTTGAGTTTGGTACTCCAGAAACTGAATCATATATCACATACCTAAGGTACTTTTGTTACTCCATTCCAATTTTCTATTTCTTACTCCCTCCATTACATGTCTCTGTATCTTACTCACACTTTGATTGTTTAAAAAAATAAGGATGGACCTACTTCACAGTTATGTTGTAAGCTTAGGTGTAGGGCCGATATGGTTGGGATTTAAATCTGTCCTAAAACTCTCTCTTTGACAACAAATTAATTTGGAGTTTTTCTTGTTCTTTGTGGATCCTCCAAATTGCCTCAAGAACTTGTCCAGGTACTTATCATTATTAGAGTACTCCGTCCAATGATTAAATGGTACTATCGTTTTCATTTTCAGATGTACCATAAAAACGAAGTGCTATAATGTTTTAGCTGATGAGATTTTCTTTATCTCCCAACTTGGTATCTTTATCTACTTTCATTTCTTGATTTACCCATTTCATACTCTGTTCTAATTTACCTGTTTGATTTATCAAACTATCTGAGTTTTAATCCATGTTCTATACTTTGTTTCTCTAAACTATCTCCATACTATGTAGGAACGTTATGTTGGATTTGCTCAGAGAGAAGTTTCCGAAGGCCAACGACTTTGGAAGTGAAGTAATTTGTTGGGTCAGAATATGCTAAGGATGGATACTACTGCTAGTTGAAAGGTATTACTACTGCTTGAAAAGTTAGTGCTGCTACTTGAATAGTTAGTACTGCTTGGAGAGTTAGTACTGCTACTAGTTAGTACTGTTGAAGATTACTACTGCAAGCATGGTTAATACTGCTCAAGGATTAATACTGCTGAGGATGTTTATGCTGCTCAATGATTAATACTGCTAAAAGAAGGTTAGTGCTGCTTCTAAAGATAAAGAAGACTTGAAGATAAAGATGAGCTGGAGATAAGGTTGAAGATAATTATGGTATTGATACTGAAGATCAATTTTATTTTGATAATTATCTTGTAATCAACTTTGTATATATAGTTTAGAAGTCTTTGTTAGAATTAACAATTATTCATACGTTTTGTTTAGAGAGAATTAACCTCAAGAATAGTTTAGATCCTTTCTATAGAGAAGTATAGAATGTCTGTTTAGCCTGTTAAACAGATTGAGGTTTTGTGTGTAATCATCAAGTTGAATTAATATAACTTGTGATTTGAGTTCTATATACTGTTCCATTTATTTTATGTTAAAGTGTTTTTCCGCAACTTCTTTAACATAATTTTCTGAGTGTGTTATTTAAATTCTTGTTTTGAATTTCGATCCTGACAAGTGGTATCAGAGCTAGAAAATTCAGAAACCTTTAATCATGGACAGTTCAAGCGACAGTGTTTTGGTATCAAAGGTTCCCATGCTCAAACCCAATGAGTTTGACATGTGGAAGATCAGAATCAAGCAGTACATTCTTCTCACAGACTTCTCAATGTGGGACATCATTGAGAATGGTCCTTCTGATGGAGGAAAGATAGATGCAGAAAGAAAGAGACCTCCACCAAAAACAGATGGAGAGAGAAAGTTGAGGCAGACAGAGATGAAAGGTTTGAGCACTCTACTTTTGGCTATACCTAATGAGTACCAACATCAATTCTGCAACTGTTCTGATGCACAAATTCTTTGGAATTCTCTGGAGAAAAGATTTTCTGGTACCAAAAGTACCAAGAGAAATCAGAAGGCTATCCTAAAGCAGCAGTATGAAAACTTCATGTCTACAAAGAATTAGTCCATGACTCAAACTTTTGTTAGATTTAATAAGCTAATTGGTGAATTGGCTACTGTTGGTGTCCAGATAGATCAAGATGATGTTAACAGAAAATTTCTAAGATCTCTTGGTGATGAATGGACTATGTACACTGTCTCCTTCAGACAGAATGACCAATTGTAGGACAAGGAATTAGATGACCTCTATAATGACCTTAGGGTGTTTGAAGCAGAGGTAGAAGCAAAGAAGAGACCCTCAGGATACTCATACAATGCTGCTCTTTTATCATCTTCTACTGATTCTGCTGCTAATACAAAATCAGTTAGTGTTTCCCATGGATCAAAGCAAGATGGATCCAATGACTCAGTTTTAGAAGCTTTTCTAGCCAGTCATGCTAATTCCTCCCTAATTAATGATGACTTAGAACAGATAAATTCTGATGATCTGGAAGAGATGGACATCAAGTGGAAGATGGCTATGATGACTATGAGGGTAAAAAGATTCATCAAAAGGACTGGAAGAACAACTTTGCACAGAAAAGAGAAGATGGGGTTGGATTTGATAAATCCAAGGTTGAATGTTACAAGTGTCACAAGCTGGGGCACTTTGCAAGAGAATGCAGAAGTGGAATGCCTGAACAACATACTAGCAACCATCAACCATCACAGTCCACTAGCTTCAACAGTAGGAACACTTCTCAAGCTCTTGTTTCCCAAGAAGGAATGGGATTTGATTGGAGTGACCAAGCAGAAGAAGCAGTTCAGAATTAAGCTTCAATGCATACGAGCGTTTTTTCCTTCTTTTTAGATAGATCATTTTGTTTAAATCCCGACTTTGAGTCCAATTTTCTTATCTTATTTTCCCTTTTCTATTATATGGAGCTAAGTTTGTGGTTTACTTGCTTTTACTTATTAGGTAGGCTAATTTTGTCTAAAAATGTGCAGGCTGCAATGCTGAAATCTGATGCCACAGCATTCGATCGCAGATTTAGATTTGGGCTTTTTGCGTGCTTAAAAGAGAAAATCGGCCAAGAATCACAAGTGGATGCCAACTAAGCTACTCAAGTTGAGGATCAATTGCTCTTTTGTTTAAAATCAGATTGTAACTAAGGGTTATGTACTTTTAGTTAGCTTTTTGATTTATTAGTATTATATAAGTTGTTTTTGTACTTATTACTATTTACTTAGTCATTTTTGTCCCTCTTGGAACCTATAAAAAGGGGGAGTGGGTTGGTCATGAAAGGAGAATTATCAGATTTAACATAGGATTGAAAAGCTTGTGGTTGAAGATTCATATTTAAATATTAGTTTTGAATTTCTTTTTGGAATTCTTATTCTTACACATGGGTTGCTACAACATTGCATGATAGATTCTTTTAGTTTTCTTTATTGCTTCATATCATTTACTTTATGCTCTTTACTTTCGGTCATTTATATTTAGTAATTTAAATTCAGTCATTTATTTTCTGTAATTTATATTCCGTCATTTATTTTCTGTAATTTATATTCCGTCATTTACATTATGTCTTTACTTTATGTCATTTACATTTATTGCAATTTATTTTTACGTAATGAGTAGCTAATTTTATAGTTTGGGTGTGAGACAAAAAGGGAGGTTGTAAACCAAAAACTAGTGGACTTTGTTCTTCAATAACATTGTTCCACTATGTCATTTTAAGTTTTATAAATCCAAACACATTTCTTGACGAATTGATCACTTCTTAAAGTGTGAAAGTGCCATGGACTTAGGAATAAGCCATGAAAAAGCACGTCAGTTTGAATGATACGGGAAGTATATATTTGGAAGAGTTGCTAGCAAGGGAACTTTCTATCTTTGTTATTCAAACCGATTGATTCTTGACGGGTTGATCACTAGTCAAAGTGTTAAAGTGTAGTGGACTCAGGAATGAGCCATTAAGAACACGTCAACTTGAAGAATATGGGAATCGACTCGGAAGGGTGATTTTTAAACAAAGGCATTTGTTTTTCTGTATACTTTAAAGAAACCATTTGACACTCACACTGGTCCGGACATTTGCATAGGCATATGTTGATGGAAGGCTAAACAACAGTGCAGTGGTAGATATCCGGAAGGATACTCTTTAAAGTACATGGTGGAACTTGTTGTTGCTGAGCTAATACTAATGCTATAGCATCCCTATAGCATTGGCCTCAAGAATTTGTGTTTACTCCTCACTTCAAGTCTTTCACCCATTCTATCTTTATATATCTTGTTAATCATCTAATTGTTAACCAACTCAAACCAAACAAAGTCTTCAAATCGCCATCTGAAATCTCTTCTTTTAGTACACTTTTACAACAATCTCTGTGGGACGATATCTGGTATCCTACCATCTTATTACTTGAAAGACGATATTGGATCCTATTGTATACTTTCTTTAGAATTCAATTATCACATGTCGTAGAGGTGTGCAAACATTTCGTATCAACTGCTGACAAAGATAATGCTGCTGCAAGCAATACTACTGCTAACTCAGTTAGTACTGCTAACAAAATTAGTATTGCTAACCCAATTAGTACTGTTAACCCAATTAGTACTGCTAACAAAGTTAGTACTGCCAATCAAGTTAGTACTGCTTTCAGTAACAGACCCATTATTGTGACAAAGTATTCAAGCAATAAGATTTCTCAATGTGATAATCTCATCCAGTCTGAATATGAATATGTTGATGAGAATGGGAAACCCAAGACCACTTTGGCTTGGTTTCCTATTAAAAACTAACTGCTTTATTAAATGTGCAGGGCAACCAACAGCTCAAGGGAAGGAGCATATGGCATGTTGATAGTGGTTGTTCCAAGCACATGACAGGTAATATGGCATGCCTTCAAAACTTCAAAAGAATTGATGGAGGACATGATGCTTTTGGTGATAATCCAGCAGGTGGTAAGATAAGTGAAAAAGGTAATGTGTCAAAAGGTAAGATGATCTTTGAGGATGTATACTATGTTGAGCAATTGAGATACAACCTGTTAAGTGTATCACAGGTCTGTGACAAGAAACATAGCATATTATTCAATGATACTGAATGTATTATCCTTTCTCCAGGGTTTAAGGTAGTTGATGATAGTATGATACTAGTTAGAACTCCTAGAAAGGACAATGTTTATTGATTAGACTTGGAGAGTGTAGTTTCTGATTCATCTCTAAATTGTTTATTTTCAAAAGCTTCAGTAGATGAATCATCCCTTTGGCACAGAAGGATGTGTCACATGAACTTTAAAACAATGAACAAACTTGTGAAAAACAACCTTGTAAGAGGTTTGCCACAAAAGGTATTTTCATGTGATGATCATTGTGTTGCATGTCTTAAAGGCAAACAACACAAAACTTCTCATAAGCCCAAAAAGATAAATACAATTTCTTCACCTCTAAATGTACTGCATATGGATCTGTTTGGCCCTACTAATGTGATGAGTATTGGTAAGAAATCCTACTGCTTAGTTATTGTTGATGATTTCTCTAGATTCACTTGGGTCTATTTTCTGAGGACAAAGGATGAGACAAGTGGACTAATCAAATCCTTTGTTCTTAGAGTTGAAAACCAAACAAATCTAAGAGTTAAAGTCATTAGGTCTGATAATGGAACTGAATTCAAAAATAATGACCTAAACAGTTTCTGTGAGGAAAAAGGCATTGAGAGACAATACAGTGCTCCTAGATCTCCTCAACAGAATGGTATTGGTGAAAGGAGAAATAGAACTCTGATAGAAGCTGCTAGATCTCTGTTGGCATATTCAAAACTTCCAATCACTTTTTGGGCAGAAGCAGTTAATACTGCCTGCTATGTTCAAAACAGAGTTCTAGTAGTAAAATCTCAAGACAAGACGCCCTATGAGCTTTTTAAAAAGAAGAAACCTTTTATTGGATTTTTCAAACCATTTGGGTGTCCTTGCACAATTCTCAATACCAAAATTCACCTAGGCAAGTTTGATAGCAAAGCTGAGGATGGGTTTCTTGTTGGTTACTCATCTCAAAGTAAGGCCTACAGAGTCTTTTACACCTCTTCTAGGATTATTGAGGAAAGTGACAATGTCAAATGCAATGAGAACACACCAAATCAACTTGGTTCAGGTCCTGATTGGCTATTTGACATTGATTCACTGACTAATTCTTTGGGTTTCAGTGATGAGCATAATGCAGGAATAGGGACAGAAAAGGCACAAGTACAAATACAAGAGTTTGTGTTGTTCCCAACACCTACTGCTGATCCTGTTGAATTCTGTGACCAAGATAAGAAAGATAATTCAGATTCAAAGGACACTGAACCAGCTCAGAATGAAGAGGAAAGAGGTGAAAAGGAAGATCATCCCTCAGATTCAGGAATCAATGGTCCTGAGATGCCAGTTTTGGAAGAGGAAGACACAGATGATGATTCTTCAGTATATGGTGGAAGCACTCCAGAAAAGAATGACACCAATCTTGAAGTAAATCTTAATGAGGAGGCTGTCAATGCTACAAGAACTCAGAAGAATCATCCTCCTCAATTAGTGATTGGCGACATCAATTCTCCAATGATCACAAGGCAACAAAGCAAGATAGGGGTATTGAAAGATCTACAATCAGATTTATTATCTTGCTTTCTATCACAGGTTGAACCCAAAAAGGCATTTGATGCAATGAAGGATCCAAGCTGGATAGAAGCAATGCAAGAGGAGCTACTGCAGTTTATACTGCAAGATGTATGGGATCTGGTGGATCTTCCAAAAGGACACAGAGCAATTGGCACAAGATGGATCTTCAGGAACAAGAAAGATGAGAGAGGAATAGTAATAAAGAACAAAGCCAGACTAGTGGCACAAGGGTATACTCAAGAAGAGGGTATTGATTATGAAGAAGTATTTGCACCGGTGGCCAGGATAGAGGCAATCAGGCTATTTTTAGCCTATGCTTCTTTCATGAAGTTCAAAGTCTATCAGATGGATGTAAATAGTGCTTTTCTGTATGGAAAAATTGAAGAAGAAGTATATGTCTGTCAGCCTCCAGGATTTGAGAATCCAAATTATCCTGACAGAGTATACAAATTGAAGAAGGCACTCTATGGGCTACATCAAGCACCAAGGGCATGGTATGACACTCTGTCTACCTATCTCTTGAAAAATGGTTTTCAAAGAGGAATCATAGACAAGACTCTGTTCATTCAGAGGAAGAAGAAGGACATCCTAATAGTGCAAATCTATGTGGATGATATTATCTTTGGATCCACAAAAGATCAAATGTGCAGAGATTTTGAAGATTTAATGCACAAGAGATTCAAGATGAGTTCTATGGGTGAACTTACCTTCTTCCTAGGGCTACAAGTTAAGCAGAAGAAAGATGGGATATTTATAAGTCAATCCAAATTGTGCAGGACATTCTTAATAAGTTTGGTTTCTCAGACTCAAAGCCTGCAAGCACACCCATGGAGACACACAAACAGATCACTGCAGATCTTGAGGGGGAGGATGTGGATGTTCATCACTACAGATCAATGATTGGCTCCCTCATGTATCTCACTGCTTCAAGACCAGATATCATGTTTCCTGTTTGTGTGTGTGCAAGATTTCAAGTAAGGCCTAAGCAGTCACACTTTCAAGCAGTCAAGAGGATATTCAGATATCTCAAAGTCCAACCTAGATTAGGTCTTTGGTATCCTCATGACTCACAATTTGACCTACTTGCTTATTCAGACAGTGACTTGGGTGGTGCAAATTTGGATAGAAAGTAAACTTCATGGGGATGTCAGTTTTTGGGTGCAAGACTAGTATCATGGCAGTGCAAGAAACAAACCACAGTTTCCACATCTACAACAGAAGCAGAGTACATAGCTGCTGCAAGCTGCTGTTCCCAAGTACTCTGGATTCAGAATCAAATGCTGGACTATGGTATGACCTTTCTTCACACTCCAATCTTCATAGATAACAACAGTGCTATTAGCATTGTTAATAATCCAGTCAAGCACTCCAAAACAAAGCATATAGAAATTAGGTATCATTTTATCAGATATTGTAATGAAAAGAAGCTAATTCAGGTTGTGAAAGTTCATACAAGTAACCAATTTGCTGATCTATTCACTAAAGCTTTTGATGTGGGTAGATTCACATTTTTGGTCACAAGTGTGGGCATGATAAACTCTGAATAAGCCTATTATCTTTTGTCTCATGTACCTGTATAGATTCCTTCCTGTCCACTTTCTCATATTGTATTGTGCATGGTACTACTAACCTTGTGTGTTTCCCTGTTTCAGATTGTTTCAAATGGATACTTGGTACTTCTAAATCAGTTAATACTGCTCGCTATATTACTCATAATAACTTTTCAAAAATGGTCAAGTATGGTTACTACTGCTAGGTGGTTTATATTGCCAGTGCAAAGTTACTACTGCTTGCCTTATTTAATACTGCTAATCAGTGTTACTACTGCTGGTATGTGTTAATACTGCTAGTCCGTGTTAGTACTGCCAGTATGTGTTACTACTGCTAATATGAGTTAATACTGCGAGTTAGTTAATACTGCTAGGGCACTTAGTACTGCTTCTAACTGAAACCCTCCTCCTATAAATACCCTTGTGACCGCCAAAATACAAACGGCTCTTTGAACTTCCATTGCTTCTTTTTCTCTCTCTCGATTTCTTGTTTACCAGTGTCAACCCCATTCACGATTCAAAGGCTAGAATTATCTAGAACGATGGCAGGACGAGCATTCTTTTATGAACACAACGAGCTCGCCATGTTGCAGAAACCAAAGCAAGCTGAAGGTTTTCATGCCATAGTGGATTTCCTCAAATCCTCACACATCGCCCACACTCTCACTGTCAATCCCACAATCTATGTGGAACATCAAAGGCAGTTTCTGGGCCAATGCTGCTATTCAATCTGAAGAGGGCAATCAGGTCATCAAAACAAGGGTATGTGATAAACCCCTGACCATCACAGAGGAGTGTATTCGCATCCATCTACGCTTAGATGATGCCTCAGGTATAACCTCTTTACCTAAGGAAGATCTTTCCAAACTCTTAGTAATATGGGGTATGAAGGTCCCACTGATGTATTCAAGTTTTTGAAGAACAGATTCTCACCACAGTAGAGATTTTTTGTTCATACCCTACAACATTGCGTTTCACAAAAAACAACTGGATGGAGTACGTTTAGCAGTACCTTAGCTTATGCTTTGGTCTACTTAGCTACCTCTAGAAAGTTTAATTTCTCACAAATGATTTTCAATGATTTTATGTCAAACCTGGATACCAAATCCAAAAGCTTTTATATGTATCCCAGGTTTGTACAAGAGATTATACTACAGGAATTGACGGATCTACCCTCTTTTCAAGAGGTGTATGTACCAAAACCTCCCAAAGGGAAGGTATTCTCAAACATGAAAAGGCCCTCCAAGGACTTTTCTGGCCAAGACATCCCATTGTTCTCTACAATGATGGGTGTGTCACATTCCCATGGTAAGGCATCATTGTCAAAGCCCTCATCTGACAACCAAACTGATGACCTACCCACACCACTCATTTCTAGTAATCCTCCTCAGATTCCTATTGAAAAGCCCACATCCCCCATCACCAAAATATATATAAGGAAAAAGGTAAAGAAGGTTCCTTCCCTTCTTGTACCTTCACCCCCACAGCCTTCAAGCCCTCTAATGGAGCATTCTCCATTAGAGAATATCGATAGAGAAACCACAGGGTGTCTCCCAACCCCAATAAGGTGCTCACTAAGGAGCAGGTTGAGCATGTGGGTAGTGAGGCTCACACTACTGACTATGCACAAAGTGCAGAGCAGGACAGTGTGAACATCCGTAAGACCTTCCCCACGACATCTTTGGGTGAGCAATCATCCAAAGGTCCCAGGTGCCAAGAAACCAAGGGGGTAGAGGCTGCTTCTGCTAGGCAGAAGACCTCTACTAAAAGATCCAAGGATCCTTCAAGGGTGGTCAACATACCCAAAGGAGGTGAGGACAGATATAACTATGATGAATTGATGGAAACTATGGGAAATATCAATCTTGATGTCATCAAACAGGGTGCTGATATAGAGGAATTGAAACTGGTGATTCTGTCTCAACAAGTGCAGATTACCAAACTAAAGAAGATGGTTCAGAGGTTGGTGCATAAAAAGAGAAGAAAGCAGTATGTTTTAAAGAAAAGGGGAAATGCTTTCAACAAGGGGGAGAGACAAGCTGAAGGGGCGAAACAAAGCCCTGGTAGCATGGAAGCTCATTTTGAGGGGGAGTTGAATAGGGAAACAGAAAAAGCAAATGCAGCAGAAAATACAAAAGAAGCAGTAACTGAGCCAGCAGCAGTAACTGCAAAAGAAGTAGAAACAGAGAAAACTGCAGCAGAAACAACATTGTCCAGAGAGGAAATTGAAATTGCAGAAACCCTTGTAAAAGATAAGAATGACACTCCCAAAGCCACTCAAAAGGCTAAGGGAGTAATGATCAAAGAAGGAGGATTAGAGAAGAAACTAAAAGAAGTTAGTGTGGAGGATGCAAAGAAGAAGGGAAAGGAAAAGATGGTTGAGTCTGAGCTACCAGTGAAGAAACAGAAACAGATAGAGTTAGATGAAGAATTGGCCAAAAAGCTTCAAGAAGAGTTGGAAAAGAAGGAACAAATCCAATCTGCCAAAGACAGAGAGCTTGCATTCGATATGGCTAAAAAGTTGAATGAAGAATATCAAAGGAGTTTAAAGCCTACTGGTGTTAAGAAAGTAATAAAGAAAGCTGTTGTACAGAGGCAAAGACAACCTTCCAAGACATACTTAGCAAACCAAGAAAGAAGGAAAATGATAAACTTCCTGAAAGGAGCCATTGGAGTTCCTGAGGGAATGTTTACAAGTATGTCCTTTGGAAAGCTTGAAGAACTCTACCAAAAGGAGATGGCCAAACTGAAAGGGGACTCCACTCAAAGGGAAGAAGCTGAAAGGAAGATGAAAGAGAAGCATGATCTCAACATCCAACAACCCTTCCCATAAAGTGAAGAAGGAACTCTTGTCAAGGAAAAGAAAGAAGAAAAGAAAGAAGATACATTGGCTCATCAAATTGGAGTAATCAAAAGAAAGAAAACTATTGCCACCAAGCCAAAGGAAAAAAGGGCAAGAATTGAAGAAGAAAGAGCAGAAGCAGAAGCAGAACCTATTGATGAACCTTTAGCAGAGCCAGAGCAGAATCCAGAGCAGTCCAATCAACAATCAAATGAGCCGTTTGACTTGTACATGACAGTGACAGATGAAGATCCAGTACAAGCTGACCCAATATCAGTCCAAGCTCCTGAAATTATCCATTGGGATATCCTGGAAGATCAAAGGAAGAAATACTTCAAGATTAAAAGGATGGGAGACAAGTATGAGGTTTATTCTACTTGGGGAAAATTCATCAGAAGTTTTTCCAGATCAGACCTAGAGGAAATGTTTAAGGTTGGAATGAGCTTCTATGAAGAGGAATTGACAAAAGCACGAATGAGCTTAATAAAAATAGCCATGGAGTACTTGTTTATGATGTTTGATCCTAGCAAAGTTCAACATGTGATCAGAGATCTGCATCTGGAGAATAAATTCCAAAGAATAGAAAATTGGATGTTGTTTGAAAGGTGTGGAGTCTATGTCATAACTGTAGACAAAGCTTATCATGAGTACTACCTTGTGGATAAAATTTATGATCACAGCAAAGTCAAGTTGAAAGGAATGTTGAATGCAAAGCTTATATGTTCAAAAGATTCAGAAATGGCCAAGATAATAGTCAGAAGAATTATCAATCAAAGTCTGGGACTGGATCCAAATCTGGGCAACTGAGTTGAAGTGTTGAAAGTATTATGAAGACCCTATGCTGAAGAACTTAACTTCTCATTCTGAAAAGTTAAGTTAGGGGGAGATTGTTGGGTTAGAATATGCTAAGGATGGATACTACTGCTAGTTGAAAGGTATTACTACTGCTTGTACTTTTAATACTGCTAGTAGAATTAATACTGCTTGAAAAGTTAGTGCTTCTACTTGAATAGTTAGTACTACTTGGAGAGTTAGTACTGCTACTAGTTAGTACTGTTGAAGATTACTACTGCAAGCATGGTTAATACTGCTCAAGGATTAATACTGCTGAGGATGTTTATGCTGCTTAATGATTAATACTGCTAAAAGAAGGTTAGTGCTGCTTCTAAAGATAAAGAAGACTTGAAGATAAAGATGAGCTGGAGATAAGGTTGAAGATAATTATGGTATTGATACTGAAGATCAATTTTATTTTGATAATTATCTTGTAATCAACTTTGTATATATAGTTTAGAAGTCTTTGTTAGAATTAACAATTATTCATACGTTTTGTTTAGAGAGAATTAACCTCAATAATAGTTTAGATCCTTTCTATAGAGAAGTATAGAACGTCTGTTTAGCCTGTTAAACAGATTGAGGTTTTGTGTGTAATCATCAAGTTGAATTAATATAACTTGTGATTTGAGTTCTATATATTGTTCCATTGATTTTATGTTAAAGTGTTTTTCCGCAACTTCTTTAACATAATTTTCTGAGTGTGTTATTTAAATTCTTGTTTTGAATTTCGATCCTGACATAATTCGTGGTGCAACTTCAATTGGATTGCGGGTAAGTTCGACTATATATGTTTCTATAAAACAATCTGCAAAGCTCGTTTAAAGGTTGTTTGGTCGTCTTGTATTGATAAAGTTGTATGTGTCGATTAACCTGTTTGTATAGATTGGGAAGGTTTTTCTTTGGAAGGGTTTTTTCATAGATGGAATGAGCGTGTTTTAAAATTGGGAGGGCAGACTTGGAATTTTTTTTGGATTTCTTCATAAAACTTCCCCTGAATAAGTCACTTTCTATATTATTCGACTACTAGCAAATATTTATGTATAGTTGACAGAAGAAGTTGTGAATCTCATTAGGCTTATTAAGCTGCAAAACATACAAACCCTTAGTATCAATGCTTTCAAATACTTGCATCTAGTTATCGATTTAAAGCTTAAGATTTTAGGTACAAGCATATTTCTATTTATCGAAGAAGTTGTGAATCTCAAGATTTTAGGTACAAGCATGCCTGTATGATGGTTATTGGGAAGACGTTCGTACCATTGAGGCTTTTTATCATGCAAATCTACGAATCACCAAGAAGCCAAAATCAGATTTCATGTCAGCTGCATACCCTTTTTGGCATATAACTAAGTAAAACTTGTTCAATTAGTTATCTGCATACATACCCTTTTTGTTAATATAAATTCAAATTTACGATGATGCAATTTCTATGATCGTTCTGCTCCAATGTATACACAACCGCGATATTTACCACCTTCAAAAATTTTGAATGTTGATGTTACAAACAGTGTGATTGGTGAGGGTTGTGTGATCAAGGTACTTATGATATATGTTTTTGCAAATGAATCACCTCTCCTTTCATTTTGTAGACCCTTTTCTGAGTAAAATTGGTTTCCTTACAGAACTGTAAAATTCATCATTCGGTGATTGGTCTTCGGTCTTGCATCAGTGATGGTGTTATTATTCAAGACACTTTGCTCATAGGAGCTGACTACTATGAGGTTACCTAACTTGTTAAGAAAATCAATTCTTTTTCTTGTTTCCTTTTTCTTATGAGTTATGTTTGTTATCTGGAGCAGACTGATTCAGAAAGAAGGCTGTTAGAAGCAAAGGGTGGGGTTTCAATTTTGTCCGGAAGTGAAATTTACAACTGATTGCACTAGTCAGTCAACAACAGATTTCAAATTGTACTAGCAGTTGGGACAACTACGACATTTGAAAAAGGAAATGTTTGAAAACACGTTATCATGTCTAATTTTTCAAGTAAATATTTGATATGAATAATAAAAATATGTTTGTGAATTTGAGTTCAAGCATATAATGCAAGAATACTTGTGTACCATGGGAATTTGAGTCTGTTGCCGGCTATTGTTGTAGTCTAAAATTTTACTCATATTGAATGACAATAAGTTCCGGTAGTGTCCATTTTCAGCTTCAATTGCATGCAGATAGAGGTTGATCAGGATCATAAAACTTAGTGGTAGCAACAGAATCAGTGAAGGTACCATTTGTTAGGTTATTCATCTATATTATTTAAATATTAAATGTTAACCATTTCACATTTGATATTTTTACCATGCGAACCTCCGATATTTGACAATGTGTTTGTTGCGACACTAGTTGATCAACTGCTACTGTTCGACAATATGAGAGGCTCTGTAAGTAGAAATAAACTTCCGTAAGGTCAAAAGTATGTTGTTGAGTATTTAAGCGTTGTATTATCATCTAAACATCTAAATTATGAGTATTTAAGCACTGATTTGATATTTAAATAGGTGTAATGTATCTTGTTGTATTTGTATATTGTAAATTTTCAGTAGTACATAACTACATATAACAAAATGGCACTATTATTGGCCAATTTTGCCAATAAACCTTAATTAAAACCTTTCAGGGTTCCACAATGTAGTTGATCTGTGACTTGTATATGGTCATTGTGTGGTTTCAGTTTGGGCAATTAAGGAGACTTAATTGGTAGATAATATAGTTGCAAAACTTGCAAGTTGTAAAGGTTTGGAAAAATAGATAATGTAGGAAAAGAGGCCCATTGATCCACTATTGAGGTAATCTATGTGAATAGATTGGAAAAGTTGGGATTTCTTGTTTTTTTAGCAAAATTACGAGAACCCCCCAACTACCTTCTTCTTTTCTTGAATACCCTATTCTATATTACATTTTAGATCTAATTATTGATAGTATTTAACTTACTAGCTGTGATAATATTTAACTTATTTCTGTGAGCCTCTTGTTCAAACATGTTTACCACATTTCAACTTACTTATCAACATGGTTAAAATTTCATGTCAGGTGCTCTAATCTAGTCCACCTTGTGCTAAACCCACTAAACTCAATAACTCTAGAATTTGTTCATGACCTAGGCTCATTCGTATTTTTGCATCAGAAGAAGCATATAATATGGTATTTTGCTCTGTATGTCCTTAATGCTTGATGTGGAGTGATCCAATTTAATGCTGTAGATACAAAAATGATGCCGAAATTTTTGCGATGACAAACTTGATTGCAACATATCAACATAATGAAATATTGGAATTTGAGAAAATCTTCAAGGTAAGATATTGACGGTTATGTACCCATAATTTAGACAAAATCAATTATGTGTGATTCATTCATGTGTTCTATCTGCCCCTGCCCCTGCCCCTGCCCCTGCCCCTGCCCCTGCCCCTGCCCCTGCCCCTGCCCCTGCCCCTGCCCCTGCCCCTGCCCCTGCCCCTGCCAACTCCGTGATAATATGAATGCAAATTCTCAAAATAATATGTGGCAGGGTAACAGAAGAACCATCATGGATGATCCCTTCATCAAAAATTATATCAAAGATCATTTGAAAAACATCATAACTCAAGTCCTACTCAAGTTGATCAAGCCATACAGATCCCCTTCATATTAAAAGGTAGCAATTCTTTTTGTATGGCCCAAAAATATTTTGAGGCATCATACACATGGACATACATACATATATACTCGAAATTGGGAACATTCAGATAAGAACGATAAATATTTAGAAAAAGTGGTAACCAACTATTTCATGTATTATTCATGAATAATCCTCCATTTTCATTACCAATATCGTGTAATTTCAATATGAATAATTTTCATCATTGATACCCATCGCGTCATTCATTATGAATAATCGGTTCGCCATGTTCTCAATATATTTATGGTTCTCATTTGAATCTGCCCCTGCCCTAATACAAGCATATATACATGTACTTATATAATTATAAATTTATTAATGGATTTATAAACACTTGTTGCCTTTACAGGGTAACTAAACGTTTCTGCCATTCCGATCTGGCCAGAACCCACCACCGCATTGTCGTGAAAAATCCCTAGAATGATCCACCGTCGAGTCACCGAGACTATTTGTTTCGATGTCACACAACCTATTTCTGACAGTGCTAGAAGAAGCTAAATCCATGAGAAAGATTCGAGTTTTACTAAAGTTCTTAACGTTGTTTGCCTTCAGGTTTTAAGCAAGCATGATTATGATGGTGCCGCTGCTGATATCTTTTGTTTGGAGAGTCTAGTCTGCCAACTTTGTATAAAAAGGTGAACTACATGTTTAATATATTATGCAACTTTATGATGCTTAGATAGGAGAATGTTAAACTTGAAATAAAATTTAGGTTTTAATTATTCAATTTTCTAATGAAATGTTTTCTAATTCTCAAATGGGTTCTTCTTTTTGGTTTAAAAGTTTAGTTTTTTTAATCTGTTTTTGAATCATTATTCAACAGGGATCTTCGTGGAAAACAATTATCCGGTCAAATCCCAGATAAAATTGGTGATTGAAGAACTTGTTAGAACTTGGAATTCAACTTAGTTTTTGTGAATTATAGGATTTCTATTTATAATGTAGTTTAAATTCTGATTGAATTGTGTTTATTAGGGATTTATCGTTTAATACACTACAAAACAGATGCTAATCACCAACGGACAAATCCGTCGGTGATCCATCGGTAAAAGTGAAATCCATCGGTGATCCGTCGGTAAATGGACGTCGGTATAGATATGGTCGGCGTTCAGATTACCGACGGATCACCGACGACTTACTTTTCCGACGGATCGCCGACGGTTACCGACGGCGTGGGTTATTTCCGACGGATCACCGACGACCTCCATTTACCGACGGATCTTTACCGACGGATTATTTCCGATGGATTTAGCGATGGATTTCCGACGGATATTTAATAAATAAAAATTAAATTAAAAAATATCCGTCGGTAATTTTAATTTTTTTTAAAAAAAATAATTAAAAATTAAAAAATTCCAGTTTTTAACGTGTACAAAACCTGTCAATTTTTAATTAATACTAAGTTTTAAACTGTACAAAACCGTCGTTTAATATCTATAAATGCATAAACGTATTACAAAAACATAATCCTATGGAGGGGGAAAGGGGTGTTGATCGTTAAACTTCCTCATGAACACCTCAAACTGATCTAATCGCTTCTGCATCCGCCTCCTATCTTCTTCATCTCTCTCTATTCTCTCCTGCATCTGCCTCCTCTCTTCTTCCTCTCTCTCTACCCTCCGTCTCAGCTCATTCAACTGAAATTCAACATTTGACAAACATATATAGAACAATGTTAGACAACATATGATTGACAATGTTAAACAACATTTGACAAACATACCTCCTCATCGTGACGGACGCTCGTGCTCCCGCTCGAACTAACACCTAAATCACCGGTCATAGCATAATAGAGATCCTGACCAGTCCCCCATCCAAAAATACGGCCCTTACGCCGTCCTCCGACACTACGCTCCCATAACTCGGCGTCATTAGGAGGTACAGTGTCGGTCGGCAGGTAAGTCTGGGTACTCATCCCTCCTAATCTGATGGTAGTTATCCTACAGTTTACCAAATTAGACATTATCAAGTCAACTAACCTATAGAAAATTCGGCATCATTTCAACTGTAATTTGAACATATATATCCATGACCTGCTTTTATCAAAACAATCCTATCGTCTGCCCAACAATGGCAGCCCAAACTAAGTTTGCTATAATTTCTATCTATCTTATAAAACTAACAAATATCTAGCCATGCATAATTGAACTTCCCGCCATATGAGCCGCCTTTGGGTAAACGTACATCGGAGGATCCGTCGACGGACCAGTCGCACCCGGAACAAGCTTCATGTTGGTGCAGTGTGTAGCCTCCCAAACCTCGTCGCTGGTAGGCTCATGACCCCATGCATCTCTCTAAAATAGACAACTTAAATTGTTAGTAGGTAATAAAATCATGTATATACATATATTCATCAATTATATACATTTAGTCTAGTGTATGATAAATTACCATGCGGTCCCGATGCATAGCGGTACTAATAGATCCAATATAGTGTCTGGATGTCATCCCCTGATACTCGGTGGCCGATTGGCCGTATTGGCCGCAGTTATACGCGGGAACGCATCGGTGTTCCATACTTGTTAAAAAGAAGACATAAATCAATATAAATCCTAGTACAACCAGATACAAGTATTCAAAACAAAACAAACCTGCTCAATCATCTGGACCCAAAACTTATTCCAGATCCACTCTGGAGGGTGTGTGGCAAGAATCGTGTAGTCACGTCCGTCGAACTAGACACCATCAATGGCTAAAGCCCTTTCTTGGGCGAAGCGACGAGCGTATCTCATCATGTCCGCGTACCTATTATTTAGGATACGCCGGAATGCAGCTACTACGTCGGCGTCCATCTCAGGAGGCCAACTATAATATAACTGCAAACACATTGTTTGGATAAAAGTAAAAATAAATCCACTCAATAAGTTAAATAGAGTAAAATACCTACCCGTAATCGATCCAACATCAGTGGATAGGGACATCCCTAAAATGAGCCCAAGGACCATCGAACATGGACTTAAAGACGACAACGACCCTCCGGACTGCCGACTTGTCCCTAAACCTTCACAATTGCAAAATATACAACATAAAAAACATTAGGATCGGTTTATTATGTACTAGAATAAATAATATATCACATCTACTTACCCGCCCGCTTCAGACAACAAAAGTGGTGGTCGCTGACTCGGCTGGGGCGTCTGTGATGCCACATTCGGGCCTCTAACCCTCGAGCACGCTACTAGTCAAACCGTAAGTGTCAACGAAGTTAGAAGTCTATTGAACACTACATGTAATGGTTTGCCTTCTTGAAAGTCAAACCATAGTTGTAGAGGAGTTTTGGATGACTCTAAAACTCTAAGTGTAATGGTTTAACTATTAGAAAGTCAAAACCGTAGGTTACAATCAAAGAAAGGTGTTTTGGAAAGTTTAAAACCCTACGTGTAATGGTTTGACTATTTAAAAGTCAAACCGTAGGTGTCAACGAAGTTAGAAGTGTATTGAACACTACATGTAATAGTTTGTCTTCTTGAAAGTCAGACCATAGGTGTAGAGGAGTTTTGGATGACTCTAAAACTCTAAGTGTAATGGTTTGACTATTGGAAAAGAAAGGTGTTTTGGAAAGTTTAAAACCCTACGTGTAATGGTTTGACTCTTTAAAAGTCAAACTGTAGGTGTCAACGAAGTTAGAAGTCTATTGAACACTACATGTAATGGTTTGCCTTTTTGAAAGTCAGACCATAGGTGTAGAGGAGTTTTGGATGACTCTAAAACTCTAAGTGTAATGGTTTGACTATTTGAAAGTCAAAACTGTAGGTTACAATCAAAGAAAGATGTTTTGACTATTTAAAAGTCAAACCGTAGGTGTCAACGAAGTTAGAAGTCTATTGAACACTACATGTTTTTTAAAATTTCGGCGGCATAACGACTATAAAATGAATATTTCCGTATATCAACCTAATGTTTGCCTAACAATTGGCAACCCAACTAAAATAAATAAATAAAATCAAGTATAATCAAATCCTAAATCATACCAAATGTTTCCATTTATCAACCTAATGTTTGTCCAATAATTGACAACCCAACTAATTAATATCACAAGTTTATCAAACCAAATCATACCAAAACATTTTCACAAAAACCAAATCATAAGCTAAACTCATACAAAAACATTATCACAAGTTTATCAAACCAAAAATGGCGTTTTCATAAGCTAAAGAACTCATATCAATTTGAATATAGAATATGCTCATATCAATTTCAATCTACAATATATACATACATATATACACACACAAAAATACAAATGCCTTGTACAAAAATCACTATCTCAAACTAATCAGTTTAGGATATTCTCGATTTCGATTAAGCTTTTCAAGTCAAACTAATGAGCCATACGAGTATTTTCAAGCCAGACATGCATGTTTATATATTTATAAATCATACAATGAAAAATATATATATGCTAGTGAGCTAGATCATAATGTACAACTCTACATTGTTAAATGATCATCATATCAAAGGCATGCTCGGACATTGAAATATTTCTATGTTCGAGTTAAGCTCATATCTAGTATTATTTTCTTAAACCGTTCTCGAACAATCTATAATTGCTCGATTCGACTTGGCTTGAATTGAATATATAAGTGATTATAAGTGCCAAACTTGTTGCTTACAAAATCTATGTAGTATGTTAAAAGATAGAAAGAAAACAGGTTTACCTTAATCCGAGAGGGATGTCGTCGCCGAGATGGAGGTCGTCGTCGAGAGGGATACCGTCGCCAAGAGGGAGAATACGACGAGACAGAGGGAGACGAGAGGGAAATCGAGAGAGACAGAGGGAAATCGAGAGACACAGATGGAAATCGAGAGAGACGAGAAGGAAATCGAGAGAGACAGGGAAATTGAGGTAGTCGAGAGGGTGTCGAGAGAGACAGAGGAAGTCGCCAAGAGGGAGTTCGCCGACGGCTGTGGAGGTGAGGTTGTCGCTCAAGCACTACTAAGTACAACGTATATACTATAGGATCACCGCATCTATAGTTCATCTCACACCTTACAAGGGGACTTGGTCCAAGTCAAAATTTTACAACTCAAAAGTTTTACAGTAAAAACTTCAAAATCTAGCTACTTGAGTTTATATATACTTGATACATCATTTTAATGTATTTTCCATATACTACATCATGATACATCATTGGGCTGCTTTTGTTGTAAGACAACCCATTTTAATGAATTTTCTGTTTGTTAGGAAGCATAACCACATTACATTCAAAGTATATGGGACCACGGTTTTGGTATCAGTTTTGACCTCTTACTTTTTTTTAGAATTCCGCTCATACAAGTCAGCCCTATGTCTAATCTTTATTGTATCCTAGACTCCTAGTGCAGATTTAATAAATAAATAAAATATCCTCGGTGATCTTATGGTTGGCAAGAAATGTTGTTATTTCATGCAAGTTGGAAGGCACTCGCTACGTCAAGCAGAGGAAGAGTTTGGTTATGACCATCAATTGAGTGGGCTCACAATCCCGTGTAGTGAATACATGTTCAATGATCTGGCTTCTCGGCTTGGCGTATTTCGTTCTCGCTTGTTGCCTCGGCTCACATCCGATGTAGTGAGGACACATTTTTGTAAAGCACTGATCAATGACCATATACAATTTGTGAGATAGAGTCACTTGTCCCAGTTGTATGAAATTGGAATTTCGAATTATTTCGAACCCATTGTATTCTATTTAGCACTATTTACGAGCTTAGACATGAATGCCAAATTAATTAAATTCACTGTCTACGAATTTGGCAAGGAAAATTTATCTCCCCTGAAGTTTGTGCCTAGAGCGATGGGAATATCTCATAAATTACTTTCCTTGGGTAAGTTACAAATAATAGATACACGAATTTTTAGAGAAAAAAAAATATGCCATAGAGCACTGATCATTAATTATATCAACAGTCTAAAAAGTTTAGAGAATTATGCCTTATAATCCTAACAGTTTTCATAATCACGTCCCAAGAACCACTAAAAGCACAATTGATGCGCTTTAAAAAGGAATAAACATTTAACAATTACAGCTCAAGAACTTCACTGCAATTCGTTCATATATATGAGAAATTTATATATATAGTTCTTCAGTTTGTTGAAGCTAATATCCTCAACATTGTTCGGGAGATTACTTATCTAAAACCTGCCATTCATTTGACTAACTCTCAAGGAGATATCACTAGATTAGAAAAATACTAGATTAGAGCGATCAATGGCCGGCCATGCAGCTCGCACCACAGAGGAAGTTATGGAACCTCCCTTTTCTATATAGCAAGAGTTTGCTAACTCGGTTTCCCAAATGACTATCACAACGACGGTGCAATTTGATTATGGTATGTGTAAAACAAATTCTCTGAAGATCTCTGTCATTTCGAACTTCACCCACATCCCAGTAACTACGGATATACCGACAGGTATCTTTCTAGTTTATGTTGGAGAACAAGAAACGAGACAGTTTATGGTAGTTGTGACGGTTTATGCTTCTTCTACTAAGCCAACCTCCATTCCAGATTTTGCTACGTTAGTCAGAGGAAGAATTTGGGTACACTAATCCAATGGGGGACCTCACAATTCCATATGTAGTATTGGCTTCTTCATTCATAGTAATCAATTAGATATGAAATGCTGGATCGAGTAAATTGAATTTACATCAAAATAATGTCAAAATCCTTTTCGTTTTCTAGATTAGTTGAAGAAAGTAGATTTAAATAAAATGGAATTTGTCCACTTAATTAGTATTGGTAGGGGATTTTTCATTTAGTAGTATAAATAGGAGTCTAGTTTTGAAGAAATTGTGAGTTGAGAAAGGAATGCCAAAGCCAAAAAGTAAAAGGAAAATTACCAAAATAAAAATCTCTCGTCTCCTCGTATATTCGATCATACATGAAGACCATATTACTATGAGTTACCACACTCATCGGCCGAGAAAAGTTATTCACTTAGAATCTAACCCATAGATTGGAATATATATATATAGAGGAGAGATATTTTACAACCCTCACAACCCTTGCAACCTAGATCACAACCGTCCATCTAATCTCATTGGTTTTTTAATTATTAATTTGTTATAAATTATCAAAAGGGCATTTATGTAAAACGGTTTTTATTTCATTTTTTTATTAATTTTTATTTCGATAATTATTAAAAGTGGCCCCTAAAAATATGGGATTTGAATGCATTAATCTTGGAAGTCATGGATTCCCTTATTTTTATTGTTTATCGTGCAGATTATTTTCAATCTTTTTCACTTTTCCTTTTTTTGTTAATTAACGTTTAGTTTTTTGTTTTATAATAATTTTGCACATCTGATAATTAAAATTGAAAGCACGATAAACAAGAGTGATGCATGATTGAATCTGGCAATGGAAACTGAAATAACGATGAACAAGGAAGTCGATGAAGATGATGCTTCGAAGAAATTAGATTATCATCCACCAGAAAACGAAGTCGATCGTGATTCACAACAAGGAGATGAAATTATGAATGCTCGAGTCGGAGAAGATGTATTGTCATTGAATTCGTTGCCGACTAAGAATCATAAAAGCATAATCAATGGTTTCGATGGTTTTATGATTTTGACGGTGCAGAATCGATGGTTTCGAGATCGAAGGAGACGAGTTCCAAAATCGATGGTTTCAAGATCGAAGGAGACGAGTTCCAGAATCATCGATTGACATTCAAGCCTCCATATCCGTGGTTTGCAGTTCTTGTCGAAGATATTTCATGAAACATATTCATGAAAGCAAAATGAAACCCATAATCATGAATACTATTTCAGCTCATGAATCAGAAATGAAACCCATAATCATGAAAGCAAAATCATCGAATGACATCAAAACCTGCACATCTTCATGATTTCTGGATCGAAGGAAATTGTGTTATTTGATTTCTTGTTATGATGGTGGAGATGCATTTTTTCTTTCGAGAAGATGATGGAGTTCTTGCCGTAGATGATGAAGATGCAATAGGTGGTGGTGGTGGTTGGCCGGAGATTTTGCCGGAGATGATGAAGTTGTTCCAGAGATGATGATGAAGATGAAGATTTGATGAATGCATGAACCCTATTTCATCTCATTAAACAGAAATGAAATCCAAAAGACGCAATGGGGGTGATTGGCCAGAGAAATCTTGCTGGAGATGATGAAGGTTTTTCCGAAGATGATGAAGAGTCATCAGATGCATGAAACGGTTGAAGATCCAAGTTGCCATGTTTAGTGGGTTTCTTAAATTTATGTTTTTCCAAAATTAGGAAAATGTTTGAAAGTGTAATTTATACCTATTTTGCCCTTCAACAGGCTATTTTTCAGTGAAAAAATAAATAAAAAATGAATTTGATAAATATGGAAGTTATGAATTAATCTTGACCGTTGGTATCTAAATCTATGGTGATGAGGGAGGTTGCAAGGGTTGCAAAATTTATTGGGGTTTCATATTAAAGCACCCCTATATATATATATATATATATATATATAGGTTTAGAAAATTCCTTTCCTTTGATTAGCTAAGCCACTAATTAATATACATTAACAAGTCTTTCAAAACACCTTCTATTGATTCATGTACATTAACGTAGCTTCTCATTTTGCCAATAACGAGCAACTTCTATTTATTTATCAACTTCTGAGATGAAAATTACTATTTAATATGCCAAAAAACTAAACATTTGACGAGCTTTTCTAAGATGAGAGGTCAATTAGTATAATGAAGAATTAAACATAATATTAAAGCCGACCTTCTTTTCATTAGTTGTTAATATCATTTTTATGTCCTTTAAAATTTCTAGCAATTCCCATTTGAGATGCGGTGTATAGCTTTCACTATAAGTCTCATTTGTTTTAATTTAAAACATAAAATTGGTCACGGATGCATTTTAGTGACCAAAATTTGGGTGGTCATTTTTCGTCACTAAACGTTGTTTAAGCACGTTTTTTTGGACACTTTTGTGTTTTTTTGCTAATTTTTATTTTTTGGATTGGGCTTTTATGTCCGGCCCATAGTTTTTTCAGGCCCATTTCATTTTGGCGTTCTTATTTACATCTTCTTTGTGTAATTCGGATGGTCAGAGGTTGACTACAAAGATTTCCAATTTTCATCCCAAATTTGAGTTCTTGTGAATTCGATTAAGAAAAGGTTCCCGGGTATTCGTGGAATCAATGGGATCAACCTTTGTTCATTTATCGCACGCTGCATTAGGGCTCCTTTACCAACGGCTCTGTGACAGTTCGTATTAGCAACGACATTCTGACGGTTCCAATTGCCGATGGCTTTCTTCCATTGACCGACGACTTTCGATCAATTCCATTTACTGCTGGCTTTTAAAAACCCGCAATTCATGCATTTTAACCTCAATATATATATATATATGTAAATATATTATAATAGCCGCCCAGAAAATCCACTAATTTAAACCATGATTTACCAATAAATGCACACATATATCCATACAATTCCATAAATATATATATATATATATATATATATATAATTCCATACAAATCCATGCATACATCAAATCCATATAATCATTAACTAATATTCTATAAGCACCAGAAGTGGGGTCATCGGAAGGTGGTGGTGGGTATTTCAAAGCAACATTGCCCCGATAGCATTCAGTCTATCTATCTGCCATCATGGTAACCTAAATCAAATTTCATAAAACTCAGGCCATTGTCTCAGCGCGTCTCACAAACTCTATAAGATCGTAGTGTTTAGTTCCTTACAAAACCATGCTAGAGATTTAAAACTACCATGTACAAGTCATAATGCCCAAACATCCCCATCAAATGGTGTAATTGTAACAACGGTGAAATATACTGCCAAAGTCTCAAGTTATCCCTCTCGAAATGTAGTTTTTAGGTTTTCTTGGGCCGATATGTGAGACCGTGCAACTTTGGGATTGCTTTTGATATGGTCCGATCCCTAACCTTCTACAAAATCCACACGACGTGTCACAACAATCTCAATTGGATAAGCTCGAAATAAGGAGCTTCAAGGGCTATTTAAGAAAAAGAGCTACAACTTTCATGTTTTGAGTGAGACATACTGTGCCAAAAACGGAACAAATCAGCACTATTATGAAGATTGGGATGTACAGAGCATGAATAGTTATCAAAAGTTGAGATGTCATCTCCGATGTGAATCAATGTACAATTATAAGCTTGCAGTAGATTATGAAGTTAGTTACAAAGAAACAATCTACAACAATACTTTGAGCTTTTTGTCGACGCATACAACTCATCATCATCCTGTCCGTGTAGCTAATAGTTAAATTCATTGTAATTGTATCAAAAGTTTAATGATGCACGATTGTTGATGTATGAGATGCTTTAATCTATCTAAGGGCATTTGTCATGGGGAGAAAAGATATACGTGGAAAAGTAGTAGACGGTGAAATCAATTCTTAGCTCATAACACAATCGGAATAAATAATTCCTAAATCAAATTTCATAAAACCCGGACAATTGTCTCAACGCGTTTTACAAACTATAAAAGGTCCTAGTGGTAAGTTCTTTACAAAACCATGGAATAAATTTAAAACTGCCATGTATAAGTCATAATGCCCCCAATCGAGAAGCAAGATCAGTGAATATGTCTTCGTTACATGGAATGATGAGGCCACCCATTGGATGGTTGAACCCAAACTCTTCCTCGGCCTGACATAATAATTCTTGAAATGAAGGTTGGCTTAACAATGATACTGGAACCACAAATCTCTTCTTCACTTCCTCCCAAACATAAACGGAAAAATAACCTTTAGGGGTGGCCATGTATGTATTGCTACTTCCGTTTGACAATGATCGTCGGAGAATTTGTTTTGCTTGAATGATCTGAGGCATAAAAATGGCCATCTTTCCAAGGAGGATAGAATCTGAAGGTTGGTGAAGGATGAAAGAGCTTAAACTAATTCTTGGAGAAATATGTTGTCAGAGGGAATTGTGATTGTGGCTATGCACATGAAATGGTTTATATAACCAATTGATACAAGAGGAGGTAGATGAGGAATGGCGACATGTGGTGTAGAGAAAAAGCAATATCATATTTTTTTTTGGAAACAACAGATTTCAAAAAAGAAAGCTAGAGGCTAACAAACGAGAGCAATTACATGGTTTCGAGACAAGAAGAAGAAGGAGAAGAACCCGTTCCTGACATTCTATAGGCCCTGGGCGACCTGTGAAAATGGGTCTTTTCAATATGTTGTTCTTATCATTAGATTAACATCGAATTTAGAAAAAATACTAATAATTCATATAAAACCATTTTTCCAAGTATTCCTAGACGTAAAATCAATCAAACATTATTTATAAATTAATATTATTTACCATATCATTTTTACATAACACTCTAAATTTGTTCCACCATCAAACACATCATATGATATACCTTTAATATATAAACTGACATCATTTTGGGTGAGAGTTTTGACTATTTGGAATAACACTTTATGTAAATCAATGTAAATCAGTTGGATTTTCGTGTCACCTCATGTTAATGTTTTCATCATCATTTTAAATTTAATTTAGAGTTAAAACAAAGTTTTTATTAACCATCAATCTTAGAATCTAAAGTCCATGTAGGTAATAGTTTGAGATCTTATTTTTGTTTTAGAGATATGGATCAATATTAAAACAATGATATTTATGAAATCCTAAATATAGATATAAGTTGGATCGTCTCATTTTGTTGGTAAAAAATTTCATGAGAGTTAATAATAAGAAATATATACTATATTCTAATACAAAAATTGAATTCATGCGGATGCAGGGGCGGATGTAACATGTACAAGGTGGGGGGATGAGCCCCCATTTAAAAAAAATATTTTTACCTAGGTTAAAAATATATTTTTTTAACTTCCTATCATCGAAATTGTGGAATTAGATTAAAGACGCATCGGACGATTTTGTGAACCTTTAATCAACTAGGCAAAAATCGTGGATTTGCCATTGTGTTGATGGAATAATCAAAAGAGTTGGTAAAAGATGAATGATGAAAAATATATCAAGGTTTTTTTTAGACAAAGTAGTTTTATATTTTGGTACTGAATAAAAAAACTTAGAGAAACCATAAGCAAATAAACAATATTATAACGATCAATGAACTTTTTACATATTTTATTCTCCAATGTAATTAACTAATACATGTTTGGGTCTTTAATATAATATTAAATTCTTTTTGGTGACCTATTAGATACTTAATAAAATTGTGTCTCTTTTATTTACTAATTTCTTGTAACTATTACTATATATAGTATAAAGTATTATACTAAAAAAATTGTGGCCCTCGGCGTGCGCCCGGCCCGCCCTCCCCCAAGCACAACCCTGAGAAGAACATCACTCCCTAAAGTTTTTCCTACTCCCCTTACATCTAGGAATAACCCATCTAAAAGAATTATCAACTATAGAGTCGAATAATTCCCTATATCTAGGCCCGGTTCTATCGAAAAGCAATTTGTTGCGGAATCGCCATAGGGAGAAACAAGTAATCATGAGAATGGCCTCGACACCGGTTCGAAGGATCTTTGAAACACGGGAAGTATCAATGTCGTCCAAAGCCGATTCCGTTGAGTTGAAAGCTGAGAAAGGAAAATTCCACCATCTTTGAACCTTGACCCAAATTTCTGTCGCTCTACCGCATCTAAAGAAAACGTGTTGTACCGTCTCAATCTCGCATCCTCAGAAAGGACAAAGAGTGTTGTCAAGATCCACTCCCAACATCTCTAATCTATCTTTCGTGGGGATACGATTAAGATACATTCTCCAAAAGAAAATATTGATCTTAGCGGGAACAAGTTTATTCCATCGGGTCTTATAGGCTCCGATGCCGAGATGCAACTTCTCGGTTTCAAGTCTTAAAGACTGAGCCGAGAAGACCCATTTGTCTTCCGAATCAGTAATAGTAATTGTGTTCATAATCTCCTGCATTTGCTCCACTTCTGACGATTCACGACCACCTCTTAACTCTCTTCACCATTCCAAGGTATGGCCATCATCACCCATTCTATCAGCAACAGTAGATCTTGGATTCCTGTACAATTCGAAAGCTCGCGGAACCTATCTTTGAGTGTTTCATCGCCAATCAAGATTTCCGTATAGAAGCGAGTGTTCCTTCCATTACCAAACTTTTTATGACATAAACCGTCAAAGGAGATACATAATTTAAATAGATTATTTACGGCTGCCCCCACGCTTTGCCAAGGACCTTGGCCTTCCACCTTAACATCTTGCTGTTGTCCGGTATTGTCCCCCGTTCGGACCGTGAATAGCTTTGATTACTTTTACCCAAGTTGCTGTTGGATTAGTTCTGAACTTCCACATCCATTTTGATAGCAAAGCGATATTTGCAGCAACGATACTACTAATTCCAAGACCCCCGTTTTCGATACTTTTGATGGTTGTTCCCCACTTAACCCAAGGAATTTTACTTTTGTTATCCTCAAAACCCCAGAAGAAATCCTTACAAAGTTTTTCTAACTTTGCTATCACAACTTTGAAAATGGACATAAAAAAAGTGGGTAAACTACCCAAAACAGCCTGAGAAAGTACTCTTCTACCTCCAAAAGATAGAGCCTTTGACCTCCAATTAGAGAGTCTCTTATGGAAATTCTCGGTTAAAGGATTCCAAGCATTGATTCTAGACATTTTTTTCCAAGAGGAACGCCCAAATACTTGCACAGAAGATTGCCAACCTTACACAATAACTCTGAAGCAGCCCTATGAACCCTTTCTGAGTTGACTTCAATACCGAACATAGTGCTTTTTGATAGGTTAAGTTTGAGCCCCGAAGCGAGAAAAAAACATCGAAGAATCCGGATTATGTTTTTACGGTCTTCTATCGACCATTTATTTATGAAAGAGCATCATCTACATAGAACATATGTGTAATTTTGAATCTGTCAGGGCCAATTTCGATACCTTGCAAAAGGCGTTTCGAACTAGCCTCTTTCATAATGTGATGAAGTCCTTCCATAGCCATGATGAACAAAAAGGGAGACAACGGATCCCCTTGACGAAGACCACTACGAATACGAAATTCATTTGAAGGGGAAACATTGACCAGAACTGAGGACGTAGTCGAGTGTAAACAAGCTTGAATCCATCTTCTCCATTTGGCTGAAAAACCCATCGCCTCTAACACCTCCAACAAATAATTCCAGTCCACCGAATCAAAGGCTTTTTCGAAATCGGCTTTGAATAAAAGTAACTCCTTGTTATTAGATTTCGCCCAACTGATAATTTCATTCTCTATCAAAGCTCCATCGAAGATGTATATTCCTTTCAAAAAAGCAGATTGCGAGTCACTTACGATTGAATTGATGACCCTACATAAACAATTAGCGAGAATTTTTTATATTACTTTATAAATGCAACCCACCAAGCTAATCGGCCTGTAGTCTTTGCATTCTTGGGCATTCGGGACCTTCGGTATAAGGCAGATGAAGGATCGATTACATCCCTTGGGAATCCAAGATTTAACCTGAAAATCAAACACAGCTCCCCAAAAGTCAGATTTAAGGATCTGCCAAAAATGTTTAATGAAACCAAAAGAGATGCCATCTGGACCGGGGGATTTTTCGTCTCCAGAGTTCCAAACAACCTTTTTGATTTCGTCTTCAGAAAAGTCTCTGTCCATCCAAAAGCATTCTTCAGGCGTTAACTTCTTTAGATCGGTAAGGTTGAGGCCGCATCGCCTTTGCATTGCCGTCCCCATTCTTTTTCTGTAAAAAGATAGGAATTCTTCTTTAACGACGGAAGGGTCCTCTTTCCGAGATCCATCAATCAAGACACCTCTGATTTTCTGTCTATTCCTTCTGAATTTTACAACTCCATGAAAGAAACGAGGGTTTTCATCTCCCTCCACATCCCATTTAATTTTGGCTTTCTGCCTCAAGTCAGATCTGACTTTTGAATCGAACTCAGACATGATTTTCATCGCCTCGAGTCTTCTTGCGATAATACTTTGATCCGCCGTACCAGATTCAATATCCTTATCCGCTTGTTTAATAACCTCCATGGCCTTCTTTTTATCCTCCTCCAGGTTTAGTTTTTTCTCTTTCCACCATCTTTTGACTTTTTCTTTAAGCATTTTTAACTTGTTTTTTAGGTCTGTCAAGTTACATTCAGATCGAATGTAGTTGCCCTATTTCCATTCCTTTTCAACCAACAATTTAAAATCATCCATATCGTTCCATGAGTTGAAGATCTTAAAAGGAATGGGGTCGTAATCTTGGCAACTCTCTTTTAGAATAATAGGGCAGTGGTCCGACTTCTCCCTGAGAAGAATGAAGCAGCTCGAATTGGGCCATAAGTCCAGAAAATTCCTAGAGACAAAAAACTTGTCAAGTTTACTTAGTTTTGAACCATCTTTTGGGACCATGTGAAACGCCTACCCAAAAAAGGCAACTCTATGATGTCGGCGTTGGAGATGAAGATGTTGAAGTTCCGGACAACAACATGGTCAACGAACGAACCAATTTTCTCCCTCGGATCTCGGATGGTATTGAAGTCTCCTACAATAATCAACACACCCGTCCAGTTATTGATCAATTGCAGAATTGAAGCCCAAAGAAGTTTCTTCTTGGAGTCTTGTTGAGGAGCATAAACGTTGATAAAACAGCATAATTCATTATTTGGAATCCATCTCCCGAAAACTGCTATGAACCCATCATAACAGAGGACTTTGGCTTTAGCGAACACTTGGGTGTCCCATATCGAAAGAATGCCTCCAGACCTACCCCTGGCATTAAGGACCGCATAGTCAAAACCGAAGACTCCCCGGATCTTTTTGACCAAGAAGTCGTCCAAACTTTGCAAACATGTTTCCTGTAAAGCCAAGAAGTTAATCTTATGAACTTTGCAGAGATCATTCACCCATCTGATTTTATCATCGCACCCAATACTTCTGCAGTCTAAAGACATGAAATTCATTGAGGAACGGAACGAACACCTTTCCCTAAAACACTTTTTTCCACTTCATTTTGCATCCCTTTCATGTCGAACCCCAACAATTCTCCCACCTCTAGAGTTTTTTCAATTTCAGATTGTGGATTGAAGAACCTGGAAGAGGATACTTCTGCCTGATTTGATACACCGGAACGATTAAGGTTCCTCAGATTACATCTGAGAATTTCTGAAACAGTAGCTTCCATAACAGGTCCATTGTCGATTAACAGGTTAACCTTTTCGTTGACAGAAACCCCTGATTTAGACTTCTTTCTTCCCTTCTTTTTTGTTTCCAGTTTCAGCTTTGGAGACAAATTCGAAAGCTTTACAATCTTAGGTGGGTGATTTTTGGGAATGAGGGTAGGGGATAAGGATATGTTAGAGATTTCAGGGAACAAAAACCTATAGCGATGGGCCTCCTCTGGATTACCCTCACAGTAATCTAAACTTTTATGGGTTTCCTTAGAGCATATTGTACTTTTTTGATGCTCTTGGGCCGGCCCATCTCTTGTGGCACTCTGGTCCAATGAAGTAGACAAAACCGTTTTGTTAGACGGTTGCTCTGCTTCCTTCCTCTTTTCTCCTAAAACAGATTCATCACCAATAATGATAGAGGCAAAAGTTGTGTGTTCCCCAGGTTTATTGGAACTAGCCTGGACGACATTGGGGGACTCTCCATCCCTTCGAGTTTCCTTCTCGAAATTTGAATTTTTGTCTCGCCGACTTCCAGAGCTTGCTTCCTTCCTGGCCGGAACCGATGCCGACCATCGGTCCTTGTCTACCTGAGAATTGTTCTCTTTCATCTCCTCTTTGTTTCTTTCGTTCGTAGACGAATCTGGGACGAACTCCCCCTCTTCTTCCTCTGTGAAGTCTTCCGGTTCTTCATCTTCTTCTTCAGGTTCATCATCCTCGTGATTGAGACTTTCAGAATGGAATTCCCAGTTTGGGATCAATTCTTCCCCTTCAGATATCTTTATTTTTACCAGTTTTCCGTCAACCATGATTTCTTCGATGGTTCTTATATAGTTTAACTCCTTAGTAAGAATGCAGACATTTCCCCTTCTAGGATTAGTGTTTTCGTTCCAGTGAGGTTCAGAAATCAGGACTTCTCCCCATTTGGCGGTGATCATGATAAAAGAGTTTGGATTCCATACCTTTACTGGAACTCCCTCCACCTTCAACCAAACTATTCTCTCATCTACTGTGAATTCTGAAGACCATGGTTTGATGGACGTAAACCATTTACCCAACTCCTTCAGCCTGGAAGCCTTCTCCTTATCCACCGTATCAGGCCATTGGATCAAAACCCATAAGCCTCCAAGGTATTTAAAACGGACGTTTCCCCATCCATCAAGATTGCATAAATTGACAAGATTGTTTAGAACGTGAATCGACCTCACCTTGCCCACGTGATGTGTCTCTAACGTCTTCACCGTCTCCGCACTGTCCTTCGACCAGAGCTTAATTCTTGGATGAGCTTGGGGGTTTCAGATTTCTTTCCTCTCAGAGCATCCGCGTAAGAGATGAACACCTTCTCGTCGACATTTGCTTTTGAGCTTTTGTCTGCTGTCAACGAGCTTCCTTTTGACGGTCTCCTCTAAGAAGGATAAAGTTAAACGAATTCTCTTCAAATATATAAAATCTAGTTACACCTTCAACACAACACCATGGACCCTCATGCATGAAGCTAATCCATCAAATGGTTGAATGATATCTATCAATAAGTAGTTAGCCATGTGTCACGTTACATTTAAAACCTTTAGTTTGGCTAAAAACTTCAAGACAAAACCATGTGAGTGGCTTGCTCATCATTCCATTTGATAAATATATCTATATACATGATACATCACTGGGCCGCATATGTTATAAGACAACCCCATAGATTTTAATGAATTTCTGTTTGTTAGGATGCATAGCCACATTACATTTAAAGTAAATGGGACCATGGTTCTGGTAGCATTCTTGACCTCTTTCTTTGTTCTGAATTCTGGCCATTGAAGTTATATCCTCTATGTCTAATCTTTCCTGTATCCTAGTGCAGCTTAATCAAGTCCTAGTTAATATCTTACCAAGTTACAGAGAAACAAGCTCAAAAGAATCAAGCACTACTATAGGATCGTCGCATCTATAGTTCATCTCATACCTTACAAGGGGACTTGGTCCAAGTCAAAATTTTACAACTCAAAAGTTTTACAGTAAAAACTTCAAAATCTAGCTACTTGAGTTTATATATAAACAATGGAGTTGTAAAAAATAAACAATTTTCAATTATAGATGATATCGTACAGCGATTAGATGGAAAAGCATCATGGACCATGGCTGTAACTAGATTTATTTTATTAGAAGAGAATTTCGTTTTTATTTATTTATCGTTCTTACAGGTTGGAAGACAACTCCATGTGATGTTGCTTTTCTCAACATCAGTACATCAGACGTCCCTTTCTCTCATCCACCTCTCCTTCAATAATTTGGTTATATAAACCATCCCATATGCAAAATACAGCCACAACTCCCTCCACAATCCACCACAACAGATTACACCAATAATTACTTTGAGCATTTTCTTCCTTCATCGGCCTGTAGGAAAAATGGCCATTCTTATGCCTCGGATCATTCAAGCAAAACAAATTCTCCGACGATCGTTGTCAAATGGAAGCAGCAATGCATACATGGCCATCCCAAAAGGTTATTTTGCCGTATATGTTGGGGAGCAAGAGAAGAAGAGATTTGTGGTTTCAGTATCAATATTAAGCCAACCTGCATTTCAAGAATTATTATGTCAGGCAGAGGAAGAGTTTGGGTACAACCATCCAATGGGTGGCCTCACAATTCCATGCAGCGAAGACATATTCACTGATCTTGCTTCTCGTTTTGGGGCATTGTGACTTGTACACCGCAGTTTTAATTTTCTACCATGGTTTTGTAAAGAACTAACCACTAGGACCCTTCTGAGTTTGTAAGACGTGTGGAGACAATTGTCCCAGTTTTATGAAATTTGATTTAGGAATTTTTTTTATTCCGTTTGTGCTGTGAACTAAGACATAAATGACAAAGTGATTTCAGCATCTACTAATTTTGTGCGGATATCTTTTCTCCGAATGATGAATGCCCTTACATTTAAAAGCCTCTCATACAATACCATTTGCAATGAATCAAACAATTGGCTACAAGAGCTCAGACCATGAATTAAACTCTTTGTAGACAAAAGACAACTGATATATTTTTGTTCTTATATTCATGTCTGCCGTCTATGTAAATGTGCCACGGAAACAATTACAAACGATTTTCTGAGATTTAACAGGTAAAAAGGTACGTACCACACAAGAACATGAGTGAAGTTTGTGCAGCAGAGAAATATTTGTATTCTGTTGTTTCTGGAAGCCAAAGGAGCTCTCATATATATATCTACCGCTATTAGCATGTGAATTTGAAATTTTATACTATTAAACTGACCTTGTTATCACTGAAAAATATGTTGGTTGGCAGTAGCAGCCTGCATATGATGAGATCATTGCAGCAGTTCCACTTGTCTAAGTTCATTGAAATTTGTCATATTCGTTGACAGCAAGATGCATGGTAAAAATGCTTTTAACCATATTCCATCGTTTCACTGAGAAGAAATCGCTGGTTTGTAACCTAAAGAAAAGTATAAAATTCTCTAAGATTGGTATGCCTGGATATAGCTGAAGGTCAAGAAGACGTGTATATACCTGCTATCAATTCAATTGATGATACCAATATTACCGGTAAGTTTGTCTATTCACTGTTGAACTATTTCTCCTAGAGATTCCACCGTTTGATTCCTTCTGTAGTTGATCTTCCTTCTGCTTGCTAGTACTGCCAACTCGTGTATATGATGTCGAGTGTTCCTCCGTAAACCTTTTTACAAATTATAACTTAATTTTATGAATTTCAACTCTGAAAAGGTGCTTGTTTTCTCATAGGGGGATTTCTCAACCCGTAGGCCCCATATACATTATATTGGAGATATATGAACCTCTCACATGGCTTTGTTTCCTAACAAAATAAAAATATTATGGCTTCCAATTGAATACTAGAAAGTATTAGTCTTACAAAAATAATACCAATTGACAGGACGTATAATAATATAAAATTGTTTGACCTTCGTTTAATATGGATAAAATAAAAACTCTCGTAATTAAAGCAAATGAGACCTGAATATGTTGGGTAGAAGCTGTAACTAGATTTTTATTATTTGAAGAAGATTCATTTTACTTTATCAAAGCAAATTGAGGATGCTTAACTGCAATTGGGACTGATTGACCGGCCTAACAACTCGATGAGCGACGGTCTTGGAGCTGGAAGTTGGAAAGCGACGGCAAATTCTCCGTGTCCTCTCTTAGGAAAGCGGTTGACGACTCATCATAGCACGAGATGGAATCGCTTGGTTCCTGGTAAGGTCATCTTATTGTTGTGGAGGGCGAGATTAGGGAGACTACCGACCAAACTTAATCTAATAAGGAGAGGTGTCAGGCTGAACTCAGACTCGTGCCCACTTTGTCACTCAGCACCGGAATCTATAGATCATCTTTTTCTACAATGTTCAACTGGCAAGGAAATCAGAGCTATGATCTCTTTCTTCCTGGTGTCCAAAGTTCCCATTCTCGGCTGGTTCCATCTCAAATCTTCTCGACACGACCAGAACTGATAATTCAACCAACGCCAATGCTAAGACCCTAATTCTGGGGGCCGTTATTGCCGCGTATTTATGGGCCATCTGGAAACTCCGTAATTCACTCATCTTCAACAAAAAAGGGACCCCAACCAACATAATCACGTCCGAGGTGATGTCAAATTCCTTCATATGGGTCAAAAATAGAATTAAAAGGGGGGAGGCTTTCAATTGGGATAAATGGGGTTGTAATCCTTTAGACTTGGTATGATCTTTCCTTGTACTCTTTTCGTGTACTTCTAGCTTCTCGCTAGCTGTTGTGTTGGTATGAAATCTTGCTGTTAAAAAAAAAAAAAAAACTCGATGAGCGGGGGTGGAGGTGGATGCTTAACACCTAAACGATTGCGAATTTCTAGATATTTTTCCCATCTAGGAGTAGACTTCGGTCAAAAGCCTTTATTTTCCAATGAGCGGTAACTGAAATCAAAATGTCCTTCACGTCTAAAGAATAAAACAAATTTGATACGTTTCCTAGTTTGAAATCTCATATACAAAAATGTGTTAGCAAAACTATACACTAAAACTTCTAGTTAGTGTGCACCAAGGTGAGAGGACGGCGAGATCAATGATGAAATAAATGAACGACAGGTAATCATGAGAACCCCCCCCCCCATTGGATGATTATACCCAAACTCTTCCTATATAGCAAGTACTTGAGTTCTCTTGACAATGATATATGAACCATAAAAGGCTTCGTTTCTGGTTCTCCAACATCAACTACAAAATAACCTTTCGGTAGTTGTTTCTGATGTGCGTCTTCCATTTGACATAGATCTTCGGAGAATTTGTTTTTCTTGAGTGATCATAGGCATATAGGAATATCTAATTTTTAGAAGGTTGATCGAGGAAGTAAAAAGATCTGATATGATTTTTTTCGGAATAAAATATGTGGTGGAGGATTTGTGAGGGACTTGTGTTGTTGCTTTTAGTCGTTCTTGGGATTTAATTAGGCCAACTATTAGGATTATAAAGGAAGATCTCTAAACTTCTAAGACTTTGTTGACAAAATTCTTGATCTGGTATTTTATGAATTTGTGTATAATTTATTTGTAGCTTAGGGACCCAAGGAAATGAAGTAATCTATGAAATGGTTTAATCGGTGTAAGGAGGAACTTCAAGGCAAGATAAGTTTTCATCGTCAAATATTTTGTAGACGCACGGTAATACAATTAATTTTTCATTCATGTATAAGCTAAGTATAATAAAACGTGTTGAAAAAAAAAATCTAAATTCCAATTTCATACAACTGGGACAAGTAACTCTATCTCACAAAACCACTTGGGTTGTGGCGCACTGGTAAAGCATTTGGGGGATGTAGTGGAAGATATCATCTACCCAGGTTCAAATCCGGGTTCAAATCCAGGCGCTGCCAAAACTCTTGTGGCCATGGAGGTTCTCCTCCAGGCTATTCGTGGTCTCTCGGGGATTAGTCGGTGCGCGTAAGCTGGCCGAAAACCCACGGTTACCAAAAAAAAAAAAATAACTCTATCTCACAAGCTGCATATGGTCAGTGATCGGTCTTATACAAAAAATGTTATGTTATAGCAAAGGTAACAACACTATAGGTTAAAGTCAAAATACGCCGAGGCGACATGCGAGATCAATGAATTTGTCTTTACTACACGGGATTGTGAGCCCACCCATTGGATGGTCATACCCAAACTCTTCGTAACTCTTCGTCTGCTTGACGTAGAAAGTCTTGAAATGAAGGTTGGCTTAACAAGGATACAGGAATTACAAATCTTTTCTTTTCTTGCTCCTCTCCAACATAAACGGGGAAATACCCTTTTGGTACATCCATAGTTGTTGGTCTACGGTTTCCATTTGACTAAGATCGTTGAGAACTTGTTTTGCTTGCATGATCCGACCTATACGAAAAGCCATTTTCTTATTGTTGATAAATGAAGCAAAAAAATCAGAAAAAAAAAATTATTAGTGAAAGATGCCTTATGGTTTAAAAATGGAGTTATGTTGGTGCTTTGCGTGTTGTATGCTTTATATATTATTTTTTGATGCTTCAAATCTACTATTCGTGATAAAAGGGAATTAAATGGCAGATGGAGAATTGCAATATTGCCATGTGGTTTGTGTCTTCCAACTTGCATGAAAAAACAACATTTCTTGTCAATAATAAGATCACCGAGGATATTAACAATGACTTAAATCTGGACCGGGATTAGACATAGAGGATAACTTCTATGGCCAAAAGAATTCTGAACATATTAAGACGTCAATAATGATACCAAAGCCATGGTCCCATGTACTTTAAATGTAATGTGGCTATGTTGTCAGGATCTAATTCTTAACAAGAATAATGAACTCAGAAACAATATTAAAGGAGTTGCGGAATAACACTTTAATATTGTTTCTGAGTTCATTATTCTTGTTAAGAATTAGATCCTGACAAGTGGTATCAGAGCAAGTATTCTCAGAAACCTTCATTCATCATGGAAAACACAGTTGAATCAAACAGTACTCTTGTCTCAAAGGTTCCAATGCTCAGATCTAATGAGTTTGACATGTGGAAGATTAGGATCAAGCAATACATTCTCCTCACAGATTACTCTATGTGGGACATCATTGAGAATGGCCCATCTGATGAAGGAAAGATTGGTGCATATGGAAAAAGAATCCCACCAAAGACGGATGCAGAAAGGAAGACAAGGCAGACATAGATGAAAGCCTTGAGCACACTGCTCTTGGCTATTCCCAATGAGTATCAACACCAATTATGCAATTGCACTGATGCACAGATGCTTTGGAATGCTCTAGAGAAGAGATTCTCTGGTACCAAAAGTACCAAGAGAAATCAGAAGGCAATATTGAAGCAACTGTATGAAAACTTTATGTCAACTAAGAATGAGTCCATGACTCAAACTTTTGACAGGTTTAACAAGCTGATTGGTGAACTAGCTACTATGGGAGTACAGATTGATCAAGATGATGTAAACAGAAAGTTCTTAAGGTCCCTTGGAGATGAATGGACCATGTATACTGTTTCATTCAGACAGAATGAATAATTGGAAGAAAAGGAACTGGATGATCTATACAATGATCTTAGAGTGTTTGAGTCTGAGGTGGAGGCAAAGAAGAAGCCTACTGGGTATGTTCATAATGCTGCACTCCTATCAGCATCAATTGATTCTACTGCTAACCCTGAATCAGTTAATGCTGCTAATGGAGTAAATCAAGAAAAAGGCACTGAATCTGTTTTTGAAGCTTTTCTTTCCAGCCATGGAAACTCCTCTTTAATCAATGATGACTTGGAACAACTTCATCCTGATGATCTTGAAGAGATGGATATTAAATGGCAGATGGCCATGCTGTCTTCATCAAGAGGACTGGGATGAACAACTTCTCCCAAAGAAGAGAAGATGGAGCAGGCTTTGATAAGTCAAAGGTGGAGTGCTATAAGTGTCATCTAAAGGGACACTTTGCCAAGGAATGCAGAAGTGGAGTGTCTCACAACAACCACCAACAAGCACAGACCGGAAGCTTCAACCAGAATAGAAACTCTGCTCAAGCTCTTGTTTCTCAACAAGGAATGGGGTTTGACTGGAGTGATCAAGCAGAAGAGGCTATTCAAAATCAAGCTCTCATGGCAGAGGTATCTGATCTCCCAACTGAGGTACTTTCTAATCTTTGTTCTCAAACTTGCATTGACACTGTTAAAAGGTATAGGGATCACAACTAGAATATGAGTGATGACCTTAAGAGGTTAGAAAAAGATATAAAAGACTATGTGAGAATTGTTGAGAGGTTTGAGGAACAAATTAAAGGTTTCCAATGAACTTCAACACACATATGATACCAATTACTGGAAGTGGGAGAAGAATGATCTAGAAATCCAACTGACAAAGTCCAAGGAGGAGAATGAAAAGTTGAGAGGAGAGCTAGCCAAAGTTAAGCTAGATATGGAAAAGTTTTCGAATGCTTCTAAAGCAATGGACTCTTTACTACAAACCCAGTTTCATGACAAACTGAGAAGAGGAATAGGGTACAATACCACACCAGCACCATACAACAACAACTACATCCCTCCTACATCAGACTTACTAGAGACCAAGGATAGGAAAGACTTGAAAGAGGGAGCCACTGATATAGATCCCTTAGATGGAGTAGTTGTTGAGTACAAGACTGAGAAAGAAGCTGGTAAGAGTAAGGAGAACAATGTGAGTGGTGAGATTCCTCTAGAGAATCACATTATTACCAATGAGGGTTGTGGAAAGATTTGGGTAAAATCTAAGGACATAGAGAAGGCTGAGGGAAAGTCTAAGAAGGTTCATTACAAGCAAACCACAGTTGTGAATCCTGTTCCTTGCAAACAGTGTGCATGTAATAAGCCTGAGCCCCTAAAACATGATAAAAGGAGGGGAAATCAAAGGAATTGGAATAATCAGTGGGCTCAGAAGCAAGGAGTTGATCTGAGTAGAATCATTAGACCAAAACCTTATTTCATATGTGGCAAATTGAATCATCTTGCCAAGCATTGTTACTATAATCCTATTAACCAAAGGATGAATTTTCAAAGAGCTATGCAAAAACCCTTTGGTTATAGGAAGGATGAAAAGAACCATGTGGCTAAGAAACCTGCTAAATCTAAAAGCCACATGAAGAAAAAGACTGTGGAAGAAAGTGTCAAGATGTGGGTTCCTAAAAGCACTAAAACTGTTAGTACTGCTACCACAAATGGTGTTGCTGACAATGTTAGTGCTGCTATAAGCAATACTACTGCTATCAATGTTAGTGCTGCTGACATTGTTAGTACTTCTTCAAATGTTAATACTGCTAACTCTGTTAGTGCTTCTAACAAGGTTAGTACTACTAACTCTGTTACTACTTCTAAAATTAGTATTGCTTCTAGTGTTTGTGCTGCTAGGCCTATTATCTTGACAAAGTACTCCAGTAATGAGTGCTCTGATTTTAAAAATCTCATCAAAAAGGAATGTAAATACTTTGATGAGAAAGAGAGACCCAAGACCACTCTGGCTTGGGTTCCCAATCAATACTAATTGTTCTATTCTATGTGCAGGGCAACCTACGACTCAAAGGAAATAGCATATGGCATGTTGATAGTGGCTGCTCTAGGCACATGACAGGGAACATGGCTTGCCTCAAGAATTTCAAGAAAATTGATGGAGGACATGTTGCCTTTGGTAATACTCCAGATGGAGGTAAGATCAGTGGTAAGGGAGATGTAACAAAAGGTAAAATGACTTTTGAAGATGTGTTCTATGTTGAGCAGTTAAGGTACAACCTGTTAAGTGTATCACAGGTGTGTGACAAAAAGCATAGTATATTGTTCACAGATACAGAATGCATTATCCTTGCTCCTGGATTCAAGGTAGTTGATGAAAAGATGATACTACTAAGAACTCCCAGAAAGAATAATGTCTATTGTTTGGATATGGAAAGTGTTTCAACTGATTCATCCCTAAATTGTCTTCTTTCAAAAGCATCTTTGGATGAATCATCACTTTGGCACAAAAGGATGTGTCACATGAACTTCAAAACAATGAATAAACTTGTTAAAAACAACCTTGTAAGAGGTTTGCCTTCAAAAGTCTTTTCATGTGATGATCATTGTGTTGTCTGTCTCAAAGGCAAACAACACAAACTTCTCATAAGTCCAAAGAGTTGAACACAATCTCAAATTCTCTTCAGTTGTTGCATATGGATCTGTATGGTCCTACAAATGTTAAGAGTATAGGTAAGAAATCATACTGCTTAGTTATTGTTGATGATTACTCTAGATTTACTTGGGTATATTTTCTAAGGACTAAGGATGAGACATGTGGACTGATCAAATCCTTTATTCTAGGAATTGAAAACCAAACAAATCAAAAAGTAAAAGTCATTAGGTCAGACAATGGTACTGAATTTAAAAATCATGACCTAAACACCTTTTGTGAGGAAAAAGGAATTGAGAGGCAATACAGTGCTCCTAGGACTCCACAACAAAATGGTGTTGCTGAGAGAAGGAATAGGACACTGATTGAAGCTGCTAGATCTCTGTTAGCTGATTCCAAACTTCCAATTACTTTCCGGGCTGAAGCAGTTAATACTGCTTACTATGTCCAAAACAGAGTTCTAGTAGTCAAGCCTAAGAACAAGACACCTTATGAGCTTTTAAATAAAAGAAAACCATTCATTGGATTTTTCAAACCTTTTGGGTGTCCTTGTACCATTCTCAATACCAAAACTCACTTAGGAAAGTTTGATAGCAAGACAGATGATGGTTTTCTTTTTGGTTACTCATCTCAGAGTAAGGCCTACATAGTATTTAACTCTTCTTCTAGAATAATTGAGGAAAGTGACAATGTCAAATGCAATGAGAACACACCAAATCCTATTGGTTCTGGTCCTCAGTGGTTGTTTGACATTGACTCACTAACTAACTCTTTGGGTTTCAGTAGTGATGATCATGCAGGTTCAGGAAGTGGAGGATCAGGGGATGTACAAGTACAAGACATTATTCCTCAGTCTGTGATCTTTCCCATACCTACAATGGAACTTGTTGAAATCTGTGAAAATGAGACTATTACTGAACCAATTCAGAGTGAAGAAGAAAGAAGAGATAAGGAGAAGTCAGAGCATGAAGAGCCAACAGTAACTGATGAGATCCCCTCAGCTGACTTAAATGATTCCAATCTAGAAGTAGGAATCAATGAAGAACCTAGTCATCAGACTTGAACACAAAAGAACCATCCTCCAGAGCTGGTAATAGGAGACATCTCTTCTCCTATGGTAACTAGGAATCAAAGCAGACTACAAGAGATGCAGGATCAGAAACATACAGTACTCTCTTGCTTTCTATCTCAGATTGAGCCTAAGAAGGCCTATGATGCAATGAAAGATTCAAGTTGGATAGAAGCTATGCAAGAAGAGTTGCTACAGTTTAAGTTGCAAGATGTTTGGGACTTGGTGGACCTTCCAAAAGGTCATAGAGCTATTGGCACCAAGTGGATTTTCAGGAATAAAAAGGATGAGAGAGGAATAGTAATCAGAAACAAAGCAAGGCTAGTGGCACAAGGGTACACTCAGGAAGAAGGCATAGATTATGAAGAAGTCTTTGCTCCTGTTGCAAGGGTAGAGGCAATTAGGCTATTTCTAGCCTATGCCTCATACATGAAGTTCAAGGTATATCAAATGGATGTGAAGAGTGCCTTTCTACATGGTACAATTGATGAAGAAGTATATGTCTGTCATCCCCCTGGATTTGAAAATCCATCATATCCTGACAGAGTATATAAACTGAAGAAATCACTTTATGGTCTACATCAAGCCCCAAGAGCATGGTATGATACATTGTCTACCTATCTCTTAGAAAATGGGTTTGAAAGGGGAATAATTGACAAGACCCTCTTCATTAGAAGAAGTAAGAAGGACATCCTACTTGTTCAGATCTATGTGGATGACATCATCTTTGGATCTACAAAAGAACAAATGTGTAGAGACTTTGAAGAGTTGATGCACAAGAGCTTCAAAATGAGTGCAATGGGTAAACTCACCTTCTTCCTTGGGCTTCAAGTGAAACAGCAGAAAGATGGGATCTTCATAAGTCAATCAAAGTATGTGAAAGACATCCTGGACAAATATGGTTTAACAGACTCAAAGCCAGCAAACACACCAATGGAAATTCACAAACAGATCACTGATGATCTTGAGGGGGAGGATGTTGATGTCCATCTTTATAGATCAATGATTGGATCTCTCATGTATCTCACAGCCTCAAGACCAGACATCATGTTTCCAGTGTGTGTGTGTGCCAGATTCCAAGTCAAGCCAAAGCAATCACATCTTCAAGCAGTTAAAAGGATTTTCAGATACTTAAGAGGGCAACCTAGATTAGGTCTTTGGTATCCTTATGAATCCAACTTTGACTTGATTGCTTATTCAGACAGTGACTTGGGTGGTGCTAATATGGATAGAAAGTCTACTTCAGGGGGATGTCAGCTTTTGGGTGCAAGACTAGTATCTTGGCAATGTAAGAAGCAAACCACTGTGTCCTTATCAACAACAGAAGCTAAGTACATTGCTGTTGCAAGTTGCTGCTCTCAGGTTCTATGGATTCAGAATCAAATGATGGACTATGGGGTAACCTTTCTTCACATTCCAATCTTCATTAACAATAGCAGTGCTATAAACATTGTTAACAATCCAGTCAAGCACTCCAAAACCAAGCACATTGAGATCAGGTATCACTTTATTAGAGACTGTAATGAAAAGAAGCTTATTCAAGTTGCTAAAGTTCATACTGACAACCAGTTTGCTGATCTATTCACTAAATCTTTTGATGTGGGCTGATTCACTTTCTTGGTTACAAGTGTGGGCATGATCAACTCTGAATGAGCTTATATTTAAAAAGTGATTGTATACCTGCTATTTGGTTGTTTTGGTGTTACTAATCATCTTTCTCAGGAAGTTATTACCTTGCTCAAGCTTCAACAGTGTAAGTGCAGTTAATGCTGCCAGTGCATAGTTAATACTGCTAGTTAGTTAATACTGCTCTCAGTTAATACTGCTAGTTAGTTAATACTGCTAGTGGTTAATACTGCTCTCAGTTAATACTGCTAGTTAGTTAATACTGCTAGTGGTTAATACTGCTCTCAGTTAATACTGCTAGTTAGCTAATACTACTAGTGGTTAATACTGCTTCTTTCCCGAATCGTATAAATACCCTCTTTGCCCGCCTAACAGCTCATAACGACTATTTGAATACGGTTCATCTTCTCTCTAACCCTTTTTCTCTCAAGCACCTAGTAAGTTTCAGGCAAGAACACTTAAGCTCGATGGCATCCATGGAGTTCATTGATGAGCACAACAAAATCGCAATGCTTCAAAAGCCAAAGCAGGCTGATGGATTTCACCAGATAGTCGATTTTCTCAAGACAAGCCATATCGAGTATGCTCTTACAGTGTCACCATCCATCTACATTGAGCACCAACAACAATTTTGGTCTAATGCCACCATTGTTACTGAAAATGGTGTGCAAGTTATCAAGACAAGGGTGTGTGACAAACCCTTGACAGTTTCTGAAGAGGTTATACGCATCAGTCTACGTCTAGACGATGCTTCAGGTATCTAATCTATCTCTAATGATGAACTATTTTCCACTCTAACTAGAATGGGGTATGGAGGCCCATTGGGTGTTTTCAAGTTCTCAAAAGCAAAATTTTCTCCCCAATGGCGTTTCTTTGTCCATACCCTGATGCACTGTATTTCCAGAAAGACTACTGGATGGAGTGAGTTCAGTAGTACCATTGCTTATGCTTTGGTCTGCTTGGCCACTGCCAGAAAGTACAATTTTTCTAAAATGATTTTCAATGACCTTGTGTCAAACTTGGGAAACAAAAAGAGTTTTTATATGTACCCAAGATTTGTCCAGGCAGTTATAACCAATGAATTGACGGATATGCGTCAATTTGATGAGGTATATGTACCTAAAATCCCCAAGGGTAAGGTCTTTTCAAATATGAAGAGACCTGCCTTGGACTCGGAAGGAGTTGACACCCCATTGTTCTCTACAATGATGGTGGTGTCCCACAATCAAGAAGGTATGGCTTCAGGGTCAAGGCCCTCATTAGACCATCCCACTGAAAGCCAATCCCAACCTTCAATCAGTATATCAATCCCACAGTCCCTTCTTCAAAAACCAACTTCACCAATCACCAATACGTACATGAGGAAAAAGGTAAAGAAGGCTCCTTCCCTTCTTGTAACTTCACCCACAGAGCCTTTAAGCCCTCTAATGGAGAATTCTCCATTAGAGAATATCTATAGGGAAACCACAGAGGTGTCTCCCAACCCCAAGGAGGTGCTCACTGAGGAGATGCATGAGCATATGGGTGCAAAGGCTGCTACTACTCCTGCTAGCACAGAGGAGGCCAGTGGTAACATCAATAAGACCTTCCCCATGGCAACTTTGGGTGAGCAATCATCCAAAGGTCCCAGGTGCCAAGAAATCAAGGGGGTGGAGGGTAATTCTGCTAGGCAGAAGACTTCCACTACAAAAATATCCAATGATCCTCCAAAGGTGGTAAACACACCAAAAGGAGGTGAGGACAAATATGACTACAATGAATTGATGGAAACTATGGGCAACATTAATATGGACGTTATCAAACAAGGCAAAGACATAGAAGAGATGAAATTGGTAATTCAATCTCAACAAGTACAGATTACCAAATTGAAGAAAATGGTGACAAGATTGGTGCACAAGAAGAGGAGAAGGCAATTTGTGTTGAAGAAGAGGAAAAATGCTAATGATGCTTTCAACAAGGGGGAGAATCAAGAGGCTGAAGCAGAAAAGGAAAGTACATCTGTGATGGGATTTGATTTTGAGGGGGAGAAAGAAGCAGAAACAGAACTACAAGTAGCAGAAACAGATGAGGTTCAAGCAGCAGCAGTAACAGGGCTATCTGTTGAAGAGTTGGAAATTGAAGAAACTTTGGTAAAAGCCAAGAATGACACTCCAAAGGCTACTCAAAAGGCCAAGGGAGTGGTCATTAAGAAAGGAGGTATTGAAAAGAAAACAAGCAAAGAGACCAGTGACGCAGAGTTGAAAAGGAAAGGAAAAGCTAAAATGGTTGAATCTGAGCAACCCTTAAAGAAGAAGAATCAGATTGAGTTGGATGAAGAAGTAGCAAAGCAGCTTCAAGCAGAGATGGAAAAGGAGGAACAACTCCAATCTGAAAAGGACATAGAACTTGCACTGGAGATGGCTAAAAGTCTAAATGAAGAGTATCAAAAGAGCATGCAAACTGCAGCTGAGGCCAAGAAGAGATCAGTGACAGTTTTCAAGCAAAGAATGCCACTCAAGAAGCAAAAAAGACAACCTTCTAAGACCTTTTTGGCCAATCAGGAAAGGAGAAAAATGATAAACTTCCTGAAAGGCTTAATTGGTGTCAAAAGAGAGATGTTCACCAACATGGCATACAACAAGGTTGAGGAGCTGTATAAGAAAGAAATGACAAAGCTTCAAGGGGACTCTTCTCAAAGGGAAGAAGCTGAAAGAAGGATGAAGGAGAGACATGATCTCAACATCCAACAACCATTCTCTGAGGAAGTCACTCCTACTAAAGAAAAGGCTGAAGACACTAAAGAAGAAAATGTTGTTGTGGAAGCCAAATCTGCAAAAAGAGTAAAGACTATAGCTTCCAAGAAACAGTCCAAAAAGCCAAGGATTGAAGAAGCACAAAAAGAGGAAGAACCTTCAGTTACACCTTCAGCAGAATCTGTGCAGAACCCAGAGCAGTCCAATAAGCAATCTGATGAGCATGTGGATCTGTATATGACTGTAATTGAACCAGTACAGGCTGTTCCCATATCTGTAAAAGCACAAGAAGTCATCTTTTGGGATATTCTGAGGGACAACAGAAAGGATTACTTCAGTCTGAAAAGAGTTGGGGATGTATTTGAAGTATATTCAACTTGGGGGAAAGTAATCAGAAGTTGCTCCAGGGCTGACCTAGAAGAAATGCATAAGGTGGGAATGAAGCTTTATGAGCCTGTTTTGAAAGGAACTGAAGAAAGTCTACTCAAGATTGCACTGGAATACTTGTGTATGATGTTTGAACCAGAAAAGAAAAGGTGGGGCACAGGATAAAAAATTTGCATCATGAGTATGTGTTTAAGAAGATAGATAAGTGGATACTCTTTGAAAACTGTGGTGTATACATGATCACAATAGATAACTATTACCATGAATACTACTTGGTGGATAAAGTATATGATCATAGCAAGGAGAAGCTGAATGGGATGCTAAAAACTAAGCTAGTGTGTGCAAAGGAATCAGAAATGGCCAGAATTGTGGTAAGAAGGACAATTAATCAAAGTCTGGGTCTGGATCCGAATTTGGGCAACTGGGCTGTAGTGTTGAAAGCATCTTGAAGACCATAATTGAAGAACTTGACTTCTCTTCCTAAAAGTCAAGTTAGGGGGAGATTGTTGGGAATTAAAGAATTGTTCAAGTATGGTTAATACTGCTAGCACAATTGATTACTATTGCTAGTAGATTTAATACTGTTTGGAGAGTTTGTACTGCTAGTAATTAGTACTGCTAAAAGTTAGTACTGCCAGATCAAAGTTAATACTGCTGAGCACAGTTACTAGTGCTGGTGAAATTAGTACTGCTCAGAGTGTTAATGCTGCCACAACTTAATACTACTTAAGAGATAATCAAGATTCGTGCAGATCAAGACTTAAGATAATCATGGAAGGTTTGAAGATAATGATAGAAGAATATACTGAAGATCTTTTATTTTTTTGTAATTATCTTTTCTTTTCAGTATATGTATAGACCTGTTGAGAATAGTTAAGAATATATCAAGTTAGCAGATTATTCTGAGTTTTTTTTAGAGATAATTAACCTAAAGGTTTAGAGCCCTAGTTCTAGAGAAGTAGAATTCGTATTGGTGAGCCTGTTCATCAATATTGAGGTTTTGTTTGAAATCTTGTAACTTTAATCATTCAATAAAGTTTACAAGATTGTGATTTCTGATTCACTGTTATATTGATTATTGAATATTAAAATGTTATTCCGCAATTTCTTTAATATTCTGAGTTTATTATTCTTGTTAAGAATTAGATCCTGACATATGTTTCCTAACAAACAAAAGATTCATTAAAATCTCTCGGGTTATCTTTGTTGGAACTAACCCGAAAATATCAACAGAAAATTGTAAAGCTTGACAGGAAGAAGAGAAAAATGGATCGAGGGACCAAAGGTTTTCAACAATCTGTTTTATTATAACATTCACACACACCCATAACTGATTACATACACATATTTATACACATGAAATGACACCTTTTGACCAACACATTGGTTTGTGAACCAACACAACTGTTGGTAAATAATCACCAAAACTGTCGCTAATAACCTATCAAACTATGATAAATATCAGTACTTATAGATAATAACATGCCTTAGCTTATAATTTTAACACTCCTCCTTAAGCTAAGACATATCTTACACACATCTTGAAGTATTCAAGCTTCAAGCATTATTCATCATCAATCTTGATTTTCCCAGGGAGAGTATCATCCGTGGGTACATTCATCACCTTGTTTCTTTTCACAAGGTCATCATCATTCTTGTACCATGCATCATCCAATAGAGTTTCAAGTTGCTCAATTGCCATGAACATTGTATCCCCTTCTTGAATTTCATTTCACAGAAGAAATTGGCATCTTCACTCTCATCCTCTTTTCGTTTCTTGCAATATTTCATAGTATGTCCGTATTTGTGACAATAATAACATTGAGTTTCAGATAAATATCTTACATGTTCTTTTCCTTTTGCTTTTGTAGAGGAAAGAAATGCTTGTTCAGAAGCAACATCATCAAAATTTCTCATCGGAAGTTCATGGGACTTAAGTGTCCCCAACATATTTTCCAAAGAAAGTAATGCCAAATCCTTTGATTCTTCGATGTCAACAACAACATACTCGAACTTTCGAGTCAAACTTCTCAAAATCTTCTCTATAATTCTTTTATCTTCAATCCCCCTCCCCATTAATCGTCATTTGATTAGTGAGGGTGATCACACGGTTATAAAAATCTTCAACGGACTCAGATTCTCTCATCCGAAGTCCATCGAATTCACAACGTAAGGTTTGTAAACGTACCATTTTAACTTTGTCCTCTCCATGGTAGGTCTTGTACAACATATCCCACGCATCCTTTGATGTAATAGTCGTTGAGATCCTCTCGAAAATGGCTTCATCTACTGCTTGATAAATAAAAAATAATGCTTTCCGATCTTTCTTCTGATCTTCTTTTAATTATGTGTTGTGTTGTGACGTTAAAGCGGTGGGATTCTTGGGTTCTTGTAACCCATCTTCAACCAAATTCCATAGATCTTGAGATTCGAAGAACACCTTCATTTGGATACTCCATTGGTGATAGTTTCTACCGTTTAATTTCGGGAGTTGCGCTTGAAAAACGTTGTTGTTCGAAGCCATTAGATTTCTAATCTTTCCTACGTTTTTGTTTGCGTTTTTTTGTGATGTTGAACATGGGCTCTGATACCACTTTGTTGGAACTAACATGAAAATATCAACAGAAAATTGTAAAGCTTGACAGGAAGAAGAGAAAAATGGATCGAGGGACCAAAGGTTTTCAACAATCTGTTTTATTATAACATTCACACACACCCATATCTGATTACATACACATATTTATACACATGAAACGACACCTTTTGACCAACACATTGGTTTGTGAACCAACACAACTGTTGGTAAATAACCACCCAAAACTGTCGCTAATAACCTATCAAACTATGATAAATAACATTACTTATAGATAATAACATGCCTTAGCTTATAATTTTAACAATCTTATAACATATGCGGCCCAACGATGTGTCATGTATGTATATAGATATAATTAAGTGGAATGATGAGCAAGCCACTATGTACGAATAATCACATGGTTTTGTCTTGACGTTTTTGGCCAAATTAAAGGTTTGATTGGTAGAGGGACTTATGGCTAACTACCTATATATTGGCAGATCATTCAGCGATTTGATGGACATAAGCTTCATGCATGAGGGACCATGTGTTGGGTAAAAGCAGTAATAACTAGATTTTTTTTATTTGAAGATAATTCATTTTAGTTTATCCATCTTAATTACAGGTTGGAAGACAAAACCATGTGATATTGCTTTTTCATTACACCACATTTCACCACCTCCCATCTTCCACTCCTTATATTAATCGGTTATATAAACCATCCCATATGCATAACCACAACCACAACAACATATTTCACCAATAGTTAGTTTGAGTTTTTTCTTCCTTCATCAGCCTTTAGAACATAGCAGACTGTGCCCTCGTTAGAAAAATGGCCATTCATATTCCTCGGATCATTCATGCAAAACAAATTCTCCGACGATCAGTGTCAAATGGAAGCAGCAATACATACATGGCCATCCCAAAAGGTTGTTTTGCCGTTTATGTTGGGCAGCAAGAGAAGAAGAGATTTGTGGTTCCAGTATCATTGTTAAGCCATCCTGCATTTCAAGATTTATTATCTCGGGCAGAGGAAGAGTTTGGCTTCTACCATCCAATGGGTGGCCTCACCATTCCATGCAGCGAAGATATATTCACTGATCTTGCTTCTCGGTTCGGGGGCATTATAACTTGTACATGGCCGTTTTAAATTTCTATCATGGTTTTGTAAAGAACTAACCACTAGGACCTTTTAGAATTTGTAAGATGTGCTGAGACAATTGTCCTAGTTTTATGAAATTTGATTTAGCCATTATTTATTCCAATTTTGTTATGAGCTGAGATATGTATGACAAACTGACTTCACCGGTTCATAATTTTGAAAAGAAATCTTTTCTCCCCATGACAAATTCCCTTAGAAAGATAAAAGCATCTTGTCCAATAGCAATGTGCTTCACTATGCTACTGATATAACAAGATACGATTATATCGAATTAAAGAATCTGCCTGACGAACGCACGGATGATAATGAGCTGTATGTGACGACAAAAAACTGAAAAGCTATTATTGTACATTGATTCTCTATAACTTCATAATCTACTGCAAGCTTATCATTGTACAATGATTCTCACTGAGATGGCATCTTTGCTTCTGATAACTTTTGATGCTCCATACATCCCAATCTTCACAACAGTGCCATTTTTTTTCTATTTCTGGCTGTTTGTGCCAAGCTCAAAACATTAAAGTTGTAGCTCTTCTTCTAAACTTTCCATAGCCTCTTGAAACACCTTAAATCAAGATTACCCGAGTCAGATTTGCTTTGACACGTCGTGCAGATTGTGTAGACAGTCTGGTAATGGACCATCTCGAAAGCAAGCCAAAAGTTGCTCAGCCTAATCTCACACGAGAAAACCTAAAAATTACTTTTTGAGTGGGATTACTTTGGACTTTGGAAGTATATTTAACCGTTGTTATAATTACATCTTTTGATGGGGATGTTAAAATACTTTAAAGAGATATTAAAGTTTATAGGACCAAAATTATGTCTTAGTTACAAAGGCCATACGATAAGTTGTTAGAACGAAGTAGAACAACGTGAAAAGTTATATCCTTATGATGTTACGACAAAGTTGTTCAACCCGAGTAAAACCTCCTATTAGTCCTTTTAGTGGACACCTGTTGGAAAATGATTATAAAAGCATCCTATAAAAAAACATTTTCAAAAGGTGGTGATGAAGTCACGAAAGCATTGAAGGTCTGTTGGAGTCTTTTCCCGGTTGATTGTTCTGGGGTGGAGTCTTTTCCTGGTTGATTGTTCCAGGGCAGAGCATCTTTTGGTTCCTTCGGATTGCAACAACATTCATTCAAAGTAGGTTGATCCTAAACGCAATGTTGCGACAAGATTCATCCAACGTCTACTAAGACTCTCGGTTTGAAACATTGTTCATCACGATTGTGGATGATTGCACGAGATTCACATGGTTTTTTTATTTTAATTAGACAAAAGTCTAAAGTCAAGACAGTAATCCCCGGTTTTATAATATGGTGTTGATGCATTTCGATGCAAAGATCAAGACTTTTAGGTCTAATAATGTGAAGGAATTAGAATTCAACGAATTCTTTGTTTGTGTTGAGAGGCCTCCACAAAAATCTGTAGTCGAAAGAAAACATCAACGCTTATTCAACGTAGCTTGTGTGGCTTTATTTTTCCAAACCAACGTTCCAGTCAATTTGTGGACCGAGTCTATGTTAACAGCTACCTACTTAATCAATAGGACTCCATCAACTATTATAGATAATCAGTCTCCATACATAAAGTTGTTTGGTTATGACGTTGAATATTCGTCATGTCGTGTTTTTGGATGCTTGGCTTTTGCATCAACCATTGTTTCACAAAGAACAAAGTTTACTCCTAGATCTAAAGCTTGTATTTTTATTGGATATCCTCCGGTAATGATGTCATATAATTAAGTTGTATGACCTAGAATCAAGACATATTTCCTATTCAAGGAAAACGAAAGATTCAACGAGGAGGGAGAGAAAATATAGGGGAAACGTGTCGAGTGTGATGTTTCTTGCCCTAAAATCACCCAAAAAGATGTATTAATACAAAGGGTGTAGTATGGGATAAAATTTCCAAAATATCCATTTCTTAAAAATGCATTTTTACAAGGTTTCTCACGTCCACACATGACAGTGCGACTTTTGGCATTGACGGTGCGAAACCTTCTTCCAAATCCGTACGACAATGGATTTTTCTTCAATTCTTATGTGGTTCATGCTGATCTTAAAACTTGAAAGCTTCAACTGTTTTCTTTGATTTTCCACAACCTCTTGAATCCCTTTAATGCAAGCTTCAGAACTTAATTTTCCGCAGATACTTTTCTCCCCATGACGAATGCCCTTAGATAGATTAAATCATCCCATACATTAGCAATCGTGCATCATTAAACTATTGATACAATTACAATGAACTAAACAATAGGCTACACGAACACGGATGGTGATGAGTTGTATGTGTCGACAAAAAGCTCAAAGTAATGTTGTAGATTGATTCTTTGTAAATTCATAGTCTACTGCAAGCTTATCAATGTACATTGATTCTCATTAGAGATGACATCTCTGCTTCTGATAACTTCTCATGCTCTGTACATCCCAGTATTCAAAATTAACAGTGTCGACTTGTTTTTCCTATTTTTGACACGGTTTTTGCCTAGCTCAAAACATGAAAGTTGTAACTCGTTTTCTAATCTTTCCATGGCCCTTGAAATTACTCCTTAATTCGAGCTTATCCAATAGAGATTGCTTTGACACCTCGTGCCAATTTTGTAGAAAGTTTGGGAATGGACCATCTCAAAAGCAAGCGAAAAGTTGCACGGTCTCACTTTGGGCACGAGAAAACGTACAAATTACATTTTGAGAGGGATAACTTGAGACTTTGACCCTCTATTTCAGCGCTGTTATAATTATAGATTCTTATGGGGATGTTTGGGGTACTAAAAATGGACATTAATGTTTATAGGACAAAAATTATGTGTGTTACAAAGGCCAAATTAATGGTAAGTTGTTACGACCAAAAATCAACCAAAACCATAACATCAAAATCACGAGTCAACAAAAGATCTAAGATGATGGAAATGCAATATTAGAAGGACCAAAATGGAACAAAATGACCTATAAAATACAAGACAGATGAAAACAAAAACACTTGGCAAAATTATTCTTCAGGACTTGCCTTTTGAATATTCATATGTCTTAATTAGGTGCATTCGTGATACCACAAATTAAATGTTTGTACCCATATTCGTCCTTTATTTGCTCATTACAACAAAATATATAGCCTATTAGGAACCCCAACAATTCTAATAGAGTACTTAAAGAGACATTAAAGTTTATAGGACCAAGACTATATGTGTCTTTTCCAACTGCCATACGATAAGCTGTTAAAATCAAATAGGACAACCTAAAAAGTTCCTTATGAAGACATAAGTTGTTAAGACCAAGCTGGCAAACAAATTAAGTAAAACATCACATTAGTCCTTTTTATTGGACACTTGTTGAAAATTGTTTATAAAAGCAACCTAAAAGCCATCTTCAAGTGTTGATAAACTACAACAGCAATATGAATTTATGACCCACATATTTGGAATATCCTAAGGCCATCAAAGCGTGCAAAATCCATGTGTTGAGCAAGGAAAGTCAATGGTTTTTTTTGGGTGAAAAAATATATATACTTTTCCAAGGGGAAATAACCTTGTGAGCAAGATGCAAGGAATACGTGATTTTAGCCAAATAACATCGTTTCGGGTTACGCCGCATGTGGACAGGTTGGTCCACCAGCTCACTTCAGTGAACAACGAATCACCACCTCCTGAATTCAAATCTGGACTCCAAGATGGTGATTGAGGGCAACATGTTGTAGAATAGGTGATAAACAGCAATTAAATGATAGATGATGACAGGTAGTTGAAAAAAGCAAGTTCACATGGTTTTGTTTTCCAACTTGCTAGAAAGAACAATGTCACATCCATACAACAACCATACTATAATCGAGAATATAGCATGTGGACTACAGTCTGCTAATTTTGATCATCACATAAGACACGCAGAACCTTTGTATTGTTTCCATTACATCGTAACACAAGTAAGTGTACTGTACGCTTGGGTAAACTACTACCAGTTCATGTTTATTTTGTTGAGAAGTCTCTGCTTTCACGTATGATCTTTAATTCTAGTGATTTCTTCCAAGGGACTTGGTCCAATGAACAACAGGTTTTAGATAAGTGATATCCTTCGTCATTGAGGGCCTTCAGGCGTATTCTCATTTGAAGTTAGAAAATTGTTGTTCCCAAAAGCATGTAGAGGTTATTAGCTTCCACAGGCCAAAGAGAAATATTTCTAACCTGTTCAATGTTTATTCTTTTAATAAAGCGTTTGAAAGCTGCTTTTAGTTGTTCTTGGGACGTGATTATGCCAACGTTGGAGTTTCTTCTTGGAGTTTCTTCTTGGAGTCTTGTTGAGGAGCATAAACGTTGATAAAACAGCATAATTCATTATTTGGAATCCATCTCCCGAAAACTGCTATGAACCCATCATAACAGAGGACTTTGGCTTTAGCGAACACTTGGGTGTCCCATATCGAAAGAATGCCTCCAGACCTACCCCTGGCATTAAGGACCGCATAGTCAAAACCGAAGACTCCCCGGATCTTTTTGACCAAGAAGTCGTCCAAACTTTGCAAACATGTTTCCTGTAAAGCCAAGAAGTTAATCTTATGAACTTTGCAGAGATCATTCACCCATCTGATTTTATCATCGCACCCAATACTTCTGCAGTTTAAAGACATGAAATTCATTGAGGAACGGAACGAACACCTTTCCCTAAAACACTTTTTTCCACTTCATTTTGCATCCCTTTCATGTCGAACCCCAACAATTCTCCCACCTCTAGAGTTTTTTCAATTTCAGATTGTGGATTGAAGAACCTGGAAGAGGATACTTCTGCCTGATTTGATACACCGGAACGATTAAGGTTCCTCAGATTACATCTGAGAATTTCTGAAACAGTAGCTTCCATAACAGGTCCATTGTCGATTAACAGGTTAACCTTTTCGTTGACAGAAACCCCTGATTTAGACTTCTTTCTTCCCTTCTTTTTTGTTTCCAGTTTCAGCTTTGGAGACAAATTCGAAAGCTTTACAATCTTAGGTGGGTGATTTTTGGGAATGAGGGTAGGGGATAAGGATATGTTAGAGATTTCAGGGAACAAAAACCTATAGCGATGGGCCTCCTCTGGATTACCCTCACAGTAATCTAAACTTTTATGGGTTTCCTTAGAGCATATTGTACTTTTTTGATGCTCTTGGGCCGGCCCATCTCTTGTGGCACTCTGGTCCAATGAAGTAGACAAAACCGTTTTGTTAGACGGTTGCTCTGCTTCCTTCCTCTTTTCTCCTAAAACAGATTCATCACCAATAATGATAGAGGCAAAAGTTGTGTGTTCCCCAGGTTTATTGGAACTAGCCTGGACGACATTGGGGGACTCTCCATCCCTTCGAGTTTCCTTCTCGAAATTTGAATTTTTGTCTCGCCGACTTCCAGAGCTTGCTTCCTTCCTGGCCGGAACCGATGCCGACCATCGGTCCTTGTCTACCTGAGAATTGTTCTCTTTCATCTCCTCTTTGTTTCTTTCGTTCGTAGACGAATCTGGGACGAACTCCCCCTCTTCTTCCTCTGTGAAGTCTTCCGGTTCTTCATCTTCTTCTTCAGGTTCATCATCCTCGTGATTGAGACTTTCAGAATGGAATTCCCAGTTTGGGATCAATTCTTCCCCTTCAGATATCTTTATTTTTACCAGTTTTCCGTCAACCATGATTTCTTCGATGGTTCTTATATAGTTTAACTCCTTAGTAAGAATGCAGACATTTCCCCTTCTAGGATTAGTGTTTTCGTTCCAGTGAGGTTCAGAAATCAGGACTTCTCCCCATTTGGCGGTGATCATGATAAAAGAGTTTGGATTCCATACCTTTACTGGAACTCCCTCCACCTTCAACCAAACTATTCTCTCATCTACTGTGAATTCTGAAGACCATGGTTTGATGGACGTAAACCATTTACCCAACTCCTTCAGCCTGGAAGCCTTCTCCTTATCCACCGTATCAGGCCATTGGATCAAAACCCATAAGCCTCCAAGGTATTTAAAACGGACGTTTCCCCATCCATCAAGATTGCATAAATTGACAAGATTGTTTAGAACGTGAATCGACCTCACCTTGCCCACGTGATGTGTCTCTAACGTCTTCACCGTCTCCGCACTGTCCTTCGACCAGAGCTTAATTCTTGGATGAGCTTGGGGGTTTCAGATTTCTTTCCTCTCAGAGCATCCGCGTAAGAGATGAACACCTTCTCGTCGACATTTGCTTTTGAGCTTTTGTCTGCTGTCAACGAGCTTCCTTTTGACGGTCTCCTCTAAGAAGGATAAAGTTAAACGAATTCTCTTCAAATATATAAAATCTAGTTACACCTTCAACACAACACCATGGACCCTCATGCATGAAGCTAATCCATCAAATGGTTGAATGATATCTATCAATAAGTAGTTAGCCATGTGTCACGTTACATTTAAAACCTTTAGTTTGGCTAAAAACTTCAAGACAAAACCATGTGAGTGGCTTGCTCATCATTCCATTTGATAAATATATCTATATACATGATACATCACTGGGCCGCATATGTTATAAGACAACCCCATAGATTTTAATGAATTTCTGTTTGTTAGGATGCATAGCCACATTACATTTAAAGTAAATGGGACCATGGTTCTGGTAGCATTCTTGACCTCTTTCTTTGTTCTGAATTCTGGCCATTGAAGTTATATCCTCTATGTCTAATCTTTCCTGTATCCTAGTGCAGCTTAATCAAGTCCTAGTTAATATCTTACCAAGTTACAGAGAAACAAGCTCAAAAGAATCAAGCACTACTATAGGATCGTCGCATCTATAGTTCATCTCATACCTTACAAGGGGACTTGGTCCAAGTCAAAATTTTACAACTCAAAAGTTTTACAGTAAAAACTTCAAAATCTAGCTACTTGAGTTTATATATAAACAATGGAGTTGTAAAAAATAAACAATTTTCAATTATAGATGATATCGTACAGCGATTAGATGGAAAAGCATCATGGACCATGGCTGTAACTAGATTTATTTTATTAGAAGAGAATTTCGTTTTTATTTATTTATCGTTCTTACAGGTTGGAAGACAACTCCATGTGATGTTGCTTTTCTCAACATCAGTACATCAGACGTCCCTTTCTCTCATCCACCTCTCCTTCAATAATTTGGTTATATAAACCATCCCATATGCAAAATACAGCCACAACTCCCTCCACAATCCACCACAACAGATTACACCAATAATTACTTTGAGCATTTTCTTCCTTCATCGGCCTGTAGGAAAAATGGCCATTCTTATGCCTCGGATCATTCAAGCAAAACAAATTCTCCGACGATCGTTGTCAAATGGAAGCAGCAATGCATACATGGCCATCCCAAAAGGTTATTTTGCCGTATATGTTGGGGAGCAAGAGAAGAAGAGATTTGTGGTTTCAGTATCAATATTAAGCCAACCTGCATTTCAAGAATTATTATGTCAGGCAGAGGAAGAGTTTGGGTACAACCATCCAATGGGTGGCCTCACAATTCCATGCAGCGAAGACATATTCACTGATCTTGCTTCTCGTTTTGGGGCATTGTGACTTGTACACCGCAGTTTTAATTTTCTACCATGGTTTTGTAAAGAACTAACCACTAGGACCCTTCTGAGTTTGTAAGACGTGTGGAGACAATTGTCCCAGTTTTATGAAATTTGATTTAGGAATTTTTTTTATTCCGTTTGTGCTGTGAACTAAGACATAAATGACAAAGTGATTTCAGCATCTACTAATTTTGTGCGGATATCTTTTCTCCGAATGATGAATGCCCTTACATTTAAAAGCCTCTCATACAATACCATTTGCAATGAATCAAACAATTGGCTACAAGAGCTCAGACCATGAATTAAACTCTTTGTAGACAAAAGACAACTGATATATTTTTGTTCTTATATTCATGTCTGCCGTCTATGTAAATGTGCCACGGAAACAATTACAAACGATTTTCTGAGATTTAACAGGTAAAAAGGTACGTACCACACAAGAACATGAGTGAAGTTTGTGCAGCAGAGAAATATTTGTATTCTGTTGTTTCTGGAAGCCAAAGGAGCTCTCATATATATATCTACCGCTATTAGCATGTGAATTTGAAATTTTATACTATTAAACTGACCTTGTTATCACTGAAAAATATGTTGGTTGGCAGTAGCAGCCTGCATATGATGAGATCATTGCAGCAGTTCCACTTGTCTAAGTTCATTGAAATTTGTCATATTCGTTGACAGCAAGATGCATGGTAAAAATGCTTTTAACCATATTCCATCGTTTCACTGAGAAGAAATCGCTGGTTTGTAACCTAAAGAAAAGTATAAAATTCTCTAAGATTGGTATGCCTGGATATAGCTGAAGGTCAAGAAGACGTGTATATACCTGCTATCAATTCAATTGATGATACCAATATTACCGGTAAGTTTGTCTATTCACTGTTGAACTATTTCTCCTAGAGATTCCACCGTTTGATTCCTTCTGTAGTTGATCTTCCTTCTGCTTGCTAGTACTGCCAACTCGTGTATATGATGTCGAGTGTTCCTCCGTAAACCTTTTTACAAATTATAACTTAATTTTATGAATTTCAACTCTGAAAAGGTGCTTGTTTTCTCATAGGGGGATTTCTCAACCCGTAGGCCCCATATACATTATATTGGAGATATATGAACCTCTCACATGGCTTTGTTTCCTAACAAAATAAAAATATTATGGCTTCCAATTGAATACTAGAAAGTATTAGTCTTACAAAAATAATACCAATTGACAGGACGTATAATAATATAAAATTGTTTGACCTTCGTTTAATATGGATAAAATAAAAACTCTCGTAATTAAAGCAAATGAGACCTGAATATGTTGGGTAGAAGCTGTAACTAGATTTTTATTATTTGAAGAAGATTCATTTTACTTTATCAAAGCAAATTGAGGATGCTTAACTGCAATTGGGACTGATTGACCGGCCTAACAACTCGATGAGCGACGGTCTTGGAGCTGGAAGTTGGAAAGCGACGGCAAATTCTCCGTGTCCTCTCTTAGGAAAGCGGTTGACGACTCATCATAGCACGAGATGGAATCGCTTGGTTCCTGGTAAGGTCATCTTATTGTTGTGGAGGGCGAGATTAGGGAGACTACCGACCAAACTTAATCTAATAAGGAGAGGTGTCAGGCTGAACTCAGACTCGTGCCCACTTTGTCACTCAGCACCGGAATCTATAGATCATCTTTTTCTACAATGTTCAACTGGCAAGGAAATCAGAGCTATGATCTCTTTCTTCCTGGTGTCCAAAGTTCCGATTCTCGGCTGGTTCCATCTCAAATCTTCTCGACACGACCAGAACTGATAATTCAACCAACGCCAATGCTAAGACCCTAATTCTGGGGGCCGTTATTGCCGCGTATTTATGGGCCATCTGGAAACTCCGTAATTCACTCATCTTCAACAAAAAAGGGACCCCAACCAACATAATCACGTCCGAGGTGATGTCAAATTCCTTCATATGGGTCAAAAATAGAATTAAAAGGGGGGAGGCTTTCAATTGGGATAAATGGGGTTGTAATCCTTTAGACTTGGTATGATCTTTCCTTGTACTCTTTTCGTGTACTTCTAGCTTCTCGCTAGCTGTTGTGTTGGTATGAAATCTTGCTGTTAAAAAAAAAAAAAAAACTCGATGAGCGGGGGTGGAGGTGGATGCTTAACACCTAAACGATTGCGAATTTCTAGATATTTTTCCCATCTAGGAGTAGACTTCGGTCAAAAGCCTTTATTTTCCAATGAGCGGTAACTGAAATCAAAATGTCCTTCACGTCTAAAGAATAAAACAAATTTGATACGTTTCCTAGTTTGAAATCTCATATACAAAAATGTGTTAGCAAAACTATACACTAAAACTTCTAGTTAGTGTGCACCAAGGTGAGAGGACGGCGAGATCAATGATGAAATAAATGAACGACAGGTAATCATGAGAACCCCCCCCCCCCATTGGATGATTATACCCAAACTCTTCCTATATAGCAAGTACTTGAGTTCTCTTGACAATGATATATGAACCATAAAAGGCTTCGTTTCTGGTTCTCCAACATCAACTACAAAATAACCTTTCGGTAGTTGTTTCTGATGTGCGTCTTCCATTTGACATAGATCTTCGGAGAATTTGTTTTTCTTGAGTGATCATAGGCATATAGGAATATCTAATTTTTAGAAGGTTGATCGAGGAAGTAAAAAGATCTGATATGATTTTTTTCGGAATAAAATATGTGGTGGAGGATTTGTGAGGGACTTGTGTTGTTGCTTTTAGTCGTTCTTGGGATTTAATTAGGCCAACTATTAGGATTATAAAGGAAGATCTCTAAACTTCTAAGACTTTGTTGACAAAATTCTTGATCTGGTATTTTATGAATTTGTGTATAATTTATTTGTAGCTTAGGGACCCAAGGAAATGAAGTAATCTATGAAATGGTTTAATCGGTGTAAGGAGGAACTTCAAGGCAAGATAAGTTTTCATCGTCAAATATTTTGTAGACGCACGGTAATACAATTAATTTTTCATTCATGTATAAGCTAAGTATAATAAAACGTGTTGAAAAAAAAAATCTAAATTCCAATTTCATACAACTGGGACAAGTAACTCTATCTCACAAAACCACTTGGGTTGTGGCGCACTGGTAAAGCATTTGGGGGATGTAGTGGAAGATATCATCTACCCAGGTTCAAATCCGGGTTCAAATCCAGGCGCTGCCAAAACTCTTGTGGCCATGGAGGTTCTCCTCCAGGCTATTCGTGGTCTCTCGGGGATTAGTCGGTGCGCGTAAGCTGGCCGAAAACCCACGGTTACCAAAAAAAAAAAAATAACTCTATCTCACAAGCTGCATATGGTCAGTGATCGGTCTTATACAAAAAATGTTATGTTATAGCAAAGGTAACAACACTATAGGTTAAAGTCAAAATACGCCGAGGCGACATGCGAGATCAATGAATTTGTCTTTACTACACGGGATTGTGAGCCCACCCATTGGATGGTCATACCCAAACTCTTCGTAACTCTTCGTCTGCTTGACGTAGAAAGTCTTGAAATGAAGGTTGGCTTAACAAGGATACAGGAATTACAAATCTTTTCTTTTCTTGCTCCTCTCCAACATAAACGGGGAAATACCCTTTTGGTACATCCATAGTTGTTGGTCTACGGTTTCCATTTGACTAAGATCGTTGAGAACTTGTTTTGCTTGCATGATCCGACCTATACGAAAAGCCATTTTCTTATTGTTGATAAATGAAGCAAAAAAATCAGAAAAAAAAAATTATTAGTGAAAGATGCCTTATGGTTTAAAAATGGAGTTATGTTGGTGCTTTGCGTGTTGTATGCTTTATATATTATTTTTTGATGCTTCAAATCTACTATTCGTGATAAAAGGGAATTAAATGGCAGATGGAGAATTGCAATATTGCCATGTGGTTTGTGTCTTCCAACTTGCATGAAAAAACAACATTTCTTGTCAATAATAAGATCACCGAGGATATTAACAATGACTTAAATCTGGACCGGGATTAGACATAGAGGATAACTTCTATGGCCAAAAGAATTCTGAACATATTAAGACGTCAATAATGATACCAAAGCCATGGTCCCATGTACTTTAAATGTAATGTGGCTATGTTGTCAGGATCTAATTCTTAACAAGAATAATGAACTCAGAAACAATATTAAAGGAGTTGCGGAATAACACTTTAATATTGTTTCTGAGTTCATTATTCTTGTTAAGAATTAGATCCTGACAAGTGGTATCAGAGCAAGTATTCTCAGAAACCTTCATTCATCATGGAAAACACAGTTGAATCAAACAGTACTCTTGTCTCAAAGGTTCCAATGCTCAGATCTAATGAGTTTGACATGTGGAAGATTAGGATCAAGCAATACATTTTCCTCACAGATTACTCTATGTGGGACATCATTGAGAATGGCCCATCTGATGAAGGAAAGATTGGTGCATATGGAAAAAGAATCCCACCAAAGACGGATGCAGAAAGGAAGACAAGGCAGACATAGATGAAAGCCTTGAGCACACTGCTCTTGGCTATTCCCAATGAGTATCAACACCAATTATGCAATTGCACTGATGCACAGATGCTTTGGAATGCTCTAGAGAAGAGATTCTCTGGTACCAAAAGTACCAAGAGAAATCAGAAGGCAATATTGAAGCAACTGTATGAAAACTTTATGTCAACTAAGAATGAGTCCATGACTCAAACTTTTGACAGGTTTAACAAGCTGATTGGTGAACTAGCTACTATGGGAGTACAGATTGATCAAGATGATGTAAACAGAAAGTTCTTAAGGTCCCTTGGAGATGAATGGACCATGTATACTGTTTCATTCAGACAGAATGAATAATTGGAAGAAAAGGAACTGGATGATCTATACAATGATCTTAGAGTGTTTGAGTCTGAGGTGGAGGCAAAGAAGAAGCCTACTGGGTATGTTCATAATGCTGCACTCCTATCAGCATCAATTGATTCTACTGCTAACCCTGAATCAGTTAATGCTGCTAATGGAGTAAATCAAGAAAAAGGCACTGAATCTGTTTTTGAAGCTTTTCTTTCCAGCCATGGAAACTCCTCTTTAATCAATGATGACTTGGAACAACTTCATCCTGATGATCTTGAAGAGATGGATATTAAATGGCAGATGGCCATGCTGTCTTCATCAAGAGGACTGGGATGAACAACTTCTCCCAAAGAAGAGAAGATGGAGCAGGCTTTGATAAGTCAAAGGTGGAGTGCTATAAGTGTCATCTAAAGGAACACTTTGCCAAGGAATGCAGAAGTGGAGTGTCTCACAACAACCACCAACAAGCACAGACCGGAAGCTTCAACCAGAATAGAAACTCTGCTCAAGCTCTTGTTTCTCAACAAGGAATGGGGTTTGACTGGAGTGATCAAGCAGAAGTGGCTATTCAAAATCAAGCTCTCATGGCAGAGGTATCTGATCTCCCAACTGAGGTACTTTCTAATCTTTGTTCTCAAACTTGCATTGACACTGTTAAAAGGTATAGGGATCACAACTAGAATATGAGTGATGACCTTAAGAGGTTAGAAAAAGATATAAAAGACTATGTGAGAATTGTTGAGAGGTTTGAGGAACAAATTAAAGGTTTCCAATGAACTTCAACACACATATGATACCAATTACTGGAAGTGGGAGAAGAATGATCTAGAAATCCAACTGACAAAGTCCAAGGAGGAGAATGAAAAGTTGAGAGGAGAGCTAGCCAAAGTTAAGCTAGATATGGAAAAGTTTTCGAATGTTTCTAAAGCAATGGACTCTTTACTACAAACCCAGTTTCATGACAAACTGAGAAGAGGAATAGGGTACAATACCACACCAGCACCATACAACAACAACAACTACATCCCTCCTACATCAGACTTACTAGAGACCAAGGATAGGAAAGACTTGAAAGAGGGAGCCACTGATATAGATCCCTTAGATGGAGTAGTTGTTGAGTACAAGACTGAGAAAGAAGCTGGTAAGAGTAAGGAGAACAATGTGAGTGGTGAGATTCCTCTAGAGAATCACATTATTACCAATGAGGGTTGTGGAAAGATTTGGGTAAAATCTAAGGACATAGAGAAGGCTGAGGGAAAGTCTAAGAAGGTTCATTACAAGCAAACCACAGTTGTGAATCCTGTTCCTTGCAAACAGTGTGCATGTAATAAGCCTGAGCCCCTAAAACATGATAAAAGGAGGGGAAATCAAAGGAATTGGAATAATCAGTGGGCTCAGAAGCAAGGAGTTGATCTGAGTAGAATCATTAGACCAAAACCTTATTTCATATGTGGCAAATTGAATCATCTTGCCAAGCATTGTTACTATAATCCTATTAACCAAAGGATGAATTTTCAAAGAGCTATGCAAAAACCCTTTGGTTATAGGAAGGATGAAAAGAACCATGTGGCTAAGAAACCTGCTAAATCTAAAAGCCACATGAAGAAAAAGACTGTGGAAGAAAGTGTCAAGATGTGGGTTCCTAAAAGCACTAAAACTGTTAGTACTGCTACCACAAATGGTGTTGCTGACAATGTTAGTGCTGCTATAAGCAATACTACTGCTATCAATGTTAGTGCTGCTGACATTGTTAGTACTTCTTCAAATGTTAATACTGCTAACTCTGTTAGTGCTTCTAACAAGGTTAGTACTACTAACTCTGTTACTACTTCTAAAATTAGTACTGCTTCTAGTGTTTGTGCTGCTAGGCCTATTATCTTGACAAAGTACTCCAGTAATGAGTGCTCTGATTTTAAAAATCTCATCAAAAAGGAATGTAAATACTTTGATGAGAAAGAGAGACCCAAGACCACTCTGGCTTGGGTTCCCAATCAATACTAATTGTTCTATTCTATGTGCAGGGCAACCTACGACTCAAAGGAAATAGCATATGGCATGTTGATAGTGGCTGCTCTAGGCACATGACAGGGAACATGGCTTGCCTCAAGAATTTCAAGAAAATTGATGGAGGACATGTTGCCTTTGGTAATACTCCAGATGGAGGTAAGATCAGTGGTAAGGGAGATGTAACAAAAGGTAAAATGACTTTTGAAGATGTGTTCTATGTTGAGCAGTTAAGGTACAACCTGTTAAGTGTATCACAGGTGTGTGACAAAAAGCATAGTATATTGTTCACAGATACAGAATGCATTATCCTTGCTCCTGGATTCAAGGTAGTTGATGAAAAGATGATACTACTAAGAACTCCCAGAAAGAATAATGTCTATTGTTTGGATATGGAAAGTGTTTCAACTGATTCATCCCTAAATTGTCTTCTTTCAAAAGCATCTTTGGATGAATCATCACTTTGGCACAAAAGGATGTGTCACATGAACTTCAAAACAATGAATAAACTTGTTAAAAACAACCTTGTAAGAGGTTTGCCTTCAAAAGTCTTTTCATGTGATGATCATTGTGTTGTCTGTCTCAAAGGCAAACAACACAAACTTCTCATAAGTCCAAAGAGTTGAACACAATCTCAAATTCTCTTCAGTTGTTGCATATGGATCTGTATGGTCCTACAAATGTTAAGAGTATAGGTAAGAAATCATACTGCTTAGTTATTGTTGATGATTACTCTAGATTTACTTGGGTATATTTTCTAAGGACTAAGGATGAGACATGTGGACTGATCAAATCCTTTATTCTAGGAATTGAAAACCAAACAAATCAAAAAGTAAAAGTCATTAGGTCAGACAATGGTACTGAATTTAAAAATCATGACCTAAACACCTTTTGTGAGGAAAAAGGAATTGAGAGGCAATACAGTGCTCCTAGGACTCCACAACAAAATGGTGTTGCTGAGAGAAGGAATAGGACACTGATTGAAGCTGCTAGATCTCTGTTAGCTGATTCCAAACTTCCAATTACTTTCCGGGCTGAAGCAGTTAATACTGCTTACTATGTCCAAAACAGAGTTCTAGTAGTCAAGCCTAAGAACAAGACACCTTATGAGCTTTTAAATAAAAGAAAACCATTCATTGGATTTTTCAAACCTTTTGGGTGTCCTTGTACCATTCTCAATACCAAAACTCACTTAGGAAAGTTTGATAGCAAGACAGATGATGGTTTTCTTTTTGGTTACTCATCTCAGAGTAAGGCCTACATAGTATTTAACTCTTCTTCTAGAATAATTGAGGAAAGTGACAATGTCAAATGCAATGAGAACACACCAAATCCTATTGGTTCTGGTCCTCAGTGGTTGTTTGACATTGACTCACTAACTAACTCTTTGGGTTTCAGTAGTGATGATCATGCAGGTTCAGGAAGTGGAGGATCAGGGGATGTACAAGTACAAGACATTATTCCTCAGTCTGTGATCTTTCCCATACCTACAATGGAACTTGTTGAAATCTGTGAAAATGAGACTATTACTGAACCAATTCAGAGTGAAGAAGAAAGAAGAGATAAGGAGAAGTCAGAGCATGAAGAGCCAACAGTAACTGATGAGATCCCCTCAGCTGACTTAAATGATTCCAATCTAGAAGTAGGAATCAATGAAGAACCTAGTCATCAGACTTGAACACAAAAGAACCATCCTCCAGAGCTGGTAATAGGAGACATCTCTTCTCCTATGGTAACTAGGAATCAAAGCAGACTACAAGAGATGCAGGATCAGAAACATACAGTACTCTCTTGCTTTCTATCTCAGATTGAGCCTAAGAAGGCCTATGATGCAATGAAAGATTCAAGTTGGATAGAAGCTATGCAAGAAGAGTTGCTACAGTTTAAGTTGCAAGATGTTTGGGACTTGGTGGACCTTCCAAAAGGTCATAGAGCTATTGGCACCAAGTGGATTTTCAGGAATAAAAAGGATGAGAGAGGAATAGTAATCAGAAACAAAGCAAGGCTAGTGGCACAAGGGTACACTCAGGAAGAAGGCATAGATTATGAAGAAGTCTTTGCTCCTGTTGCAAGGGTAGAGGCAATTAGGCTATTTCTAGCCTATGCCTCATACATGAAGTTCAAGGTATATCAAATGGATGTGAAGAGTGCCTTTCTACATGGTACAATTGATGAAGAAGTATATGTCTGTCATCCCCCTGGATTTGAAAATCCATCATATCCTGACAGAGTATATAAACTGAAGAAATCACTTTATGGTCTACATCAAGCCCCAAGAGCATGGTATGATACATTGTCTACCTATCTCTTAGAAAATGGGTTTGAAAGGGGAATAATTGACAAGACCCTCTTCATTAGAAGAAGTAAGAAGGACATCCTACTTGTTCAGATCTATGTGGATGACATCATCTTTGGATCTACAAAAGAACAAATGTGTAGAGACTTTGAAGAGTTGATGCACAAGAGCTTCAAAATGAGTGCAATGGGTAAACTCACCTTCTTCCTTGGGCTTCAAGTGAAACAGCAGAAAGATGGGATCTTCATAAGTCAATCAAAGTATGTGAAAGACATCCTGGACAAATATGGTTTAACAGACTCAAAGCCAGCAAACACACCAATGGAAATTCACAAACAGATCACTGATGATCTTGAGGGGGAGGATGTTGATGTCCATCTTTATAGATCAATGATTGGATCTCTCATGTATCTCACAGCCTCAAGACCAGACATCATGTTTCCAGTGTGTGTGTGTGCCAGATTCCAAGTCAAGCCAAAGCAATCACATCTTCAAGCAGTTAAAAGGATTTTCAGATACTTAAGAGGGCAACCTAGATTAGGTCTTTGGTATCCTTATGAATCCAACTTTGACTTGATTGCTTATTCAGACAGTGACTTGGGTGGTGCTAATATGGATAGAAAGTCTACTTCAGGGGGATGTCAGCTTTTGGGTGCAAGACTAGTATCTTGGCAATGTAAGAAGCAAACCACTGTGTCCTTATCAACAACAGAAGCTAAGTACATTGCTGTTGCAAGTTGCTGCTCTCAGGTTCTATGGATTCAGAATCAAATGATGGACTATGGGGTAACCTTTCTTCACATTCCAATCTTCATTAACAATAGCAGTGCTATAAACATTGTTAACAATCCAGTCAAGCACTCCAAAACCAAGCACATTGAGATCAGGTATCACTTTATTAGAGACTGTAATGAAAAGAAGCTTATTCAAGTTGCTAAAGTTCATACTGACAACCAGTTTGCTGATCTATTCACTAAATCTTTTGATGTGGGCTGATTCACTTTCTTGGTTACAAGTGTGGGCATGATCAACTCTGAATGAGCTTATATTTAAAAAGTGATTGTATACCTGTTATTTGGTTGTTTTGGTGTTACTAATCATCTTTCTCAGGAAGTTATTACCTTGCTCAAGCTTCAACAGTGTAAGTGCAGTTAATGCTGCCAGTGCATAGTTAATACTGCTAGTTAGTTAATACTGCTCTCAGTTAATACTGCTAGTTAGTTAATACTGCTAGTGGTTAATACTGCTCTCAGTTAATACTGCTAGTTAGTTAATACTGCTAGTGGTTAATACTGCTCTCAGTTAATACTGCTAGTTAGCTAATACTACTAGTGGTTAATACTGCTTCTTTCCCGAATCGTATAAATACCCTCTTTGCCCGCCTAACAGCTCATAACGACTATTTGAATACGGTTCATCTTCTCTCTAACCCTTTTTCTCTCAAGCACCTAGTAAGTTTCAGGCAAGAACACTTAAGCTCGATGGCATCCATGGAGTTCATTGATGAGCACAACAAAATCGCAATGCTTCAAAAGCCAAAGCAGGCTGATGGATTTCACCAGATAGTCGATTTTCTCAAGACAAGCCATATCGAGTATGCTCTTACAGTGTCACCATCCATCTACATTGAGCACCAACAACAATTTTGGTCTAATGCCACCATTGTTACTGAAAATGGTGTGCAAGTTATCAAGACAAGGGTGTGTGACAAACCCTTGACAGTTTCTGAAGAGGTTATACGCATCAGTCTACGTCTAGACGATGCTTCAGGTATCTAATCTATCTCTAATGATGAACTATTTTCCACTCTAACTAGAATGGGGTATGGAGGCCCATTGGGTGTTTTCAAGTTCTCAAAAGCAAAATTTTCTCCCCAATGGCGTTTCTTTGTCCATACCCTGATGCACTGTATTTCCAGAAAGACTACTGGATGGAGTGAGTTCAGTAGTACCATTGCTTATGCTTTGGTCTGCTTGGCCACTGCCAGAAAGTACAATTTTTCTAAAATGATTTTCAATGACCTTGTGTCAAACTTGGGAAACAAAAAGAGTTTTTATATGTACCCAAGATTTGTCCAGGCAGTTATAACCAATGAATTGACGGATATGCGTCAATTTGATGAGGTATATGTACCTAAAATCCCCAAGGGTAAGGTCTTTTCAAATATGAAGAGACCTGCCTTGGACTCGGAAGGAGTTGACACCCCATTGTTCTCTACAATGATGGTGGTGTCCCACAATCAAGAAGGTATGGCTTCAGGGTCAAGGCCCTCATTAGACCATCCCACTGAAAGCCAATCCCAACCTTCAATCAGTATATCAATCCCACAGTCCCTTCTTCAAAAACCAACTTCACCAATCACCAATACGTACATGAGGAAAAAGGTAAAGAAGGCTCCTTCCCTTCTTGTAACTTCACCCACAGAGCCTTTAAGCCCTCTAATGGAGAATTCTCCATTAGAGAATATCTATAGGGAAACCACAGAGGTGTCTCCCAACCCCAAGGAGGTGCTCACTGAGGAGATGCATGAGCATATGGGTGCAAAGGCTGCTACTACTCCTGCTAGCACAGAGGAGGCCAGTGGTAACATCAATAAGACCTTCCCCATGGCAACTTTGGGTGAGCAATCATCCAAAGGTCCCAGGTGCCAAGAAATCAAGGGGGTGGAGGGTGATTCTGCTAGGCAGAAGACTTCCACTACAAAAATATCCAATGATCCTCCAAAGGTGGTAAACACACCAAAAGGAGGTGAGGACAAATATGACTACAATGAATTGATGGAAACTATGGGCAACATTAATATGGACGTTATCAAACAAGGCAAAGACATAGAAGAGATGAAATTGGTAATTCAATCTCAACAAGTACAGATTACCAAATTGAAGAAAATGGTGACAAGATTGGTGCACAAGAAGAGGAGAAGGCAATTTGTGTTGAAGAAGAGGAAAAATGCTAATGATGCTTTCAACAAGGGGGAGAATCAAGAGGCTGAAGCAGAAAAGGAAAGTACATCTGTGATGGGATTTGATTTTGAGGGGGAGAAAGAAGCAGAAACAGAACTACAAGTAGCAGAAACAGATGAGGTTCAAGCAGCAGCAGTAACAGGGCTATCTGTTGAAGAGTTGGAAATTGAAGAAACTTTGGTAAAAGCCAAGAATGACACTCCAAAGGCTACTCAAAAGGCCAAGGGAGTGGTCATTAAGAAAGGAGGTATTGAAAAGAAAACAAGCAAAGAGACCAGTGACGCAGAGTTGAAAAGGAAAGGAAAAGCTAAAATGGTTGAATCTGAGCAACCCTTAAAGAAGAAGAATCAGATTGAGTTGGATGAAGAAGTAGCAAAGCAGCTTCAAGCAGAGATGGAAAAGGAGGAACAACTCCAATCTGAAAAGGACATAGAACTTGCACTGGAGATGGCTAAAAGTCTAAATGAAGAGTATCAAAAGAGCATGCAAACTGCAGCTGAGGCCAAGAAGAGATCAGTGACAGTTTTCAAGCAAAGAATGCCACTCAAGAAGCAAAAAAGACAACCTTCTAAGACCTTTTTGGCCAATCAGGAAAGGAGAAAAATGATAAACTTCCTGAAAGGCTTAATTGGTGTCAAAAGAGAGATGTTCACCAACATGGCATACAACAAGGTTGAGGAGCTGTATAAGAAAGAAATGACAAAGCTTCAAGGGGACTCTTCTCAAAGGGAAGAAGCTGAAAGAAGGATGAAGGAGAGACATGATCTCAACATCCAACAACCATTCTCTGAGGAAGTCACTCCTACTAAAGAAAAGGCTGAAGACACTAAAGAAGAAAATGTTGCTGTGGAAGCCAAATCTGCAAAAAGAGTAAAGACTATAGCTTCCAAGAAACAGTCCAAAAAGCCAAGGATTGAAGAAGCACAAAAAGAGGAAGAACCTTCAGTTACACCTTCAGCAGAATCTGTGCAGAACCCAGAGCAGTCCAATAAGCAATCTGATGAGCATGTGGATCTGTATATGACTGTAATTGAACCAGTACAGGCTGTTCCCATATCTGTAAAAGCACAAGAAGTCATCTTTTGGGATATTCTGAGGGACAACAGAAAGGATTACTTCAGTCTGAAAAGAGTTGGGGATGTATTTGAAGTATATTCAACTTGGGGGAAAGTAATCAGAAGTTGCTCCAGGGCTGACCTAGAAGAAATGCATAAGGTGGGAATGAAGCTTTATGAGCCTGTTTTGAAAGGAACTGAAGAAAGTCTACTCAAGATTGCACTGGAATACTTGTGTATGATGTTTGAACCAGAAAAGAAAAGGTGGGGCACAGGATAAAAAATTTGCATCATGAGTATGTGTTTAAGAAGATAGATAAGTGGATACTCTTTGAAAACTGTGGTGTATACATGATCACAATAGATAACTATTACCATGAATACTACTTGGTGGATAAAGTATATGATCATAGCAAGGAGAAGCTGAATGGGATGCTAAAAACTAAGCTAGTGTGTGCAAAGGAATCAGAAATGGCCAGAATTGTGGTAAGAAGGACAATTAATCAAAGTCTGGGTCTGGATCCGAATTTGGGCAACTGGGCTGTAGTGTTGAAAGCATCTTGAAGACCATAATTGAAGAACTTGACTTCTCTTCCTAAAAGTCAAGTTAGGGGGAGATTGTTGGGAATTAAAGAATTGTTCAAGTATGGTTAATACTGCTAGCACAATTGATTACTATTGCTAGTAGATTTAATACTGTTTGGAGAGTTTGTACTGCTAGTAATTAGTACTGCTAAAAGTTAGTACTGCCAGATCAAAGTTAATACTGCTGAGCACAGTTACTAGTGCTGGTGAAATTAGTACTGCTCAGAGTGTTAATGCTGCCACAACTTAATACTACTTAAGAGATAATCAAGATTCGTGCAGATCAAGACTTAAGATAATCATGGAAGGTTTGAAGATAATGATAGAAGAATATACTGAAGATCTTTTATTTTTTTGTAATTATCTTTTCTTTTCAGTATATGTATAGACCTGTTGAGAATAGTTAAGAATATATCAAGTTAGCAGATTATTCTGAGTTTTTTTTAGAGATAATTAACCTAAAGGTTTAGAGCCCTAGTTCTAGAGAAGTAGAATTCGTATTGGTGAGCCTGTTCATCAATATTGAGGTTTTGTTTGAAATCTTGTAACTTTAATCATTCAATAAAGTTTACAAGATTGTGATTTCTGATTCACTGTTATATTGATTATTGAATATTAAAATGTTATTCCGCAATTTCTTTAATATTCTGAGTTTATTATTCTTGTTAAGAATTAGATCCTGACATATGTTTCCTAACAAACAAAAGATTCATTAAAATCTCTCGGGTTATCTTTGTTGGAACTAACCCGAAAATATCAACAGAAAATTGTAAAGCTTGACAGGAAGAAGAGAAAAATGGATCGAGGGACCAAAGGTTTTCAACAATCTGTTTTATTATAACATTCACACACACCCATAACTGATTACATACACATATTTATACACATGAAATGACACCTTTTGACCAACACATTGGTTTGTGAACCAACACAACTGTTGGTAAATAATCACCAAAACTGTCGCTAATAACCTATCAAACTATGATAAATATCAGTACTTATAGATAATAACATGCCTTAGCTTATAATTTTAACACTCCTCCTTAAGCTAAGACATATCTTACACACATCTTGAAGTATTCAAGCTTCAAGCATTATTCATCATCAATCTTGATTTTCCCAGGGAGAGTATCATCCGTGGGTACATTCATCACCTTGTTTCTTTTCACAAGGTCATCATCATTCTTGTACCATGCATCATCCAATAGAGTTTCAAGTTGCTCAATTGCCATGAACATTGTATCCCCTTCTTGAATTTCATTTCACAGAAGAAATTGGCATCTTCACTCTCATCCTCTTTTCGTTTCTTGCAATATTTCATAGTATGTCCGTATTTGTGACAATAATAACATTGAGTTTCAGATAAATATCTTACATGTTCTTTTCCTTTTGCTTTTGTAGAGGAAAGAAATGCTTGTTCAGAAGCAACATCATCAAAATTTCTCATCGGAAGTTCATGGGACTTAAGTGTCCCCAACATATTTTCCAAAGAAAGTAATGCCAAATCCTTTGATTCTTCGATGTCAACAACAACATACTCGAACTTTCGAGTCAAACTTCTCAAAATCTTCTCTATAATTCTTTTATCTTCAATCCCCCTCCCCATTAATCGTCATTTGATTAGTGAGGGTGATCACACGGTTATAAAAATCTTCAACGGACTCAGATTCTCTCATCCGAAGTCCATCGAATTCACAACGTAAGGTTTGTAAACGTACCATTTTAACTTTGTCCTCTCCATGGTAGGTCTTGTACAACATATCCCACGCATCCTTTGATGTAATAGTCGTTGAGATCCTCTCGAAAATGGCTTCATCTACTGCTTGATAAATAAAAAATAATGCTTTCCGATCTTTCTTCTGATCTTCTTTTAATTATGTGTTGTGTTGTGACGTTAAAGCGGTGGGATTCTTGGGTTCTTGTAACCCATCTTCAACCAAATTCCATAGATCTTGAGATTCGAAGAACACCTTCATTTGGATACTCCATTGGTGATAGTTTCTACCGTTTAATTTCGGGAGTTGCGCTTGAAAAACGTTGTTGTTCGAAGCCATTAGATTTCTAATCTTTCCTACGTTTTTGTTTGCGTTTTTTTGTGATGTTGAACATGGGCTCTGATACCACTTTGTTGGAACTAACATGAAAATATCAACAGAAAATTGTAAAGCTTGACAGGAAGAAGAGAAAAATGGATCGAGGGACCAAAGGTTTTCAACAATCTGTTTTATTATAACATTCACACACACCCATATCTGATTACATACACATATTTATACACATGAAACGACACCTTTTGACCAACACATTGGTTTGTGAACCAACACAACTGTTGGTAAATAACCACCCAAAACTGTCGCTAATAACCTATCAAACTATGATAAATAACATTACTTATAGATAATAACATGCCTTAGCTTATAATTTTAACAATCTTATAACATATGCGGCCCAACGATGTGTCATGTATGTATATAGATATAATTAAGTGGAATGATGAGCAAGCCACTATGTACGAATAATCACATGGTTTTGTCTTGACGTTTTTGGCCAAATTAAAGGTTTGATTGGTAGAGGGACTTATGGCTAACTACCTATATATTGGCAGATCATTCAGCGATTTGATGGACATAAGCTTCATGCATGAGGGACCATGTGTTGGGTAAAAGCAGTAATAACTAGATTTTTTTTATTTGAAGATAATTCATTTTAGTTTATCCATCTTAATTACAGGTTGGAAGACAAAACCATGTGATATTGCTTTTTCATTACACCACATTTCACCACCTCCCATCTTCCACTCCTTATATTAATCGGTTATATAAACCATCCCATATGCATAACCACAACCACAACAACATATTTCACCAATAGTTAGTTTGAGTTTTTTCTTCCTTCATCAGCCTTTAGAACATAGCAGACTGTGCCCTCGTTAGAAAAATGGCCATTCATATTCCTCGGATCATTCATGCAAAACAAATTCTCCGACGATCAGTGTCAAATGGAAGCAGCAATACATACATGGCCATCCCAAAAGGTTGTTTTGCCGTTTATGTTGGGCAGCAAGAGAAGAAGAGATTTGTGGTTCCAGTATCATTGTTAAGCCATCCTGCATTTCAAGATTTATTATCTCGGGCAGAGGAAGAGTTTGGCTTCTACCATCCAATGGGTGGCCTCACCATTCCATGCAGCGAAGATATATTCACTGATCTTGCTTCTCGGTTCGGGGGCATTATAACTTGTACATGGCCGTTTTAAATTTCTATCATGGTTTTGTAAAGAACTAACCACTAGGACCTTTTAGAATTTGTAAGATGTGCTGAGACAATTGTCCTAGTTTTATGAAATTTGATTTAGCCATTATTTATTCCAATTTTGTTATGAGCTGAGATATGTATGACAAACTGACTTCACCGGTTCATAATTTTGAAAAGAAATCTTTTCTCCCCATGACAAATTCCCTTAGAAAGATAAAAGCATCTTGTCCAATAGCAATGTGCTTCACTATGCTACTGATATAACAAGATACGATTATATCGAATTAAAGAATCTGCCTGACGAACGCACGGATGATAATGAGCTGTATGTGACGACAAAAAACTGAAAAGCTATTATTGTACATTGATTCTCTATAACTTCATAATCTACTGCAAGCTTATCATTGTACAATGATTCTCACTGAGATGGCATCTTTGCTTCTGATAACTTTTGATGCTCCATACATCCCAATCTTCACAACAGTGCCATTTTTTTTCTATTTCTGGCTGTTTGTGCCAAGCTCAAAACATTAAAGTTGTAGCTCTTCTTCTAAACTTTCCATAGCCTCTTGAAACACCTTAAATCAAGATTACCCGAGTCAGATTTGCTTTGACACGTCGTGCAGATTGTGTAGACAGTCTGGTAATGGACCATCTCGAAAGCAAGCCAAAAGTTGCTCAGCCTAATCTCACACGAGAAAACCTAAAAATTACTTTTTGAGTGGGATTACTTTGGACTTTGGAAGTATATTTAACCGTTGTTATAATTACATCTTTTGATGGGGATGTTAAAATACTTTAAAGAGATATTAAAGTTTATAGGACCAAAATTATGTCTTAGTTACAAAGGCCATACGATAAGTTGTTAGAACGAAGTAGAACAACGTGAAAAGTTATATCCTTATGATGTTACGACAAAGTTGTTCAACCCGAGTAAAACCTCCTATTAGTCCTTTTAGTGGACACCTGTTGGAAAATGATTATAAAAGCATCCTATAAAAAAACATTTTCAAAAGGTGGTGATGAAGTCACGAAAGCATTGAAGGTCTGTTGGAGTCTTTTCCCGGTTGATTGTTCTGGGGTGGAGTCTTTTCCTGGTTGATTGTTCCAGGGCAGAGCATCTTTTGGTTCCTTCGGATTGCAACAACATTCATTCAAAGTAGGTTGATCCTAAACGCAATGTTGCGACAAGATTCATCCAACGTCTACTAAGACTCTCGGTTTGAAACATTGTTCATCACGATTGTGGATGATTGCACGAGATTCACATGGTTTTTTTATTTTAATTAGACAAAAGTCTAAAGTCAAGACAGTAATCCCCGGTTTTATAATATGGTGTTGATGCATTTCGATGCAAAGATCAAGACTTTTAGGTCTAATAATGTGAAGGAATTAGAATTCAACGAATTCTTTGTTTGTGTTGAGAGGCCTCCACAAAAATCTGTAGTCGAAAGAAAACATCAACGCTTATTCAACGTAGCTTGTGTGGCTTTATTTTTCCAAACCAACGTTCCAGTCAATTTGTGGACCGAGTCTATGTTAACAGCTACCTACTTAATCAATAGGACTCCATCAACTATTATAGATAATCAGTCTCCATACATAAAGTTGTTTGGTTATGACGTTGAATATTCGTCATGTCGTGTTTTTGGATGCTTGGCTTTTGCATCAACCATTGTTTCACAAAGAACAAAGTTTACTCCTAGATCTAAAGCTTGTATTTTTATTGGATATCCTCCGGTAATGATGTCATATAATTAAGTTGTATGACCTAGAATCAAGACATATTTCCTATTCAAGGAAAACGAAAGATTCAACGAGGAGGGAGAGAAAATATAGGGGAAACGTGTCGAGTGTGATGTTTCTTGCCCTAAAATCACCCAAAAAGATGTATTAATACAAAGGGTGTAGTATGGGATAAAATTTCCAAAATATCCATTTCTTAAAAATGCATTTTTACAAGGTTTCTCACGTCCACACATGACAGTGCGACTTTTGGCATTGACGGTGCGAAACCTTCTTCCAAATCCGTACGACAATGGATTTTTCTTCAATTCTTATGTGGTTCATGCTGATCTTAAAACTTGAAAGCTTCAACTGTTTTCTTTGATTTTCCACAACCTCTTGAATCCCTTTAATGCAAGCTTCAGAACTTAATTTTCCGCAGATACTTTTCTCCCCATGACGAATGCCCTTAGATAGATTAAATCATCCCATACATTAGCAATCGTGCATCATTAAACTATTGATACAATTACAATGAACTAAACAATAGGCTACACGAACACGGATGGTGATGAGTTGTATGTGTCGACAAAAAGCTCAAAGTAATGTTGTAGATTGATTCTTTGTAAATTCATAGTCTACTGCAAGCTTATCAATGTACATTGATTCTCATTAGAGATGACATCTCTGCTTCTGATAACTTCTCATGCTCTGTACATCCCAGTATTCAAAATTAACAGTGTCGACTTGTTTTTCCTATTTTTGACACGGTTTTTGCCTAGCTCAAAACATGAAAGTTGTAACTCGTTTTCTAATCTTTCCATGGCCCTTGAAATTACTCCTTAATTCGAGCTTATCCAATAGAGATTGCTTTGACACCTCGTGCCAATTTTGTAGAAAGTTTGGGAATGGACCATCTCAAAAGCAAGCGAAAAGTTGCACGGTCTCACTTTGGGCACGAGAAAACGTACAAATTACATTTTGAGAGGGATAACTTGAGACTTTGACCCTCTATTTCAGCGCTGTTATAATTATAGATTCTTATGGGGATGTTTGGGGTACTAAAAATGGACATTAATGTTTATAGGACAAAAATTATGTGTGTTACAAAGGCCAAATTAATGGTAAGTTGTTACGACCAAAAATCAACCAAAACCATAACATCAAAATCACGAGTCAACAAAAGATCTAAGATGATGGAAATGCAATATTAGAAGGACCAAAATGGAACAAAATGACCTATAAAATACAAGACAGATGAAAACAAAAACACTTGGCAAAATTATTCTTCAGGACTTGCCTTTTGAATATTCATATGTCTTAATTAGGTGCATTCGTGATACCACAAATTAAATGTTTGTACCCATATTCGTCCTTTATTTGCTCATTACAACAAAATATATAGCCTATTAGGAACCCCAACAATTCTAATAGAGTACTTAAAGAGACATTAAAGTTTATAGGACCAAGACTATATGTGTCTTTTCCAACTGCCATACGATAAGCTGTTAAAATCAAATAGGACAACCTAAAAAGTTCCTTATGAAGACATAAGTTGTTAAGACCAAGCTGGCAAACAAATTAAGTAAAACATCACATTAGTCCTTTTTATTGGACACTTGTTGAAAATTGTTTATAAAAGCAACCTAAAAGCCATCTTCAAGTGTTGATAAACTACAACAGCAATATGAATTTATGACCCACATATTTGGAATATCCTAAGGCCATCAAAGCGTGCAAAATCCATGTGTTGAGCAAGGAAAGTCAATGGTTTTTTTTGGGTGAAAAAATATATATACTTTTCCAAGGGGAAATAACCTTGTGAGCAAGATGCAAGGAATACGTGATTTTAGCCAAATAACATCGTTTCGGGTTACGCCGCATGTGGACAGGTTGGTCCACCAGCTCACTTCAGTGAACAACGAATCACCACCTCCTGAATTCAAATCTGGACTCCAAGATGGTGATTGAGGGCAACATGTTGTAGAATAGGTGATAAACAGCAATTAAATGATAGATGATGACAGGTAGTTGAAAAAAGCAAGTTCACATGGTTTTGTTTTCCAACTTGCTAGAAAGAACAATGTCACATCCATACAACAACCATACTATAATCGAGAATATAGCATGTGGACTACAGTCTGCTAATTTTGATCATCACATAAGACACGCAGAACCTTTGTATTGTTTCCATTACATCGTAACACAAGTAAGTGTACTGTACGCTTGGGTAAACTACTACCAGTTCATGTTTATTTTGTTGAGAAGTCTCTGCTTTCACGTATGATCTTTAATTCTAGTGATTTCTTCCAAGGGACTTGGTCCAATGAACAACAGGTTTTAGATAAGTGATATCCTTCGTCATTGAGGGCCTTCAGGCGTATTCTCATTTGAAGTTAGAAAATTGTTGTTCCCAAAAGCATGTAGAGGTTATTAGCTTCCACAGGCCAAAGAGAAATATTTCTAACCTGTTCAATGTTTATTCTTTTAATAAAGCGTTTGAAAGCTGCTTTTAGTTGTTCTTGGGACGTGATTATGCCAACTTTTAGGAATACATGGGAGAAATCTCTAAATTTTTGAGACTTTGTTGATAAAACTCATGATCGGTGCTCTGTGGCATTTTTTTTAATTCATGTATCTGTTATTCGTAGCTTAGGGACCTGAGGAAAGTGATCTATGAGATGGTTACATCTGTGCAAG